>CM052442.1:21446926-21498495 GCA_028533085.1 Varecia variegata | reverse complement strand
AGACCCCGTCTCTACTAAAAATAGAAAGAAATGACCCGGCCAACTAAAAATATATATAGAAAAAATTAGCCAGGCATGGTGGCACATGCCTGTAGTCCCAGCTACTCGGGAGGCTGAGGCAGAAGGATCGCTTGAGCCCAGGAGTTTGAGGTTGCTGTGAGCTAAGCTGACGCCACGGCACTCACTGTAGCCTGGGCAACGGAGTGAGACTCTGTCTCAAAAAAAAAAAAAAAAAAAAATTAGTCAAGTATGGTGGCATGTTCCTATAGTCCGGCTATTCAGGAGGCTAAGACAGGAGGATTACTTGAACACAAGAGTTCGAAGCTGCAGTGAGCTATGATCACCCCACTGCACTCTAGCCTGGGTGACAGAGCAAGATTCTGTTTCTAAAAAAAATTAGACAATAATAAAAATAAATAAATACAAACATAGGTGAAACCTGAAATTTCAGTATTTTGTTGAAGCCATGAAGAAAGAGAATGTCTGGAACTGCATATATATGAGAAATAAGAGTGCTCAGGAGAACATCTAAATTTACAAGGCAGATGGGGGAAAGATATAAATGCCAGAGACCTGGAAAAAGAGGGAACAAGAACTTGAAGGAAGAAACTAAGAGGGCACAGGAGCAAGTGAGAAGAGAGTTCTAAGTGGTTGAATGATCAATAATGTGAAATGAGGCTGGGTATGGTGGCTCACGCCTGTAATCCTATAGCACTCTGGGAGGCCAAGGTGGCTGGATCGTTTGAGCTCAGGAGTTCGAGAACAGCCTGAGCAAGAGCGAGACCCCCGTCTCTGCTAAAAAAAAAAAAAAATAGAAAGAAATTATCTGGACAACTAAAAATACATATATATAAAAAAAAAATTAGCCGGGCATGGTGGCGCATGCTTGTAGTCCCAGCTACTCAGGAGGCTGAGGCAGTAGGATCACTTGAGCCCAGGAGTTTGAGGTTGCTGTGAGCTAGGCTGACGCCACGGCACTCTAGTCCGGGCAACAGAGTGAGACTCTGTCTCAAAAAAAAAAAAAAAAAATGTCAAATGAGTAGGCTGAAGAAATGAAGCTTTGGTCTTTGGTCATTGGAAGGTCACTGGTAGCCTTGCAATTAAATAAAGTGGAGGGAGTAGAAGCCAGACCACAGTAGACTGGACAATGAGGGGGAGATAAGGAAGAGGGAGCAGCAAGTGTAGAGAATTCTATTATGAAGACTTGAGGATGAGATATCATCTTATCCCAGTTAAAATGGCTTTTATCAAAAAGGCAGTAACAAATGCTGGTGAGGATGTGGAGAAAGGGGAACCCTTGTACACTGGTGGTGGGAATGTAAATTAGTGCAACCACTATGGAGAACAGTGTGGAGGTTCCTCAAAAAAACTAAAAATAGAACTACCATATGACCCAGCAACTCCACTGCTGGGTATAAATCCCAAGGAGGGGAATTCAGTATATCAAAAAGATATCTGCACTCCCATGTTTATCACAGCACTATTCACAACAGCCAAGATATGGAATCAACCTAAGTGTCCATCAATGGATGAATGGATAAAGAAATTGTGGTACACAGACACAATGGAATATTATATAGCCACAAAAAGAATGAAATCCTATTTGCAACAACATGGATAGAACTGGAGAACATTATGTTAAGTGACATAAGCCAAGCACAGAAAGACAAATCTCACATGTTCTCACTCATATGTCGGAGTTAAATATTAAAAACAATTTATCTCATGGAGACAGAGAGTAGAATAACAGTTACCAGAGCCTGGGAAAGGTAGTAGGGGGCAGGGATAAAATGGGGATGGTTAATGGGTACAAAAATATAGATAGAATGAACAATATTTGTAAGTACATAGCCACAAAGTGGCTATGATCAACAATAAGTTAGGGTATACTTTAAAATAACTAAAAGAATGGAATTGGAATGTTCCAAAGAAATGTTAAATGCCTGAGGTGATGGAAACCTCAATTACCTGATTTGATTAATTCACATTGTATGCCTGTATCAAAACATCACATGTACCCTGTAAAGGTACAACAAATAGTTGTATAAAGATATATAACTATTATGTACCTATAATTATTAAAAAATTTTAAAAACCTGAAAAAAAAGAAGTCTTGTGGAGAAGAGGAGAAATAAATGGTGAATGGTACCAACATAAGAGGTGTCGGGTAGAGGGAAATGAGGTTTGTTTTGTTTGGGAAAGTTAAGCGTATCTTAAAACCAAAGAGGAGTTTATGGAGAGGCACAACTTGAAGTCAACAAGATGCAGGGGTAAAGTGATGGAGTCAGTTCTTGGAGGGTACCAAAAGGGACTAATTCTAGAGAACTTATGGAAGGAAAGAAGACCTTCCTCATAGAGGAGAGGGAAAGAAGTCAAGAGGGAGGGAGGCTGGGAAATTCTGCCCAACTGGAGCGAGGCTGTGAGAGGCAGCCCAGACGCTGAGATAACTGGGACCCTGAGTAGAGTGGGAAATATCTGGAACTGCATATATGGAGAAGGCAGTAGTCAATGAGGGATGAAAATAAGGAATAAAAAAAAAAAAAAAAAAAAAAAAGAAAGGACTGCCTGGAGGGCCCACCAAGGAATTTCTTTGAACAAGTAAAATCTGTAACATGACATGTTGTGGTATCAAAACTGACTACTGCTGTCTACATTATTTTCCATGTGTATGAATCCTTTGAGTAGTTACAGGAAAAAAGTGTACTGGCTGTTCCAAACAGCTTACACAAATGAACTGAAGCGTGAAGAAGACAAATAAACTGTCTTCTGATGGTAACAAGTTGTAGAGCATCATTTAGTGTTGAAACCAGGTTATGCTGATTATGTTTGATCTGGTCGTTAATTTATCATTACATTTGGCTGAGTCATTCCTGGGGCCTAAGTAGAGACAACCAGAGTTACCACGTGAGCGTAAAACATTATGATATCAAAATAATTAGACTGGCCACGGAAACTATCCTGGAAAGACACTGAGTAGCGAAAAAATAAACCTGACAGAGTATTGGCGGGGAAAAGCACGGAGAGAGTACGTAGCCATACCTGGGGCCCGTGCGTACAGAGCAGCGAGCGTGCTAAGAAAGGCTATCAGCAGGCCCAGGCCCGCCAAGCCGGCGGAGGCCGGGATCTTGCTGCAGGACGACCCCGGGGCACATCTACGGGCTCCGCCCTTCGTCAGACAAGGGCACGCCCCAGGGTCTGTGAGCATCGTTCTCAGAAAAATTCAAGTTCTTCTTTGATGCAGCCCCAGAAAAGCCTCTCCTGCCCCTCCCGCCCTGCCCTCGCTCCCCAAGGGCAGGGCTGGGCGGAGCTGCAGACTTGGCTGGACACCCGGTCAAGTGACACTCAGACGGGCCGCACCCCCGGCCCCGGCCGCCCCGCATCGCGTGCGGACTGCGCCTGCGCGCGCCTCCCCGGGCGGAGTTAGCGGCGAGAGGCGGGGCTCAGTGCGCGCGGCGATCGGGTCTCTGGGCAACGAGAATAACAGAGGGCTGCTGAGGGCGCGTGCGCGGCGATCGGTTGCGTGGGGTCGGGTCTGGAGAACTAGGTCTTGGGGTTTCTCTTGAGCAGGAGTGGTCCCCGATAGTCGCAGGTACGCGGAAGGGCGGGAAGACATGAGGTCAACACTTCGACCTCCGGAGGGCTCGAGGGGCAGGAGAGCGAGTGCTTGTCCCCAAAGGCGGAGTCCCCAGTGGGGGCACCCGGGTTGACCTCCGCACCAGAACCTGACTTCCGGGTTCCGGATTTAAAATCGGTCGTGGCCAGGTCAGATGGCCCCCCACCTCTCGGGTTACAGACTTTCCGCCCCTGCGCCACGCCACGGGGACTCCTTGGCTGAGTGTTTGATAGCCAGGCACCTGCTCCAGGTCCTGATTGGTCTCTGTGCTCTTTGGAGTCAAGTACAGTTCCAGCAACAGTTCCAGCAGAAGGGAAGCCCGAGAGCTCTTTGTGCCAGTCACTACCTCTGGGCCGCAGCTTTCTCACCTGTAAAATGGTGGGGCTGGACTCACAGGGAACCCTTCAGTTTACAGAAACTTGGGCCAACAAGGGGAAGTTGCTTGTCCTGTGTCACAGGCCTAAAAACTGACTTTCAATCCAATACTCTTTCCACCTACTAAAGAGTATACTATGTATGACAGAGACCGGTACTGGTGGAAAGCTAGATGGCAGGAACACCTTTATCATCTTCATTTTTCTATCCTCAAGGCCTAAGACAATATCTGGCACATAATTATCACTCACCAAATGCTTACTGAACAAAAGCTCTGGGCTGGGCGTGGTGGCTCACGCCTGTAATCCTAGCACTCTGGGAGGCCGAGGCGGGCGGATCGCTCGAGGTCAGGAGTTCGAGACCAGCCTGAGCAAGAGCGAGATCCCGTCTCTACTAAAAAATAGAAAGAAATTATATGGACAACTAAAAATATATAGAAAAAATTAGCCGGGCATGGTAGCGCGTGCCTGTAGTCCCAGCCACCCAGGAGGCTGAGGCAGGAGGATCGCTTGAGCCCAGGAGTTTGAGGTTGCTGTGAGCTAGGCTGACGCCACGGCACTCTAGCCAGCGTGAAAGAGCGAGACAGACTCTGTCTCAAAAAAAAAAAAAAAAGCTCTGGCACATCGAGCACCATTGTCCGTAGAAAGGTTTAAGGGAAATGTGGGCAGGGCAAATGTAGAAACGGTTTACTTTGGCAGCTGAGGGTGAACCTCAGGCAAACTCCTCATGTGTATCTGGTTTAAATCTCCCCTAGGCTTCAGTCTAGGCCCTGAATGGCTGGCCTCCAGTTGGCGCCACACCTGTCTGTGAGTGCTATGCTCCCACAGGATAAAGCGGAAGCTCCAGGGCTCCACACAGCAAAGCAAGGCCCTTATGAACAAGGTGACTCTTCCCAGCAGTCATCAGTGGCGCACCTGAGGAACAATTTCCAGCAGAAGCTTTTGAGCAACAAAGAGCCAATGCTGGATAATGTCTACGCTCACTCAAAGTGGAACACCTGCACTAAAGCCCGGAGCTACTCCCATCCCCGCTATGCAGAACTCAGCCACCAAGATTCAGGAAGTGATCCCCAGGGCCAAGGGAAGGGTTTGTTATACTCATCAGTCGCTCAATCCCGGTATCCCAAAGCAAATAACCAGGACTTTATCCCCTTTACAAAGAAACGAGTTGGGGTGGACCGGGCCTACCCACTGAAACCTGTGGTCCACTGGAAGTCTGGCAGTATAGGTGAGGCTGGCACTGATGGGGACCAGAATGTCAACCCAACATCCCCTGAGCCAAGAGAGTTTTCATACAGCAACTTTGGTTTGAGGAACCGGACAAATTCATCTGTGGCTGATACTGTTCTTACTGCCATGAAGGGGGAGAGGGTCATGGCAAACTTCGACAGGACCAAGTGGATGCAGATCCAAAGACTAAAAGCTGCAGGGGACAACTTAGAGGAGGAAATCCGAAGAAAGGAGATTCTCCTGAGGGAAAAGCTGAAGAGGACAGAGGAGGAACTCAGAAGGATACAGAAGGAAAAGGAACAGGCTGAGGAAAATGAAAACAGAGAGCTACAGAGAATGATACTCCTCAGGGGGAGAGTTAAAGGTAGTAACAGCAACACCATGTACAAACCTACCTTCTCCCCAGAATTTGGGTCTAAGGAGGTGCTCAGTAGAGACAAGAGAGAGGATGAAACTTGGAGACGGTCTCAAGAAAATTCTAGCCCTTTCCAGTTCTATGATTATGGAATCCAGAGTCTCAAAAGGGAAAAGCTGGCGACAAGCAATAACAAAATCCGAGATCGAGTCTCAGAGCCATCAACGGAGTTTTCTCAGCCTTCAGAAACACCAGGCAGTCCTGTGCAGGGATATACCAGAAATTCTAGCATGTCCAGGACACCAGATTCCTCAGGGTCCAGTGGTTCTGCTGAAGAGCCTGAACTGGGCAAGTGCAGCCACTGTGGACGCAAATTTCTCTTGCTCAGGCTGGAGAGACACTCCAGCATCTGCAGCAGGATGCAGGGTTCCAAGAGGAAAGTGTTTGATTCTTCCAGGGCCCGGGCTAAAGGCACAGAACTAGAGCAGTACTTGAACTGGAAGGGGCCAGCTTCAGTCAAGGTAACAAAAGCCTTATTGGATTTGACTTTGTGTGGGGAATCACTGGAAGGGTCTGTTATGTCCTCACCAGTTTTCTTTAGGGAAAATTCATGTGTCATGTAGGAAGAAAGTGAAAATTAACATTTCTTGATTACTACTGTGTGCCATTCACTGTGATGGGAGCTTTCCATGTGATCCTCACCACTCTGAGGATTTCATTATCTCTCATTTTATCAATTCAAAAATCAAAGCTCAGATAGGTTAAGTAACTCACTTGAAGTCACAAACAACTTTAAGCAGCAGGGTCACCATATAAATCTTGGTTGGAATGACTCCAAAATCTAAATTTAAAATACATGTCCTTTTGATTATAAAAGTAATACATGTTTACTGTGGAAAATTTAAAAGACACAATCTAAAGAAAAAAATTACGCAGCATTTCATCATCTGGAGTAAACTCCTTGCTCTTTGCAACATACTCTGCCACCTCCCAAGTTAGGATTTGTTATCACTCCTTTAACTGTATCTGCCCTTTTTTAAGATTAGCTCAGTTTTGATATCCTTCTTAGTAAATATTAATACATGAAACACAACTAAGTTTGGAATTCTTTTTCTCCCCAATTAGAGTGTAAACACCTTGAAAGTAAAGGACTTTCTTTTTTGGCTATCTCTCAAAACATTCTTCCCTTTAGAAAAACATGGTTGTAAAAAGTAAGGATTTCAAGATACTTAGGTGATAAGTTTACTTCATAGGCACATTTGGACAGATCTGGAGAAGACTGTCTCATAAATAGTCTGCCAAGGTTATGCCACTTGGTTTGTAAAATGAGTGTTTCTCAAAGTGTGGCATGCTGACAAACACTTTTTATTTTAGTAGTTTTGGAGTATATTAGAAAAGTATAACAACATATTAAGCCCTTGATTTCCAGGGATCATGAATTTAAAGAAAAATGTTAAGCAATTAATAGTAAAGGGGATAAAGTGAAAGTGATATGCAAATGATCAAAGTTTGGGAAAGCCAAACTTTAAAATCATAGACCGTATGATCTCAAAGGCCCCCAGCTAGCTCTAATATTCTAGAAAAATAAGAGAGTGGCATTCTGTTTTCATTTCTTTCCAACCCTTCCTCTGCTGTGCTGGCACCTGTTGTCCATCAGGACTTTACAGTGTGTCTTTGCTGGGGCCTTAAAAACTCGCATTTATGTGATGGCTGTTAGAAGTTGTTTACAATTAGAGTTCTTTCTTTCAGTACAATTTGGGAGATCACCACAAGAACGTTTCTTCTGTGTTGAGAGACAATCTCCCTGAAACCTAGTTTCCAAAAAGAAGTCAACATTTTGCTCTTGCAGATAATGATATGATGGCCAGTTACTGTTCTTTCCTGTTCTCTTTCTGGTCTACCCAATAATCCTCTGGGGAGTCACTCTGTCCCACTATAGTGATTTATTTTTGGCCAGAACGTAAGAGAATCATGTGTTTCTTAAATTCCTAAGTTCAGTAGCTGTGAAGCAAAAGAATTGGGCTTCTGAGATCAGATGCCCCAGCTTTGTGGAAACTAGTTTGGGGGAATGTGTGGCATTGAGGACAAGGCAGAAGGGACCTGGATTGAGATGCACCCCCCTCCAGGATTCTCAACTCTTTTCCACAGTTCTGTGCCTTTGAAAACTGAGTGGTTGTATCTTCCTGTCATTCCTCTGGTGTACTCACAAGAATAGGTGATCTTTCTGGTATCTTTTAATCTTTATATAACTTTCAGCAGACTTACACCTCTTGTCTCTTTGCTGGACATTCAAGGATAGCACATCTGTGTGCTTTGTGCTTAGTGTTACTTGAATAAAATTTCAATATGCTGAAGATTTAAAGTATAGGTAGGTATCGTACGCTTGAGGAACTTTCCCCTAATTGAATTCTTTTAAAGGTTCCTGGAGACCACCTCTAACACTGACTCTCTTGCCCCCTTGTCTGTTTCAGGAAGAGTCTCTGCTGATGGATCCCTCCTTTTCCTTTGATAATATCTCTTCCTATTATTCATCATCAGTGATGTCAGATTACCAAGGCCTATTTTTCTTCTTTTAAAAATTTGTTTTAATTTAAATAGCATTTGGATGCATTTGAGAAAAGCATGTTGTACCCAAGTGACCTGTAATGCAGGTCAGCAGGATCCTGCCTTATCCCTCTCCATCCCCGAATCCAGTCCCCAGAGGCAGCCTTCAGTTCTGTTAGATGATTCTTCTGGCATGCATTCCCATATTTCCAAATAATATGCTTATTTTCTTGATTTATCAATTTTCCATGTTATCTGGTGACTTCAGTGAAAATCTCTTCCATAGCCTCTCTCCCCTACTTTTTTCCTTCCCTTATCTTTCCACTGTAGTTGAATCAAAATTTTAGGTTAAATCAGGAGTCAGTTTTTACATTATAATAATGACCATGTAAATTTTGTTCACTCATGAGTAAATACATTCTGCCCCTGCCTGCACGTACCTGGAGTTAATCATTGACTTATGTTTTCATTTCCTTCATTTTCCACATACCTGTCTCTAATTTTCTTCCCCTAAATGATCCATCTGATGTCAGACATCTGCTAATGTTTTTGTAAATGCTCAGACACCTGTCATAATCTATCAGTTTGATTTTTTAATTCTGGAAACTTCCCTTCCATCACTCTTTTCCCTCCTGCTCCAGGCCGGACTGGTTATTCTCTGGGCCTGATGCAGACCTGTTGTCCTGAGACTTCTCTTTGCTTCTCTTCTGTGTTGGGTCCCCTGTTTCCAGCATCTTGTGTTTCCTTTTTCTTGCATTACTCCTTGCTTTGCTGAAGCTTACTAAGAAAGGTGCACAGCAGGTACATTTTTTGTCTTGGAATGAATGAAAATATCTATATAAGAGCCTCCTATTTGGTGATTGTAGGTGGAAGATAATTTTGGTAGAACTTTTAAGGCATTTTCCTCTAGCTTTTAGCATCCAGTGTTACTGTTGAGAAATCTAATGTCATTTTGATTTCTGTTCACAATATGAAACCTGGTTTTTTTTTCCTTTTCCTAAAAGCTTACAGAATTCTCTATTCTAAAATCCTGAAATTTTATAGTGATTGTGCTGGATATTTGGTAAGCCATTTCGGTCTTAAGACGTGTGACCTTTAATTCTAGGAATGTTAATTGTATTATTTCTTTAATAATTTTCTCCTCATGTTTTCTGTTCTTTTTGGAACTCCTATTGGTCACATGCTGGACTTTTTGGATTGCCTTTCTAATTTTTTTATCTTTTCTACTTTCCATCTTGATATTTTTTTCCCATTCTGAGAAATTTCCTTGACATTATTTTGCAACATTTCTATTTAATTTTAATTTTTAATTTATAATCATTCTGGTTCTCTGGTTGTTCCTTTTTCATAGTATGCTTTTCTTGTTTTATGGACACAATCTCTTCTAATACTCATTTTGTTGATATTATGGTTTTTTTTTAATTTCAGGAAATTATGGGGGTACAAACATTATGGTTACATGTTATGACTTTGCCATATCCCAACGATGATTTGAGATATTATGGTTTTTTTGTATTAAAAAAAGTTTTCTTCTGCTACCTGCCTTGTTGCTGCTTCCTGAGTTTTTGTTTGTGGACTTTTTTGGGTCTTTTCCTTGTTAGCGCTTTCATCAAATATCTTGTGGCTCTTGTCTGTCCATTCATAGTTAAGCTTAAATGGGGCTTGTTGACTAAGAGACTTCATATTAAGGCTATAAAATAGTCTTTTAATTAGGGTCCCCCAAGGTCACTGTCTGAAGGCTTTCTCTGGACTGCTCAGTGCATCTAGGAACCTTCTCTTTCCTGGGAGGATGTCAATGTGCTTGGTACTCTGGGAGCTAAGGAGGGAAGGAGGCTAACAGTTCTATAATTTGGTATGTACACTGGGATTTAATCCCATTTTCAGCCCCAAGATTAACCCAGTTCTCTCCCAGTTCTGGAGTTCCTGAGTCTGAAACCTGTCTGGTTCAATTTCTCCAGAGAATAAACTCCTATTCTCCTGTGAGGGTGCCGGGGGTGTCGAACACTTGGATGTGCAGTGTTAGAGGAGCTGTGGGGTCTAGCTTGTTTTCAGCCCTGAAACTACCCCCTTTCCACTGCCTGGCTTATTTTCTTGATTTATCAATTTCCCACATTACCTGGTGACTTCCTTTTATGGAAGCTGTGGGTGAAGATCTCTTTCATACCCCCCTTCAGCTTTTCTAAGCACTGAGCCTCTCAGGGCTCCAATGGGAAAATGGCTTGCCTCGCAGTAGTGTCCCCCTTTGCAGGCCAGTCACTTATCACTGTTGCTCCTTTCCTGTTCTTTGACCTTGTGGATTAACACCCTCTTTATTTCTTTACTGTCATTCTAATGGAGACTTCAGAAGGAGATGAGATAAATGCCAAGTTGAATGATCAATCTCCCTTTTATATTATAGGCTGAACCTCCTCAGAAGAGCAACTGGAGGCAGAAGCATGAATCTTTTATCCGTACCCTCCGCCAGGCTCGAGAGGTCCAGCAGGTAATTGCCAAAGGTGGAAACCCCTCAGACTTGCCTCCCATCCTGCCTGCAGAAAATCCAGACTATCTTCAGTGCCCTCACTGTAGCCGCCACTTTGCTCCCAAGGTGGCTGAGCGACACATTCCCAAGTGTAAGACCATCAAGAACCGTCCTCCACCTCCAAGGAAGCATTACAGTTGAGCACATGACAACAGTGGAAACCTGCTCAGATAGTTCAAGCTCTGCTGCTTCTCTTCAGCCGTAAATGGGAGTAGAATTTGATGCAGAGCAGAAAGAAACAAAATTTTAACATCCCTCAGATTTGCCTGCAGAGCTAAAATCAGTGAGGAGAAAGCCATTGCTAAGCAGCAGGAGGCAGAAGGAAGCCCCAGCTTCCCACTAAATTACAACCTGCAGCTGGTATGCCTTATGTTATTGCCCTCAGAATTGATGGGTGAAGACACTGAAGAGTACTGAGCAGGCTACATTAAAGCTCTTTTCTCTCAAGCCCGACTTGTGGTTTTTGCTAGTAAAGTGCTTGCATTTGGTTGTGCCTTCAGGCCACTGCATGTATGTTCGTGGTTCCTGTTAACTCTTCTGACTCTTGCATGAAGTTGGAGTTATTAGGATGAGTTGGTGTCAGAGGAACATGGTCACCCAGATGGCAATTCTTATAAAAGATAATAAGATTTTGCTGTAAGGCATTATTAATGGAAATCTACCCCTGGCCTCCCTGATGCATGGTCCTGGCCAAAAGCCAAAAAAAGTAGGTAAGGTTTAGGCACCAGTGCCTCCTAAACCTTCCCTATGGTGTACTGTGTAATAAAGGAAACATTTTTATGTACTTTACAGGGCAGGGAAGGGGGAAAGCATATTATACTTCTTTCTCTACTTGTTTTCTAATGGGTTTCACATGTTAAAGAAAGAAACCTGTTTCAGCTGTTACTAGCAGTCTGCTTTCAAATCAAGTTGGTTTAATGATTTTTGAAATCAGGCAGCAAAATCTACCATCAAAGCAAGCTGGGACATTACAAGTGTCACATGTTCCTGCCAATTATAGAATAGCCGATTTCTATTTGAGAAAGTAAACTTTGAAGGGAAAGGGACTAAATCTTTTATATTTTCTCTGTGTAGAATAGTGCTCAGCACAAATTAGGCCCTCAGTTAATGGGTTTTGGAGATTTAAAGTTAAATAAAAAGATGAGTGAGCCTTAGACTTGTGAAATGGGAAAACTAGTAAGTTAATGTCTGAGAGGCTAATATCAGTTCAGATAGGAATGAAGCTAGCACAACAGATCTGAAATCCTACTAGGATTACTGTCCTGAGAGCACCACTCATATTATTAGTTTAAAATCCTGGAGAAATACCACCCACTTGAGCTGGGCAAAGGAGACTGGGCAGACAACAAAACCATATTTTACTGAATAACAAATGGCTACTCACTCCTGTTTCAGTTCCTCTGCAGCTTCTGTTAGGTGGCTGGGCTAACAGATAAGACCAATTTGAAATGTGAGTTTAAGGCTTTAGCAGTGAAGCTGTAGGACACTAGGCTGAAAAAAATTATCTACTTAAAGAGGAGCATAAATTGAATTGCTTTGCACTTTTTAAATTAAATTAAATTTAATTTAATTTTTTTTTTGAGACAGAGTCTCACTCTGTTGCCCGGGCTAGAGTGAGTGCCGTGGCGTCAGCCTAGCTCACAGCAACCTCAAACTCCTGGGCTTAAGCAATCCTACTGCCTCAGCCTCCCGAGCAGCTGGGACTACAGGCATGCGCCACCATGCCCGGCTAATTTTTCTATATATATTTTTAGCTGTCCATATAATTTCTTTCTTTCTTTTTTAGTAGAGACGGGGTCTCGCTCTTGCTCAGGCTGGTCTCGAACTCCTGAGCTCAAACAATCCACCTGCCTCGGCCTCCCAAGTAGCTGGGACTACAGGCATGCACCACCATGCCCAGCTAATTTTTTCTATATATATTTTTAGTTGGCCAGATAATGTTTCTATTTTTTAGTAGAGACGGGGTCTCGCTCTTGCTCAGGCTGGTCTCGGACTCCTGACCTTGAGCGATCCACCCACCTCGGCCTCCCAGAGTGCTAGGATTACAGGCGTGAGCCACTGCGCCCAGCCTGCACTTTTTTTTTTTTTTTAATTGTTCCAGAGGAAAAAAGGTAGCACGTAATAGGGCCTTTGGTTAGCCCCTTAAGGAAACCTCACATAGAGACACTGGACATTTAACCCAATGTGTGCATTCTCCAGCCAAGGTTAATGAAGTACACACTTTTAAGTTTCACACTTGATGTTAAAAGCAATAGATAGCAAAAGAATAAGCTGTGGCCGAGGTCACAAAGTGGTAGCCTGTGAACTGCTTTGCCCCACATATGTTTTATTGGGCTGGCACAGCATTAAATACGTGATCTGACACTTCAAAATCGGGATATGGAGCAACTCTTGAAAAACTGGAAGTTCTGGAAACACTGGGCCAGCAACCTGCACAGCACAAATTCGGTGGGGTTCAGAATCAGTTGCTTTCAGATGGGGACAGCAGCACCACCTGGCCTGCTGCCCTTACCTACCTGGCCCCCAGGCACTGAGGTTTGGGATCCCTGGATGATGTTATTAAGGTCACGGATCGGGGTCCTCCACGGAAAACAAATGTGTGAGGGGGCAGTGCTTTCTATAGACACAAGGAAGCAGTTACTCATTCTTACATTACTAAAGAAATCAATAGTCAATGCCTTAGTGTTCCCTTGGATCTCTATGTGTTCAGGCCTTGATTATACTAGGAATATCTATTAGTCTTTTAAATTTAGCTTGATCTGGTCTTTGGAAAGAGGTAAAGAACCTTTTTCTGTCTGTCTCTTCCGGGATAGCTCAGAGGATGATAGTGGATAAATAAATGCTGCTTGTTAACGTCTGTATTTTATATTACTTTATCCAAGAAACTTTAGTGCAAGTAAATGTTATAAATTTTAAAGTTCAAAAGGTTAAGCCATGGGAAAAGTTTCCTTGTGGAACTCACATCAAACCCATTTCATTTTAAATGTATGTAGACGTGCTGAGACAATATTTCTTAACAGCAATGTATTTACTTCACAGCACCTTCTGGCCAAGATTTGCTTTCAGTCATCAATTTATCACTCTTCACAACTACACAGGAGGTAGCAGAGATGTGACATAGTGGAGTTTTTCTCCCTAATGTTTATGATTTTGTGAGATTTAATGACCAGCACATTTATCTCCACAGTTAATCATTGAAGCAATAAATGATTTTTGGCTTTGCAGCAGGAAGGAACATATTTTATAGTCCTGACTACAGCCCCCTCTGCCCTGACACTATCATGAGTAATACTTCTTTGGAGGCCCAGGGATCTCATTTGAATGAATTTATTTAAAATACATTCTTGTTCTTCAGTTGTTCTTTCTATTATGATTGTTTGTGAATATATGGCAAACCAAATGAAATCTGAGTTTTACTCTGCTTTTACTTTAACCTTTAGTGAAATGTGAAGCCAAGAGAAGTTATAACTTGGCTGTGCTATTGGACCAAATACAGTTCACCCTCTTTGAGGGAAAAGTTTAAAAACATAAACTGGCATAATCACTTGGAAAAGCCCCCCGCTGAGACGGAGGAGGTAAGTACAAGAAGGGATCCTTCTTTTAAAGGCTTATTTTTTTTCTCCCCCTGCACTTTCAGCACTGTCTTTTAGACATTTTGGGGGGAAAAAGGACATGATTCTGCTGGCAAGAGTAAGAAACTGGAAAGAAGCAAAGATTATTTCTGTGCAAATGTCCCTTGTGTTGTTTCTGTTCCAAGAACATTTATTTATTTACATAAAGACTCACTGAATCAAAGGTTCATGAAAGCCTAGAATCTGGGTGTTTTAACCCCAGTGACTAAGGTCCGTGTGGAGGCTTACTGAGGCACAGCACTGATCGAGAGTTTAAATGTTTATTTAAAACAGAAATGCCAAACCATTCCACCCTCAACCTTTCAAGCATATGGCTAACAATAAGCTAGTTCTTCCACAACAATGTCAGAGCAGAGGAGTAACTCAGGTTATACTATAACTCAAAAGCGATACTACTAGAAAACTTAAAACACCTAGCACTGCATAAAGTAGAAAAGCATGACAAAATCTAAAGAGAATTAGCTACAGAAAACCATTCAAAGGCATTACTACTGCCTCACCTTTCACTTTATCCACCTTTGAACTGGTTTCTGTTTGCATAGTTGTTTGGTGGGAAAAAATCATATGGCTGTCCCAGGCACAATTTGGGAAAGTGCAAATTGTCTCTAAGGCACACAACTTAGATACTCGGCTAGATTAATAGCAAATCTAGACTTTCCAAGGGGACATGCTAGAGAAAATGACCACAGTGTTCCACCGCTAGGGAATGACCCCCCTCTGAACAAGAAAAGAGCTCTCGCCCACCTTCAGCACTCACTTTCACCCCACAGTCTCAGCAAGGTGCCCATGTCCCTCAGCTTCACACGGGAAGCAATCCTCATGATGCACACCCAAACTGACCCTGCCTCTCAGGCCTGCTGAGATGGTGAGCATGAGGATACAGGGACATGGGAGGCCAGTCAGTCCTTAAGAAAATCAAAGTTGCATTTGCATGATGAACCAAAACCCACTGTTAGGGTTTGCAGCAACCCCCAAGTCCCCAGAACTTGTAACTTTAATCCAAGGTTGGCCCTTCCCTTATTTCAAGAAAAGGCTTCAGTGATTACAATAGTACTAATGTACTAGGCTTCCCAGAATTGAGAAAACAATGGGAACATCAAACCAAAGAAGATCCCATTGAACAGAGTTGCCCATCCCCAGCCATGGGGTTTCCCCAGAGCATTAGCCTTTACACCACCAGGTTTAGGGAAATGGCAAAATTTCCATTGCACAGGACCTTCCACAATATTAAACAGATATCACACATATTTTGGTTTGGGGAAAACGAAACACAATTTAGCTGTTTGTACGGAGGTAGGATGTGAGACTCATCAAAGCAGCTCTTATGACTCTAAGTACTAAAGGAACATTTCCTAAGGCTAGGCAGAAACACAAAGCTCACATCCTTAAGTGAAACCATCAAATGCCTGTCTAGAATGTTCTACATGAAGTTTTATTCTTCTAGAATACTCTTTCTCCTTGGGAAAGCTAGCTTGCTCTTGCCTACAAGGACACAATGAATATGGGACTAGCAGTGAGCTCTCAGCCAAATTCCTTCCACTCAGCAGGTTCCACCTGTTCTGTTAGGCTTCAGGGACTCCCGGGGTTTGGTGCTGGCTCTGGGCCACTCAAGTAGGAAAGATGATACAGATTCACTGGTTATGATATGGCTTCATAAACACCAAAAGGGGAAAAATACTGACTAGACATACAGAAAGGGAGTGTTTGGGGCTGCAGCTGTCAAGGTTAGAACCTTAAGAGCCATGAAGGTAGAGGCATAAGCCTCCTCCTGAGCAGAAGACTGAGTCCCTCTCAGTCCTCTCTAAGATACCAGGTAGAGGCAGCTAAAGGAGGACCTCCATTCCCTCATGACTTTCTCTTAAGGCCATTCCTACTGCCCCACTGACACAATTCTCTGAGACACCTCATCCCTCAGAGGTATCTTCCAAAGCTACGAAATCCCACACTGCAGCGGCCACATCCTGAAACTCCAGCTGTGTGATGCGGAGGGACCTGCCCTTTCTCTACTCCTCACTGAAGAAATTTCAATCAACCTCAGAGGAAAAGCAATCTAAGCCCACTTTTCCTCCTAAAGCATTTAGCTGCATGAAGTAACTGAACTTTCTGGAAACAAGCTCTAGATTGTTTTCACCAGACATACTTTCCGAGACTTAGGGCTCCTGAGAGGGCTCAGAATGCTTCACCACTCTCCAGAGGACACTGGGCAGGCCACGCCTGCTTCCAGCCCACTCCACCTTTACACTTTTCCCTCCCCCACCCAGAGGTGCAATGCCTGGTGTTTAATTCCCAAGGCAGCTTCCAATCAATGGTGAAATGATATATGGGATATAAGCTGCTACCAGCGCAATTAAGGTGAGCACTGTGTCTCCTCTTCAAAGGTGGGATCAACAGATGAGGTACAGAGCTGCTGTTGCTATGGCAGTCACTGATGACAAAGCCAGGGCCATGGGGCCCTTCCATTCTTCAAAACAATAAAATCACTTCTAGATCCTATCTAAAAGGCAATGCCACTCTCCAAACGTACAAGGAGAGTGCTTCAGAGCCTCCGCCTCGCGCTCCTTGTCTGCAAGTGAACAAAGCCAGGAAAGCTGCTCTCTGCATTTGGTAAGTGTGCTGTGAAGTTCTTTGGATCCCAGTTTCCTGGGGCTGTATAGGCTCAGGAGACTACAGGCTGGGTCGACAGGAGTCTGTTCCCAGGAGGCACCAGGAATCTGAATCTAAGTCAGGCTTTGGATCCATTTCCATCTCTTCCTTTGCTGTCTGAGTTCCTTTGGAATGCATCCCCACCTGTCCAGATAAAACACAGTCCACATTAGCAACAGTGCCACCTAGTCACAGCAGTTCAGGACAGTCTTGTGAGAAGCTCAAAGCACTATTTTACATAAAGTCCACACCCTCACATTTGCTGTAGGTAAGATGACCAACTGTCCTGGTTTGTCCTGGACTGCAGGGTTTTTGGCATGCAGAATTCTGTTTTAAAACTGGAACAGTCCTGGACAAAACAATATTCCTGCCTGCCACAGCTGCTAATCTTGCCTCAAGTGTGTATATTACTTTCTAAAGTAATTTCATAGACATTGTTTCTTTTGATCCTCAAAAGAACCATATGAGGTGGGTGGTGTAATTTTCTTAAGTGAGAAACCAGGGCTCAGAGAAACAAAGTAATTAGCCCAAACACATACAGCTGGTAAATGGCAACGCCAAGGGCTGAGCCCTATTTCCCTGTTCCTAGTTCACTCTATATAGAACAATACTATGGCTCGTTAAAAATAATGCAAGCAGCATCACCTGTGAAATATTTGTACTAAAAATGTTTAACCTGAATCTAATCAAGCCAGAAGTCAAACTTCTGTTTTTCAGAAAAGACAGGGTGACAGAAGAAGTTAGACAATACCACAAGAAAACAAGACAAATCCAGAATGTGGGATATTCTGTTAAATACCTGGCCTGGTTTCTTCAACAAGTCAATGTGATGAAAATATTTTTAAAAAGGGTGATGGTGGTGGAGGGAATTGTTCTAGGTTAAAAGAAACAAGAGACATAACCAAATGGAATGTGGGGTTCTTAGATTTTGGTCTGATAAAAAAAGTGATAGGCGGCTCACGCCTGTAATCCTAGCCCTCTGGGAGGCCGAGGTGGGTGGATCGCTCGAGGTCAGGAGTTCGAGACCAGCCTGAGCGAGAGTGAGACCCTGTCTCTACTAAAAAAAAAAAAAATAGAAAGAAATTATCTGGCCAACTAAAAATATATATAGAAAAAATTAGCCGGGCATGGTGGCACATGCCTGTAGTCCCAGCTACTCGGGAGGCTGAGGCAGTAGGATCGCTTAAGCCCAGGAGTTTGAGGTTGCTGTGAGCGAGGCTCACGCCACGGCACTCACTCTAGCCTGGGCAACAAAGTGAGACTCTGTCTCAAAAAAAAAAAAAAAAAGTGATAAAGGACATTTCTATGGGGAAAACTGGAATATCAACTGGATACTGGATGTGAACTAAGAATATTAGTGTTAATTTTGTAAGGTGTGATAGTATGATGGTTGTTCAGGAGAATGAATGTCTTTATTGAAGATGTGTAATTAAGTATTATGATTTTTATAATTTACTTTAAAATGTTTCAGCAAAATAAATAAAGCATATATTTGTAAGTTGAAACAAATACAGCAACACGTTAACAACTGTTGAATATAGATGGTGGATATATGGTTGTTCATTGTACTGTAATGTTTAAAGTTTTTCATAATAAAAAGAAAAAACAAACAGTAACAAAAAACAATGGAAGTTAGGTGATGAAAATGATTCAATCCAAGTAACTGAACAAGACCCAAGGCTTCTGGGATTAATTACAAAAGTGACATCATGAAAAAGTGAAGACCTGCAAAGGAACAAATCTATTTCAGCACTTGGTGTTTTGTTTCTGTGATTCTTCAAAACAGACTTAGACACTGGATAATTCTTGTAATGCTCTTACCTGCTGCCCTCCTTCTAATTTCTTATTCAGCTTCTGTAGTTGGGTAAAAATCTGGAGGTTTTCTTGCTGTAGCTTCTGTTGCTCAGCCAGACACTTTAACACCAGACCCTGCAATCTCTCAACCTCCACCTGCAGAGAGCTGCATGCACAGGCAGGAGTCGTCAGTGGTGTACCCTTCCCAGCACATGTTATTGCAGGATTCAGCCGAAGAGGCTAGAGAGACAAGGAGAGATTGTAGGAGGTTCTGCCCAGGTGCTACAGCTCCCCAGTACAAACTTCCTCTAGGTGCAATCAGATTTTACTTTTAAACTAACAAGATAAAACACATATACATAAGAATATATGCAACAGAAACAGAAAAATACTGGGATTACAATAGCACCTGGCACTGATATAACAGGGCAAGGGAACACTCAAATGCCTCAGTCCCCATAGGCTAAGGTAGAAGACCAGTTGTCTATTTTGGAGGACGTTGTGAAAAATTTTAAAGTGCTTTGATATCTTCTCATTTAAAATGCTGAAGTGGGAGCTGGGCATGGTGGCACGTGCCTGTAGTCCTAACTACTGGGGAGGCTGAGGTGGAAGGATTGCTTGACCCTGGAGTTTGAGGTTGCAGTGAGCTCTGATTGTGCCAGTACACTCCAGCCTAGGTGACAGTGAGACCCTGTCTCAAAAACAAAATTGGCCAGGCACGGTGGCTAATGCCTGTAATACCAGCATTTTGGAAGGCTGAGGTGGGAGGATCACTTGAGGCCAGAAGTTTTAGACCAGCTTGAGCAACACAGCAAGACCATGTCTCTACAAAATATAAAAAAATAAATAAAATAAAATGCTGAAGTGGGGAAAAGCATGATTTGGCTTAGAACAAGTCCTTCAGACCACAGTGAGGATGTAGTGATATGCAGTGGATATATATAACAGATGACACTTTAAAAAAGATTAGAGAGATGTGCAGTCAACAGGACCACCAACACAATTCAAGAAGGCTAACTGACAGAGGAATTAAAACACTCATCTTGAAGTTTAAAAGGTTTTATTACCTCTTCTGGGGAGCTTTTCAATTATCCCAATCTGGACTTTTCTCCCTTCTACTGTACTTTGTTTATAGCAAGGGCCAGCAAATGACAGCCCATGGGCCAACTCTGACCTCTTGTTGTTTTTGTAAATAAAGTTTTATTGGAACACAGGCATGCTCATTCACTATGTATTATTTGAGGCTGCTTTTGTGCTATAATGTCAGAATTAAATAGTTGTAAAAGAGACTGTATGGCTCACAAAGTCTAAAATAATTACTATGTGGACCTTTATATAAAGAAAAAGTCTAAAATAATTACTATGTAGACCTTTATAGAAAAAGTTTGATGCCACTGGTTTATAGTTTTATTGAGATATTCACAACAATTTCATTTCCACCACAGTTAGGTGTACATTAGATTCACTTCCAAACTAAACTACAAGCTATATACTTCTTATATTTAGAATTACCCACCCTAGCAGTGTCATGAAAAACTGAATTTGAATTTTGGAATTTCAATTTTGGTACTTCTGAGGCAGAGAGTAAAAGACAATCCTCTGGTATAGAAAGGTGTTAGCCTATCAGAAATGTGAAAGGATAAATACCTTAATAGACAGTATGATGAGTTAATGCAGGGCAGCTGGAAGACCAAAAGCTAGAGGAAGAGACAGTGGGGCCAGGAGAACTGGGCAGAGCTCACAATAACTGTTTACACCTAGTCATGATTCAAAGGCAAAAAGCTCAGTTACCCAGGCTCCCACTGGGGGCTTGTGTTCCGAGGGAGCTTCAGAGGCCACTTTGAGTCCTTGCAGCTCTTCATAAGGCAGGGTATCTTTCTCAGATTCTGAAAATGCTGCACTTAAGGGAGATGGGCTGTCAGGCATGGGGATGAATTCTGCATTTTCCAGCTCCTATGTATATGAGAGAGAACCTTATCAGTTCTGTTTGCAGTAATTTGCTTTCTCCCAAATTCTCTTTTCTCTTTTCCTATAGTTTCCACTGTCATGACATCAGCACCCTCTAGTGGGGCAGAACAGTTGTTGTGGTGATTAACACCACATCTCACCCTACCTGTGAGCAAACTGCCATCCCTTCATCAGAGGAGTAACAGTGATGCAAATTCAACTTAAATTCAAGGACAGTCTGGAGAGTCTGGTGTGTTTCTCCAAAACATTTATTCTACACAGGCTATTCAGTGAATTGGGAAGCTCTAAGGTACTGGTAGTGAGTTTGGCTGCCAGGCTGCTTAAGGCTGGGGCTGAAGGTGCATCTAGAATAGTGTACTGGTTCTTCTGTTCAGACTCCTCAAACAACTATCAAGTTTAGTCTTACTTGATAGATTTTTTTGGGGGAGGAGGGTAAAAATTTTAAATTCCACAAACTGTAAATATTCACTATAGAAAATGAGAAAATACAGATGGGAAAAGGAAGCTAATAAAAACCACCAACAATCCCATCACTCAAAGATAATCACTGTTTAAACAGTCAATATATAGTTCTGTTGACATACTTTTGTGTGTTATATATTTTCTAAAAGAATGACATCATACTAACATGTATTTTATCCTCTTCTGTATAGTCAAATGTTGTGACCAATTTTCCTTGAAAAAAATATACTTCAATGAAATTCAACTTTCATAAACCATTTTCCAATTGCAAGCATTCCAATTGCCCCAATATTTCATTTCTATAAATGACAGTACAAAATTTACAAGCTTAATCTTTGCGTATATGCACTACAAAAACTACTTTCAAGGTAGACTATATTAATTTACATTCACTTAACTAATACAGGTAGGAGAACATTTTGTATCTCTTTCTGTTGGAAAGAAAAAAGGATTAATGATTTGGTGATTTCTTTCTAGGTAGAAATCAGAAACCTTGATTCCTGCTGCAAAACAGTTCATATGACATGAAAAACTGAGAGGTCATGATAGCTCCTTTCTAGTCCTTGCTAAGGGACTGATAATTCATCTGAGGTACCTCTTCCAAAGGAATTACCTTTCGAAGCCAGCCAGGACAGGAGCTGCTGGCCCCACTACCGTTCCCCATGGCCTCTGTGGGACTGATTAAACCTTCCATTCCTCGGTCTGCTTCCATTGTTCCTCGGAAGCCTCCACTTGGATCAGGAGTTTCAGATTCCTGCTGACTGTCCTCCTCTTCACCACCACCACCTCCTCCAGGGCTAGAGCTCTGAACCACTGACAGATACACAGCACAGAAGTAGAGAGCTTTGCTATGCAGCAAGAAAGATTTACCATCTGACAGTTCCACTTACCCTGGAAAGCTTCCTAGAGTTGCATGAAGTGGAATTGCAACAGTGCAAGTCAGATACTGGGGACTAAATTTTTATTTCTTACACAAAGTATGTGGGTATCAGGATGTTCATAATGATGATTCACTTCCATTTCCCAAACTTGCTTACCCTATATCCATAGCAGATTATCAATATTCTAGAGCATTACTGAACAATCCCCGCAACCACACAGCTCATCCAATCTAGCATCCATGCTTAGTCTGCTTCTTTAACACATACATTCAGATTCTAGCATCCCCCATAGACATTCATTTTATATAAAAAGGTCTTTAACATTTGAGCCAAACACCAATTAAAGCTGACAGATAAACTCACCACTAACTCCCTGTCTGGGGGAAAACATGAATGGTAAATTCTTCAACATTTAATGTGAGCATTAAATTTTAAAAATATGATAGCTGGTTTTTTTTTATCATGCAGCATATTCCAAATTACTTTAATGATGACTACCTGATATGTGGTCAGGAAACAAAACTGAATTTTAATATGGGCCAAAGAAAAATATAACTAAGAAAATAAATTTGCCAAAACTAAAAAAAAATTGCACGGTATATATTCTAAGGTTAAATGTAAAAAAGTGTGTACTACCATCTGCCGTACTGGCCTGAGGACTGAGTGGGCCACCCTGTGCTCCTACTGAAGCAGCAGAACTAAAGTCACCAAAATTAGCTCTGAAACTTTTTTTTGTTTTAAATAGCTTTAAAAAATTATGTTACATTTGAGATTCAGATAAGACTATTTTTAACCTATGTGTAAGTTTTGATGCCTAACAATAAAACAAACATACGTGAATCTGCCACTAGAACTAGAATTTCACCATCAAATATGATAGTGACTAGCCATATGTACCCATTTAAATGTAAACAGAATTAAACATTCAGTTCCTCAGTCACACAAGCCACTTTTCAAGTGCTCAATGGCCACATGGGGTGAGTGGCTACTATAGTGAACAGCACAGATATAAAACATCCCATTGTCACAGAAAGACCTATTGGACAGTGATGAACTAGAGCATCACCTAGATCACTGTAGCTGCCCTGTGAATTCCTTTCTTCTCTGGCCTCCTACCCAGAATAAAGCCATTCTCATTAATTCTGTATTTATCACTTATTCCTAAAAAACCTTATCACCTATTGATGTACCCTTAAACAATACAGTATTATTTACTTTGCTTGTTTTTAAACTTTATAAAAAGGCATGTAGTCTGCTGCCACTTGCTTTTTACATTTCACATTATGGAAATATTTGGAGATGCTGTTCACTTTCACTTCTGTTTAATAGTCCAATGGATGGTTATAACACACTCAATCAACACATATTTATGGAGAATTTACCAGGCCCTGTTCTAGGCAATGTGGATAAAATTTATGAGTAAAAATGACAAAAATCTCTGCCCTTATACTCTTATTTACATTTTCTGGCCAATGGACATTTGCTTTTTGTTTTTGAGACAGAGTCTCACTTTGTTGCCTGGGCTAGAGTGCTGTGGCATCAGCCTAGCTCACGGCAACCTCAAACTCCTGGGCTCAAGCAATCCTTCTGCCTCAGCCTCCCGAGTAGCTGGGACTATGGGCATGCGACACCATGCCCGGCTAATTTTTTCTATGTATTTTTAGTTGTCCAGCTAATTTCTTTCTAATTTTAGTAGAGACGGGGTCTTGCTCTTGCTCAGGCTAGTCTTGAACTCCTGAGCTTAAACAATCCACCCGCCTCAGCCTCTCAGAGTGGTAGGATTACAGGCGTGAGCCATCGCACCCGGCCTGGACGTTTGCTTTTAATTTATGCTTTTCCTTTAAATACTTTTCCATTAAAACAAAGTTGTAATAGAACAGCTGTGCTTAGCAGAAAAGATATTTTAGTCATTGTGATACGCACAAATAGAGATGCTGAGCAATGGATTACTTAAGGGAACCAATAAAAGGTATAAGTGTATGTGTATGTATAAACTAAAGTTCAACAAGTCTAGATCATATTTCTAACTGTTTCATTTTGGGAAATTAATATGCTTATTTATTTGCTTTTCAGAAATGGTGTCTTGCTAATGTTGCCCAGGCTGGTATACACTGGCTACTCACAGGCATGATCATAGCGCATGACAGCCTTGAACTCCTGACCTCAAGTGATCCTCCCATCTCAGCCTCCTTAGTAGCTAGAACTACAGGTGCACACCACTGTGTTCAGCTTTAATCTGCTTCTATTTCGGGTGTTTATATGTTTTGATTCCACAAAATATCAGAATCCAAGTTCTGAGACATCAAAGACTACAGAAACTCTAGCAGGTGGAAAACCAAAAAGGAACATAGATTCAATCTCCTGGCATGGTCCCAAATAACAGAGAACCATAAAGAAAGCAGTCAAAGGAAAACTATCAGAGAGCTTTGGGATGGTTTTCCTAATCATGCTGAAAGTTTAGCCCACTTTTATTTCTGAGGACCTGTTTTAAAGGACTGTTTCTATGGACTGGAGTACCCCTGGGAATACCATGGAAGTAAAGGGCAGAGAGGACCTATAGACCCTAGGGCTGTAAGAGAAGGAATAATATATAAGCCATATTACAGTGTTGGGCAAGCCACTTAATCACTTCCATATTCATTGGGGGCAAAGAAGATATACTCTCCTTCTCACCACAATGTGAAAGTCATAACTTATTGTGAAACACACCAAAATATGATCTTCCCTCTTAATCACTGTATACCTCATTTCCCAAAGAAATTTCCTATTTTCCTTTCAGTTTTGGAGACTGCATGGAATCTAACCCAAAGATCCACACTTTAGAAAACCACTGGTACCTGACACATTGCTACTCACCTGTTCCAATGGATAAGCCACTGCTATTGGAACGGATGGTCTTAGAATTCAATACTTTCTCTGAGAAAAAATATTTGGTAGGTAAGCATTGTATACAGATATAGGCAACAAAAGTGAAAGAAGACTAAGATAGGGAGATATTTGCTATCCCTGACTCCAAATAACTTTATAATTATTACTGTTTTAGAAATTAATACCATAAGCCAAGCACCACTTGCTATTCTAACTATATTCATTACCTAAAGTAGCAATTCCCTACTTTGGCTCTTCATTGGAATCACCTGAGAAGCTTTAGAACATAACAATACCTACGTCCCACCCCAGAGATTTTGATTTAATTTATCAGGGGTAGGGTCTGACAATGGGATTTTTTAAAAGCTCCCAAGGGGATTCTAATGTGCAGCCAAGGTTTCAAACCACTGATCTAAAACAATGGACTTGTAAACCCTTACACAGGCATTTAAAATTTTGTTCTTAACAAAGTAATCTTTTTTTTTTTGAGACAGAGTCTGGCTCTGTTGCCCGGGCTAGAGTGAGTGCCGTGGCGTCAGCCTAGCTCACAGCAACCTCAAACTCCTGGGCTTAAGCAATCCTACTGCCTCAGCCTCCCGAGTAGCTGGGACTACAGGCATGCGCCACCATGCCCGGCTAATTTTTTCTATATATATTTTAGTTGGCCAGATAATTTCTTTCTATTTTTTTAGTAGAGACGGGGGTCTTGCTCTTGCTCAGGCTGGTCTCGAACTCCTGACCTCGAGCGATCCAGCCGCCTCGGCCTTCCAGAGTGCTAGGATTAGAGGCGTGAGCCACCTCGCCCGGCCAACAAAGTAATCTTTATGCAGAAAGCATTTATGATTTAAAGTTTCTTCTAAAAGATGTACTGAATGTTTCTCATGAAAGCATGAACACAGACAACAAACTATTAGATAATTAGTGGATGATGACTAGAAGTAACACAGAGACGAGGCGGAGCCCAAAGTTATATTAAAAAATTATCAAGGGATGGTAGATTGCAAAGGTCCAGGAAATGACAGTGTTCTGTTCCTACCACTAGATATGGCATCCCTGACCATGATAGGACTTATAGAAGTAGCCTCTTTTTTTCAGGATACTTCTGCATCCAAGAATGTGACCAAGAGTACCTTAGAGATGTGGGTCTACCCTCTGTCAAAGCCATCCCAACCCTACACATATGAAATTCTTACCAACAATGAGAATGGTATGCCAGCCACGGCAAGATAGGTCTGGGACGTGATGTAGAGATCCAAATATAGGCCGAGGCCATGAGGTACAGATATCAGAGCCATGTGGTCTCTCTGTGGGGGTCATTGCCAGGCGGCCATTACCACCATTGCCCCAGGCAAAAATGTGATTATCTAGAAAAAAAGTTAAATAGCAGATCATTAACAGAACAGTGGCTTCCCAACTCCTGGTGTGCCCCATCTTTATGCCCTAGAACTAGAAAAACTACATACTTTGTACACATATACACTATGTAGCAAACAAGGGAAAGCTGCTTATTCCCCAATATAAAGCCTAAACTCTTCCTGATCACACTCACATAAAAATGCCCACTGCTCCTACATACTGTCATTCATTCACTCATTTGACAACATTTTATGGGTCATTCAAACTTTTATTGGGCATCTATTCATGACAGGCACTGTATGAGGTGATAGAGCAATGAACAAAACCAAGTCCCTGCCCTTATGGAATTAATATTCTAGTGGGGGGAATCTAATAATACATAAATAAAGATCTAAAATTTCAGGTAGTGACAAGTGCTATAAAGGAAGATAAGTGTGAAAAAATAAGTGGAAATAAAGAATAGTGGGGTGCGGTATTATTATTTTAGATAGTTAGAAAAGTCCTTTTTGACACTTGAGCAGAGATCTGATTGAAGTGAGAAAGAGAGTTTCAGGGCAGTAACAACAGCAAGTGCAAGGTCCTGCACAGGTAACGTTAGTAACACAAACAAGGAACAAGGAGGCCACTGCAGCTGGAGCTAAGTAAAGGAGGAGAAAGTGGTAGCAGAAGAGGTCAGGAGGTGGCTGGGGTCCTGGTAATGTAGGGCCATGCAGGCCATTGTGAGGACTTTGGTTCCCACTGACTAATAGAGGGAACCATTACAGGTTTTGAGCAATAGGTATTTAAAAGGATCCCTCAGGCTACCATGAGGAGAACTGACTGCAGAAGAGCAAGGGTGGGTGGCACCAGGGAGACCAGCTGTGGTAGTGCAGATGGTGAGACGTGGGTGGACATATTCTGAAGATAATCAACAGGATTTGTTGATGGATGGGATGTGGCGTGTAGAATGGAGATGCCATTTACTGAGATGGGAAGGCTGCAGGAGGAACAGGTCTGGGCCAAAAATGAGAAGTTTGATTTTGAATAGACTAAGTTTGTTTTGAGATGCCTATAACTTCTTGTCCAAATTAGGCCTTTTTTGAAAAATATTTTTCATTTTTGAGACAGGGTTTTGGTCTGTTACCCTGGCTAGAGTGCAGTGGCATCATCATAGCTCACTGCAACCTAAAATTCCTGGGCTCAAGCAATCCTCCTGCTTCAGCCTCCTGAGTAGCTGGGACTACAGGCAGGTGCCACCAGGCCCCAGCTAATTTTTCTATTTTTAGTAGAGATCGGGTCTTACTCTTCTTGTTCAGGATGGTCTAAAACTCTTCCTCGAAATCCTGCCTTGGCCTCCCAGAGTGCTAGGATTACAGGCATGAGCCACTGCGCCCAGCCCTCTTTTTTTTTTTTTTTTTAAATGAAAAGGGGGTGCCATTAATGATTAAGCCAGGACAATAAGCATGAATCAGGACTCATCCAGGATGACTGGGCTATATAGCCACCCTATCTTTAGACAGTCAAGTCAAGAGGCTGTTGAATAAATGAGTGTGGAGGTCAGGGGTGGTGATGTAAAGCTGTCAGTGTATATGGGGGATATAAGAGAATAAGCTCACTTTGGCATGAGGACTGAACTTCGGGGCACTCCAGGGCTTAGAGGAGTTGGATGCTGTTATCACAGCACATGAGAGACCTGCCTGTATTAGTCCCCTGCCCTACTAGGCTGTGAGCTCCTTGAGGACAGGAGTTTTCTGAGATGCATTCTTTTATTTTCAGAGCCTAAAAGAGGACCTGGACACGAATGAGGCTAACAAGTACAGTTCAGAGAACAGGAACATTTATCAAGAGGTAACATGCCCTGTGACATGTAGAATCCAATTCTACACTCCTCATTCTGAAGTTTAACTCATGAGGTATACAGATCTATTCAAGAAACATGACCTCTCCGAGACCCTGTCAGAAAGTGCTACTGAATTTGCTGCACTAAATTTATCCTCAGTGATATGCTGACTCTGTCCTTCTAGGTACTGTTTCCATTTATCTAAGTCTGACAAGCAGTTTGCTCCCTAAACTCCTTTGTTTTGAGACAAGCAAGGAGGGTTAATGTGCTGCTCTGAAAGCTGGTTTACT
The DNA here is from genome assembly GCA_028533085.1 of Varecia variegata. Taxonomy (NCBI): domain Eukaryota; kingdom Metazoa; phylum Chordata; class Mammalia; order Primates; family Lemuridae; genus Varecia; species Varecia variegata. The sequence goes on along the minus strand of CM052442.1, from coordinate 21,470,145 downwards.
TAATTACATACAGTAACAGATCACACTTAATTGGCACTATCCCTGCCTGAGACTCCTCATGTGTATACACAGGCACAGACCAAAAGAAAACAAGGACATCTCAGAGTAAAGCAACAACAACAAAAATTGACGAGTCAAAAGATAAGAAAATCAAATGTGATTTGTTGTTCACCAATCATGAAAGAAGAAGAAAGAGGGAAGGGAATGAAGGATGGCAACAGTTGCATCAAAGAAGAGAAGCAGACAGGAGCAAGAAGATAAATGCAGAGAAGAAATAGCCACAAGAGAAAAGAGAGAAGAAAAATCAGTTTAGACCAATTCAGAAAGCAGAGACACATAGCACAGAGTAAAATAGCCCTTCAGGCTTTAGCGGTCCCTAAGGATATCACTGCAGTACAACTGACCCCAACCAAGGAGCAAGATTAAATTATTCTATTCTCTCCAGCCACCCAGTCAATGTTTATTGAAACCAACAAGGTGCTAGGCAAGGTATATATAGAAGTACTTGATAATTCTTGAAACATTTTACCAAAAAAATTAAAGCTGAAGTGAAAAAAGGAAGAACTTAGAATATTAACTTGTCATTATCTAGAAATCTGATCTTTTAAAAAGCTCAATATGCATAACTGGCCACTAATTTAATACAAATAAAAAAGTACATGCATGATTCAGCTACACAAATAACCAGTCTACCTTTTTCCAAGTCAAAGCCATCTGTCCAGAAAGCTTGAAATGACAGGTACAGACTCACCATCAGTGGCAGCAATGGTAAACTCATCACCGCAGGAAACCCTGATCACTTGCTTCCCACCTAGGGGTCCCCCCAACAGATTGATTCCCAGACGTTTCTTGTAATTCCCAACGCCTAGCTGCCCGCACTTATTGCAGCCGAAGGTCAGCAGCCGGCCTCGCTCTGAGGGAAAAGCAAAAATAAATAACTAGGGATAAATGGTTGATTAAACAGAGAAAAGACACAGCCAATGCAGAGCTCCATGGACTAGCTTCTGGCTGTTAGAATACACAAGTATAAACCAGTCACATGATCCTGGACCTATAGCAGCTAGGGTATCTAGACAATATATCCAATGAGACCCGGTTACTGACAATATTGTATTTTCTCTCCAACATGGCAGTATTTTTAATGTGGAAAATGGGTACTATCTTAGAGTACTTATGGAAGGTGCTAATTAGAGACAACTGATGTCTGGAATTAAGGGATATATTTATCCTGCATTTATAACGATTATCAACAAAAATGTGTACTTGAATGCCTAACTTGTTAATGAGATAATCCTGGATGCTAGTGGGAAATCAGAAGGATGTATATATTGTTAAGAAAAGCTAGTACTTGATAGGATAAAAGAGCCTGAGCTATTTAAGGCATGTAATAGTTATAAATTAACTCACCATCAATAGCAGCTGTGTGAGTCTTGCCTGGGGCAATGGTACGGATCTTATAAAAGGACAACTGTTTAGCCAAGGTAAAGGAGGTTGTGTAGGGAACTTCATGGTAAGCCTGAAACAAGGTAAAAAAAACAAAGATTCATGGTTTTTTTTTTTTTTTTTTTTTTAAAAAGGAGGAATAATCAGGCTGAGAATGGGCCACAGTGACCAAAAGGCAAATCATATTTTTTGTTTTTTTTTCTGGAGACAGAGTCTCACTCTGTTGCCCAGGCTAGAGTGGTGTCAGCCTAGTTCACAGTAACCTCAAACTCCTGGGCTTAAGCGATCCTTCTGCCTCAGCCTCCCGAGTAGCTGGGACTACAAGCATGCGCCACTATGCCTGGCTAATGTTTTCCATATATTTTTAGTTGTCCAGCTAATTTCTTTTTAGTAGAGATGGAGGGGGGGGGGGTCTCACTCTTGCTCAGGCTGGTCTCGAACTCCTGAGCTCAAACAATCCACCCGCCTCGGCCTCCCAGAGTGCTAGGATTACAGGCGTGAGCCACTGCACCTGACCTCAAAAGGCAAATCATGTTACTAAGAAGAAAGTGCCAGGTAGTTTCCAGCTCCAGTAGAATACAAGAAGAAAAAAGCTCAATATAAGTGTTACAGCTCTTTTAGAATTTGTCTAGCAGGTTTTCCGGTGAAAACCGGAAAAAAAAAAAAAAAAAAAAAAAGCTCAATATATAATCAGAGAATTCAGCATATGAGGCAGTACTTTCTGACAACAAAAGTTTTAGATTCTGAATTAGGGTATAAAAAACATGAACTCTCTGTCCCAGAAGGTATTCATATTAGGATAGAATCGCTGGCATCTGTCTTGTTATACACTTTGTATACCTAACAAAGGCAGGGCAAAGAATTAAAATCCTGAAGAACTCTCCAGCCCATAAAGCAATTAGTTTCCTGTGATCTGATTTCATCTATAGGGTAGTGTTTCTCAATTTTGTGTTAAAACCCATATTCCCTTGTGAATTAGTATAAAAAAAGAATCCTCTCATGTGAGTTTAAAATTTCACAATAAATCCAATGTTATAACAACACCACAAATCAAGTAATGGTAATTCTGAACATGCCTTCTCAAACTGCAAAAATCTCCAGCCTCGCCTTGAATTTGTACTCTTCTTAATTGAGCATCACTGCTTCAGAGACTGCTTAAAAATTAACTTTTACCTTTTTCATTGAGTCAGAAAACTTGTCTCTTAACCTGATTCTTTAGAAAATGACAAAAACTCATCATACTAACACAAACAGGAAACTAAGACAGTATCAGTGGTGAATGTCACAACATCCTTGAAAGGGGAGAATGGTAATTACGTTTAATAAGCCTATAATAGGATCAGTGACTTGGGAACCAATCTAAAAAACTCCACAGGGAGATGACACATGGAAATATGTGTCTTTTTCGTAATGTTAACTTTCTTGTTTCTATTTAAATGATAAGGTAGAACCTGAATTCCATCATTTTATTCTCTGTAATCAATTTATTTATTGACATATAACCAACATACTGCAAAATGCTGTACAGCTTGATACATTTTCCTGTATGTACATACTTGTAAAACCACCACCCCAATCAAGATAGAGACCATTCCCATCAGCCTAGGATTTCTCCCATCTCCTCTGTTAATACCCATACCCCTCCTCCCAAAACAGTACCCAATATTTTGACTTCTGCCATCATAAGTCAATTTTGCCTGTTCTTGAACTTTACATAGTTGGAATCCTCTAGCACGTACTCTTTTGTGGCTGGCTTCTTTTGCTGAAGACAATGTCTGTGAGATCATTACTTTATTCTTAAGTCAAATTCTATGGTCACTAACCAATAATAGCATCCCAAAGAAACAAAGTGGGCACTCACTTCATGGTTGATGATTCCAGACATGCACTGATTCAGACCCAGTTTGTTGAACTCATTGAGTCCACAGGCAAGAACTTTGCCTGACTGGGTCAGCAGAAATGTCCCATCACAGCCACACTGAACTGCAACAATAATTAAGGCCTTAGGAACATCCACCTGCAAGAAAAAATAAATAAATCAGAAAAAGAAATCCCAAATACAGAACTCAGATCAGGAAAAAAAATCCTCAAATTTTTTCAAAAGTAATGTGCTGCATTTAGCAGAATGACTACAGGTAAATAAAGGTTCCTGTATTCTCTTTAGATTTGCCCAGCAGCTTAGAGGCTACTATGTTCAAAAAGGAGCTCAAGTTTTATAACATAAAGGAAAAGGCAGCAGTTCCAGGTGACCTAAGCAGACAGTCCCAGTCAGTATGTTTTAGTAACAGGTTCTACTAATAGGGAGACTTCTCAGAAAAAGTTGGGAAAGAAGAAGCTTCAGTCCATTACTGATTTTGTCCTCTGAGATGGGAGGCTGCTTGACAGTTACAGAAGAAACACAGTGGCCCTGTGGGGTCCCAATCTGGTCATTTTATAGTAGAGGTGACAGAGTACTGAGGTAGCAGCTAGGACTTCCAAATGCTTACACCCTTCTATAGCTAAATAGACAGAGATGGAAAATGGTAGGGGTGACGGATGTGTGGGGCCACGATGGTGTATGTAAAGCCTGAAACCTGGACCCTCATAGTTTCTATGACAGCCTTTCCAGGAAGAGGAAAACAGCCGTGAATCTCAGTGAGAATGGTCCCTACAAACACATAATTTAATTTTTAAAATGTAAATAAAAACTGGTAACAATAAAGGGTATAGTCAACTAGTCAACCTTCCAGTGGGTAAGCCTGTGCCCTAGATGGGGTGGGAGAGATGTAACCATGCTTGTCCCTCAGCTGGTCTCAGCTTTTATGAGCCCCTTGCAGTGCCAGCTCTGACAGTGCTTAAGAGTAATTAGACATTATGTTTCATACAACATGACCCTAAACAAAAACAACGATTTCATCTGGTGTTCAACTATAGAAATAAGAGGGTAAAATGGCTGCGCAGGGTTAAGAGATAGTTTACTGCTTTCTAATATCTTCTTGAGGGGTTTTCCCATGTATATGCAGCTATATTTTGACTTTTCTGCCGTACATGCTGATTTTGGCTCTCATTCCTGAGTAAGATGTGACAGTGTCCACAGTTGCTATTAATATATACACTTTCTCAACTTTCTATGATTTAGTCAGATGATAAGATCACATAGTGCTAAATCGGAAATCCTACATTGTCAGTCTCCCACAATATTTCCTGAAATAGGAAATATTTAAAAAACAAACACCTTAGGCCGGGCCCGGTGGCTCACGCCTGTAATCCTAGCACTCTGGGAGGCCGAGGCGGGTGGATCGCTCGAGGTCAGGAGTTTGAGACCAGCCTGAGCAAGAGCGAGACCTCGTCTCTACTAAAAATAGAAAGAAATTATCTGGCCAACTAAAAATATATATAGAAAAAATTAGCCGGGCATGGTGGCGCATGCCTGTAGTCCCAGCTACTCAGGAGGCTAAGGCAGTAGGATCGCTTAAGCCCAGGAGTTTGAGGTTGCTGTGAGCTAGGCTGACGCCACGGCACTCACTCTAGCCCGGGCAACAGAGCGAGACTCTGTCTCAAAAAAAACCAAAAAACAAAAAAAAAAACACCTTGATATGAAGTCAAGAGGACATATTATTGGAGTCTATGTGACTCAGACAGGCCTTAGGTAGAAGCTGCTTCTGATTTTACCTTTTGTGGTGTATAATAATCCTCTTCTGAATCCAAACCCAGTCGTCCTGAAACACACATAAAAATGAAAATCATTATAATGAGCACCTCCCCCCAATGAAGATGTTCTGTAAGATTCTCTTTTACTAAATTAACACTTCTCATATAGAGGCTACATGATGTGTTTAGATGCACACAAGCTTCGAGTCAGGCTGTGCACCTGGGAAGAAGTGGACAGAGACAAGGCTACCCCTACCATATTCGCCACAGCCCCAAGAATAGACTTCCTTGTTTCGTGTCAGAACCACCACATGATTATCTCCACAGGAGACCTGCTCCACTGGATTGCTGAGGAAGAAGTTCAGCTGCATGGGTTCTAGCACTTCAGGGCCAGCAACCTTGTCCACTCCCATGCAGCCATAGTAATCTGATCCAAAGGCATAGAGCTGACCCTCATCTGCAAAAGGAAGGAAAACAGAACTCATCAAAGGACTGAATTATTTTATTCAATCAGAAAGCTGGGCAGGCAGGGCTAGAATGAGAACTACCTGGCCAGTGATCTCCCATGAGATGACTCCATCAGGGAAATCTGAAGGATAGACTGCGTGAGTCTAGAGTTGTTTGTATATAGACGGTCACATGTACTATAATTATAATATATTTTAAAAAGCATTAAAAGGGCTTAAAATTTTACTGGGGCCATCTCTATTTTATAGATAAAAACCAAGTGAGTAATGACAAGACAAAAACTAAATTGAGGTCTTGATCTTGATTTTGTGTTATCTATAGCCTGATGAGGTGGTTAAGATTATTTTTCCCCCCAAATGGGACATACAACACATTTTTCCTGATCCCACCTCTTCTCTATTATCCACCTGCGTTCTCCTTGTACACCATCCCCTAATACTATAGCACATTTGGCATGTTGTTACTACTGAATATATTTGCCCAATGTCTTTTGCTCTTTGAGTATTGTCTTTTGTTGTAAAATCCCAACTAAAATTGTACAGCATTAAGCACAATAGCCTACATTAAATACACATAGATGCTTTCTGCTGATGGCTTACCTGTCACACAGACAGTGAAATCATCACCACACGACACCTGGTGGATAGCTTTGCCTTGCAACTTTTCCACATGCTTTGGCTGTCGATAGGAGGCTTTGTCTCCATGGCCCAGCTGACCGTGGAGTTTAGTACCCCCTTGCATGTTCTGTGAAATAGAGAGGTCTCGTGAAGTTTTAACTTTTCATGCCAAAAACTAATCTTCAATATAATTTCATGTGAAGAAAAACAGGAAGCAAAAAAAAGCTGGAAATTTAGACATTAGAAAAAAAATGGGTACAGGGATTAAACCTTTTAATGGTAGGTAGCATAAAACCCCTGCCAACAGGTAAAGAAGATTTAGAAAGTATCCAGATTGATATCCATCAAGACTTAAAAGGATACATTTCCAATTTTGTCTTTATTCTTCAAGTCTAAGATGAACTGTATATTTAATTATGGGTGATGATGAAAAAATTCTTTATAGAGTCTAACTGGATTGCTTCTCCAGTAGTACAGCCTCTTGGAAATCTGTACTAGAAGTTTTATAAATTTTGGTCACAGTTCCCCTGAAACATGGAACAGTTATAAAGAATTGGGCTACATCAAAGAGGCTGCTATATGGCACTGAGAATAGTCCTGCCTGACTTTTCAACAGTTTTATAGAGATAAGTAATTCTTTCCATTCAAGGACTCAACTACAAGTCCTTATATAAATGTTTTTTAAGGCACTAATTTCACTCTATTTCTGGTAGCTTCCCAGGAACTAGTTCTTTAAGGGATAGGGTTTTAGGATAGAACAGCAAGTCAACATTCCATAACGAAGGCCAAATCATTCATTCATTCTTTCAATCAATCAATAGTTGAGTGTCTACTCTCTTACATCCTGGGGATGAAACAGTGAAAAAGACACATATGGTCCCTGTCCTCAGGGAGAAGGTATCTGAAACCACTGGAAAAAATGAGCTTCCTAAGAGAGGTGAACCAAGGGCCGAAGACAAGCTGGAGTAAAGAAAAAGTAGCCTGAAATGAGCCTGAGAAGGCACAAAGAAACAGGAAGAAAGCCAAGAGAACACGCTATCATGGAAGTCAAGTGAAGACAAAACTTCAAGAAGGAGGGAGTGGTCAACTACATCAAGCGCTGCCAAAAGGTCAAGCTAGGTAAGGACTAAAAATTATCTGTTTTATTTTAGTAATTTTTACATCATTTTGTCAAGACCAGTTTAAATTGAGTAGCAGAAATGGAAGCAGCATGGTAGGTGAATGAGGAGAGACTGGGGATAACGAAACAGTTTAGTAAGAAGGTGAGAAACAGAGTGGAATCTAGAGGGTAACAGGGGGATATTCTACACAAGCTATACCTAGCTATCATCAGTCACGGGTGGAGGTCTCAGGAGATTCCTGACATGGTATAGCACTTCATTTGTTTACAAGGCTGTTTCACAGATACTAGTTGCTCTGAACCTCATGGTAATAGAACAGAATAATTAAGTGACTTATCTTAAATCATCCAGCTGTAAATGGGAAAGCCTAGTCTCCTGAGTCCAAACGTAGGGCTCTTTTAATTTTCTCTCCTTCTGTCATTCATTCATTCAGAAAACACTTATAGGTGACCTAATATGTACCAGGCACTGGGGGATACATCAGTAAACTAAACAGACAAAATCGCTCCTCTCCTAAGAGCTTTCATTCCATCACCCCATACTGCCACTCCCTTAGCACAGGTTCAACTAACGAAATGCATAAACATCCTGGGCCCAGTAAACAATGAGGCTTATAGCATTGTTCCAAAGTATTAATACTTAACTTTTACTTACCACCCAGGTGTACAGTTCCTTCTCCACTGTGACCACAGCAAAATGGGTATTCCCTGCACACACCTGCCGGGCACTACAGCCACTCTTGATGACATCCAGTTTCTGGGGAGTAGACTTTCCACCACCCCAAACATAGACTTCACTGGTTCGTGATGTTACCACAGCAATGGGTGCTTCAGTCACAGTGCTTGACCTGCCAACAACCCCAGAACAAAGGCACATTTAATATAAAAACAACATCAAAGAAAAATGCTTCCAGTCTGTTCCCTGAGAATAACTGCCAATTATGGTATGAGAAAGTATGTTCTTTCTTGACAACTTTTCTCAACCCTCTATCATAGCAGGCTTTGCAATTCTTGCCTCAGGGCTTCATCACAGCTTGGCTAGATCAGATTCCGGCCTGATCCGCAACATCTACACTTTTCAATATTCGTCATGGGAATGATGGCTACTTTAGCGTGAGGGTGAAATTATAGCTTTCTCTCCTGAAAGGATGCCAAAAGCCTACTGGAATCAAATAATGCATAAACCCAAGAAAGACCCCCCGCCATTGGTAATTTAGGATGTATTAGTTTTCAATAGTCTCTTGAGCATTACCTTGGTCTCTTTGTAGGGGCATTAAGCAGAGTGACTTTTTCCTCCATCTCTCTACCAAAAGAAAAGCAAAGAAATATGAGTGAAATAATAGGTTCCTATATTGCAAAGATGTCTCTTTAATACAGTTCACATATTTAATCCTCTTATAAACTGTATGCATCCCATAGCATTATAATACTTTTATGAAAGTACCTCCGTACAACTCAAACAGTTTTATACAGGCCTGGCATTAGACAATTCATTAAATACCAAAGGGTCAGCAGTTTAAGGTCATTTGTTTTCTATTTCTCAGAAGTGGTCCAGGCTGGAAGAGAGCCTTGAGAAGTTCTGACACACATGTTTAAGTACCTGATGGACAACTCCATTCAGTCTGCCCACTGACTCTACAAATGAAACATCTCCAAATCTGGGCTCATTATCCTTCTCTCAAACCAGCTTTTCTTTCTGACTTCTCTATTTCCATAATTGTCAACACCCCTCTCCCATTCTCCCAATCAACTGGGCTTAAAACCTCAGTCATCTCTGACTCACCTCCTTCCCATTCTTCAACATTCAAGTTCTACAGATTCTACCTATACAGTAGTTTTTACACTCACCTCTTCCTTTCCAGTCTCACCACCTTAATTCTGTGGGCAGCTCTACTTCCCATCTGTACTGTGGTAGCACTTCTTAATTAGTCTCACTTGCTACAGTCCTAAACCACTTTACTATCCTAATTTCACATTAAAACCAGTATTGATAAATAACTCTTTCTGAGGTACACCTCTTATCACATGAACTGCCCTCTCATAAACTCTAATACTTCTGTGCTATCACGTGAATTAAGCACAAATTCCTTGGCCTGGTATGCATGATTCCCTACCTATCTTTCCAGCCTTCCTTCCCTTTGCTTATACCCTGTATCCTAGCCCAGGGGTGTCATTCTACCTGAATCAAATATAGCTGAACTACAGGGGTAGTGCTCAGGCATCAGTATTTTTTGAAAGTTCCTGAGATTTTGCATTGTGAGCCCCAGGCCTAGAACCACTAAACTAGCCAAGTAGGACTGTGTGTTTCCTGAATATTTTCTACAACTTCCTGTGTCTGTGCCTTGGCTTATGCTATTTTTTTCTGTATGGAAAACTCTTTGTCTTATGTTTTTCCATCAAAGTACAAAGTTCCAACAAAGTATTGAAGGTAAATCTATAATTATCTACAAAAAATTGCAATTATAAATTATCAGTCAAAATATTTCAATATGAGATTAAAATAATGATATTTTTGGGATATAAGCCAGACAAAAATTTTAAATATGCTTAACTGGCCTAAAAAAGTGGTATTGCCTGAATATGCACAGAACATAAATGGAAGGTCATAGTGCTGTATATGGAGTATTACACATAATTCCAGGTATCAAAACACTGGCTAGAGACCAACTGGAGAAGAATCAGAAAAGTTTAATTAAATGACACAACAGAATAAAGGTATTGACCAAATAGCAAATATTATGGAATTAGGTATGTACTTAATGGCAAGACTTGAAAAAGAGCATAGTAAATGTTTGAATATTTGGAGGATATAAAAACAAAGAACTGGTAGAGGAAGAAGAAGGGTAGTAAGGCAAAAATAGTATAAAAGGATGAAATACAGACTAGAAAATTGAAGAAAGATAAGGAATACCTTGTCCTTTAAGTTAAGGTTTGAAGCTTCCTACAGGAAGTGAGGGAAAAAGGACATCCTTCCTATCTCTCGAGACCTCTGACACAGAATAAAGCTCAGGAAATAACCTGTCAGGAGTCAATAAAGCTCAACCTCCAGAAACGGGCAAAAGGTATCTGAAGAGAACTCCACCAACTCCAACCTACCATCTACACGAATGTACTAAAAAACAAAGGCCCCATCCAATTCACACTACTATCCAAAAATCATTTAGCACCTTATACCAGGCCCTGGGTTGATCACTTTCTATGTATTACCTTAGTTAATCTTCACCTTATCTCACTTTATAGAGGAGAAAACTAAGAGATGGAGATGTTAGGTAACTTGGCAAAGATGACAGAACTCAGATACAAACCTGAGGATGCCTGAGTCTCCCTTAATTACTATATTGTAATGCCTAAATTCTAGACTTAAAAACCTACAGACAGGGGACGAAGAGGGTTCTGGGGTCTCATCAGTACAAATTTAGAACTGAGGAGATGAAAGTCAAGCACTATCCTCAAGGAATGAAAGCAGAGATGTTGACAGAAAATAGCATTTAAGTGGCCAAGTTAGGAAACACCACCCTTTTTGTGGTCCTCTGATCGGGCCTCTAACAGTCAACCATGTCAGGAAAGACAGTGGAGTGACTTCTTTGTACTTTACCTCCTGCGTTTCCTGAGAAGGGGGCGATCTAGAAGCTCGTCTGCAGTGGGTCTCTGCTCAGGATCCTAAAAAGTAAAAACAGAGTTAGTTTTCACTACGGGGAATAGACAATATGGGATCTAAAGAGGCATTTTTACTTCCTCTTTAGTTAGTGAAAGACCACTCTATATTATCCTTTTGTTTCAAAAATCATAACTTCTCACATCATAACCCATGGTTCATGCTTCTCACCTTATTATCATTAACACTTGTATATGAAAGAAGATGTTTACAATGCACCTTCCTCACTTGTTCAAGTAGGGCAGTGGCTCTCAAACCTCAATATATATAGCACAGCTGGGCACAGTGGTTCACACCTATAATCTTAGAACTCTGGGAGGCCGAGGTGAGAGGATCGCTTGAGGTCAGGAGTTCGAGACCAGCCTGACCAAGAGTGTGATACTGTCTCTACTAAAAATACAAAAAATTAGCCGGGCATGGTAGCACATGCCTGTAGTCCCAGCTACTCGGGAGGCTGAGGCAGGAGGATCACTTGAGCCTGGGAGGTTGCTGTGAGCTAGGCTGACGCCATGGCACTCTAGCCCGGGCAACAGAGCAAGACTCTGTCTCAGGAAAAAAAAAAAAAAAAAAAAAAAATATATATATATATATATGTATATACAGCACAGAAGAATTACCTAGAGTAATTATTACAGACAAAGATTTCTTGACTTTATCCACAGAGATTTTGATCTAGTTGGTCTGAAGTGGGGCCCAGGAATCTTCTTTTTACTTATAAAACTCCCTCATTTTCTGGTGATTCTGATGCCAGTGATTCATGGACCATATTTTGAATAATACTAGAACTATACAGCAAAGGAACTATGAAATATTATAAGCATATATATTCTGTGTATTAGGAACTCTAAATTATCTTTGCCTACAGTTTTATAAAATAAATATTTAGAAATTAATCTTGGTCATAAAAAAAGGAGCAAAATTTAAATGGCAAAATCATTTCACAAATTACTATTTATAAAGCAGAATAAAGCAAGAATTTGTTCGTTGAAGCACACAACTGTCATGAATTACTAATGCCTCTTCTGGGTACAGTCGCAACATACATCCTATCCTGGGGTGAAGCGAATGTGGTTTTATGTGGTTTGTTTCTGTGCCATACTCCAAACACTGAGGTTGGCAGGGGAAATATGAAACTAAAATGAACGTGTAAGTCATACCTACCTGGTCGAGGCACGCATGGACCATCTGGATCAATTCCAAAGAGTACTGGCTAGAATCAACTTCCATGGCCCGGATTCCTTGCACGATCTTCACACACAGGTTGAGTGGATTCTACGAGAAAATGATGATTGCATTGTTCCTGGTTATATAAAAATTATGTTATAATCTACCAGTAAGGGACTCTGAGATGTCTGTGGCCATTATTTAAAGAATTGGCAATAGGTCTGCGTTAGGCCTGACTTCTTTTTATAACTATTAGTTTGCATCAGCAAGAAATGGTTAGGGATGCACTGCTGTTATCAGACGGAATGAAGCCAACTGGCCAACATGGAGATTAAATCTATAACTGTGTGGCCAACAGCAAAATGTTCAGAGATTATAATCTAACCCTTCAACTGAATCCCAAGAAAAAGGAAAGCAAGATTAGCCTCCCTTCTTGGCTTCAAGTACCTCCCTTATCAACTAATTTGCCTCCTAGTTTGTATATCTTAATAATGGCTATACAGGCAATACTCTGCTGCAACAGACAAAGCAGTGAATACTATATTAATAGTAAAAATATGATAGTAATACCACCACCACCTTATTGAGAGACCACTATAAACTAGACAGGCACATTACATATATGATCTTTTTTAACCTCAGAAACACCATTTAAGGAGGTTATTATCATTATCAATTTGTACATCAGAAAAATGGGGCTCAGAGATGTAAAGTAACTTGCCCCAAACCACACAGGTAGTAAAAACAAAGCCATATTCCAACTAAGGTCTATCTGCCTCCAAAAGTCATTTTTCTTCTACTATATTATTTAGGAAAATTAGATGATATACCAGAACAAACTTCAGGATTTACAAAAACAAACAGAAATTATGGGCGCAAGATGGCTGACTAGAGACATTGCTTGCCAGACAGTCCCTGAGAGAAGAAAGGGTTTCAGTTAAAGGAGATGGAAGAGGAAGAGTGGACACAGCTCAGGTGTAGGTCGTACAGAGAAGTGCTGGAGCCTGATGGGGACCTCACGGAGGAAAAATGCAAAGCAGATAAAGAAGAGGAAACCCAGAGAGGCCTGCTTGGGACCCAGTCTTCCAGCAGACAGTAGCCTTTGCATCACCCCGCCAGGCTGGGGAGGGAACACACTCCCCTGTGTCATGTCCTGTGACTGGCGGCTGAGCATGCCTCCTCTCCCATGTGGGAGCCGAACAGAGGAGGAGCCTCAGACACCACAGGCACCACTTGGGAAGCCTGGGCTACTGCCTCAGTGGGTCCTAGGTGTGAGGGGAGATCCTTGGCTGACCAGATCTGGCCCACCTATATGGACCCTGGGTCACTGAGACAAACCCCTGCCTACATGACTGGGCATCAGCAGTCCCCATGCTAGTGGAACAGCTCCCCATATGGGCGGCTCTCCCCCAGAAATCCCCAGAGACAGCTCTGAAGCTCTTGCTGTGCCCGAGTCCGAGGCTCTGCCCCTGTATCTATCTCCTGGGCCCCTGCTGGGCCTGTGACTCCATCCCTGAGACTCCAGAGTTGTGCCTAGTCCCTAAGACCCCACTACTGAGTCCCTACTACTACCACTGGGCCAGCAGAACCTCCTTGAGGGCCAACACTTCACTCGGGACCCTCCAGCCCTGAGCAGCTGCCACTCTTGGACTTCATTCAAGAGAGTACCCAGCAAAGGAGAACAGGTGTCCTGCAATCCTATTAACCCAGAGTCAAGAGAATAGGAGCCAGATGAGAAGAAACCAGCAAAAGAACCCTGGCAACATGAAAAAACAAAATAATCTGACACCCCCAAGGGAACACTATGGAGCTACAGTAGTGGACTCCACCCACAAGGAAATTGCTGAAATGACAGAAATGGAATTCAGAATATAGATGGCAAGTAAGATGCATGGAATTGAAGAGAAAGTTGAAAACCAACAAAAAGAAGCCAAAAAAACTTTCAGGAAATCAATGTAAAAAATGAAAAGTCACTACAGAGCTAGATAACACAAGAAAGGATATAACAGGACTTAAAGAAATGAAAGAGTCATTTAAGGAATTTGAAAACATAGCAGAAAGCTTTAAAAACAGGCTAAACCAAGGAGAAGAAAGAATCTCAGAGCTTGAAGACAAGGCTCTCAAGATAACCCAGTCATTCAAAGAGGAAGAGAAGAGCATAAAAAAGTTGGAGCAATCATTGCGAGAGAGATGGGGCTATGTGAAGCAAACTAACATTTGAATTACAGGTATCCCTGAAGGAGAAGAAGAAAGAATTAAAAGCAAGGAAAACCTATTTGAGGAAATTATTGAGGAAAACTTCCCTGCTATCACCAGAAATTCAGACATACAGATACAAGATGGGCATTGAATACTGGGAATATTCCTAGCAAATAGGTTATCTCCAAGACACATAGTAATCAACCTGGCTAAAGTCAAAATGAAGGAGAAAATTCTGCAAGCAGCAAGACAAAAGCATCAAATAACCTACAAACGAAAACCCATCAGGCTAACTGCAGACTTCTTGGCAGAAACCTTACAAGCCAGAAGAGATTGGGGCCCATCTTGAATTGACTTAAACAGCATAACTGCCAGCCTAGAACTTTGTATACTGCAAGACTTAGTTTCACAATAGATGGAGAAATTAAGTCTTTCCCAGATAAGCAAACACTGAGGGAATTTGCCATGACCAGACCTGCTCTGCACAAAATACTTAGAATAGCACTATACACAAATCAGCACAACAGATTCCCACCACTGTAAATTCACCTAACAAAACCCCAAACTCAAAATTCTCATAAAACAATAGAACAAGAGGTAAAACAAAGCAATAAGGGACTACTTCACAGGATAAACGGATCAACATCCCACATATCAATGCTATCAACTAACGTTAACAGACTGAATGCCCTTCTCGAAAAACATAAGCTGGCTGAATAGATGAAAAAACATAACCCTACTATCTGTTGTATCTAGGAAACACATCTAAACCACAAGGTCACACACAGACTCAATGTGAAAGTATGGAAAAAAATACTCCACACAAATAGAAATCAAAAGACAGCAGGTGTGGCCATTCTCCTATCAGATACAATTGACTTTAAGCCAATAAAGGTAAAGAAAGACAAGGAGGATCATTATGTAATGGTAAAAGGGGCAATTCAAGAAGAAGACATAACAATCCTAAATATATATGCATCCAACACAGGAGCTCCAAGATACGTAAAGCAAATTTTACTAGAGCTAAACAAAGAAATAAACAGCACCATCGTAATTGCTGGGAACCTCAACAACCCATTGTCAGAGCTCAACAAATCATCAAAGCAGAAAATAAATAAAGAAACAATGGACTTAAACCAAAATCTAAATCAAATGGACCTAACGTTTTCAGAACATTCTACCCAGAAACTACAGAATACATATTCTTCTCAGCAGCACATGGGACATTCTCCAAGACTGATCATATTTTAGGCCACAAAACAGGTCTCAACAAATTAAAAAAAAACCGAAATTATAAAATGTCCCTTCTCAGACCACAGCAGAATAAAACTAGAAATCAATCACAAGGAAACAAACATACACAAAGTCGTGGAAATTAAACAATCTGCCAATGAATGATTATTGGGTCCAGAATGAAATTAAGATGGAAATCAAAAAATTCTTTGAACTTAATGACAAAGGGGACACAAGTTATCAAAATCTATGGAATGTAGCAAAAGCATTCCTCAGGGGAAAATTCATAGCCTCAAATGCCTACATCAAAAAGACAGAAAGATCACAAATTAACAACCTAATGTCATATCTCAAGGAACTAGAAAAGGAAGAACAAACCAAATCCAAAGCCAGCAGAAGAAAAGCAGTAACAAAGGTCAGAGCACAACTAAATGAATTGGAGGAAAAAAAAGGATTAACAAAACAAAAAGTTCGATCTTGAAAAGATAAACAAAATCGATAGACCTTTTGCTAGAGAACAGAAGAGAAAAGACTCAAATAAACTCGATCAGAAATGAAAAAGGTGACATTACAACTTATACCGCAGAAATACAAAACACCAACCATAAATACTACGTAAATCTCTACATGCATAAACTAGAGAACGTAGAGGAAATGGACAAGTTCCTGGAAACATATAACCTCCCAAAACTCAACCAGGAAGAAACAGAACTCCTGAACAGACCAATAATGAACAGTGAGAATGAAACATAATTAAAAAACTCCCAACAATAACAAAAAAGCTGTGGACCAGATGGATTCACAGCCAAATTCTATCAGACCTACAAAGAAGACCTGGTATCCATAATAGAGAAATTATTCCATAATATTGAGAAGGATGAAATCCTTCTCAACTCATTCTAAAAGCCAGTATCACCTTGATAGCAAAGCCAGGAAAGGAAACAACAAAAAAAGAAAACTGCAGACCAATATCGCTTATGAATATAGATGTAAAAATTCTCAATAAAATACTAGCAAACCAAATTCAACAGCACATCAAAAAAAATAATCCACCAGGATCAAGTAGGCTTCATTCCAGGATGCAAGGGTGGTTCAGCATATGTAAGTCAATAAATGTGATTCACCACATAAACAAAAGCAAAAACAAAGATCATATCATCTCAGTAGACACAGAAAAAGCATTTGACAAAATTCAGCACTCTTTCATAAAAACTCACAATGAATTAGGCATAGAAGGAACACATCTCATAATTATAAAGAGCCATATATGACAACCCTACAGCCAACATCATATTGAATGAGGAAAAGTTGAAAGCATTCCTTTCCCCTAAGAACTGGAATAAGACAAGGATGCCCACTGTCACCACTTCTATTCAACATAGTGCTAGAAGTCCTAGCTAGAGCAGAATATTAAGTGTATCTAAATCAGGAAAGAGGAGGTCAAACTATTGCTCTTCACTGATGATATGATCTTGTATTTAGAAAACCCCAAAGATTCCACCAAGAGTCTCCTGGAACTGACAAATAAATTCAGCAAAGTCTCAGGATACAAAATCAATGTAAATAAATCAGTAGCATTTCTATATACTAATAATAGTCAAGGTGAGAGTCAAATCAAAAACTCAATATCATTCACAATAGCTACAAAGAAAATAAAATACCTTGGAATATACTTAACCAAGGAAGTGAAAGATCTCTACAAGGAGAACTACGAAATTCTGAGGAAGGAAATCAGAGGACACAAATGGGAAAAATACCATGCCCATGGATAGGTAGAATCAACATTGTTAAAATGTCCGCACTACCCAAAGTGATTTACAAATTCAATGCAATCTCCATCAAATTACCAAAGTCATACTTCACAGATCAAGAAAAAAATAAATTTATGCTTTGTTTGGAACCAGAAAAGAACCCAAATAGCCAAAGCAATCTTAAGCAAAAAGAACAAATCTGGAGGTATCACATTACCAAACTTCAGGCCAGGGACGGTGGCTCACACCTGTAATCCTAGCACTCTGTCTCAAAAAAACCCCCCAAAAAACAAAAAACAAAAAAACATTACCAGACTTCAAACTATACTACAAGGCCACAGTAACCAAAACAGCATGGTACTGGTACAAAAATAGAGACACAGACTGATGGAAACCAGACATAAAACCATCTACCTACAACCAACTGATCTTTGACAAAACAAACAATGTACACTGGGGAAAAGAAGCCCTATACAATAAATGGTGATGGGCAAACTGGATAGCCACATGCAGAAGAATGAAACAGGACCCTTACCTCTCACCACTCACAAAAATTAATTCAAGATGGATAAAAGAATTAGATCTAAGGCATGAAAATGTAAGAATTCTAGAGTAAAATGTACGAAAAACTCTTCTAGATATCAGCTTAGGCGAAGAATTTATCACTAAGACCCCCAATGGCAATCATGGCAACAACAAAAATTAATATTTGATTAAAGTAAAAAGTTTCTGCACAGCTAAGGAAACAATCAACAGAACAAACAGACAACCTACAGAATGTGAGAAAATATTTGCAAGCTACACATCTGATTAAGGGCTAATAACCAGAATTTACAAACAACTAAAGCAAATCAGCAAGAAAAAAATCAAACAACCCTGTTAAAAAGTGGGCAAAATACATGAACAGTAGCTTCTCAAAAGAAGACAAATGGTCAATAAACATATGAAAAAATGTTCAATGTCACTAATCACCAGGGAAATGCAAATTAAAACCACAATGAGGTATCACCTTATCCCAGTTAGAATGGCTTTTATTAAAAGGTCCAAAAACAGGCTGGGTGCGGTGGCTCACGCCTGTAATCCTAGCACTCTGGGAGGCTGAGGCAGGAGGATCGCTGAGCTCAGGAGTTCGAGACCAGCCTGAGCAAGAGTGAGACCCTGTCTCTACTAAAAATAGAAAAAATTAGCCAGATGTGGTGGTGTGTGCCTGTAGTCCCAGCTACTTGGGAGGCTGAGGTAGGAGGATTGCTTGAGCCCAAGAGTTTGAGGTTGCTGTGAGCTAGGCTGACACCATGCCACTCTAGCCCAGGCGACAGAGAGAGACTCTGTCACAAAATAAATAAATAAATACATAAATAAAGTCCAAAAACAATAGATGCTGGTGTAGATGCAGACAGAAAGGAACACTTATACACTGTTGGTAGGACTCCATATTAGTACAACCTCTATGGAAAACAGCATAGCAATTACTGAAAGAATTAAAAGTAGACCTACCATTCAATCCAACAATCCCATTATTGAGTATTTACCCAAAGGAAAAGAAGATTTTCCATCAAAAAGACACCTGCACTCGAATGTTTATTGCAGCACAATTCACAACTGCAAAGATGTAGAATCAACCCAAGTACCTGTCAATTCATGAGTGGATTAATAAAATGTGGTATATGTATACCATGGAGTACTACTCAGCCATAAAAAAGATAAATCAATACCTTTTGCAACAATCTGGATGGAACTGGAGACCATTCTCCTAAGTGAAGTATCTCAAGAATGGAAAACCAAACACCACATGTACTCACTATTAAACTGAAACTAACAAACCAGCACACAAGTGCACAGAGGGAAATAAAACTCAGCGGAAATCAACCAGGGAGAGGGAGGAAGAGGGGAGGGGAGGGGAGAAATACAAACCTAATGGGTACAATTAACACTATTTGGGTGATGGGCATACCTATAGCGGGGACTCATGCATTACAAAAATGATCCATATAACCTAAAACATTTATATCCCCTTACTATTTTGAAATTAAAAAAAAAAAGCAAAGAAAAACAAATGGGTCTCATGAAAGGCCAGTGAATTTGCATTATTTTACATTTGTATTTTTCACACATATTATTAGAGAATCTCTGTGAGGTGAATATTGTTATCATATTACAGATAATGAAATAGAAGATCAAAGAAATGAAGTGATTTGCCTAAATTCTCACATCTGGTTGGCAGAGGAGATTGGATGTGAATCCACTTTAGCTACTCAAAGGCTGGTCCACGGACTAATAGCATGAGCATCACCTGGGAGCTTGTTAGAAACAGAATATCAAGCACCCCCTAACAGAATCTGCATTTTAATAAGATACCCACGTGACTTTCTATGCATATTAAAGTTTGAGAAGTGCTGCTTCACCCCAGGCTGTACTTTAATTTATTTAGAACAAGAAAAGAAAAAAGACTTAAAGGGATTTGTTGTCCATGAAGTAATGACAATCTTTAACAACAGTAAAAGCGTAATTTTTCATAAAAAGATAAAAAATATCTTTTTTTTTTTGAGACAGAGTCTCACTCTGTTGCCCGGGCTAGAGTGAGTGCCGTGGCGTCCTCCTAGCTCACAGCAACCTCAAACTCCTGGGCTCAAGCAATCCTACTGCCTCAGCCTCCCGAGTAGCTGGGACTACAGGCATGCACCACCATGCCCGGCTAATTTTTTCTATATATATTTTTAGTTGGCCAGATAATTTCTTTCTATTTTTAGTAGAGACAGGGTCTCGCTCTTGCTCAGGCTGGTCTCGAACTCCTGAGCTCAAACGATCCACCCGCCTCGGCCTCCCAAGTGCTAGGATAAAAAATATCTTAATGGGCATGATATAATTTGCCTTAGCTTTTTAAAAAATGATGTACTGAAGCATATGAAATAAAATGGCTTTTCCAAACTGCAGCATCACATAATTTGACCCTACAGTCAGTTTTAAAATTATAGTCAACAAATTCAATATTTCAACAGGGAATTCAAGTTGAAGATAAACAGGGTCTATAGCATTTCAATAACATATTACTAATCCAGTGCCTGAATACAGGTTATTTTTGCCTGTAGTTGATTTCCGTTCAAGAAATCAGAAGTTTGGGGATAAAGTTGATTCCTTTAGCCAAGTTGTACCATTTTCAAGGACAATGTGGGGGCGATACACCAACTTACTGTAGCATCAAACGTTCTCTTTAACGTCAGCAGTTCAAAAATGACGCAGCCTACTGCCCAGATATCAGACTTGAAATTGTATTTTACTCCTTGACAGAGCTCTGGAGACATGTAATATGGGGTTCCTACAAGCTGAACAAGAAAGAAAACAATCAAAGAATAACATCCCTTCTGAGGTAACTATATTAACATTTCAACAGCTAAATTGAATTTCCCAGGAACTAGTGATAACAACCATAAAACATTCATCAGCAGATTCCAAAATGGTTTTTATGAGATGATACCACTATGGGGAGAAATCTTTTTAATATCAAATCTCTTGGGCCAATTATAAAGGGGCAGTCTCTGTGATAAAACCATTGTGGTAACTTGGGGGGCTCAAAAGCTCTGTGATTTGTAGACTACAGAGGCTTTAGGCAATTAAGGCCTACCAAAAACTACACAGATACACTTAGTAAAGTGCACCAATAGAAAAAAACCAAACATTGACAGCAGGGAGATAGTAATTGAATGAAAGGGTTAAATATTTTAACTAAAATACTAAATACATTTTAACTAATAAAACTTTTTAAATGGCCCAATTTGACATCTGTTAAACTAACATAGCTGGTAAATTTTTCTTTGAATTTGAAAAAGATTTTCTGAATTTAAGAATGGATTGGAAAATAAAAATGTCCTAAGTAGAACTCATGCCACTCCCAAGATTAGAGACAATGAATGCCCCAGCAGTTCTAATAGAACTGATAACCATCTTCAATCAGCAAAGCAAAGAATTTTCAGATGGCTTACATGGCATTTATAAATTTTCACATCATTCCTTCTTTGCATCTAACTGGCTAAAAAAAGTCAAGTCTTGGTTTTATCAGATTGTTCTTGATGAGAAAAATCCATATAAGGACAAAATTGCTTCCTTAGAAGTTCAATTTGGCCATTATCATACCAAAAACTGAATCCCTGAAGCAGAGACTGCCAACCCAGGATGTCTAATTTGCTTGCAGGCATATCTTGACATTATCAAAAAACATCAGGACAAAATTAATTTTATTAACTTACATTTTCAAGTTCTTTTAAGGACAGAGGATTGTGAAACCAGAAGAGTTAATAACTGGGTTTTATAATTGTTAAAAGCATAAGATCACTATCCTAAAGATCAACTTAGGTCTACTCTATGTCTTTCTCAAAATCAGGTAAGAAGGGAGCCCTGCAGATCAGACTATGTATGATATTAAGGAACAGATTGTTGTCTGGGCATCAACCTTTATTTGTAATATAGGGCTTCTCTTTGAACATGAAGAAGCATTCAAAGGAAACACAAAAAGAGATGTCTGACACCTTGAGCTCAAACATTAAATAAGAGATAAAGCAAAATGTACTAAAGATCCTAGATTGGAAAAAACAAAGCATTTTGTTGCTTTTAGAAAAGTATCTAGTTAGTGTTAGAAAGTTATGAGGTCAGAGCCATAATATGGACATTGACTCCTGAAAGAACATCTGACCATGTACATGCCCACTAATGAGCCCAGGAAAAAGACTTCTAAAGATTTGCATTGTAAGTATGGAGAACTTGCAAGAATACTGAAAAAAAAGTGCAAATATAGGAGGTATAGTTATACCTCACAGTGCTGGAAGGGAAAAGAAAAAAAGAATTAAGATTCAAGGGCAGCACATACATACCGTCTCAGCCATGGAATACTCAGAATTAAGTTTCTTTGCTAGGCCATAATCTCCAAGTTTTATCAGGTTTGCCTTGGTCAGAAAAATGTTTAATGTCTTTATATCTCTGAAAAAAAGAAGATGTGCTTATTAAGTCCATATAGTTAATTGTTTTATTTCATCCCCCACCCTGCCCAGGATTAGTACAGAATAAAAATGAGTGTGTTACCACTGCTCACATTCTGTTATGGGGTTCTAAACATCTCATACAGTGGTCACCACTTTCACATGCAGTTTAACATTGAAGAGGGAACTCAAAGGAGTAAAGGCAGAGAATTAACTTCATCCTCTAAGGCTTCATAGCATAGGAATGTCCCCCATACCAATGAAGCCATTAGGGTGAGGGTGAGCGGAGGAAAATGGTGCTCTAGGTAAGCATAATTCCTATGAGACACACTGCCCCTTCAACTACCACCTGTACCTTGAATTAAGTGTTATCAAGGCAATTTTAACTCTTGGTTGGTGTCAAAAATTTCAAATAATCTGTTCAAAAGAAGAGGCTGCATATCCTAACAACAACATGACTAGGCTGCTTAGATCATCTAAATAAAATCACTGGCTATTTTCCTAATGATGAATTACCAGTTTTGCCACATGTAAAACAAAATAAACTGTGTCTGATTCACCCTGGCTTCCTTTCTTGAAAGATGTGAATAAACCAAAACAATATACCTTGTCACTTTAAAAAAGAAAACAACAACATGCAATAGTAGCCATTCAATAGCTATCAAGAAATAGATGTTAACTGAATGAATAAATCAATAAAAAAGAAACCCTATAGGCCGGGCGCGGTGGCTCACGCCTGTAATCCTAGCTCTTTGGGAGGCCGAGGTGGGCGAATTGTTTGAGCTCAGGAGTTCGAGACCAGCCTGAGCAAGAGCGAGACCCCGTCTCTACTAAAAATAGAAAGAAATCATATGGACACCTAAAAATATATATAGAAAAATTAGCCGGGCATGGTGGCGAATGCCTGTAGTCCCAGCTACTCGGGAGGCTGAGGCAGAAGGATCGCTTGAGCCCAGGAGTTTGAGGTTGCTG
>CM052442.1:21414795-21446826 GCA_028533085.1 Varecia variegata | reverse complement strand
TAAATTAAAAGAACTTAATTATAGAATTAAAAACAATTGCAAATTATTGCTCAGAGAAAACATTTACTATGAATTCCAACCAAATTAATACTACTTCTCATAGTGTCTTCTAGGCTTTACTGATGAATTAACAAACTGAACTCTAAATATCTGTAAAAGAATAGCTTAAGTGGTACTTAGGTACTGAGGAGATTGTTCCTAGATCACAAACATTGTTTCACCTCCAGAAGCGAGGTTATCATCCCGCATTACTCACGCTTTCCTTTCCTAATTATATCAATGGCAAAACTATGATTGCTTCATCAAGAAAATAAAAGTGCTGATGGGAAGTAACCAGGGTGGGGGTTGGAATGGTGGGAAGGAATTCATCCCATAAATTTTTTACTGATTACCTATGAAGGATTCCAGCTTTATGGATACAGCTCACTGCTGATACAATCTGAAACAGGTACCACACCACCATCTGCAAAGACAAAATAAATTATATTTGGATTAGAAACAAAAAGCTCCATTTACATAAACACACACACACATACACACGCACACACAAACAAAACAAAGGAAGCTGCAACCAGAGGTTATGATTCAACATGATTTAACATTTCTTGCTTGTAGGTTGAGTAGGCAAAGAAAAGTGTAGGGATTAAAAAAAAAAAGCAGGTTATCATAAAATAGTTCCAATGTCATTATGAAATACAGTATGGTGAAGCAGATTTGGGGAAAGAAACCCAGGAAAAATGCAAAGGTATAGAAAACTGGGCATACCAGTATGCAGTAACAGAACCAGGAAAGAAAGCCCACAGAGAATCATGATGTGGAGGTAAAACGTTTAGGAAGCAGCTAGAGAAAGTTTCCTTGTTAGAGGTTTCCTTTCTCATGAATATCAGAGCCTGGAAGGAGTCTGAACAAAAGGAAAAAAACACTCTTCACTGTTCGAAGAGTAAATACACAACTAGAATGCAAGAATTACAACATTATAATTCTAGCTTCCTTCCATAGAAATATGAATTACCTCTTCCTCAAACAACTTGTCCTTCTGACGAAGGATTTTGTCATACAGGTTCCCTCCTGCAATTAAACAACAGACAGGTTTGAATTGCTTAATATAGATCAAAGCTTGGATCCTATATCTAATAGGGCTTTTTTTGAGACAGCGTCTCACTCTGTCACCCAGGCTGGAGTGCAGTGGTGTGATCACAACTCATTGCAAACTAAAAGGCTCCAGTGATCCTCCTGCCTTGCCTCAGCCTCCTGAGTTCTAACAGGTGATACAGGGAAATGAAGGATTCTGCTTTCTCTCCAAAGGAAACTACTTCTTCTCTCTTGGCTTTTCACATGGGTGTAAAACTATTCCCATCGCCCAGAATCAGAAATATTCTTCAAAGATCTCCCTCCCTAATAAAAGAGGCTCAATACAAAAAAAAAAAAAAAAAAATTTTTAGAAAAAATGAGAGTAAAGGCCATTCCTATAGTCCCCAGTTAGTGAAATATCTTCAAAATCAGATGATTTACTTTTCCATAGTTCCTTTTAAGGAATCTGCAATATTTTTATAACAACTCTCCCAGTGTGACTACCAGAACATTTGGATTACACCTATAATGCAATGTTTCGTACATACACGATCTATATAAACAAATTCTTTTTCTTTCCACTTCACACTGAAAAGTTTTCCTAAAATTTAGGGTCCACTCCTAGATTGTTTCCAATAATTACTCCCTTTATTAATTCCTTCCTGTGAAATAAATGTGAATTTGCTTTTCTCTTTCCTTTTCCAAATAATACACACTACAAATGATCATGGTTCACCTTACTTTCCACCTGCAACTACAACTTACACTTTAGCCCTGGCTGTTTTTACAGCTTCTCTTTCCCTGCAATTTAATATCACAGAGTTTCAATAAATGTATCATTTCTTCTAGTTCCTCCTAACCACGAAGGACTTTAACTACTTAAGGTTTCTGCTACTTCAAAACTTTCTAATATAATCTCAAATATTTAGCACTGATCATGATCAGAACACGAAACAATCATACACGAGTCTAGACAAGAAAGTTCTAAGTGAAGAATATGTTGGGACCTCTTTATACAGTTCAAGAAAGGGCTTTGGGGGGTTCTCTTGTGCAATGAAGATAGCGGCTAGTGCAGTAGGTATCAAACACTCGCCACATACCAAGTACCCTGCTATGGGCTTTACATATTCATTTCATTTAATACGACAACCCTAGAAAGTAGGTATCATTATCAACAAATTCATTTTAAAATGAAGAAGCCGAGGCACAGGTAAGTTAAATTTCTTGCTCAAGGTTATAAAGCTAGAAAGTAGTGGAAATTGGGATGTGGGTTCAGAGTCTATTTTCTTAACAACTAGGCAATAAAGCTATCTATCACACAGGCAAAATGGTCCAAAGAAATCACAGATAAATAAAGCTGTGCTTTACTACATATCATTTTCGCTCAGTTATAATTTTGGGGCCACTTTTCAATAGGACAGCTTTAGCTAAAGGCAATACAAATAAATATCATCTATAAGATTTCATTAAATATTGCTCCAAATGGTGCCAAGCCACACTCTAATGGCTAACTAATGTCATTTCATGAGGCAAAACCTTGAAAAATAAATGTAAAATCCAACTGAAGAAGTAATTTGAACACAGAACTATAATAACAACGGAGAATTTGAGTATGCAGGGGAAAATCCCTCCCCTTATTTTGTACATCACTTCAAAACTCTCCAAGGCCTTAAATATTTCTCTTAAACTCTAGAAATCCATTTAAAGTTTTTATCACTCTATATGCCATTTCTTGTACTCTTCCTCCCAAGGTAAGTAAGTATGAGCATAAGAATGTCTTGCCTGAGGAAGACCCACTGAATTCCACCTTACCATTACAATACTCCAGCTCAATCAGCAGGGTGGTATTGTCCATGAAGTGATTGTAGTAGGCAATAATGTTGTCATGCTGCAGCAGTGCCAGAATAACAATCTCATTCAAGGCATCACGACGTTCCTTCTCAGACAGGCGGGTCAAATCAACTTCCTTCCACACAACCAGTGAGTCATCCTACAACACAGTGACAGAGGTATCGTGCCTTCCTCTTGCCTGGCAGCAAATTAATTCACACCCTCATCTCTAAGCCTAGAAAGAAAACTTCCTAGATGGGCAGAGACTGGCTCCTTTTATATTTTCCTTTAAACAGACTTTAGTGATAGGTTCTGCATACAATTGAACACTATAATTTATTGCAGGCCTGGGGAAAGTAAAGCATTAAGATGTTGTTATTTTGTTGCTACACTTAATTTGTATGATGTCAGTTCCAGGTAAAAATATGGGTTGGGGGTAGGTCTCAAAGATTCTATTGAAGACACTAAGACAGACTGCTAGTCATGATGGGGACTGTAGTAGGACTAGGATATTGGAGAAGTGGCGAACTGAAGGGAAGTTATCTGTAGCTAACTACAGATTCTTGTAAAATTAAAATACTAAACTTGCCCCTAATTTTATAAATTTAGACTTCTCTAGTGATTTTTATTTACCCTTTCTGGTTAAGAATGTCATGCCCCATTTGCAACTCTGTAAACTCCTATCACACTTATGTATCACATTTTCCTCTATTCACAAAGAGTTACCTGCAGATCCCCATGGCTACTCTCCTTTATATCTCTAATTCTTTACTGACACAGGAGCAGCAGCACCTATATAACCCTCCCCATCGTTCTGAATGCCTCTTCAGGGCCTTTAAAACTGTTTTGAAAAGACCCTGATGAATCTTTTACTGTACATTTATTCAATGTGACCATCCCTTAATTTTCAGAGCTCATACACTGAAATAATATTTATCCATTATTTTCATTTACATATATACACAACTTAAATACTGTTTACTAACATGACTGACTTGTTTTTCCATTGAAATACAAGCTTCTAGAGGAAAAGGCCTGCTTCTAATCAAACCTTTGTAAATTCACACATCTAATAAGTATTTGGTATGCATAATGCTATGCAGTTCTGGGGAAGTGTAATCAAGTTTAACTCAATACCCTAGAACTAAAAAAAAAAAAAAAAAGTTTAACTCAAAAAAAAAAAATAGTAATATAGTTCAATAGGATAACAATGAAAAGGCATGGGCAAAAAGATGCGAGACTTTGGTTCTAGTCCAAGATTTACTTCAAACTTAAGTGGGCAAGTCACAAAAATATACTTAATTTCTCTAACTAAAAAATATAAATACTAATGCTTATATCTTCTTTCTCATATTGAATGCAAATAAGAAAACAGACTACAAATAATAACAGTAACTCTAACATCATACATTAATGTGGCATTAGGATAAAAAAGAACACTTAAAAATATTCTCTTGTAACCAACTCTCTCCTCCATCTTTCAGCCTTAAAAGTATGCTGGCTTAGAAAACATACCAGAACTGCAGATGGATCACTAATGGATGAATCATCTTCAGCAGCCCTAGCAAGTTCTCATTAAATGTTTATCCCAAAGCTAGAGTTTTAAGACTTTAGTAATCAAATCCAGTTTACCGTTAGGTTTTGAAAGAATCACCACTGCAGGGTTCTACATTAGTCTACATTCTTAACTTAGGATTCGGTGATCCACGGATCTCTCCAAAGATGTGTATATGTACAAACGTGAATGGACGCAGGGAAGATTACTTTGCTTACGTTAAGTTCTCAAAGGGGTTCTTGTCCCTCCAAAAGTTTAGAACTAATGGCTTAGAATATATCAGTAAAGTATTTCCCGTGCATAAACCCTGCAGGATTAACACTGAGGAAGAAACCGACACACAATGATCTTCCCAACGACTTTCAAGAAGAGCCTCCAATTGCGTGATCATTTCTGAACTTAAGATAATGACAGAGACAGCGGAGTTGCCACTACTGTGGGCATTTAGAAGCTATGCCCCTCGTCCCCATCCCAATCTTGGACAGGATGGAAGTTTGGCAACAGCATGAGAGGAAGGAAGTTTTGACAATACCTCACATTCGTATACTACTTTACACTTTGCAAAGCACCTTCGTTGGATTCTCAAGACAACCTTAAAAAAGTAAGGATGATTTTTAAGGGAGTTATCAGTAAGCCCATTTTATAGAGAGGGAACAGCTCAGAGGCAGTTCGGTGACTTGCTCAGTTCCCGTGTTAAACAAAAATGACCAGTTAGTAAAACCAATGCTCTAACCAATTCCCAGTGCAGGTGAGTTGGAAGAGTGGTGGAGAAGACCCTAAGACATATACCCTGCGACTGCCTAATCACTAAGTGAGGAAAGGCTCAAGACACGGGGAAAGCGGGGCCGGGAAGGAGGGGCTCTGGGCGGCCCGGCAGCGCCCGGCGGGGCGGCGGAGCCGAGGGCCGCTACCTCGGTGCGGCGGTACAGCGTGGCCTCCCCGAAGGCGCCGCGGCCCAGGACGCGGATGGGGATGTAGTGCAGCTCCTCCTGCTCCGCGGCGCCGCCGCCGACTCGCGGCCCCTGACTGGCGATGGGCCCGGGGCCCGAGTCCCCGCCACCCCCGGACTCGCTCCCAAAGTCCGAGTTGATGGAATCGCAGTGTCGCTCGTACTCGCCCAGCACCGACATGGCGGCGGCCGCGGGCCTTCGGAACCGGCCTGCGTGTCCCCGGCAGCGCTAGGCGCGCTGCGCCCCGCTCGCCTCAGACACCGGCCTGCAGACCCGCCGGCCCGGCCACCCCGTGAGGTTCCATGGTGGCTCCTGCCCCCTGACCCGGAAGCAGCTCTCCGTGTTTCCGGCCGGGCTAAGTTTCCTCCGCCTTCGCTGGTCCACTTGATTAGTCCAGCAGGCGAGGCTTCCTGCCCTCGGTGCCGACCGGGACAGTGAGGCCTCGCGGGGGTGGAGTT
Organism: Varecia variegata; assembly: GCA_028533085.1. NCBI lineage: Eukaryota > Metazoa > Chordata > Mammalia > Primates > Lemuridae > Varecia > Varecia variegata. The sequence continues at coordinate 21,440,962 of CM052442.1, read as the reverse complement.
GGCGGGCGTGTGGCGAGGACCGCTAGAACCTCCGGGCTCCCGCAGGGTTAAGGGCGTCACTAATGGGAAGCCCTCCCGGATCTGTAGACCCTCCCCCGGCACAGCTTGGAGGTCTGGAGGTCGTCCAGTCTCATCTTGGTATCAAGCCTATCTCAAGAGGGTGACTATGAAAGTAGTCTCTTCCAACATTAGCGCTCTTTTTTAGAGAGATATTATAGTAATTAAAGATATTAGAGCTACCTTCCCTTTACAATAAAGAAAAAAGAAGTATTAGAGCAAGCCAAAATAATTGCCTCCCCAGTCATCTCAGTCAGTGGTCCAGTTCCTTCTCCCAGAGCCATCCTAGGTCCCTCCCTCTTCCACACAACCCCCAAAATATTTTAAGTCAACTCTCCTCTCTCTTCTCTTTTTCCAGGTCAAATTCTCCTGTTCGTCCAGACCTTTGACCATCTGATTTCATGAAGCATTCTTTGAGCAGACACTATCTGGGAATGGGATGCTCCCTGCCCTCAAGTCACTAAGAAAATGGCAATAAAGTGAACAATACGTGTTGCATCCGTTATGTGATCCTGGGCAACTTTGCACCTCCAAGCTTGTTTTTTAAGTGTATAAAGTTGTGGGACATTCAGGGTAACAGCTAACATTTATTGAGTGTTATGTTCTGGGCACTATGCTAAAGATTTTCCATTGTATTATCCCACTTAATCCTAACATTACCATTTTACAGAAACTGAGATACAGAGAGGCTAAGTAACCTGCTCAATGTGGCACAGCTAGTAAGAGGAGCTGGGAAGTCAAACCCAGCAATCTGACTCCAGAGCCATGAAAAAGCAGGAATATGGTGGAGCCAAGAGAAGGCCATGCAGCTGGAGCCCAGGGTGCATGTGAGGTAGAAGCAAAAGATAGGATCTCAGATGTTTTATAGTTTGGTGTTTCCTGTGGGCAATGGAAAATTACTGGAGATTTTAAAGGAGAGTATATGATTAGTGACTATATGTTGTGATTTGCTGGTATGTCCCAGTTTACACCTTCTTCCCCTGACATAATTAATAGAGCCTGTTGCTCCAATGCCCAGCTCAGACGATAAGCAATATGGTCACCATAGGTAAGATCAAAATTATATTTCACAAAGAACTCTGATGCAATGTGGAGGACAAAGACTGGAGGCAGGGAGAATAGTTAGGAGGCCATTTATATTCTAAGAAGAGGCAGAGATATTAGTGAATGAAGAAGAGGTCCAGATTTACGAAATCCATCTGAGGAATATTTAGAACTTTATGATCAGTTGGGATATGGTTGCTGAGGTAGACTTAAGAGTTCAGGAGACTCACTTCTAGGTCTTTTGTAGATAGGAGTAGCAAATATAGGAGGAAGACAGAATTGGTAGAATGGGGTCAAGGGCATGAGGGCTAATGAGTTCATATCCCTCTGGCCTCTCTACAGTTCATCAATGTTTCTTTTAAAATATGATATCCTGCACTCTGCATGATGCTCCACATCAGGTCTGAATAAAGAGAGTACAAGGTGACTTCCGTCTTCCTTGATCTGGAGCCAATATTTCTTTTTTTTTTTTTTTTAAGACAGAGTCTCGCTTTGTTGCCCGGGCTAGAGTGAGTGCCGTGTCATCAGCCTAGCTCACAGCAACCTCAAACTCCTGGGCTCAAGTGATCCTCCTGGCTCAGCCTCCTGAGTAGCTGGGACTACAGGCATGTGCCACCATGCCCAGCTAATTTTTTCTATATATATTTTTAGTTGTCCAGATAATTTCTTTCTGTTTTTAGTAGAGATGGGGTCTCGCTCTTGCTCAGGCTGGTATCGAACTCCTGACCTCGAGCGATCCACCCACGTCAGCCTCCCAGAGTGCTAGGGTTACAGGCGTGAGCCACTGCGCCTGGCCTGGAGCCAGTATTTCTATTAGTGCACCAGCCTTCACGATGGTAGTCTTTTTATACAGGTTGAGCATCCCTAATCTGAAAATCCAAAATGCTCCAAAATTTGAAACTTTTTGAGTGCTGACATGATGCCAGAAGTGAAAAATTCTACACCTGACCTCATGTGAAGGGTTGCATCCCAAAGGGAAAAAAGGCCCTCCCAACCCCCTTCAGCTGCAATTTATCTTTTCCACACATACCCAGATTCCTCCATGTAAACATACTCTAAAGATTAATAAAATGGCACATGTGCAGGCCAGATGTGCTAGGGACAGGTTCCTCATGATGCTCACAGGGAGCCAAGACCTACATGCATTACTCATTGTGTTTTTTTGGTATTCTCTGCTTTGTGTTGTAAAGATAGTGTTGAAAATGTCAAAAAGGCTTGCAGATACCCCTATAGGTAACAGTGATAAGAAAAAAGGAAGTATTTATGTTTATTTATAGCACAGAAAGTCAAGATTTTGGAGAAACTAGACAGCCATGTTAGTGTGAAACATCTTGCAGAAGAATATGGTGTTGGAATGACCACCTATGACTTGAAGAAACAAGATAAACTGTTGAAGTTCTATGATGAAAATGATGAACAGAATTTAATGAAAAATAGGAAAACACTGCATATAGCTAAAAATGAAGTTCTCAGTTATGTACTGAAAGAGTGAATTCATCAACATCACAGTGAACACAAGCCACTTAATACTATGCTGATCATGAAACAGGCAAAGATCTATCACAATGAACTGAAAATTGAAAGGAACTGTGAATATTCAACACAGTTGAACATATTCAACACATGGTTGCAGAAATTTAAGAAAAGACCTGGCATTAAATTTTTAAAGATTTGTAGTGTTAGAGCATCAGCTGATCGGCCAGGCAAGGTGGCTCATGCCTGTAATCCTAGCATTCGGGGAGGCCAAGGAGGGAGGACTGCTTGAGCTCAGGAGTTTGAGACCAGCCTGAGCAAGAGCGAGATCCTGTCTCTACTAAAATTAGAAAAAATTAGGCCGGGTGTGGTGGCTCATGCCTATAATCCTAGCACTTGGGAGGCCAAGGCGGGCGGATCATTTGAGCTCAGGAGTTCAAAACCAGCCTGAGCAAGAGTGAGACCCCGTCTCTACTCAAAAATAGAAAGAAATTAGCTGGACAATTAAAAATATATAGAAAAAATTAGCCGGGCATGGTAGCGCATGCCTGTAGTCCCAGCTACTTAGGAGGCTGAGCCAGGAGGATTGCTTGAGCCCAGGAGTTTGAGGTTGCTATGAGCCAGGCTGATGCCACGGCATTCTAGCCAAGGCAACAGAGCAAGACTCTGTCTCAAAAAAAAAAAAAAAAAAAAGCATCTGCTGATCAAGAAACATTGGAGAAATTCATTGATGAATTTGCTAATGTCATCGCTGATGAAAATCTAATGTCAGAACAAGTCTGTAATGCTGATGAAACATCACTGTTTTGGCATTATTGCCCCAGACAGACACTGACTACACCTGATGAGAACCCCTACAGGAATCAAGGATGCCAAGGACAGAATAACTGCTGGGATGTGCTCATGCAGCAGGCATGCATAAGTGTAAACCTTCTGTGACAGGCAAAAGCTCGCATACTCACTGTGTTCAAGGAGTGGATTTTTTACCAGTCCATTATTATGCTAACAAAAAGGCCTAGATTACCAGGGACATCTTTTCTGTTGGTTTCATAAATTTGTACCAGTGGCTCATGCTCACTTCAGGGAAGCTGAACCGGATGACAACTGCAAGATGTTGTTACTCTTTGACAACTGTTCTGTTCTTCCTCCAGCTAAAAATCTCCTTAAAAATAATGTTTATATCATGTACTTACCCCCAAATATGACTTCATTAATTCAGCCATGTGACTAGGGTTTCCTTATACTAATGAGGAGTAAATATAAAAACTTTCTTCAACAGCATGCTAGCAGCAGTGAAGAGAGGCATGGGTCTGGAAGGTTTTCAAAAGTTTAGCATCAAGGATGCTGTATGTGCTGTTGCCAACGCTTGGAACACAGTGACTAAAGACACAGTTGTGCATGCCTCCTGGCACAACACGTGGCTGGCAACTATGTTCAGTGATGCTGATGAACAAGGTGGTGACTTTGAAGGTCAAGTGAGAAAAAAAAATCAAAGGGAAACTTCTAAGACAAAAACCATTGTTAATGGGACACATGACTCTAAAGGAAACGTTTTAAAAAGCCCTCCAGCAGCATGCCTTCTCATCCCTAGAGGACCCACCTCTTGGGTCCTCAACTGTTTCTGACGTTTCTTCTCACCTAAAAAAATGAAACACAATGTTCATTAAATTTTAATCAAAACATAGCATTGTAGGTGGAGACTGAAGCCTGCCATTGTTTGTTGTTGCTGTTGTTTAACAGCTGATACAGGTATTCTGGATGCTACTGTGCTGCTCAGCTACCCTGAACACACTATTTTTTCACTGTATTTATCGTATGTCATTTTTTTACTGTTACATACTTATATGTGAATAAGCATAAGTAAATGATTGCTTATCGATAGCATATAAATTCAGGCTCAGGAATGATGGTGATGCCAAACCACCATAGATTGCCCACAAGGTTGGTTGAGGTAGTGACACCTTTGCTTTCTGATGGTTCAATGTATACAAACTTTGTTTCATGCACAAAATTATTAAAAATACTGTATACAGTTACCTTCAGGCTATGTATATAAGGTGTATATGAAACATGAATGAACTCCATGTTTAGACTCGAAAGATAACACATTTTATATATATATATATATATATATATATATATATATATACACACACACACACACACACAAATATTTAAAAAAATCCAAAATCCAAACCACTTCTGGTCCTAATTATTTTGGACAAGGGATCTCAAGCTGTAATATGCTTGTACTTAACTAAATCTCTCTTTTCCACATCCAATCCAATCCAAGGTAACACAGCCCTTCCATCCTATCACATCAGTCCTTATTTTCTTCAGAATGCTTATCTATAAAATACTGGTTATCTTTTTAATGCTTATTTTATTGACTCTTTCCATTCATTAGAATATAATCCCCATGAGAACCTGGATTTTTGTTTTCTTTTTCACTGTTATATGTCATCAGTGCCTAGAAATGTGTTTGGCATTATAGCAGAGGCTCAAAAATTATTTGTTGAATGAAAATCAGCTTATTATCACATATACATATAACATTTTTTAAACCTAAATGTAAGACTGCCTGATAACCCTTGCTAAATTTTATTTTCAAAGTTTTAGACTGTACAGATATTTTTGAATTTTTTAACTAACTCACTGAACAAACACTGAATACCAACATGTGCCAGGTGTTAGGTTACCAACAGGGAAAAGAAGTAAACAAGTTTCCTATTTGCATGAAGCTTACAATCCATATAAAAGAAAATAACTAGGCAACAACAACAGTTTGTATAAAGGCTACTAAATTGTAAGATTCTAGAAAGGCATTTTAGGAGGGACCAATCTTTCCAAGTTAAACATGCTGGATGAGTGAAAGCTTTCTGGAGGAATATCCAAAATGTTAAGTCCAGCTAAACAAAGAGATCATTCCAGATAGAGGCCGTTCCATCTACTACCTGCTATTAATTAAAAGGCACTGTGAGGACAGGTATTGCCTCTTATTTATCTGGATATACTCCACAATTTAGCTTGACTTAAATGTTAATTCTGTTAATTCTGTTAAACAGAATACTCGATACTTTTTTTTTCAGTTAAATGGAAAGAACAATTACTTAATATCAGAACTGTGGAGTTTCATTCAGAGAGGCTGAACAGATTTCAGCCGAAGCTTAAACATTCCTTTTTATGGCACCTTTGCAATGAGGAACTAGATAGCTTTCTATAACTTGGTTAACCTGAAATTGAATTGTTCTAGTTATAATGCATAGATATCATAAGCTTAACAGATAAACATTCCATTACAGAACAAAAACACTCATGCTGAATTTTTCATCATATTGGATATAACAGAAAATATTAATAATCATCTAACCTCTAAATATTCATAAGTCCAGATTCAACATTTATTCTGAAGGTATAACTGATTTTAAAATGCCTTTGGTCAAAAACAAACCGTTTCCACATTTTAACAAGTGGATATTAGAATGCTAGCAGAAGTTCCCAATCTGTGAATGGCATATTCTCAGGGGCCATAGAGTTACTGTAAAGATGAAAGAATCTACCAAAGACTAAGCAAAGTCTGTATCTTCACTATCTGCTACAGTAGCTACTAGCTACATGTAGCTACGACACATTTGAATTATGGCTGAATGAGAATGTGCTATAGTTGTAAAATGCACACTGCATTTCAAAGATGTGATATGCAAAATAGAATGTAAAACATCTCATTAATCACTTTTATATTGACATGTTGAAATATTTTTAGTACATTAGGCTAAATATATTATTAAAATTAATTTTATCTGTTTTACTTCTTTAATGTGTCACTAGAAAATTTAAAATTATACACGCAGCTCACATTATATGGGACACCACTGCAGCAGACTGAATAATTTATGAAACATGTTTTACCACTTAACAAGTTTATGATACTATTGAGACTACTAAATTCATTTATAAGTTTTGCTGAATTCATTCATTATTTATGCGTTCTAAAGGTAAAACATCAGTGAGAAACAAAACACTTTTGATGTTAAAATATTTATACCCAAATAATGGGAACCACTACTTTAATAGATTATGAATTCACTAATATACTTTACCTGTTTTTTTTGAGAATGGACATAGTTGATAAGTAAGAGGCCAGCCAGTGATTATGCAAAGCACTTCATCTTGGCTCTTGGAAAAAAGCTTTGTGAAAAATGTTCAACTTAAGTAAAAGGAGAAAATGCCCTTTTATCTCCTGGGGTGAGATTTTGCATAGATATGATGGGCCAAAAAAGCAAGTCCCAAGCGGTTCTAAATTAGGAGGGATATTTTAGGAATGAAGGGCAAGGAGAAGGCTCTCTGTAGGAATAATTCCAGCAGCAGTTTCCAAAAGGGAGAAGATACAGAGAATGAAATCCCTGGCTTATAGAATCCTATTTGTTTTGAGGATATATAATTAAGGATTATTAGCTGTATATATATGCATATATATAATTTATGGAAAATATAATAAACTTGTACTAGCTTACATAAACTACCTGAATATCTATTCAGATAGAATAAAACTATCTGAATATCTATCTGGAGTAAATTAAGGACAACAATATTTTTTCTTTTATTTAAGAGTGTCATTTGCCATACTTGAAAACTAAGGAATATGGCTGGGCACAGTGGTTCACAACTGTAATCCCAACCCTTAGGGAAGCCAAGGTGGGAGGATCAGTTGAGGCTAGGAGTTCGAGGCCAGCCTGGGCAACATAGCAAGACTCCCATCTCTACAAAAATTTAAAAAATTAGCTGGGTGTGATGGTGTGTACCTGTAGTCCTAGCTACTTGGGAGGTTGAGGCAGGAGGATCCCTTCAGCCAGGAGTTCCAGGTTACAATGAGCTATGATCATGCCACTGCACTCCAGCCTGGGTGACAGCAAGACTCTGTCTCAAAAAACAAAACAACAAAAACTAAGGGATATGGAGAAATTGTTCCTAATCCAGACATATAAATAAATACTCAAGAGTAACAGAAAAATACACCTAAAATGGTTTCTGTGAGCTTTTATTTGAGAAAATTTACACAAAAATCCCCAATCCAACGTTTACAAGTAAATCTGTATAAATCCCACATGCCTGTTTCCATTAAACAGAAAAATGGCTTTATGACAGGGGTGCATGACAATGGTAAAACAAAACTTACTTAAACTGTATCATTCTCATTTATATTATACATAGCATTTTGAATAATATGCTCAACAATGGAGGAAGGCAGATAACATCCCTATTTTTAAAGCTGATTTGCTCTTGTATTAACTTTTTGTCAAAGGCAAATACTTTTACTTTTTAGACAAAATCAAGGTTTAATATCGATTAACCTTTAAACCAACAGCACAAAAATGTCCAAGTTGATAGTTTTAGCATGAATAAAAGGAAGGGACATGAAATAATTTCAGTTCCACAAAGCTTAGAGTCACACCTGGGGAAAAAAACATCAACAAAATAAAATATTCTCTTCTCCTATCTTCTTGGCATTTTATCAGATCAGAAGACCATAACTAACAGAGTAGCTTTCATTGTTCCTAAAAAGGAGAAAGGCACCGGTTAGAAATAGGAAAGAGTATCTTGTTAGGCTAATGGTACAGAATAGAATTCCCCATTTAAAAGTCTAAGTATGGATCTTAACCCACAAATTTGTTTATTCTTTTCCCTACTTGGACACATCCTCTGTCATTTAGTATATAAAATACTAAAGATAGACTTTCTCAACATCTGCTGCCCCACTTTGGAAAGGATTCTACTGCCTGGTTCTCAGAAGCAAAACCTATCAGTTCTCAACAGCAGATGGCAATGTTACACAAGTTAAAGACAGAACCTCTTTCATACCACACAAGAGGAATGAATATACAGGGAGTCAAAAAGAAAAACAAAAAAGGCTTTTGGGTTCACAGTAGCTGGAGCATTACCAGAATAGCCTGAGATTTTAACAACACAACTCACTCCCTCTTTCACCTTTGTACTTCATCCATGTCAACACAAGTGTTCTCTACGATAATTCCAATATTCTACGTCTTCACTGCAAGCTACATGTAATTCTTGCCACTGTGATTAGACAAGCCTTGTAAATAGCATGGTTTAAAAGAGATTACAAAGAAGATAAACTCTTACCTACTTTCCTAGGAAATGAGGGAAAGATTTCAAGTGACAGTATTTTTCATAACTTTATGAACATGGTCATTTGTATCCATATCTTCTCTTATTTACATTCAACATGTATTTTTCAAGTATACTCTATGACCCTCCCAGATGTCTATTTTATACCTCATACATCTTAATTCTCTAGATGGAACACATAAGAACAGGAATTAAGTCAGTGACTGGCCATGCAAGAAGAGTTGGCAAATTTTACTTATTTTTCCTTGGTAGAAGTTATGTTAAAAATTCAAGCAACCACATACTGAGGACTTGTATCTAGGATATATAAGAAACACTCAAAATCCAAATGATCTAACTAGAAAATAGGCAAAAGACATGAATAGGTATTTCACTGAAGAGGATATGTAGATGGCAAATGAACAAATGATAAGATATTCAACATCATTAGCCACTGAAAAATGCAAAGTAAAACCATATGAGATATCATTACACATGCCTACCCCAATAGCTAAAATAAAAAAAAAAAGTAATAATACCAAATGCTGGTAAGGATGTAGAGGATGTGAAGAAACTGGATCAGTCATACATTGCTGATGAAACGTAAATTGGTACAACCACTTGGAAAAGGACAGTTTCTTACAAACATAAATGTGTTTACAACACAACCCAGCAACTGCCCTTTTGGGCATTTATCCCAGACAAATGAAAATTTATGTTCACATAAAAACCTGTACATGAATGTTCACAGCAGCTTAATTAGTAAGGGCCAAAAACTGAAAACAAACCATATGTCCATCAGTGGGTGTATGGTTAAACAAACTGTGGTACATCCATACTATGGAATATTACTCAGTAATCAAAAGGAACCAACTATCGATATGTCCAACTTGGATGGATTTCAAGGGAATTATGCTGAGTGAAAAAATCGACCTCAAAAGGTTACATCCTATAGGATTCCATTTATGTAACGCTCTTGAAATGATAAAATTAGGCCAGGCATGGTAGCTCACACTTGTAATCCTAGCACTTTGGGAGGCTGATGCAGGAGATTGCTTGAGGCCAGGAGTTTGAGACCAGCCTGAGCAACATAGCAAAATCCCATCTCTACAAAAAAAAAAAAAAAAAAAAGCCAGGTATGGTGGCACATGCCTGTGGTCTCAGGTACTCAGGAGGCTAACTCCCAGACATGAGCCCAGGAGTTTGAGGTTGCAGTGAGCTATGATGATGTCACTGCACTCTAGCCTGGGTGACAGAGTAAGACCCTGTTTCTAAAAAAAAAAAGAAGAAGAAGAAGAAGAGAAAGGAAAGAAAAAAAGAAATGGTATCCAGAGGCTGCGGTGAGGTGGTTAAGGAAGGGAGGTGGCTGTGGCTGTAAAAGGGCAACATGAGAGATCTGTGTGATGGAACTGTTCTGTCTCTTGGATAGTAGTCACATGAATCTACACATGTGATAACACTGCACAGAACCAAATACATATACACGAAAAGAAAAAGTTCAAGCAACTGAGCACAAATATTTTAATTGTCTAAAATGAAATTTTAAGAGTTATCTACAGTTTAAAGTTCACTTTTATGAGGTGTCACATCCATCACCCTTTAAAGAAAAATAAAATTATGAAAAGATATCACCAGAAGCTATGTAAACATTTCAGCTAAGGGCCAAGAGAAAGCTAAAGGTGTTTGCATAAGAAAACCAAAGAGGACAATCAGAATGAAACAAGTTCAACATGGTCATATAAATTTTGGTGAAAGAACGAGTGGAAGCCCAAGCTGATGAGCAAGTGGGAGAAGGAAAGAAAACTTGGTTCAAACAGATCACATGAGGAAACCCAGTATAAATGCTGACTTTGGCATTATCTAGGTAACCCCTATTTTTTGCCATAGGTGACTCTAACAATAGTCCTATTGTCACAAAACCAGTCCAAATCCTACCAAGTTAAAAGAAGTCCCTCATTGACTTATTGGGTGTAAGTTGGTACCCTGTGTCCTCCCACAACAAAAGAGATCAGTTCTGGCAAGAAAGCTCTAATGTGCCTCGATGGTGCCGTTGGTAGGATGCCTGAGGCCAGGCACATCCCAGCGATGTTCTGCCGGCTGAGATACAAGGTGGGAGGAGACTGCACCTCATTCATTACTCAATCAACTTCTTGGCCTTGAAGAAGCGACGCAGGTAGAAGACCTGCCAGGTGGCTAGTCCAATGAGGCAGAACATTGAAAAGATGCTGAAGTACAGGACCCGAGTGTTTGTTGACTCTAAAAAACAAAAGCATTGTAAATATAATGAAGTGAGTCTCCTCAGCCGGTGAAACAACTGGGGTCGGGGGATAGAGGGAGGCAATCAACTTCACTCTGTCCCTAGGTCTAACGGTAGGATCTCAAATAATTTTTTTAAAAGTTCATTATTCTATATATAAATGTTAACAATTACAAAGATTAGTGCTATCAATTGGATATGCTTATAAGCTGAGAATATGAGAGAATGTTCAACCGCATAGCAAAGAAAAAATTTCTGTTCTCCTGAAAATCTAGGAAGGCTCATTTACCTTCAGCAGCAATGGCAGAGAAGCAAGCAATTTTCCTCCCACACCATCCCCCCACATCTTTGCCATAACTGAGAAAAAGGTATAACCAGAATTTAAATTTGGGGGCTCTGTCTCCTTTATGGGTCACTTGTTGAGAAAAAAGAACTGCCCTCCCCTCACCATTAGTATCACGCATCTCCTCCTCTCTCTTCTTCATGTAGGCAAAATCATTAACGATAGATTCTGAAAGGTCTTCTAGGCGACGTAGCTCCACCTCTAATGGTTTGAGTTTCTCAACTTTTGCAATCTGGAAAAGAAAGAAATTAGGAACCCGCTCCCTGAAAAAATTGCTCTGGTCAAGAACACAAGGCAAGAGGACTCTTTTTAGAAAAAAGTATTACCAAATTTATATTTTCTCCTGTCGATCAACCTAATGTATTTTAAAACTTGGGCTTCTTCCTTTCCCTACAAACTATTTATATCTTTCTGTCTCACACCTTTTCTTATACTTTAATTTTGATTAAAATCTCTTTAGAAGTATATACAATAGGCTGTAAAGTAAGACACACTATTTTCCCAAGACTTTTTACTTTAATAAAGCACTTTACACCTTGCCCTTCCACTCATGTTAAAGAAATAAACAATATTATTAGTAAGTGTTAAGAATCATAGTAGGTCAAACCTGATTTTACTTATTTTTTTGAGACAGAGTCTCACTCTGTTGCCCAGGCTAGAGTGCCATGGCGTCAGCCCAGCTCACAGCAACCTCAAACTCCTGGGCTCAAGTGATCCTCCTGCCTCAGCCTCCCGAGTAGCTGGGACTACAAGGCATGCACCACCATGCCCGGCTAATTTTTTCTATATATTTTTAGTTGTCCAGCTAATTTCTTTTTTTTTTTTTTTTTTTAGTAGACACGGGGTCTCGCTCTTGCTCAGGCTGGTTTCAAACTCCTGAGCTCAAACGATCCACCCGCTTTGGCCTCCCAGAGTGCTAGGATTACAGGTGTGAGCCACCGTGCCCGGCCTGATTTTATTAATAGAAGGGAATCCACTGAATTCCCAATAGTACACAGAGTATGAGAGCATGTATTATTATAGCATTAAGGCATAATTTATTTCTTTTTCTTTTTTTTTTTTTCTTCCCGATATCAATAGAGATAGGCAAGGGCATAATTCAGAATTACACAGTGAATTCTGGTTTGCTCACATATATCCCACAACAATTTTTTAATTTATATTTATATTTTTATCTTTTAAGGGGGAAGTAAGGAAGGATAGGGGTGGGGGAAAGTGATGGGAACAGTGAGAGCCAGACTCACAACTTTAAGGTTTGTATCAGAGCTCAGAGCTGAGATGAATCTGTGGTTTGCTCAAAAAATTCCACTGAGTTGTTTTTCTGTTTTTTTATTTTTTTTTATTTTTTTTTTTAAGAATAAAACAGCCAGTTATCAAAAGGAATCTTCAAGGTCTTCCCCGTATGCTGAGGAATTATGGGCATGAGAAAGAAATGAACTGTTCTCCCTTCTCATCCTAGACCACGGTGAAACCTCTAAGAGTATCTAATAACCAGAGACATATATCACACAAACAAGGATTTCATTATTCTGCCTTTTTCTTATAAATCTTAGAAAATGATTTGCTTTAAAATGGGATAAACCACCAGAGCTTTCCAAATTTTAAAACTCTTATATACCAGTTGCTCTTAAGTTTCCACATAGGGAATTCTTCAATAATTCTTTTTCTGTATCTGCTTCTTTACTCCCTATTTACAATACATTCTCTATAGAATTCTCCACCTTTTCTTCTCTTTTGTTCAATTCACCATCCTTGTTCTTTCTCTGTTAAATATTAACAGAGATGAAATAGTGAACATGGGATGAAAGGGAGGAGTTTAAGGATGATTTTTACCTTCTCTTTGCTTATCTATATTCTTCCCTGCGTGTGGAAAGAACAAGTCAAAAGTTATTTAGAATAAAACAAGAAACTGCTGTAAAGATAGGGCTATAAAAATTCAGTTTATATTTAAAGTATATAAAAATGTGGCAATGGATTTGTGATGATACAACTAAATTTTCTGTCACTGGATGCACATTTTCTTACATTTGTAAAATCATGGCTTGAGTTAATGGTGTGACTGGCAGCTGCAGAACAGCTTTGGGGTATAGAATATAACCAATGGTTGGTTAATGCATTGAGCTAACTTTCCTAGCTGAATGCCCAAACGCTGGGTTTTGCCATTAGCCCAGAATATATATCTGTTGATAGATTTCATATAGAGCTGGAGAGCAAAAAAATTTGCCAAGAAAAATACAAGAGATACACAATAAACTGAATCTTAGTCTGTTAACACCTTCCCTTCCACTCTATACTTCCTCCTCCAAAGCTTCCTGAATCAGATAGTATAAGGGAAATGGTATGACACTTCTTAGAGATAAATTATTTAAGGCTGCCTAAACAGAAACTTGCAAAAGAAACTGGAAGTGAAACTATGGCTGTGCCTCTGCCAGCTGAAAATATTTTAAAAATTACTTTGAAGACTACTTCTAGCCCCTCCCCCACTTTTAGTTAAATGACAACAGCCCAAAGGTCTAAAACACAAAAAAGGATGACAGAATTAAACCTGGTAGTGCAGATGGACTTTGCAAATTAAAAATCTACAAAAAATCTGTTCCCAATCCCTTCCCAGTATTATTTTGTAGTTGTATAAGCAATACATAAACATATTCTCCCGCTAAAAATTTAAACTATTCAGAAACAGAGGTCCACCTTCATAGTTCCTCAATTCCCACACCCCCACATTCCTTTTCAGAGGTGACTATGGTTATAAACTTGATGTGTAACTTTCCATACATAAATAGTGTATATCTTCTAATAAGATATACAACTCCTGGGCTCAAGTGATACTCCTGCCTCAGCCTTCTGAGTAGCTCGGACTACAGGCACACACCACGATGATGCCCAGCTAATTTTTGTGTTTTTAGTAGAGATGGAATCTCACTCTTGTTCAGGCTGGTCTCAAACTCCTGAGCTCAAGTGATCCTCCCGCCTCAGCCTCCCAGAGTGCTAGGATTATAGGCGTGAGCCACCGCACCCAGCCTATAAGGCATTATGTATTAACTTCTACAACAAAGATACACATTGAAAGAATGGAAAGAAAGTAGTGAGAGATTAATTCTAGTTGGGAGGATAAAGGGCAGCTTAACAGGAAGTGGGCAAGCTGCGTCTTACAAGTTGGGTATGACTTTGAAAGAGATGAGAGAAGACATTCAAGGCTGGGGGGAACCTGTAAACCAAAACATGGAGGGAGAAAAGTACAGGCCATCTTTAGGAGACTATGAATAGTCTAGACATAAGTAGTCTGATGTGCTAGAAGCTAGACTAGAGGGGGGTGTGTGTACGTGTGTACACAAATATGTGCCAACGCTAGTGCTGGGGGAGGGTGATGGATAACAGCAAATGAAAGGCTCAAGCTGAAGTGAGACTGAAGCTAAATTAGGGAAAGGGATGAAAAAGGTAGTATAAATGAATGAGACCTATTTGTATATGCTCAGAATGTGGTATGTATTTTATGTTTTATAATCTCTTTTAATCCTCATAACCCAATATGGTGAGTATTATTATCCTTAACGTTTTTCAGATGAGGAAACTAAGAAACTAAGGCTTGGAGATGTTAGATAATTTACCCAAAGTCTCACAGCTCAGTGGAGCTGAGCCTGGAGTCCAAGTCTATCTGAGTTAATACTTTTTTTGTAGGTACTAGAAATCTGATGAAGAAAACCAGATGACTACACTAAGTTTTTCCTGAATCAAAGGTGAAATGAACAAGCTATTCTAGGCAACAATCTGGATAAGTAGTCCAATTTGTTTGACTAATAAACGTACTGGGTTTCCTACTGCTATTACTTTTGCAGGCAACTGAGTACATTTTTTAAACAAATTTTAAGTTTTCTCAAGAAGATCCTCTTTACTTGCTCAGGATGAAGCATTCAATGACTATCATCATAGTCAGTATAAAAAGCTAAAAATGAAAGCCTCGGTATCAAAATCCCCACTAACTTTTGTTTTGCTCTTCTAAACATTTGATTTACTATTCAGACTATCTGTAAGAATGCCAAATTATACATGCTTCATGAAGGCAGGCCGGTATTCTTCCAGTCCACTTCTCTACTGTATGGCTGGAAGCATGAGGTATATTTTGCCAACAGCTTGAAAAAAAGTCTGTATGACAAGATGTACCATAAGTTCTCCACTAGGGGGTGGTACTCCCTTGGTAGGCTGCACGTAGCTGTTAAATAATCAAAGGATGTTAGAGCTACAAGGGACTTCATTTTACAATGAGCCCCCCCACCTTTTACAAATTAGGAAACTAAAGATGCCATAAAGTTACTCAGCCTTTGGGTGGCAAACCAAGATCAGCAGCACCATGGTCTTTTAACTCCCTATCTAGGGTCACTGAAGCATTTATTTAACATCGAACTGCAAAACTCTGCTGCAAAATGCAAGAACAGAATTCCTGACTCCCAGAAGCATGCATACTCACTGTATCTAAATCCTACCTATCTTTCAACACTTAACCATGAAGCCGCCTTCAACCACTCTCATCCACACTGACTCCTTTGTCCCTAAAGACCTATAGCACTTAGACTGTGTCACACAATTAACAATCATACACTGTCATATTCACAAACTGTTTTGATTTTTATCCTTTTCCATCACACTAAAATCTGAACAAAAGGAAATTAAAACGATTTATAGTTTGTGTAATGCTAAATATCTGATGCATAGAAAACTCTTGTAACTAACCTGTTATGTCCATTCTATGCCTTCTTCAAAGGAGCCAACTTTCTCATAGTACGTGAGTGCAGCCAGTCCCCTAAAGCAAGTGCTTCCTCCTATGCTAAGAGCACTCTGCATCTGTCTTCGCTCAGCATTCATTTCATGAAGCCCAGTGCCTAAGAGAAAGCCCTTTCTACAATACTGACCATTCTCATCTGTCCTGGTAGGTACTGTTTGGAAAACTAAATGTTATAAAGCCTTTCTTTGTATACCTGTAACACCTCCAAAATATCAGTAAAATTAAACTCTTCTTAAACCATATTCAAATCTTCTGTTCTAATGATTTCAACCTAGAGTTCACAGAGTTGTATGTAACTGTACCAAGAAAAGGTATTAACTCTCTGAAAACCTGCTTCTTAAACAGAGGTGTTAATCCAGCCTCTAGAAAATCTCTAGATTCCTTTCCTTGGTGGAGCATTGAGACCCAAGAGAGAAGCTTCTTGTGACAAGCCAAATTCAGTCAAATTAGTTTGCTGCCCCCACAGCCCTCACAAACTCCAGAAACAGCAATAAATGTGAAGACCATCTAGTCTAACATAATTGAGATAAAGATGACATACTTACATCTAAGGACAAATCTACTTGCACCTGAGGTGGGGATATATAAATCACAGGCCTAGTTACAGAAGTTCAAAAGGTCAACAGGGTGCCAAAATAAGTCCAGTTAATACTGCCAACCTTAGAGCTAAGCGAAATTTAGAAAGAACCTATGTACTCTGTGTCACAGTCATTTGGCAGTTTCCAGAACTGGTAGGAGTAGGGAGCTAAAATATATTGAACTGACCAACAGCGTGTTAGGTGCCTTACTCATTTTATTTCATTTAACCTACGTCAAGATGGGGATTTTGGATCTAGTACATGGAACCAGAGTTCTTCCTTCCTGAGGGCATTCAGAGAAATAGAACTTTTGCAAAGTCTTCAGCTATTGCTCCAACCAGGGCAACTTTGTTTTTGGTGTATCTGTTGATAGCAAATGACAGACTAAAAGCATCCCTAGGCAGAACAGGATTTTACTCATGTTGAAAACGCTAACATCCACAGCAAAGAAGAGACAGACACAGCCCAGAAGTTGAGGATGTGTCAGATAACTAACTCCTTCTTTGTGGGACAGTAATTGTCTTCATTCTCCCAAACTGCATGACCAGTCCCTGCAAACTGCTGCTCTAGTCACAGACCACAAATTAAAAAGAAATGGATCAGTTCACATATAAAATCTACAAAGATGTCCCCTTCTGAAGGACAAAAGCAAGACAATGTACAGAGAAAATGAAAAAGGGGGAAAAAAAAGAAGAAAAAAAAAAAAAAAAAAAGACAATGGCCACAGGTTTGTAAAATACCTCACAGGTAATCTAAAGTCCTTTATTTCTGGGGACATAAACATTCTTTTTCTTTAAAGAATTCAAGCTACAAGACTTAATGTTTCTGTACAATATGGCAAGCATTCTGTCTTCCAAATAATAGCATCTTATATTTGTATTGTGTTACATTGCAATTTCATGTGTGTTAACTAACAACAATTTAAGCAGATAGTGTGGTACTCTGCCCAGCTATTAACACTCTAATTACTATTGAATTTTACAGGACCCCACGGGATTTCAGAATTATGAGTCCACAAATATAAGGGAGCGACGTGTTAGATGTGAGGAAAATTAAAGAAATGTGCCATCTTCCTGAATCTTTATACTGATACTAAGGATTCCAAATCATCTGGAGATAAAGACTCTCTATTATCTCAAGGGCCTGAAATTAAATGCCTCAAAAACTCTACAAATGCTAGCACTCTCTGGTAATTAACCAGGGAACAAAGTGCTTCTATTATCCAAGTTCTTATCACAGGCATTAGCCCAGAGACAACTAACAGCTATTTCTAAGCAAGGACTCCTCCTCTGCCTCAGTCTGGTCTGCTGTTTGAGGGAGAGGGGAGTTAGTAAAGAAAGTAGTGGGGAGGAGTTTCTTGGTTAAGAAGCAGAACCTTAGAGTTATGTTGTAACCATGTGCGTAAAGAAAGGCTTAGGACGTGCCAGACATCTGAAGCAGGAAGCAGGCAAAGGAAGCACTGTGGTTTCCTTTCGGCTAGGGATTCCCCTCTTGGGTTAAGCAGAAGGTCAGGAAAGATAAAGCCCCTTTCCCAATGTCAATAAAGCCCGAGGATGATGGAAATTCCAGGAAGGGGTTCTAAAATGTTATACAATAATTATGTCCAAGTCGTTCTTTATGTAAACCAATAATAATGTCATCTGTTTTTGAAGGGAACTAACTATGTCTAATGTCTAACAGGGCATCAGGTGCCCTGTTATTTAATAAATACCCTTAATGACAGCTATCATTTTGGAGAAAAAAGTTACAACAAGTAAAATTCCACAATGAATGCTTGCACAGAGAATGGTCCCCAGTAGGGGAACAGTAAACACATGCTGAAAATCATTTTACCTATTCTCCCACCTCATAACTACAACATTTTTCTTAGTGTTTTATACCTTACAAAAGCACTGTAACATACATTACCTATTTGAAATATTAAGATTCTTCTGAATCATGAAGTAAAAAGATTTTTCAATTTACTCTAAAAATTTATCAAATAAAGAGGATCTCTTGTTTTATTTCTTTTAATTAAACAAGCCTAGAGACTAAAACAAGCAATTGAAAGTCTCTACAGGAATTGTCTCCCATTCACTACTGTATCACTTGCTCCTACTTGTTGCTTCTAAATAACACTACCTAGTTTCATTTAATTGAATGTCTGAACAAGGAAAAAGTGGGAAGACCCCAGGAGCTGCAATTGTTGTACTACTTCCTGCTGCAGAATTAACTAGTCACTTTCAATCTTCTTCCATTTTAGGATATCTCCCTTCCAAAGTACTGAAAAGAGCAACTTCTGTGCCATGATTCCTAGACAAGTTTCCTAAATCACTTAAAACAACTTTGCTTCATTTATTTAGTTTATATTCTTCAAAAGCCATTTACATTTCCTGTACCCCATTCTTCTTCATGCCCTCAGGTACTGTTTTGCTGGGTAAAAATATTCTTGTCTTTCTGTAAAGATCAATTCTGTAAAGATCAGTCTTATATAGTTCTTGTGGTTTTTCAAAGGTGCTCTTCATTTGAAGAACCATTTTGTGCTGCCTCCAAAGTCTCTCATATAGAGATGAAAAAGGTTGTTTCTCTTCTCCTTAGTATCTGCACACCTCCACCTCCCTGTCTCCCAAATAAATGTCAGTTTTTATTACCCTATAATACTCCCTGTCAGCATCAAATTTCTATTTATTATTTCTATTCCTGGTCTCTTGCAGCTTTTTTCTCCATTCTTCCTTCTTCCTTAAAAGTTTGAAGTTATTTTAACTAAAAGCCATTTTTGACTATTATTGTTTCTCAAAGACAGCACAGTTCAAGACTAAACAGTACTGAATTCATGTTCTAGAGAGAGAGAGAGAGATACGTAGTTGTTGGTCTCAGAAAAAATGTCTTAGGAATAAAAACTAATTATTTTTCTTAACCTTGGACATTAACACATAACTGAATTCCAGCTTTAAAAAATTTTCTATATATGTGTGTGTATGTGTATATATATATATGTGTGTGTGTGTGTGTGTGTATATATATAGAGAGAGAGAGAGAGAGAGAGAGAAATCTATCTATCTTTATCTATCTAGTTTTTGCCTCAAGAGAAATAATGGCATATATATATATATTTTTTTTTTAGACAAGGTCTTGCTCTGTCACCCGAGCTAGAGTACAGTGGTGCGATCATAGCTCACGGCAACCTTAAACTCCTGGGCTGAAGTGGTACTCCTGCTTCAGCCTCCCAAGTAGCTGGGACTATAGTTGCATACCACCATGCCTGGCTAATTTTTAAATTTTTTTATAGAGACAGAGTGTCACTCTTGCTCAGGCTGGTCTCAAACTCCTGAGCTCAAGCGATCCTCTTGCCTTGGCCTCCCAGAGTACTAGGATTATAGGCGTGAGCCATGGTGCTTGGCCTTTGAGTTTTTTATCACACCAACATTTCTATGGACAGATGGTTCAGTCCTTTGGCTCACAGCACAGCCAGAATTATTGTTCAAGGCTGTTAATACAACTTTTTGTATCAATAAGATCACAGCTGGCTATCACATGACTGCTGAGAAAACCACAGCTTTCTGGGCAAAGCACAGCCTGTTGTCCCGACTAGGTCACAGAAACCTCACAGCACAACACGCTGCTCCCTCCTCTGGCTGTTACAGCAGGACATACCTCTTCATAATTTTTTGCCTCCACTCCATGCTTCATGTCTAGGATCACGAGTTGGTCAGGTACCCGCCCTGTTCCTGAGAAAGAAATCAAAGGATTCATTGTGTGGAATACTTAAAATTCCGGGAAATCACTCACCCACCCTCCCTCTCCCTAACCCCTACCCTCTCAATAGAGGGAAACAGCCACAACTCCTCCCCCTACTCAGCTGCAAAAAATTCCTGGCTCTGGCTAAAATCACAAACATTCCAAACAAAGTCTCTGTCTGTGTGGGGTGCCGGAAAGCAATGCGAACATGCTACTGGCAAACATATCAGAGCAGGCAGGACACAAGACACTGCAACTGGTACTACAGAAGAATAAAATAGGAGAAGAGAAAACATGTGGGCTTATCATATTGGAAAATAAAAGTCCAAACAGTGTGAAAGTGAGTGGCATATAGATCAATAGATAGTAGGCACCAACTTAGGCTGAAAATGCCTATTTCCACATCTGAAAAGGTTGCCTTGTCAAATTTTGAAAGAAAGTCATGCCCAGTTAGGATAATTGGGTATATGCTAAGTTTGGATTTACTTAATACAAACTTGAGTACTGAAAAGGATATAGGTTTTATCTAATATTCCACTTTAATTCAAACATTATGATCAATGTATGGTCTATTTTAATAGGTGAATAAAATGTTATAGGGCTATTCCCACTAAGCCCTTGAAACAGCTCAAGGAAAAAACTTTATAATAGGAGTACAAATCTCGGGCATGAGTCTTGGAAAGAAAAATGTCTATTTGGGATAGTAGGGCCAACAAAGCAGTGTTCATATTAGAAAAGTTAATCTGATTCAACTTGATCAAAAAGGAACTCTAATCTTAAATTATCAAGTAGGAGAATGGGAAAGAACCAAAGAGCCCCAGAAAACTGTTCAGCTCCAATATCCTGGAATTTACCTACTTATAAAATTAAAAGCTGCCTGCATGAAATTTAGAA
The DNA here is from genome assembly GCA_028533085.1 of Varecia variegata. NCBI lineage: Eukaryota > Metazoa > Chordata > Mammalia > Primates > Lemuridae > Varecia > Varecia variegata. Next base: position 21,419,693 of record CM052442.1, on the reverse strand, counting down.
GTTTTGGGAAACTTGGTGCCACTTAAGCACTGGGGTTCCTGAGACCAGAAGTCACAGGGAATGGCAATGTACTCACTCTATGAGGACTGAGAGAGACATTGGAGGTTTTCTGAAATGAACTGAAGTCTGTTCAATAACTCACTGTGTACTAGAACTGTGTTAGAGATTTTTAAGGGTTATGCTATGGTTTAACTGCCACTCAAAGTTCATGTGTTGAAAAATTTATTATCAATGCAACAGCACTGAGAGGTGGGACCTTTAAGAGGTGATTAGGTCATAATCACATTTAAGAGGGGCCTTAACATCATGAATGGATTAATGCTGTTATCATGGGAGTAGATGTGTTACAAAAGTGAGTTCACCCCCTGCTTCAAAACCCTCACCAGATGTGGCCTCTCAATCCCAGACTTCCCAGCCTCTAGATAAACTTCCACTGTGTATAAATTACCCAGTGTGTGGTGTTCTGTTACAGCAGCATAAAATGGAGGGTACCCTAAGACAGCATACAATCTGCCTTCAAATAAGTCAATGGGGATCTAAGACATACATACATACACAGTTATGTCAGACGTACATAACAATTATGGTGAAAATGCAAAGCAGTGTAAAATTTTAAGCCAAAACAACTGGTTCAGATAATCCTGGCTATGGAGCAAAGGGAAGAGGAAGGAAGAGATTAGTTGTGGACAGACTTCACTAAAGAGGGAGCACCTAAAGGCAGGACTTGGGCAAAGTATTCTAGGCAAAAGGCAAAGCATGGGCAAAGGCTCAGATACTGAAATGAGTATGGCATGTTTAAAAAACAGTAAAGAAGTTCTTTTGTATAAACTAGAAAGATTAATTTAAAAGCAAGAGAAATAGATTGCATAGGTAAGATTAAGAACAAACAAAGACAAGTTACATATGTCTTCTGAGCATTAAACCAACACATCTCCAATCAAAACAAAACAAAATGTGCCACTCAGCATGATCTGCTCTCCCAAATTCAATGTGTAATTGTGATTATGACATTTCTCATAGGAGATGTAATGCAAATTTTTGCTTTTCCTTTATCACTTAAAAAGTTGTGAAACCTAAGCAGCTCATAACCCGACCTAGTCCAAATGATCAAGACACCCTCTTCTTAACAGTCTTCCAACTATTTTCCATTTGTCATAGCATACTGCAGTCATGCGCCGCCTAACAAAGACTGCATATACAACTCTAGTCTCATGAGATTATAATACAGTATTTTTACTGTATCTTTTCTATGTTTAGATACACAAATACTTACCATTGTGTTCCTGTTGCCTACAGTATTCAATACAGTACCATGCTGTACAGCTTTGTAGCCCAAGGGTAATAGGCTATACCATATAGCCCAGGAGCATAGTAGGTAGGGCATACCATCCAGGTTTGTGTAAGTACACTTGATGCTTGCACAACAACAAAATCGCCTAAGGACCACTTCTCAGAATATATTCCCATTGTAGACACATGACTGCATTAGCATTATTCAAGCCCAACTGAAACCTCAAAACCACAGACCTCTGGCTGGTCAGAGTCCAGACTATGTAGTCTCTTGCCTAGAAAAGTCAGCCTATCCTTCTAGCTGATAACATGGCCCTAAAGGGTCTCCTTTGTAAAAAAGACCCTTCAGTAATTTCTCTCTGCATTTGCCTGGCAAACAGACAATCTTTTTTTTTTTTTTTAAAGACTTTATTTTGTTAGAGCAGTTTTAGGTTCACAGCAAAATTGAGAGGAAAGAACAAGGACTTCCCATATCCCTCTTGCCCCCACACGTGTATAGCCTCCCCCATCATCATCTCCCACCAGAGTGGTAGGGTTCTTACAAATGCTGAACCTACATTCACACACCACTATCACCAAAGTCCACAGATTACATCAGGGTTCACTTTTGGTGTACATTCCAAATGTAATGTTGGGACAAATGTACACTGACATGTATCTACCATTAGAGTATCATACAGATACTATAATCCTCTGTGTTCCACCTAATCTTTTACTCTGCCTAGACAATCTTTTAAAAGGTGCTTCAAAGACTACAAGATATCAGGTCTCCATATCAGAATAAAAAAAAAAGAACACAAACGAAACCAGATTTTGAGTGCTGACTATAGCAGGGGGCACTAAAGGTGGGGAAGATGCTTAATCCAGGGAAAATACTCTGACTACTTACCCTTGCTCTCAAAACACACTTCAAACATGTCATAATCTTCAGTGGTAAAGGCAAATTTCCCCTTGGTTGCATCCTCCTTGGAGTAGAGAATATGGCCAGCAGAATCTGTGATCTAAAGTAAAAACTTAAGTGAGAATAGGCAGCTAATAACACCCAGGAAGAGAACTTAAAGAAACTGGAGAGATAGAGGCAATATCTATAAAAGACAGTTGATAGTTCTCATTATGATGACTATGTTCCAACATCCCCAAAGACAGGAACTGGATTAGAAGATGAAACCCAAGTACAACAAATTTTATTCATTCAAATAGCCTAACCACACTGCAGGCTAAAATCTGTTGCTGATAAGACATACCAAAAAGTTGATCCAGCCAATGCTCTAAGTTACATAAATTGGGGTTTATCAGCAAAAACTCAACCTTATAGAACGTAGACTTAGTTTCTTTCATTCCCTACAGAGGGACATATCACAAACATGGAAGTGGCCGATTACTAAAAGATTATACAAGAGGGAGAAAGATATGTAAAAACACATCTCTTCTATAGAACACATCTGATGGGGCAGGGGGTAGGGGTAAAGAATAGAATCAGGATACCTGATAGAAGGACAGAAGGAAAAGAAGGCATGCATAGAGAAAAAAATCTGGGAGATCTGTTCCTGCAAATTTCATGTTAATTTTGTCAACCGCTGCATGGGGTAGGAACAAAACACGGGAGATAAACAAAATATTTCTCCTAAAAAAGATATTTTTGATTTCCATAAGTAGTTATTCTTTTCTAGGTCCTTAGCTTTATTTCTTCAAATTTAAACTGCTCCATTTACTAGAGAATGGCCTACAAGCACAGACGAAGGGGCATATGTTGGTATAAGTGAATGGTCACATACAAAACAAGGGACCAACATGGTAACTTAACATACTGGATCTCAGGCTTCTTTTCTAGAGCACATGGCTGTCAGAAAGGTGATGAAGACACATTTCATCATCTAAAACAAGAAGCTATTTTACAACATGGAACACAAAAGTAGTAGCTTCGTTATATTAAACTGGATGTGCTAATGCTATTTGTTAAAACAGAAGTCTTTTATAGGTGAAATTTTAAACAGGAAATTAAGTAGCATATGTTTGTACTTATGTATTTAAAAGCACTTTATAATAGTAGTTATTTCCCAGGGGTGAAATTTCCTCTTTATATTTTATTTTCTTTCAACTTTCTACAAAAGCATGTTCATTTATGGTCAAAATAATAATAAAGCTATTTCACTTTGGAAAAAGCCATAATAACTAAAGAAAGTTATCAATACTAGATAAATGTGAAATGATGGGTTAGTAAAAAAGGTTTTATGGTACATCTTCTAAATTTCCTAATAACAGCAGTTAATATTAAACAAGTGTCTTCTGCCATCCAACATCTTTCATTAATTTGTCAAGCATTTAAGATATCTAGATCTGTGCTGTCACTGGGGATGCAAGGATGAGTAAGATAGTTCCTGTCTTCAAAGGCAAGGCTATGAGTCTAAATGAGCAGAGGGATAAGAAATGAGACACCTTCATTGTGGTTCTGATTAGCCATTCCCTGATGATTAGTGATATCAAGCACTTTTTCATATGTTAGCCATTCGTATGAGGTGATGAAATATGCTAATTAACTTGATTGTGGTAATCATTTCACAATGTATATGTATATCAGAACATATTATCTTGAATATACAGAATTTTTGTCAATTATATTAAAACCTCAATAAAGCTAAAAAAAAAAATGAGACAGCTTCACTGCAATGTGAAAAGCTTGCTACTAGAGGGTATGCACAGGTGCCATGGTATGGAGGGTCAAGGTGGGTGTACAGGAGGGAGTAACATATGAGCCGAGTTCTAAAGGATAAATCTCAATCAAGGGGAGAATAGGGGCAAAAACATTCAGGGTAGAAGTGAATATGGTAAATATGAAGGCCTGGAATCCAGAAAAAACAAACAAAAATATGTCATCATCATAACACTAACAGCTAATATTTACTAAACACTTACTAAGAGTGGAGTACTGTACCACTGTTTCATATGCTTTTTTTTTTTTTTTTTTTGAGACAGAGCCTTGTTCTGTTGCCTAGGCTAGAGAGCATGGCACGATCATAGCTCACTGTAACTTCTTATTCTTGGGCTCAAGTGATCCTCCTGCCTCAGCCTCTTGAGTAGCCGGGACTATAGGCACACACCACCACGCCCAGCAAATTTTTTTATTTTTTGTAGAGACAGGGTCTCACTATTGTGCTCAGGCTGGTCTTATACTCCTGGCCTCAAGTGATCCTCCCGCCTTGGCCACGAAAGTGCAGGAATTACAGGTGTGAGCCACTGAGCTTGGCCTGTGTTTTAAATTTAATCCTCACTATAACCCTATAGGTAAGAATCATTTCCCCCACGTTCTACAGGAGGAAACTGAGGCACGGAGAGGTTAAGTGGTTGGAGAGGGCCAGATCATGTAGAACTAAAATACCAAGCTAATGAGTTTAAATTTCATTAGTACAAAGTGGAGAGGCAATAAAGAATTTAAAGCTAGAGGGTAATATGATTCAATGTACAATTTAGAAAGATGAATCTGAGGTACTGTCAAGACAAAGAGGGATAACACCAGAGATAAGGAGATGGGTCAGGACACTAATCCAGTACTCCAGTTGAGAAATGAGGAAGGCCTTGGGTATAGTGAGAAGGGGACAGATATGAGGGAT
>CM052442.1:21381283-21414295 GCA_028533085.1 Varecia variegata | reverse complement strand
TGCTCAGGCTGGTCTCGAACTCCTGACCTCGAGCGATCCACCCGCCTCAGCCTCCCAGAGTGCTAGGATTGCAGGCGTGAGCCACCGCCTGGCCTACTGTTTGTTGTTTTTCTTTAAGGGACAGTCAAAAAGTATCAATCTCCATAGCATGAACACTGACAAAAGGCCCTGGTGTGTAAGACAACCAACCATCTAGTTTGCCCACAAATGTCGCCCACAAATGAGTGTGTTTTGTTTGGCCTACGGGGTGTTTTTTAAAATTTTGAATTAGTTGCCAGCATTTAAAAATCAGGAGATTTCACATAAAAATCCGGATTTCCTGCTTTTTTTGAAAAATCGGAAGATCTAAAGACTTGGGGGCTGTGTAGCCACATGGCAGGTATAGGCAGCAGCAGAGTATCAACTGCCCCTTTGGAGGGGGCAGCCCCACTTGCTACTTTCCTTTCCTTTACCTACCAGGCCCGTTCACAAGACTCCACAGAGAATGAGGCTTCCAAATACCTCGGTCATTAGTTCTGAACCACTTGCCTTGACCTGTTTCCTGCCCTACATCCCAACATGTTCCCAAGCCTTGGAGGTTCTGACGTCGTGACCGATTTCCTGCTTGTGGATTCGATTCATCCTCCTGGCCCAACACCTGGCACCATTCCCCCAGGTTACCTGTGCTTCCTGCCTACCCTGTTTCTGCCCCTCTAAACCAGGAAGACACGCCCATGCTCCATGCTGTTGGCAGCCACAAAAACCAAACTGCAGCCACCCCCACTCAGTCTGTTCCCACTTTGTGTCTGTCCCTGATCTTTTCTCCCACGTCCTACTTCTTTCAGGGCCCACCCAGTTGCTGACCTTTCGAATTTCTCTCCTGTTTCCATCCTTGAAATCATCCCTGGGACTTGACCGCAGAGTTCAGCTCTTCTTGTCTCGACTCTTGGCCTGTCTCAAGATGTAGTTTGCAGGCCGGGCGTGGTGGCTCACGCCTGTAATCCTAGCACTCTGGGAGGCCGAGGCGGGTGGATCGCTCAAGGTCAGGAGTTTGAGACCAGCCTGAGCAATAGCAAGACCCCGTTTCTACTAAAAATAGAAAGAAATTATCTGGCCAACTAAAAAATATATAGAAAAAATCAGCCGGCATGGTGGCGCATGCCTGTAGTCCCAGCTACTCGGGAGGCTGAGGCAGAGGATTGCTTAAGCCCAGGAGTTTGAGGTTGCTGTAAGCTAGGCTGACGCCACGGCACTCACTCTAGCCCGGGCAACAAAGCGAGACTCTGTCTCAGGAAAAAAAAAAAATTCAAGTCCATGGCCTCCCAGATTTAGTGTCTCTAGTGTCTAAGGAAACACAGGTGAGGCAAAATGTGATACCATGACCAACGGTTGAAGATAATGTCGTTATGCAAACAAAGACATCCTGAGTCCTGAGTACAGAATCCAGGGATTCTCAGGAGTGGAAGAAATTCCTGATATGCTCAAGAAAGGAAAATATGAATCTGGAGCCAATGGCAGTCAGACTATCTTAGAATTCATGATGAATGGCAAAGCGTGTCAGGGGCGCGTAGCGGCCACTGGTATGTCACATTGCCAGGTATGGCGTTGAGACCAGCCACCCTCTAACCTCTTTCTTGATTGATACTTAGGTCTGGTTAGGGAATCTTTTCCATGAATATCCATCTGTAATTTTATATTGGTAAGTCAATGGCAATTTTTTAATATTCAAAAAAGCTTGCTTTATATTTAAGAATGCTATTATGCAAAGTGAAGAAAATCTATACAGTCTAGCTCTTGTTTTTTGTTTGTTTTTTTTTTTTACTAAACTTTTTATTTTAGAATAATTTTAGATTTCCAGGAAAGTTGAAAAGATGATACAGAGTCCCATATACCCTTCACCCAGTTTCTCCCACATTCTTACATTACCATGCTATATTTGTCAAAACTAAGAAACCAACAATTTGTACATTACTATTAATTAAACTCCCTGCTTTATTCCGATTTCACCAGTTTTTCACCTACTGTCCTTTTTTCTGTCCCAGGATCCAATCCAGGATACCACATTGCATTTAATAGCTCTTGATTTTTGAAGATCATTACTCTTCAGGCCTGGGTCAACTCTGCTTCTTTTCCTCCTTGCTGCCAATGTTTTAGACATTTCATGGTTCATTAGCACCTCCACTAGAGTGTGAGCAAAGGAAGGAAACAGTTTTGAAATGCAAATTAACCAAATGTTGTTATTTATTCATTTGCAGCAGGTAGCTCAGTTGCTATTAAGGCCAAGGTTATTGGCTTCATCTCTGTAAATGAGTCAGCTGGCTTAGCAATGACGGGGAAATTTTGTCCTGTGGCCATGATTTGCACCCCAAACCCTGTCCAGCATCTCTTAAATGCAAACTTTTTGCCACCACTAGATAATGGTGGAAGTGCCTGCTCTATTGCCTCGATACTCCAAGTGTGGCTCGTGGACCAGCAGCATCAACATCACTCGGAACTTGTTAGGAATCAGAATCTCAGGCCCTCCCCAGCTCTAAGAATCAGGATCTGCACTTTAACAAGATCCCCGGGTGGTTAAGAAGCATGGCTGTTCAACCAATATTTATTGAAAACTTACTCTGTGTGAGGTGCTGGAGTTTCAAAAATGAAAAAAAGAGGCATCTCTCTGCCTTCATGGAACACATAGTCTAGCAGAGAATAACAATTACAATTGCAAAGACAAATGTGGTGACAGGGAACAAAAGAGGGCCTGATCTGGAACTGGAGGATCAGAGAAGATGTCATATTGGGGCTGAGACCTAAAGAATGAGCAGATTTCACCAGTTGAAGGAGGGAGGAAGATACAGGGTGTGAGGGCAGAGAAAGGTGGGTTAGGGACGGAGGATCTCAGAGGCAAGGGAGACCGTGGTGTCCACTGAGAATTGCACGTAGCTCAGCACAGCTAGAGCAGTACAGGCCAATGCTGAGAGTGTTCCAGGTGGAGGAGCTGGGAATTTTCTTCTCTCTGTATTCATCTGCATCACCAACACATATCATTGAGCACCAACTATATGCTAAGCACCACACTAGTGCTGGGGATATGGGTAATAAATGTCACAGTCCATTAGACATGAGACTCCAGTCCAGGTCCATTAGCTACTGTAATTATCCAAACCATGAGAGGGAAGAGGTGGTGAGACATTGGAGTCCTTGCAGTTATGGCTCAAGAATCCCCCGGGGGGGGGGGACAGTCCAAGGGAGGCCAGGCCTGTGTTCAGATAGGGTCAGTAGAGTGTGTCAAAGAGGGAGGGGCTAAACAGAGGGGTCCCAGGTAAGGCATCTGATAATAAAAGGGTACACGAGTCCCATAGAGCCAGAAGGTGCTGCCCAGGTGAATGCTGGGCAGGGCATGGGAAGTATCTTAGTTTTCCATTGCTCCACAACAAGTCACCACAAACTTAGTGGCTTAAAATAACACCCATTTATTAGCTACTGTTCTGTAGGTCAGAGTCCAGCAGGCTCGGCTGGACTTTCTGTTTAGGTTCTCACAAGGCTAAAGTCAATATATCAGCTAGACTGGGCTCTTATCTGGAGGCCCTGGGGAATAACCCACTTCTAAACCCATTTGGATTGTTGGCAAAATCCAATTCCTTGTGGCTGTAGGACTGAGATCCCTGTTTCCTTGCTGACTGCCAGCTGGAGCCTGCTCTCTGTAATTAGATGCCACCCACATTCCTTCTCAAGTGGCCCCCTCCATGTTCAAAGCCAGCAATGGTGCATCGAATCTCCCTCATGCTTTGACTCTCTGACTTCCTCTTCTGCTGCCAGCCCCAGAAAGCTCTCTGCTCTCAAGGGCCCATGAGCTTAGGCCCACCCGGTAATCTCCCTACCATAAAGTCAACTGTGCCATGAAACGCAACACAACCATGGGACTAAAATCCCATCATATTCAAAGGTTCTGGGGATTAGGACATCTTTAGGGGACAATTTTAGAAATTCCATCCACTCCAGGAGTTAGGAATCAAACTGGAAGTTTGGAATCCTAACCATCAGGCCTTGATCAGCAGCTGAGGTTCCACGTGAGACTTACATGAGGGTGGAAGTGGAGTCTGCATTCTGGTGACCTCCGGGAGGTGTGCCTTTGCATGGCTGGATCGCACACATTTCTAAAAGGTCTCTTACCCACTCTGTGACTTCTCTGATTTCCTGGGGGATTCTGGTGATCACGATTACTTGTGGGGCCGCGCTTCTCCTTCCCCTGAATGAAGTCAGTCTGTGAATCTTCTAGCTGTCCCCATGAAGGGTCCCTGTTACATCCCACGACAGCCTAGATCTGGAACTTAGTCCTGTTCTAGTTTTGGCACAAAAACCCACCCTCTGTGGCCCTGGTGGGAGCAGCAGCAGACCTCCATGAGGGTTTGGGATACGTACCCTGTTCTCCTCCCGACAGCACCCCGCAGCCCTCTCCTCAGAGGCCCTTCATCATTCTTGGCTTCCTTCCCTCGCTCCAACTTCCCTTCTCTCAATGCTTTACCTCCTTCCTGTTGCTCAGAAGCCAGCCCTGTTTCTTTTTTTTTTTTTTCTTTCTTCTTGAGTTTTTTTTTTTTTTTTCCTCCCTTTTTCTTATGCACAGCAATTCCATTTTCCCACCTCCAGAGCTTCTTTTGCACATCTGATGATTTGGCTAAAGCTTTGGTGTCACTACTTGTAAGGATCTACCAAATTAAATCCTTAAATCAGGGCCATGCTCCTCCCAAGCCTTTGTCTCGTGGTGGGAGTGAGGGCGCAGGTGGTTTCCTTCACCCAGCTTCACACGTTCTGGACGGAACAGATGGAAGTACGGGGTACAGTGGGGACACACGGTAGCAGCACTTCCCCAAGCAGGTTGCAGGGAAGCGAAGACCTGAAAGAGTGACCAGGAGGGCGGAAACTAGGTCTCAACTGAGGGGAAGGGTTTTTACTAACACGGAGAGAAGAGAACAGGAGAGCAAGGTCTGCTGCAGGAAGTGAGGAGAGGGCAGAATTGAGCCTGGAAGGAAGATTAAGACTCAAGTTAGTGGAAGGGAAAAGGACACACTTTCCAGGCAGCACCCTGTTGACAGGAAAGGCCAGGACGGGGACTGTTGGGTTGTTTCTTGTCCAATCACTAGAGCTCTTTGACCTGAGTGGAGGGTGTCATGGAATGTGCTGGGAGTTAAGGTAGGAGAGGTAACTAAGGGCCAAACTTGTAAAAGATATAGAACACAAGGCTATTACTTCCACAGGCAGCGAGGAGCCATTGAGGTTTTGGCACAGCATGTCAATTTGTGCTACCAAGGTCACTTTTATTGACTTAACCTGTATGTTTGCAATGCATACCTTCAGATCACATAAAACCTGGTTTTACACAAACACACACACACACACACACCCCTCTCCAATTCACAAAAGAGCAACTGTTTGGTAACTTAAGAACCTGCATTGATTGTATTTTTTCCCCCTTTGGCTTAGTGATTCACTGGGAATCAGCAGCAGAGCTGCCACTGATAGGCAATGTGTTGGATGTGACTAGTTGGCTCTCAGCGACCATTCCCACTTTTTACTGGGCCTTCTTATATTGCAAAAGCTCTCCAGCTATAAACTATGTTTCTCAGACTTCCTTGCAGCTAGAGTTCTGGATGATGCAAGTAGGTTTCATCAAATTAGATGCACTCTTAAGAGATTTGAAAGGCAGAAGGGAGTTGAGTCAGTAGCCCCCTTCCTGCTGCTTTGGCTGTGTGCTGCTCACAAGCAACATCAAGGAGATACAGCATCTGCAGCAGTCCCAGTGTGCAATTCCCAGATCCACGAGTGTCTAGTGGAATGAGTGGCAGAGGCAGTGGAGGTGGCATCTGATCCCTGGATTACAGCCGTGGTGGTGAATTCTCAAACCACGCCGTCTCACCAGTAGCCTTCTGCTTATGGAGGAGTTACAGTTGCCCTGGAAGGTCACTTTTGGGATACTCTGGTAACTCAATCCAAGAGGGAGCTCTGTTCCCAATCCTTGTGATAACTGTAAAATTATTAATTTCCTTCTTGATTAAAATATCTTGGGTAGCTCTTGTTTCCTGCTCTGAATCTTGACTTCTGCAGCAAGAGACATGAAAGGGCAGCTTTTCAGCAAATAGACTCTCAAAAAAAAATATTCTTATGGTTGGCACCCAAACTATGATGAATTGGGGGGGGGGTCTGGAATCACCCATCTCTTAGTTCATTTTCCTATGATAATGTTCCCAAAGTGTGACACATATACCTCTAAGAGTACATGGGAGGATTTTAGATAGTACGAGTGAACACTGATGCAATTTCAATAAGTGTTGAACTTATTGAATAAGTGTGTACTAGGAAAAAATTTATAGGTAGCATATCAGACCTGATTTCATGAATCAGTGACTTCATGGATATTGTTATTTATGGCAAGGCTAAAGTGGATAGTGATTCCTCCAGCAAAAGCATGTTAATTAATGTAATGAAAAATATTAAATAAAGAACAGATGGATGGCGTGCAGACTTGGCAAAAATCATGAGGATGGTATTCAAACAACTGAAGTTTGGGAAACCCTTTCCTAGTTACTCATTCTTACAAGTCCCCTCACTGTAGAAACAGGGAGGTGCAAGTTGGGACCATAATTCCTGTTCTCCCACCTGTACCAGACCCCCACTCCCGAAGACCATCATGCTTTTTAACTCCAGCTATTACTGAAAAGTCAACACTCTTCTGCAGTGTCCTGGAGAGAACACCCAGAACCTGCAGGTTGTCACATGCCGAGGCTGGATGAGCCCAGCAGCAGGGTGGAGATGGGAGGAGAAAATGTAACATGAGCCCAGCTCCAGGAACAGCATGTATTCAGCACACAGCCATAAGTTCAGAAACACCAGACTTGGGTGTGTTTGTTATGGAGACTTACTATAACGAAAGGGAGGATAAGAACCCAGGGTTATTTTCCTCAAGGGAAAAGCTGACAAAGTCATCTCCTGAGAGTCCTTGTCAAAAGCCACAAGCCCCAGACACACTAACAAAATAAGGGGACAGCTAGCAGCCACTGTACCTCTCTGTCCTTGTTTTTATCCCAAAGACCTCAGAAGAGATCCTGCAGATACATGACTCTAAATGTAATGAGTACAAATTACAAGTACTCAAAAGCTATTCTTTGCTAATGCTTCACTGAGACAGCAGAGAGATAAGACAAGAAACTGGACTAGAGGACATTTGGAAAAAAAAGGTCTAATGGGTCAGTGGTTTCCAAATGCCTGTCTACAGACCAGTGTCCAACTGGCTACAGAATAATCACCTCTATGGAGGATAGCTACGTGTTTTAAAATGATAGAGTCCCAGTCACCACCCACAGAGGATTCTGGTGCAGGTTGGAGCTGGACTCCTTGGATCAGACGGTTCTAATGCTACTTGCAAACTACTTTTTGGGCCGTTGTACCACATATCTAGTTGCTTCCTTCCGTTCCCTGCCAGCCCAGCATGGTTCATTCCCTCCATGCTGGTTGACTCTAACAGCTTCCTAACACATCTCCTGCCTGCCCCCTTCTCTTTAAACACTGCAGCCAAACCAATGCTTCTAAAGGACCAGAAAATCATATAATAAAAAGAAACAGGACTTAGTGTCCAAAGAGAGTTTTACTTCTTAGGAAAAGTCGTTAAACCTCTCAAAACTTCGATTTCCTCATCTTCAAAAATAAGGGTTAATAAATGTGCCCACATCACTGGGTTGTTGTAAGGATAAAACAAGGCTATTGATCCAAGCACCTAGTGACATATGACCTAAGTTAATCACATCAATTCTGTGCTCAGAAATGTCCAGTGGCTACTAGAGCAGATATGTCATGTCTGTCTGGCTAGTATCTGTTCCTCCGGAGTCTGTCTCCCTTTCCCTGTTGTGCAGAATTCTGGAGGACAATGGGTCCCAGGTCCTAAGAGGGGGGCACATGACCCAAGCTAAGCCAATCAGACTCTCCCCTGGGAATCTGAAATTTGAACAGGGATCAGAGCTTTGAAGTTGAGTCATGAGTTCCCCTGGAGATCCCCTCTTGCTTGCTCAGTTCTTCCTCCAGTTCTGTAAACTCCCCAATATCCTTCCAACTGATTGTCTCTTCTTTTTTCTGTTAACCTGGAATTGGTTCCTGTCTCCTGAAACCATAGAGCCCTAATTGATATATCTCCCCATTGTCCACAGAAGGAAGCATACGAAGTTCTCATCTTGTATTACAGATTCTCGCGTTCTGTTTGTATCTCATTTAATGCCTCTGCCCTAAGCTTTAAGTTCCTATATGATAACCCCCTGCAAGGTAGCTATTAGACTGCATTGTGTAAGCAAGGAGGATATCTAACTCATTTCTATAAGCCCTTGAGGTCCCGTGCTAAGTGGCTTATATGTTTCGATCAGATCTAATTAAGAATTGGCTGTGACATTTAAAAATAAAAAAAGGCATCTGCCATTTTTCAAGGTTGCCAGAGACTAAGATTACAGACAACCTGAGTGTAAAATAAGTTCTGGGGGTATTTTTAAAAGTATATTCTGAAGAGTATTTTCTATTCCTTTGGCTAGAAATTAGATACGGAAGTTTAAGATAGAGGGTCCAAACTACCAGCGCACTGACTCTCAATGAATCCAAACCCCTCTGGGTTATGCATTGTGGTGTTCAGAAAGGTTATGTGTACCCTTGGGACATCCTAATCACCCACGAAATCTTACAGGTGCTGCATTCTGGGAACTTAAGTCAAGCATACTATATCTATTTGCAAAAAGGAGTGCAAATTCTTAACTGAACACAAATAAAATGAAGAAACAAGGTTGATTTTAGATTGATGGCAAGACTATTAGTAAATTCTCTTTCCTTTCCTTATCTGCCCAGCTTCCTCCGCCAATGTTATTAGCTCTAGTCGCCAATTAGCCATTGCTATTTGGGGCCACATTCACCAGAGGTTTTTTTATTCCCAGATGGTGGAGAGAGATAATGATTAAGGTTATCGAAGTTATTATCGAATGATAGTAATTTCCCCTTCAAGAATGATGCAATAGGCCGGGCGAGGTGGCTCACCCCTGTAATTCTAGCACTCTGGGAAGCCGAGGCGGGAGGATCGCTCGAGGTCAGGAGTTCGAGACCAGCCTGAGCAAGGGCGAGACCCCGTCTCTACTAAAAATAGAAAGAAATTATCTGGCCAACCAAAAACATATATATAGAAAAAATTAGCCGGGCATGGTGGCACATGCCTGTAGTCCCAGCTATTCGGGAGGCTGAGGCAGAAGGATCGCTTAAGCCAAGGAGTTTGAGGTTGCTGTGAGCTAGGCTGATGCCATGGCGCTCACTCTAGCCCGGGCAACAGAGTGAGACTCTGTCTGAAAAAAAAAAAAAAGAATGATGCAATGAACAAGACAGCCTTGGAGTCCGATAAACTCAAGTTTATATCCTGCTCTGGCACTCGTTAGTAGTTTAACTTCAGGCAAGTTATTTCTTCTCTCTAATCTCCGTTTCTTTATCTGTAGAATGGGGACAATACTGCTGGCCCCCCATCCCCAAGATTCTGATTCTGTTGGGCCATGGTGGCTTGGATCCCTGGACTCTTGTTCACAGTGGCCAGTGGGTTGTTGTGAGGATCAAGTGCATGAAAAGCTCTAGAATAGTGACTGAGTGCCAAGGCTCAGTCAGCGTTCCTTTCCCTTGTCCTTCCATGCCCTATTCCCTAGAACCATCTGTCCATTTCCACTCCTGTCTTCTAATCATGTTATACCAGGTACATGTATATGCCTGTGTACACAAAAACACATAATTTTAATATACAAACATTCCATGTATATATTCACTCATTTGTTCAGTAGCTAGTTATTAAAAATTCACGCGTGTCAGGCACTGTGACAAACCAGTTAGACAAGTTCCCTGTTCTCATGGAACTTGCTTTCTAGCAGGGAGTATTCCTGGTGATGTGAAGGGGAGGGGAGGGGGAAGGAGTGCCGGGTGGACTAGGCAGGTGAGGGAAAGTTTCTCTGGAAAGGAGGCCTCTGAGATTTGGAGGATGAGGAGGCACCAGCCATGAATTAGGCTGGGAAAGAACATCCAGGCAGAGGCCACAGCAGGTGCAAAGGCCCTGGGGCAAGAACAGCTGGGTGTGTTTCAGGAACAGAAAGGTTCTAGCAGTGGGAGGGGTGAGGACAAGGGTCAACGGTAAGGGAGAGCCAGGTCACATAGCATCCTGTTGCCCTGGTAACAGCAATGTGGACTGCAGTGTGGCACACTAAAGATGCTGAGGTGGGGAGGGGATGGGATCCAATTTGTGTTCAAAGGCATCACTCTGGCTGCTGTGCCTTAAAGAGGGGATGGCAAGGGGCCAGGATGGAAGCAAGTCCATGTGGTTACAACACACACATCATACCAGACACGTGGACTCCTACAGCAACAACAGCACAGAGGAGCTCTGGTCTCGAGGCACAGGGATGCCTGGGGGTCACCAGTCTCCGGAACACTGGTCCTCACTCATCTGCCTCTGCACAACGTGGTCACCTGGAGCATGGTTAACAAAATCCCAACAATCTACACCTACCACGGACCAACAGAACCAGCATCTTCTAGATGGGGGCCAGGCTAATGGTATTTTTACAAAACTCCGGGGATATTTTATGTGTGTCCAGAGTGGAGAACCATAGTGTCCAGGTGAACTGTCCAGGGCCCGATCTCCCACTTCTGCCTGAGACACCTTTCCAGTGTGGGACATCCCATTGCTACAACATCCTTTCCCAGAGTGGGCGGAAATCAGCCTCCCTGTACCTTTTCTGCAAACACACTCTTGTGGAGCCGGCTGGCTCCCCTCGCTCTTCTTTGAAAGTTACCTCTTCCTGCACCCCCACCATCACCCAAGGCCAATCCTGGCTAAGGAGAGGAGGGAATCCAGACACAGGGAACTTGGATGGGGAAGGGAGGAGTTGCCAGGCTTCTGGGCGTCCCTTCTAACACGCCTGTACCCTGCAGGACACTGGCACGTGCTGCCCAGAGAGTGCAGCCTCGCAGGGGCAGTGGCCACCAAGTCCCCAGGAGTGAACTGGCTCTCTTCTCCCCCCAGTCTACCCGTATTGCCAGAGATTTTTAGAACTTTAGGGACTTTAGCATAAATAGTTTCATCCTAATTTAACCATAGGCTGGCGGGGGAAGGAGCCAGACACTAAATATAGTCAGTCCTGTATTTCTGGGGCATTCCTGGAAGCTGGAGTGTGGGGAAGGGAGCTTGATCACCTACATTCTGGCAGGCTCTGTGTTATGTAATTTACAGTCCTCACAAACTCATAAACAGATGTTTCACAACATTTATGAAATAAATGTTGCTCTACTCACTTGAGATCAGGCAACTGTGGCTCAGAGAGGTAAAGTAATTTGACCCAGGTCGCACAGCAAGTCAGTGCCAAGGGCCCCATGAAAACCAAGGGTGCTTCCCACCAAAGCTCACGCTTGGTCTGGTGCTGTGCTCCCTCTGGGCGTCCTTCACTGGAATCTTCCTTCAACAGAGGGATTATCTTTCCCCATGTTGTCCCATTTGTGGCCCAGAGGGCAGCTGGCCCAGACCTACAATTCCTGCTACCCACTTGTCCGTCACTCTGTGCCCCTACCCCCATTCCCCCGTGCCTTTTACCATTGCCCACTCCCTTCCGGCCCTTTTCCCCTCTTCCTTCCTGTGTTTCTTACAAACCCAGGCCAGAGCACAAAGGGACCCTAAAGTATTAAGAAAGAAGCAAACACTAGGCCAGGGCACAGTGGCTCATGCCTGTAATCCTAGCACTCTGGGAGGCCAAGGGGGGTGGATCGTTTGAGCTCAGGAGTTCGAGACCAGCCTGAGCAAGAGCGAGACCCCCGTCTCTACTAAAAAATAGAAAGAAATTATATGGACAACTAAAAATATATACAGAAAAAATTAGCCGGGCATGGTGGCGCATGCCTATAGTCCCAGCTACTTGGGAGACTGAGGCAGGAGGATTGGTTGAGCCCAGGAGTTTGAGGTTGCTGTGAGCTAGGCTGACGCCACGGCACTCTAGCCTGGGCAACAGAGTGAGACTCTGTCTCAAAAAAAGAAAAAAAAAATTAAATAAAATTTAAAAAAAAAAGAAGCAAACACTAGGTTTAAAGGGTATCACTTTTGGTTGCTTGATTTGACTGAAGGGCAGAGGGAGGGAACTGCGGTTACTCTCTGGGTCTTGATATGTCGATGATTGGTTTGCCTGGGTTGCTGTGATTTTGCATGCTGACTCCTCAGCAGTGAGAAATTTCCCAACTACTCCAGGCCTGCAGTGAGCTCTGCTTTTTAGGCTGTGCAAACAGAATTAGCATTTACCTAGGAAAACATGTCCCATAAAGTTCTCTTGTTGCATGTGGATATATTACAACTAACCACCCCCCATCACCCACTCACCCCAGTTAAACTAAAGGGTTAGGTTGTATACTTCATTTGTGTTCCTCACATTAGCCAATACAGTGCCCAATACTTCAATTTTTAATGCATTCTTGTTGACTGACTGATGGGCTGACCCTGTGGTGCCCAGGACCGCTCAATTTCTACATAGGAGGTGGCACCATATCTCCTCTGGGCTCCTAGAGCTATTGTCCCTATCTCAGGTGCTCTGCCACGCCCTTTGTGGATCTTATCTTAGTTAATCCTCACAACAAACCTAGATAGCATTATTGCCATTTCATAGCTAAGGAAATTCAAGACGAGAAAGGGTAAGTAACTTGCTCCCAGGTGAGACAGTAAATAAAGAGCAGAAATGGGATTAGGATGCAGTGTGTGTGGCCGTCTGACACTCACTGTGTGCTTCATTTCTACCAGACTTGAGTCACCTCAAGGTGGAAACCAGGTTTAGGTTCCCTCCGGGCCTTAGCACAGAACCCTACACCGGGCAGTTGCATGGTGAATGTTTGCTCGGTAAATTGTCGGAGGAAGTTTACCCTGATTACCAGTTGTGTGAGAACCAGCATTGGGGAAAGAGGAAGTGTTTGCACAGTGATAAGGCCCATGTGCCTGATGGCACACCCCATGCCCTGCGCCAGTAACAAGAGTGAGATGCATGCCCTGCCGGGGCAGAGGGAAGGACTGGGGTGGCCAGGAGACCTGGGCATTAGTGGGGATAGGAGAGGCCTCCCGAGGGTTGACTGATGTTGGCTTCCCTGGCATCTAGGCCTTCAGGTTTCTCTCACCAGAAGGAAGTACAGAGACAGGAAAGTTAAGAGGGAGGCGGCCTCTCACTGGACACAGGGTCCCCTGGGGGCTGTGGGGGAAGCCAGCCAGAGCAGCTGTGTGCGAGGGGAGGACTCTGTACAGGGATGCAAGGGGAAGGATTTGGATTGGGGAGACCCTGGGGGTAGATGTAGGATTTGAAGGAGCTCTACAGGAAAATGGAGGAGAACTATGGTTTGATTCAACACCTCGAAGAAGAGCACATTTTCTTGGAGGGCCCAGAGCAAGAAGGTAATGGAAAAGCATAGTTTCAAGGGATCAGAAAAGATGGAACTTGATGTGATAGAGCTGTGTGAGGGGAGGTTTAGGGAGCTGGTTCAGAGAGATGGCGGGGCCAGATGACAGTACAGGGGGTGCCTTCAGGGAGACACAGAAGTGCAGAAGAGCAGCAAAGGTGAGGACCAAGCTGAAACTACACATCCCACCTCCTGCCCACTGACTGTAGGATTTTGGGCAAGTTCCTTAACCTGTCTGACCCTCAGTTCCCCTATTCATAACGTGGGAGGCAATAATATCATATGCCTTATACCGTTGTAAGGATGAAACAAGTATAAGGCAGAAACCAGAAGGCTTAGACGTCAGGAAGCCAACACCGGCCAACCCTCAGGATGCCTCTCCCATCCCCACTAAATCCCAGGTCTCTTGGCCTGTACTGAGGTTATTACAGTGCCTGGAAGACAAAAAGATCCAATCAATGTTAGCAAAAATTAATGATGGTAGAAAGATCAGAGTACATTCCCAAAAGGGAGGGATCTAGGAATGTAGTGAATAATAATAATAGTGAAAAAATAAGCCACTGCCAACCTGTTGTGTTTCATGACAGCTTAAATCTACTGGGTGCATCCCACGTGACAGACGCTGTTCTAAGCATTTTACATGCTTTATTTCATTTAATCCTCACCACAGCCTTGCAAAGTTGGCACTACAATTATCTTCATTTACACGAGGAAGCAGAGACACAGCACAGAGAGTTCAGGTAACTAGCCTGAAGTCACATAGTTAGTGCACAGCAGAGCTTGGATTTGGTTGTGTCTTAGTCCATGTTGTGTTGCTATAGCAAAATACCACATGCTGGGTAATTTATAATGAACAGAAATTTATTGGGCTCATGGTGCTGGAGGCCAGGAAGTCCAAGAGTGTGGCACCAGCCCCTAATGAGGGCTTTCCTGCTGCGTCTTCCCATGGCAGAAGGCGGAAGGTGGAAGGAAGGGTAAGCAAGGGTGAGAGCAAGGGACAGAGAGGGCCAAACTCACTTTTCTAACAACCCACTTGTGATAATAAACCCACTTCTCTGATAACAACATTAATCCAGTCATGAGGGTAAAGCCCTCGTGGCCTAATCACCTCTTAGCAGTCCTACCTCTGAACACCATCACAATAGCAATTACATTTCAACATGAGCTTTGGAGAGGACATTCCAACCATAGCATTCTGCCCCTGGCCCCCTAAAACTCATGTCTTTCTCACATACAAAGTACACTCATTTCATCCCTGTACCCGCCAAAGTCTTAACTCACTCCAGCACCAACTCGAAAGTTCACAGTCCAAAGTCTCACCTGGCTCAAATATGGGGGAGATGCAAGGAACAATTTATCCCAACGCAAATTCCTCATCAGTTATGAGCCTGTGAAATTAACAAGTTATGTGTTTCCAAAATATAGTGATGAAACAGGCATAGGATAGACATTCCATTCCAAAAGGGAGAAATAAACAAGAAGAAATTGATACCAAGTAAATCCAAAACCTGTAATCCTAGCACTCTGGGAGGCCAAGGTGGGAGGATCACTTGCAGTCAGGAGTTCAAGACCAGCCTCAGCAAGAGTGAAACCCTGTCTCTCTTAAAAAAAAAAAAAAAAAAAAAGTAGCCACACAGCTCCTTCAGTATTTTGCTTAGAAAGTTCTTCTGCCAGACATCCTAGTTCATTGCTCTTAAATTCCACCTTCTATAAAGCCCTCAGGCACAGACACAATTCGGCCAAGTTTTTTGGCATTTCATAACAAGGATGGCCTTTACTCCAGTTTCCAATACCTTATTCCTCATTTCCATCTGCGACCTCATCAGAATGGCCTTTGTCCTTATTTCTACCAACATTCAGATTATAACCACGTTAAGTCAT
This sequence comes from Varecia variegata, assembly GCA_028533085.1. Taxonomy (NCBI): domain Eukaryota; kingdom Metazoa; phylum Chordata; class Mammalia; order Primates; family Lemuridae; genus Varecia; species Varecia variegata. The sequence continues at coordinate 21,398,980 of CM052442.1, read as the reverse complement.
CTCTAAGAAGTTCCAAACCTTCCCTACAGCTCTCCTATTCTTCTGAGCCCTCACCCAGAGTTGCCCTTAATACTCCATTTGTGGCAATCTAGGCTTTTTCTATTTTGTTCCTCCAAATTCTTCCAGCCTCTACCCATTTCCCAGGTCCAAATCTGCTTCCACATTTTTCAGGCATTTTTTACGGCAACAGTCCTTTTCTGTACCAGTTTTCTGTCTTAGTCTGTTTTGTGTTATCATAACAAAATATCACAGACTGAGTAATTTATAAAGAAAAGAAATTTATTTCTTATGGCTCCGGAGGTTGTGAAGTCCAGAGTCAAGGGGGTGGCATCTGGTGAGGGCCTTTTTGCTACAATATCTGATGGTGGAAGGGAGACGGGCAAGGGAGGGGAGAGGGCATGAGAGCAAGAGGGGGCTGACCTCACTTTTCTAACAAGCCCCCACTCCCACGATAATAACATCAATCCATTCATGAGGGCAGAGCCCACCTGACCTAATCACTTCTTTTCTTTTGTTTAATATGAAGTGGGGGGAGTGAGGAGGGGATTCAGTTTCCTTTTTTTTTTTTTTTTTTTTTTTGAGACACAGTATCACTCTGTTATCCTGGGCTAGAGTACGGTGGGGTCATCATAGCTCACAGCAACTTCAAACTCCTGGGCTCAAGCCATCCTCCTGCCTTGGCCTCTTGACTAGCTGGGACTACAGGTTCATGCCACGATGTCCAGCTAATTTTTCTATTTTTAGTGAGACGGGGTCTCACTCTTGCTCAGGCTGGTCTCAAACTCCTGAGCTCCAGCAATCCTCCCACTTTGCCCTCCCAGAGTGCTAGGATGACAGGCGTGAGCTACTGCACCTGGCCCCTAATCACTTCTTATCAGGCCTCACCTTTCAGTACTTGCATTGGGGATTAAGTGTCCAATGCATGAACTTTGGGGAACATATTCAAACCACGGCAGGCTGATAGCACAACCCAGGCATTCTGACTCCAGGGCTACACACTTAAATCCTGACTCCTATCAACTCAAATAACTGTAAGACATCTAAGGATACAGCAGAAAACCAGTCACTGAGTTCACAGCATGGCATAGTGGTACTGAAGAGTCAGGTGTATCAGAGTCTCCCAGGGAGATGATTTAAAATGCACACTATTGGTCCCTGTCCCCGGAAAGCCTGATTCATTGGCAGCAGTGACAGTGGGGGCTAGGGAATGAAGGACAGAAATTTGCATTTCTAACCAGCTCCTGAGGTAATTCTGAAGCAGGTGGCCCAGAGGTAGAGGGAGAAGAAGATCTGGACGGTACAAGAGTAACTAGATGGTCTGGTGGAAGAGATCGTGTCTGTATGGCATGACGTGGCAAGGCCTCCTGCAAGTGGTAGCATTTGGCATAAAGTGGCAAGGCCTCCTGGGCATCCGCCTACCTTTTTCCATTTAAAGGCTGTATCAGGTTGAACTGTGACCCTCAAAAAGACATATTGAAGTCCTAACTCCTAGAACCTGTGACAAAGCTTCCTAGAATCTGGAAAAAGGGTCCTTGTGGAGGTAACTAAGTTAAGGATGTTGAGACCACCCTGGATTACCTGAGTGCGTCTAACTCGTCATTGGATGAGACACACAGAGAAGAGAGAAGGCTTGGGAAGACGGAAGCAGAGATTGGGGTGACGCAGCCACAAGCCAAGGCGTGCCTGGAGCCCCCAGAAGCTGGAAGAGGCAAGGAAGGATTCTCCCCGCCACGGCCTTCAGAGGGAGCGTGGCCCTGCCAAGGCCTTGATTTCAGACTTCTGGCCTCCAGGACTGTGAGACAATAAATTTCTGTTATTCCAATTGTCACCGCTGCTCTAGGAAACTTTCATCCTAGTCACAAAAGCTTTCATCCTAGTCACAAAAGCTGCCCTGGGGAGGTCTTTGTGATTGGACTCTGAGCGCCTGTAGACAGTTCTGCTGCACTTGTGAAATCCCCCGCAGGGACACTAGGCCCTGAAGGAGGATGGCGACGCACGACTGTTGGTGATGCAGTATCCTCACCTTTGTGAACTTGCTGCTTCTCCACTTCTCTGCGGATGCAGGTTTGTAAGAAGTCAAAGAAAGGCTCTGCCATCAGGTGCTGGCTTCACCCTTTACAAGGGAGGAAGCCAATGCCTCAAAAGTGTAAATAGCAGCCCAAGGTCACCCAGTGAGTGGGTGGCAGGGCAGAGCCAGGACCCCCAGCTAGAGTACACGTCTCCTGTGGGATGTCTAGTCCATGCCATTAAGCCCTGGTTGTGATAATGCTGTCATGATCCTTTAATTTTACTCCCCCAAAGTTGGAAGCCTCTAATGCCTTTGCTTGGCGGTCAGTCTTCCTGCCCCTGACCAACATGTGGGTAGCGGCTTTTGACCTCTGGCTTAGAGACGTGAATGGTTCCCTTCCCCACAGTTGGGTCTTCTGCTTTAGGGATGCGAGCTGAGCTATCTTCGGAAGCCGTCATCCAAAATGCGGAAGTTGGCCATCTGTAGAACTGACAGCACTGATTGTGGTCTGTGAAACACCAAATGTTGGAGAAGTATGTCTTTAGAAAGTTTATTAATACTTCCTTTGTCCACGTGCCACATGATTTTCTGCAAGGGAGAAGAAAAAGGCTCCCTCGTGTGCCTGTGCAGAGAGCTTCCTCCTCCTTCGAATCCTTCACTTCCCATTCCTCCCTCTTCACTAACGCTTGAGCTGGTAGCACGTGGCCAGCGGGGAGGCATGGACCTGGTCTCCAAGCTGGTACTGCTGGTATGACAGGTACTGTACTTACCAGAGTACACATTTCGTATTGTGTTCTAGGTGGAAGGGTGGCAGTGCTTCAGCAGGAAAACGAAGGATGCAAATCAAACTAAGAAAATATTTATTGGCCCGATGCGGTGGCTCACGCCTGTAATCCTAGCACTCTGGGAGGCCAGGGAGGCCAAGGCGGGAGAATAGCTTTAGCTGAGGAGTTCGAGACCAGCCTGAACAAGAGCGAGACCCCATCTCTACTAAAAATAGAAAAAAATAGCCAGGCATAGTGGCATGTGCCTGTAGTCCCAGCTACTCAGGAGGCTGAGGCAGGAGGATCACTTGAGCCCAGGAGTTTGAGGTTGCTGTGAGCTAGGCTGACACCACGGCACTCTAGCCCAGGCAACAGAGCAAGACTCTGCCTCAAACAAAAAAAAGAAAAAGAAAAGAAAAACAGAAATATTTATTGAGAGCATGACTCAGAAGGCATTGAAATGTTAGGTGCTGGGTTAGGTTGGCACGTTGGTTTTCAACCCTGGATGCACATTGGACCACAGGGGAGTTTTCTTTTTCTTTCTTTCTCTCTCTCTCTTTTTTTTTTTTTTTTTTTTTTTTGTAATAGCACTGACTTGCTTTAGTTGTTAGAGGTCACAGGGGAGTTTTTAAAAATCCTGATGCCCAGGTTGCATCACATGCCAATTACATCAGTATGTCGGGGAGTGGGAGCCAGGCATCAGTATTTTCTAAAGATTCCAGATGATTCCAACATGCAGCAAAGTTAGGGAATCACTGAAATATACTATTTCCAGGTGCCATACTCAGATATTCTGTTTTCATTCATGTAGGTTGGTAGTTTTTTTAAAAAACTGCTCAGGTGATTCTTGTATGCAGATAATAAAGAAAAGCAGTCATACCAGCATTATCAAGGTGTCTGCAGCTGGTGCTATTTTCCCACTTGTATGGTCCATCACTCTCACACGATGGAACTTTTGCTGAAGGAGAATGAGTTTTGGCAGACTTCGGAGATAGCCAGTGATAGTGGATGCCAGATACTGGCCAACTTAATGGCCTGGCAAGGAATATGCATTGGAGAGGACACCCAAAACTTGCTCAGAATCAGCAGTAAAGACCTATAACAGTGTAGTCCTCCACTCTAGGCCACCAACCCTTAAGATCTCAGAGCCCTTTTGAAGTAATTCCAAGCCCTCTGAGGATCTGCATGTGGGCAAGCTTCAGGCATGGCTGTGTCCAGGTGCAGAGTGTAGCTAAGGTTTGGGGGTAGATGCCTCTTGATTCTCCATTAATCCTCCTTCAGAGGCTCTTAACTCTGGGGCTACTTCATAAAGTTCTGAGCAATTTTCCTCTTTTTTTCTTTCTCAATGTGTTTTTTTCCCTTTGTAGTATAAGTGGCCACAGACATCAGCTAAACGGGGCTGGGGAGTGGGGGGAGGGCCTGCAGTTCCCATGTGCCCTCCCTGATCCTATTTCTTTCTCTCCTAGAATCCCATCTTTACAATCCTTATGTCCCTTAATTCCTCCACTCCGACTGGTCCAATGGATTCCTTTTTTTCTCATTCCTGTCTTGAGATATTGCCTTCCTGGCCTCTAGGATTTCACCTCTCTGCACCAGGACCTGGGGTGCAGAGCAAACAGTGCTTAAGGGGCAGAGGGGAGACCTCCCCTATTCTAGTCCTGTCCTTTCCAACTTTGGTTTGTTCTCAAGGCTTGTGAGTAGTGGTGATAGTTTATGTGACGGTTCTTACGTTTCCTGAAACTTGCTCTTTTGGCACACATTTTGTATCTTTTGCTTGCATCATGTCTAAGATTCTTCCTAATAATTTTTTTTGTTGTTGTTCAATCCAGACTGTTAGTGCTTTTAGCCCACATCTATCACTGGAAGAGCTTTGATCCTGGCAATCAGGACTTACAGGCTAGAGCATACAAGGCAGGGTCCTAATAGTTAATTGCGACAACTGTTCTACAGAGAACTTGGTGATGGGCATTAATGAGGAGCTGCAGAGAGGTTTATCTTTCCCACCTAAGAAGACAAAGATATACCACCATGGGAATCTGAAAAGGAAGACAAAGCTTGTTTCTTCAAGCAAAATAAATTGAAGGGAGATGCAAGTGGATATAACAAGTTTCAGTATTAACTAGTAACGTCTTCATGGATGTTCTGGAAAACTCAAATTCACGTATAAACCACGAAAGTTGTATTATGAATGTAAGTGAGGATAGGGAAAGACTACCCAGGAATCTAAAATTTGTTAGTAGAGTAGGAGCTAAATAGATACCAGGTTTTATCAGATAAGAGGACAAAAACTGGTCTGCAGTTAGGAGCTCTCAGTTCTATTTTCAGCTCTCACACTGACTCACTTAACAGTTCTGGACCTCAGCTTCTCCATATGAAAAATGGCAACTAAAATGCTGTGTTTACTAGATAGAGGAACTATCACTTATTGAGCAACTGCTCTATGTTCATCTTGCACTAGGCACTTTATATTACATTACAGTATTTCGTTCAATCATTCAACAAATATTTGTTGAGCGCCCCCTCTGTACAGGGTATGGTGCCTGGTCTCGGGGATCTATCAGGCAAAAAACAAAGTCCTTGCTCTTTAGGGTGATGGTAATAAACAGGAAAAGAAATAGACGAGATACTCTCAAATAGTGGTAAGTACTATGTAGATAATAGAACCAGATGATGTGACCTGGGGTTGGAGTTACTTATGTAGTTTGGAATCTCTGAACCTGACATTCAGCTGGGACCTGAATGGTAAGGGACAGTCTGCAGAGTCCAGAGTCCACGAAACAAGACCTGAGAAGGAGAGCTCCAGGTAGATAGTAAGTACAAAGGTTCTGATGCAGGTAGGAGCTTAAACTTTTTGGAAGGCCAGGTAAGTCATCATTGGGTAGGATGAGATTAAGGGGGTAGGCAAGAGTCAGACTGCAGTGGCCTTTTGGGCGTGGTAAGGTGTTTGGGTTTTCTTCTAATTGATCTGATTTACATTTTTTAAAAAATCATTCTGCATGTATTAATGAGTATGGTTATTTTCAGGCAAGAATGAAAGCAGAGATACCAGTCAGGAGACTGTTGTTTTGTTTGCTTAGTGAGGGAAGCAAACTTTTTCTGTGAAAGGTTGGGTAGTAAATATTTCAGGCTTTGCAGCCCACATAAGCTCTCTGTCACACATTCTTCTCCTCTTTCTCCTGCGCCTGCTCTTCCTCCTCCTCTTTTTTTAACAACCCTCCAAAAAAATGTAAAAACCATTCTTAGCTCTCAGGCAATACAAAAACAGGAGGTTAGCCGTGGCTCACACCTGTAATCCTAGCACTCTGGGTGGCCGAGGCGGGTGGATCATTTGAGCTCAGGAGTTCGAGACCAGCCTGAGCAAGAGCGAGACCCTGTCTCTACTAAAAATAGAAAGAAATTAGCTGGACAAAAACAGGAGGTTGCATGCCAGCTATGGCCTGCCTAGCTGAGCGGTAGTTTGTGGACCCCTAGCTTAGAGAGAAGTAGAAACTGATCAGCGTATATTTTAGGACTCAGAACTGATAGGACTTGTTGATGAACTGGCTCTGTGTGGGGAGGGGATAAGAGAAAGAGGAAACAAAGATGGTCTCAGTGACTGGGTGGAAGGTGGTGCCATTGACTGAGTTGGAGAAGAAGTAGATTGGGGGGGGGGGAAGGAGTTAAGTATGAGTTCACTGTTAGTCACCCAAGTGAAGATGTCAAGTAGGGAGCTCAATATAGACTCTGGAACTTAGGGGAGAGGTCAGGGCTGGAGATCCATGTTTGGGAGTTATTGGCCTAGGAATGCATTTAAAGTTGTGGGATTGGATGACATCACCTGGAATGCAGCACTAGTTTCCAGGATCAGGTCCTGGGGGACTCCAACATTTAGAAGACCCATTGAAGAGACCCTTGGAATCCTCGCTGGGTTAAAGAGTATGGCACATGGCAAATACTGCCAAATTGCTTTCCAAAGGGGTCTTTTGTATCTTCACAGAACCCATCTTGTCTTAGCTGTGTAATACACACTGAGAGTGGGATGGTACACATGAATGGGCAGGGACACGGGAGTTAGGAATCCTTGATGGCTTTTGCTTTGGAGCTGGGGAGGCTCAAGCCACACTGGAGGATCAGGCTGGTTAAAGAAGGTGTCAGGAAGATGCCCAAGCACTTCCAAGGACTCCCAACCACAGAATCACCCAGCAAGCTTGTTACAAATGCAGATTTTTAATAAGAGCTTCTGATTCACTGTCTGGGATGAGGTATGTTTTAAATATGCTCCTTCCTATACAAAAGAAACCTGTGGCTGAGGGATAGACTGGGTAGAGGGTGTGTCCTCATGACATTTCTTCACCTCCAGAGGCTCCCATGGCTCAGGAATCTTAGGTGAGTCTGGCTGGGGAAGTTTCAGGATGACGGGATGGCAGAAGATTACTGGCCAGGGAGCAGCATTTGCTCTAGTTATGGGACACTTTCCATCTGCTCTTCAATTCCAAACGAGACCTTTTCCCCATAAAGATGTAAAATGGTACCTTCTTTAATGCAGGTGCAAGTTTAAAAGTTTCAGTTTCGTAGGAGCATCTACCCTGTCCTCCAGTTCCACAGCACAGAGAGAACTGCTGTGTTTTTTTTTCTGTGTCCTTATATGAAAACAAGAACACATTTTCCAATTTAAAAAAAAAGATATGCATGTTACTGGTGAAACTGAAATCGTATCTATACTTTAGACACATTATGGATTAAGTTAATTTGTGTGAAAACAGTTAAAGAATAATGGAAGGAATTTGCTGTTAGGCCTTCTAAGGAAACAGTCTTATTACATTGAACCATTACTTATTTGATCTAAGTTCCAGGCACTTTTTTAGGTTCGAGAGATAAAGCAGTTAACAAAATAGACAAAAATCCCTGCCATCACAAAACAGACATTCTAATTAGGGAGACAGATTAATAAACACAATAAATAAGTAAAATATATGCATATTAGAAAGTGGTGAGTGCTAAGGAGAAAACTATAAGGAAGGGAAAGGAGACAGGAGGTGTTGGAGGTTGTTGAAAAGTGAGACTACAGGACAAGAAAGGACTTGAGGGCTGTGACATAGGAAAGTAACTCAACTTCTCTAAGTCTCAGTTTCTTCATCTGTAAAATAAGAAATAATAGCACCTTCCTGAGGAAAGCTCATGCCTTCAGACTGCCTTTGTCACTTTTAAGATATGGGATTTGAGCTGTGTATGGTGGCACAAGCCTGTAGTCCTAGCTACATGGGAGGCTGAGGCACAAGGATGGCTTGAGCCCAGGAGTTCGAGACCAGCCTGGGCACCATAGTGAGACCGCCATCTCTTAAAAAAAAAAAAAAAAAGATATGGGATTTGGGATACTAACAAAGATTCTCTCCTTGACCAAACTGTATGCAGGCTATTCTGAAGTGCCTTCTAAACTAGGCCATGACTTTTGACTTCCTTGTCTCTGCATTGTCCAATTTTAGAAAGAATCCTGCTAAGTTAGTTTTGCCAGAATCTCCCCTTTCCCCCAATATTTCCTCTTACTAATTTTTCATCTACTGACTCTCATCCTGATCCTTGGCTATAAATTCCTACTTTTCTTTGTGTTCACAGTTGAGTCCAATCTCCCTCCCCTACTACGAAACCCCATGGTAGTAGTCCCCTGTATACCTATCTTGATGGTCTCCCTTGAATAAAAGTCTGCTTTATAGTTCTCTAGCAGGTGTTATGAATAATTTTTTCTTTAACAGTACAAAAGTTCTTTGGCCTCTCAGAACCTGTTTCCTCATCTGTAAAATGAACTATTTCACAGTGTTTTTGAAAACGTCAAATGAGATCATGCAGATATGTAAAAATATTTCAAAATACATGATTTATTACGTAAACGTAAAACGTAACATGGAAATTGTAAAGAAAACACATACAGGTTTTTGGTTTTGTTTCCAGGCTGGAGTGCAGTGGCCTGATCATACTTCACTGTAACCTTGAACTCCTGGGCTCAAGCAGTCCTCTGGCCTCTGCCTCGCAAAGTGCTGGGATTACAGACATGAGCCACCACACCTGGCCTAACACACAGTTTTTTAATGGGCTGCAGAACTCTTGCTATTGGTCAGCAGAGCCTCTGGAATGCAAGTAAACAATGAATTAGATAACTGCTTATACTGATTCCCTGCACTGGCAGGGAAAAGGCCAATGCAAATGATCAGGATGTACTGAGTAGACTAACAATCTTATCTTAGATGAGGGATAAAACAATCAAACTAAATGTTCCTAAGTGGACACCTCATAAAATAATTATTATATGGCATTTATCAAAATTTTAATGTTCTATAGTTCTTGTTTTGTTTGTGGGACTTCAGTTCCAGGAAAAGAACTAGGTGGACTGAAAGGAGTAATTAAAAAAAGAACAATCATTTAAATTACTAAGAGCAGACAGTCCATCTTTTGGGTACTTCTGTAGTTGCTCAATAAACATTAATCAAAGTATATAATGATTCCAAACATAGGCTGTTTTCCATGTTTATTTTCATATATTCTTCAGTTCTGAATATTTGATAGCATCCTAATGGTTTGTTAAATCAATAAACATGTTGATGGTATACATGCATAGTCTCTGGCACACAGTAGGTACTCAATAAATATTTGTTGAATGAATGCATGAATGATGACTGTGTGAATTTGCTTACTATAGATAGCCAATTTGATCCCCAAAGTGTGCATTTAAAACGTACAAATATTCGATTACCTGGTAAAGCCTTAATTATGGTCATCTCTCAGACTGGACCAAAACGTGGTATTTTATTCAACTTAAATCAATTCAAATTTAGTTTGAATATAACTTAACATAGAAGATGCTCACTCTTTGCTAAAAAATAATAAGTTGCACATTCAGAAAGCCAGTTACTCCAGCCCCATATACCCTACTCAGGGGTACGAACTGGACGCCTGTGGTGTGATTGGTACACCTTCTTCTCTGACGTACTGATCCACACTCGCTAATAACCATATTAAGATCCTTCCTTGAAATTTTCCTCTCGGGTGCCTCAAAGTCACAGCTGTCACCAAGGCGTCAAGGCGCTCTGCGTGGCTGCAAGCTACCCCAGCTCGGGGAAACACAGACTCAACCTCCGCCTCCGCCCGCGCACCCAGGCGGCCGGTGGGCGGGCCCAGTGAAAGGCCTTGTGGCTGTTTCCTATTGGGGCTTGGTTGCTATGGTGTCCCCGACCTCAAAACTCGCGGGTACATCTTCCGGAAGTTAAAGGAGAATTACTTCCGGGGGTGCCCATACTTGCCATGGCCGACTCAATGGTCACTAACCTCAACAAAAATAAAACTTTTGCAATAATTTTCTAGAAAACTCTTCTTTAACTACTTAAACTTGTGACATGGTATCACATGCTTTCTTCCCTTTAAAAAGATTCGCTATATAGTCTGCCTCTATTTGCCAGACTCCAAAATGGCGTGGGCGGCAACAGTGGGTCAGAGGTGAGTCACGTGGGTCCTCCCGGTTCCGGCGCTGTAGAGGCCCGGGGAGGTGAACGAGTCTCCGGCACCATGTCTGGTTTGACTGGCCCACTAGCCTGGAGTGGCCCTTGCCCGTTGGCGTTGCTGCTTTTGTTCCTGCTCGGCCCCAGCTTGGTCCTCACCATCTCTTTCCATTTGCCCATTAACTCTCGCAAGTGCCTCCGCGAGGAGATCCACAAGGACCTGCTAGTGACCGGCGCGTACGAGATCTCCGACCAGTCTGGAGGCGCGGGCGGCCTGCGCAGCCACCTCAAGGTGCGGCACTGGGCGGCGTAGGGCTGGGAGGGAAGACCACAGGTTTAGGCGAGGGGAGGCCCGGGTACGGGGGAGTCGAGCCAACGAAGGCCTGGGGGTTGGCCTGGCCTCCTCCGAGCGCGAAGGACGTGCGGTGGAGACCGCCCCCTCGCCCCGTTCGTTGCCATTCGCGGGGCGGGGCTGGGCACCAAGGCCTGGGAACCCATAGAAAGGCCTTGAGGCCGTAGCGGATGTGATGACAGCGGAGCTGGGGTGGCCATTGTCAGGGTCCTGTACCTGCTTTGGTCTCAGGTACCTTGAACTTCTCCAAAGAAGTCTTTCGATGTTGGATGTTGAGTATTTATGGGGATTGGTGTCATAAGACACAGCACTACCTGTAGGAAAATAATGGAGACAGTAAAGCTGACTGTGATTAATAAAATCTGCTATTTTGAGCATCTGCTGTGTCAGTTCCTGTGCTACTTTATATACATTACTATTTAGTTCGTGCATTACCCTTCGGAGTAGGTAGGTACTGTTAGCCCCATTTTACGAATGAGGAAACTGAGGCTTAGAGAGGTAGGCTAAACTAGTAAATGTCACAGGTGGAATTGATTTCTTAGTTTGGTAGCTAAGTATGTTGAGGGAAAAGTACTGCAATCTTATTCTCTCCTTGTTTTAAATTTGTAACTCTTGCGATTGATTAAAGTTGATTATTGGTTACAAAACGGTCTCAGTTTCTAGTCCTTTTTCTTTAGTATGCCTGAGTCTGGACTTGGCTAAATTTTATGTAAATATTAACTATACTCTTGGATGGTGACAACTATTACCATAATACCAGTTTGGTCCCATTTTGCAGTTAAAGAGTGGCCTTCTGGCCTGGTCTTTGAGACATTAATATAGTTTTATATCAGTCAGGATTTGATTGCATTCTAGATAATCTAATTCAATCACAATGAGTCTGGTCGTGGTCTTTTTTTTTTTTTTTTCCGTTTTTAAGACAATGGTACTCTTTTTAGACTAAATGGGAAGAAACATTTTTACTTTTTTTTTTTTTAAGACGGGTTCTCACTCTGTCACCCTGTCTAGAGTGCAGTAGTGTCATCATAGCTCACTGCCATCTTGGACTCCTGGGCTCAAGCAACCTTCCTGCCTCAGCCTCCTGAATAGCTGGGACTACAGGTGCGCACCACCATGTCTGGACAGTTTTTCTGTTTTTTTTTTTGTAGAGATAGGGTCTCACTCTTCCTCAGGCTGGTCTAAAACTTCTGACCTCAAGCAATCCTCCTACCTGGGCCTCCCAAAGTGCTAGGATTACAGGTGAGCTGCCACTGTTGGCCATTTTTAGTTTTTAATAAAGCTTCAGATATAATGGGACCATAATTTACGTTTAAGGTACTGGAACTCATTAGTGGTAATAGATGTAATTTATTTCCACTTTTTTTTGGAAGGTATAAACTATTTTCGGTGTATGTAGCATGGCCTTATGGGAATTACATTAGATCTGTGGCTGCTGAAGGAACCTCAAGCAGGAGTTTGCAACCACACATTAGCATTTCGCCATCACTCAGTTCTCCTGTGTCTATTCTGTTCTCTTGCCTGCTAACCAGCTTACTCAAACAGTGTTCTAAACCCAAATGCCAAGTAGGTAACATAAATGACTTGGGCCAGATGTTTAAAAAAAAAAAAAACAGTAATGATGATAAGCTCCACTGTTCTAAATTATCCCCCATTTTGCCACATCTGATTTTTCAAATGAAGTCAGAAATCCAGATTTGAGGTGAAAGCTCCAGATTTTTAAATGTCACCAATCAGTTCCAATTGATTTTGGCATTGGTTTGTTTTCAGTGTTACAGAGAATAGTACAGTGAGTCTATCTTTGTATTCATTACCCAGATTTAGCAATTATCAGGATCTTCACGATCTAACTGCTTCCCTCTTATCATTTCATGCTAAATTGTTTTAAAGCAAATCCCGAAGTCATGGTATTTCAGTCCTGAATGCATCTTCAGAATGCATCTCTTTTAAAATATGAACATAACCATAGTATTATTTGAGTATAATCACACCTCACAAAATTGACAGTGATTCCTTTTTTTTTTTTTTTGAGACAGTCTCGCTCTGTTGCCCGGGCTAGAGTGAGCGCCATGGCATCAGCCAAGCTCACAGCAACCTCAAACTCCTGGGCTTAAGCGATCCTACTGCCTCAGCCTCCCGAGTAGCTGGGACTACAGGCATGCGCCACCATGCCCTTCTAATTTTTCTGTATATGTTTTTAGTTGGCCAGATAATTTCTTTCAATTTTAGTAGAGACGGGGTCTCGCTCTTGCTCAGGCTGGTCTCGAACTCCTGAGCTCAAACAATCTGCCCGCCTCGGCCTCCCAAGTGCTAGGATTACAGGCGTGAGCCACCTCGCCCGGCCGACAGTGATTTCTTGATATCATCTAATACTCAGTTCATATTCAGATTTCCCACTTGTCTCAAAAATATCTATTTAAAATTAATTTGTTGTATTTCTCAAGTCTTTAATCAGTCTACTCTTTGCCTCACCTTTTTTTTTTTTTTTTTTTTTTTTGGCTTGCAATTGAATTATTGGAGTCAGTTGCCCTCAGAGAATGTCCTACATTTTGGATCTGCCTGTTTGCTTCCTAGAGGTGTCTTTTAACCAGTTCTTCTCCAATATTTCTTGTAAAAGGAATCAGCTATAAGAATGTAATTAGATTTAGGTTTATCTTTTTGTTGAGGGTACTCCATGTGTTATCACAGCAGGAACACACAGTACTTTTTGTGCCTCTTACTGCTGCTAAGATTGAGCAGTGGGATCAGGTGCGTATTAGTGTCCTGCTGCTGTTAACAAATTACCACAAACTTAGTGGCTTAAAACAACAGACATTTATCTTAACGGTTCTGGAAGTCAGAAGTCCTAAAATCAAGGTGTCAGCAGGGCTGTGTTCCTTATGGAAGCTGGGGGGCCGGTGGGGGTAGGAATCAGTTTTCTTGCTTTTCTAGCTTCTAGAGGCCACTTACATTCTTTGCCTCATGTCTCCTTCCTCCATCTTCAAAGCCAGTAGCACAGTGTCTTCACTTCTCTCCCTTTCCCTCCTCTTCCCTCCCTTCCTCCTCTGCCATCATCATCTCATCTCATTCTCTTACTCTTCTGCCTCCTCCTTTCCCTTATAAGGACCCTAGTGATAATCTCCCCATCTCAAGATCATTAGTTTAATTTAATCACTTCTTCAAAGTCTCTTCTGCCATGTAAGATAACATAGTCATAGGTTCTGGGGATCAGGATGTAGACATCTTGGGGTGGGGGTGTATTTTTCTGTCTAGTCAGGTAGTAAGAGCCTAAAACTTCCATTGTAAAGCTTCCCATTAATCTTTCAGTTATGAATCCACTAATGACTACTGTATGAATTTATTATTTCATTAAAGTGGCAAAGTGATGATTTTCTAATTTTGTTATTCCTTCCATATTTGTTAGCTAAAATTATTCTTAAGGAATTCATCAATTAAGACTATTTAATTACCCTAAAATTTATAATTCATGTAGGCAGGATAAATGCAGAATTCATTTCTTCTGACAATTTTCAGAGTAAGGAATTGGTGCCTGTGTTATTTCCGGTGCAGTCCAATGAGGGGTTTTTTGGGTTTTTTTTTAAGTATTATACTGAATGCATTGCTTTGTTTCAATTTTTAGATTCATTGTGTTTTAGTCAATTGTATCCATTCTTTATGCTCAATTTGTCCTTTTGGCTCCTTCATATTGGCTCCTGTATCCTTTTGACACAATCCTGTTATGCTTTGATAGCCGCCTTGTTTTCTGGCACATTGAGGTGGTGTTCTGGGCTTATCTTGTGTATGTCTATCTCCTGACCTCAGAGCAGCTATTTCCAAGGAGTTCTGATTCCTTTTTCTGTGGGGAATAGTATTTAGAGACCACAAGCTGGGTGTCATTTTTTAAAAATATAATATACTATGCAGGCCACAGAACACATTTGTGAGCTATGCAATCTTTTTCATAGTGTCTGTTCACTTCCGCTTTTTCTTATATTTTGACCACTCAGGCCTCAGACTCTGCCTCAAGGATTCTATGTATCATTTTGGCTTCTGAAGTGCAACCGCTGAGTGCAAGGGCTCCTCTTTATATGCCAGGCCACATTTAGGTCTCTGATCAGCCTATGGATTGTCTTCTCTTTGGTCACGTGTTCCCCTGATTCAAGCAGCTGTGGTTTGGTTTGAGGTAGGAAGAGAATTGGGGACTTACTATAGTGCAAACCTGGCCAGCAGGGCTTGGCATTTGGTGGTTGTAGTGAATGAGGTATTCTCTCTGAGAAGGATCTCTGAATGTAGTGCCTTGATTAACCTGTCTGATTTCACCTTTTTGCCATCTAGGAGAATCTTAATATCCAATGAACACACCTGTGTTATTTTTGTATCAGTCTGTTGCAACTGTGTGTTTACCAATCTCCTGGGATAGACTATAAGCTCCTTGGCTATGTCTCATTCATCATTGCAATGCTTGTCTAATATAGTGGTTGACACACAGTAGGACTTCATCATAAGCAATGAGTAAACAAAGGAATAGGCACTGTCCTTGCCTCATTTCTGATCTTTCCCTCTTCCTCTTTATTTCCTTCCTCCGACTCTGACTCTAGCCATACTAAGCACCTTGCAGTTCTTTGAACATAATGTTCTCTTAACCTGGAGCAGTCTTTGCTTTTTCCACACCTCTATGTGCTTCCATCAATCCTTTTTTACATGGCATTTTTCATGTAGTGTAGTACTTAGTTTGTGAACTCTTTAATGTCTTGTTCATATTTGTGACTTCAGTTTAAGTACACATTGTAGTACAACTGAGTTAAATATCGTAGTCTTCTTGAGAAGCCCTGTGCTATAGTGGAAAAAGCCTAGATCTGGAGTCAGGTAGATTTGGTTCAAATCCCAGCAGCTCCACCACTTAAAGGGTGAATGTTCTTGGGGAACTTATTTAACCTTTCTCCTCCGGTCCTTTATCTATAAGGTGGAGATGATAGAGCTCATAGAATTGTTAGAAGGACTGATTGAGATGGGTGAGTTCTTTATTGTGCAGGGTGCATTATGGTGTTCTATAGATGTTAATACTCTTTTCTTTCCTCTCTGTCGAATTAAAATTGAATTGCTGCCAGGTGTGGTGGCTCACATCTGTAATCCTAGTTCTGTGGGAGGATTACCTGATGTCAGGAGTTCAAGACCAGCCTGTCAAAAGTGAGACCTCCCCGCCCCCCCATCTCTACAAAAAGTAAAAAAAAAAATTAGCTAGGTGTAGTGTCGTGCACCTGTAGTCCCAGCTACTCGGGAGGCTGAGGCAGGAGGATTGCTTGAGCCCAGGAGTTTGGAGTTGCTGTGAGCTATGATGGCGCTGCTGTACTCTAGACAGGGCGATCGAGCAAGACCATGTCTCCAAAAAAATAAAAATGCTAATCTGAGCCCCTTACCCTATATGTCATTGAAATAACCAGATATGGAATGTTTATGAAAGGAATTCTGAGTATTTTGTTTGTGATTCTTCCATTCATTCAACAAATATTTAATATTTAGTATGTGCCAGCCCTGGCTGGGGATATAGGATGAACAGGGGACAAGGTCCTTGAGCTCTCGTGGGGAACAAAAACAAAAAACAAGTTAAAAAAACACATTCAGGTAGTGATAAGTCCTTTAAGGAAAGATCAGGCAGTAGGGGGTAGAGGGTGGTTGATAGGGTTAAGAGTATTTGAGTGGTCAGGGGAGGCGTCTCTAAACAGAGAGATGGATTGAAATGATGGATGGGCCTCTGCTGCAAAGATACCTGCTTTAGGCCTGTATTGAGGTGCATTTTGTGTTGAGCTTTCCAGTTGAGTCTATCCCATACCCCTCTTCCCTACTCATTTCACAAAATGAGGCTAAATCAGGCTAAATAGTATCAGATATAAAGACTTTGCTGCACAGAATTGAAGCAGGAAGTATCAACTCATCATTCATAGTGAATATGGAAGTTTCCCCATTATTTCAGGTCCATAATAAAAGCCTGTTGAAGGGACTCAAAATTTTAGCTCTCTTGATTTTGAATTGAAAACCACATTTTCATTAAGACTAGATGATACCATAATAGTTTAATAAGATTCAGTACCATTTATTAGGGAAGATTGGGGTATGAGTTAATTTTAGGGGATAAGAGGAGTCCTTGCGTATTTCCAAATTTATACTTTGGAAATAGGCTACAGAAAGGGAAAAAACAATTGTGAGGAGTTGTCATAATGATTACCAGAAAGGAAAGAAAAGCCCGATGATAATAATTTAAGTCATTTTAAACACCTTTTCCGCTTTTTCCACATAATCTAATTGGTCTAACATTTTTTTATTGTCAGTGCTAATGCTAATTAACAATTTATTTTGCTAAATGAGATTTTCTAAAATTTGGATATTATACCCATTATGGTCTCAATGCTTCCCAGCTAGTTTATAGATAAGAAAGCCAAACAGATCATTTGAAGAGTTCAGCCTTGAGTCATATAGTCCTACCAAACTTTAAGCCTAAAAATTATGAGGAAGCAACTTGGCAGTTGGGAAACCATTTTCTTATAATTTTTTTTCCCCTTCACCAAAAGCTATATGAAAATATATATGCTCTAGTTTTCAGATTATTTTATTTGGAATGATTATATTTCAGCTTTTTATTAATGGTGTCTGTACTGAGGGCTGTTCTGTGCTGGAAAGGAGAAAGAATAGGATGCTTGTTGCTCATTCCTCAAACGTAGCCATCCTTTTTTTATCAGTAACTATCCTATGGGTGTTTACTTAGGCTGATCTTTTTCTATTGGGAAAAATATGGCCCTTTCAATTTGTATTTAGCGTGACTAGTGTCCACTGGGTTAGTGTCCACTGGGTCAATAAGTAGATGGTTCAGTACAGGAGGCTAATTGGTATATTAGCTTTTATTTTTATTTTATTTTATTTTATTTTGAGACAGAGTCTTGCTCTGTTGCCCAGGCTAGAGTGCCATGGCATCAGCTTATCTCACAGCAACCTTAAACTCCTGGGCTCAAGCGATTCTCCTGCCTCAGCCTCCCGAGTAGCTGGGACTACAGGCATGCGCCACCATGCCCAGCTAATTTTTCTCTATATATATTTTAGATGTCCACATAATTTCTTTCTATTTTTAGTAGAGATGGG
>CM052442.1:21266230-21380783 GCA_028533085.1 Varecia variegata | reverse complement strand
CCCCCCCCCCCCCCCCCCCCCCCCCCCCGTCTCTACGAAAAATTAGCTGGCCTACTTGGGAGGTTGAGGCAGGAGGATTGCTTGAGCCCAGGAGTTTGAGGTTGCTGTGAGCAAAGCTGACGCCACGGCACTCTAGCCCAGGCAATAGAGTGGAACTGTCTCAAAATAAATAAATAAATAAATAAATAAAATTAATAAAAGAAAAACAACAAACAAAGTAAAACACTCTTCATCCTAAACTGCAATAGCACCGTGCTCTCCTGGTTTCCTTCCTGTTTCTCTAATTGTTCTTACTCATCTCCTTTGCTGCTTTCTCTTCCTCCTCCTACCCCTAAACTCTGAATTGCACCTTGAGGTCCAGCCCCTGGGCTTCTGTCCTATTTCTGCCCGTCTCAGGGAACTCACCTGTGTGTGGAAGACTTCCACATTTAGTTCTTGATCTCATGTTCTCGCCTGAGATCCAACTGTCTGGCTCCAACAGCTTCATGAACATTTTCCACTGGGACGTCCTGGTCGTCTCACACCCTGAGTCATTGTCTTCCAGACCAATCCAGCGCCCACTCCCTCACTTAGTGTGCTCTGCCATCAGAGGCAATGCTGTTTTTTCAAGCCTTCAGTCTCAAAATGCCAGACTAATCCCAAATTAGCCTCCACGTACTATGCGTGTATCCACGGCAGGACCGCACTGCTGGGCACATTGGAAGGGCTCAGTCAATGCTTATTCCATCAGATCAGATCTTGGGAAAGGAGTCGAAAGAGGAGAGCTTATAACAGCATCCTACTAGAGGCTCAAGATATCCAAGCAAATACCCAGGATTTTCAGGAAGAAGCAAAGCGAAGATCTGGCAAACGTTATCACTGCAGGCATAGTTAATTTGATGCAACTTCAACCACAGACATTTGACCACCTGTTAGTTAAATGAACCAGAATGTTATAAATTTCTGGTTCACTTTGTATTGTGTTTCAGGCATGGTTAAAGATACTTCCAAGCTTCCAGACACTTCTAAGTGTTAACATGACAAATGCGGATTCCACTCTTTTGCTTTATTTGACAGATTCCTGAGAGGAGAGTCTGTCTCTA
Organism: Varecia variegata; assembly: GCA_028533085.1. Taxonomy (NCBI): domain Eukaryota; kingdom Metazoa; phylum Chordata; class Mammalia; order Primates; family Lemuridae; genus Varecia; species Varecia variegata. Next base: position 21,379,701 of record CM052442.1, on the reverse strand, counting down.
GTCACCACCTGCTCAGAATCAGAGCAAAGCTAGTGGCCAGAATCCAGATCTTTCTTCTTCCACCCTCTACCCTTTTCCACATTCTTTTTTTTTTCCTTAAAAATCCAAGTACTTATAAGACAATTGCTTTAAACAATACTTTTGAAATAGAGCTGTACCATGTTTTTGAAGGGAACCAGCCACTTGGAAACATTGCTCTTATTTAGGAAAATCCTCTTCCCATTAGGTCTTCCTTTTCAGATGTCCCCAAGTCTTGGGACTCCCCAGAGCCTCTTTTCTTTGCATCTATAAAGCACAGGGAACACCTTAGACCAGAGTTGCCCAACTGTTGGCTTTTGGGGCTGGTTAATTCTTTAATGAGGTGGGGGTGTGTTGGGGTGGGGGGTGCTGTACATTGTAGGATGTTTGGCAGCATCCCAGTCCAGTTCCCTGGATGCCAGTAGCACACCTCCCCTCCAGTTGTGATAACTCAAAATGTCACTGGACATTGCCAGATATATCCTGGGAGGCAAATTGCCCGTGGTTAAGAATCACTGAACTTGATTCCTTTACTTGGAAATGATCATGGAGCCTGTTTACTTGCATTAGTGAAATGCACCTGTTCTTAGAGTCCCTTTGGCTGTGCCCTGGCCAGCGGCAGTTCCCAGAGATGAGAGGAGAGGATTATCTCTGGGCAGGGTCCAAGGCTAGACCTGACAGCCCAATCAATCAAAGAGATTCTAATTGGACCCATTCCCTTATCTGAGCAAACTCTCCTTTGAAAATCACCCTGTGCCCAGGTGCCTCTGGGATCCTTTGCCTTCCTCAGGAGGTACGGGATGGGGGTGGGGGTGGTTCTGCTGGAGAGGGAAGGTTGGCTGGGTTCTGGGGTGCCATTAGAATGGGTGGCCTGAGTCAGCAGAGCTGCTCCGGGCCTGGGGGATTTCCACGGGGAACTGTGTGGACAGAATTCCCCCTGGATGATGGTCTAGACAGGGCTCACCCTTCCTTCTGCTCACCAGGAGCTTCTGCTTCCCCTTTAGGAAGAGGAAACACTCTGGCTGCTTATTTTGGGGCTGAGGATCTGTTGCGAATAAGCTCCCAGGGGTCAGCAGAATGAGTCTTCCCTGGTGCACCTCTCAGGAAACGTGCAGAGCTGACCGCAGCCCTGGGCCACAGGGTTCCATGCCGGCAGGCACACTTTACAGCAATTAGGGAAACGAAGGAAGAAAACACCTGAGATTAAGTTCAGTGACTAAGAAAGCATAATTTAAAAGCAGATTAGAGTTCTTGTTAACTTTTCCTATCTTAAAAAGCAATTTGCTTGTTTAAGAATATAAATTAATTTAGAGAAACTGCAAAATGGGATGAGGCAAAAAATAAAGGGGAAAGGCATACCTAATTCTACAGCAATCGACAGCTGTTATTAAAGTGCCTTCCACAGTCAAATTAACACAGAGCTGGGCTCTGGGCTCCTACTAGACATACTGTTATATAATCTGTTTTTTCCCACTTAAAAATATTTTTTCTAAGGCTGGGTGCGGTGGCTCACACCTGTAATCCTAGCACTCTGGGAGGCCGAGGTGGGTGGATCGTTTGAGCTCAGGAGTTTGAGACCAGCCTGAGCAAGAGTGAGACCCTGTCTTTACCAAAAAAATAGAAGGAAATTAGCTGGAGAACTAAAAATATATAGAAAAAATTAGCCGGGCATGGTGGTGCATGCTTGTAGTCCCAGGTACTCGGGAGGCTGAGGCAGGAGGATCACTTGAGCCCAGGAGTTTGAGGTTGCTGTGAGCTAGGTTGACGCCATGGCACTCTAGCCAGGGCAACAGAGCGTGACTCTGTCCCCCCCCCCAAAAAAAATAAATAAATAAAAATAAAAATATAAATTAATTTAGAAAAACTGCAAAATGGGATGAAGCAAAAAATAAAGGGGAAAGGCACACATAATTCTACAGCAATCAACAGCTGTTATTAAAGTGCCTTCCACAGTCAAGTTAACACAGAGCTGGGCTCTGGGCTCCTACTAGACATACTGTTATATAATCTGTTTTTTCCCACTTAAAAATATTTTTTCTAAGGCCAGGTGTGGTGGCTCACACCTGTAATCCTAGCACTCTGGGAGGCCGAGGTGGGTGGATCGTTTGAACTCAGGAGTTTGAGACCAGCCTGAGCAAGAGCGAGACCCCGTCTCTACTGAAAATAGAAGGAAATTATCTGGAGAACTAAAAATATATAGAAAAAATTAGCCGGGAATGGTGGTGCATGCCTGTAGTCCCAGGTACTCCGGAGGCTGAGGCAGGAGGATCACTTGAGCCCAGGAGTTTGAGGTTGCTGTGAGCTAGGCTGACACCTCGGCACTCTAGCCCAGGCGACAGAGTGAGACTCTTGTCTCAAAAAAAAAAAAATTTTTTTTTCTAAACACCATATTTCATGTTAATAATTAAATATGTTCTTCATTTTTAAGGGCTAAAAAGCTTTTTGATGGTGTGAATGTGCCATAATTATTTCAAACTAAAATCTACACTTAAAACATTTTAGTTGTTCACATTTTTGCCATCGTAAACTATGTGTGCAACAAACATCCCTAGGGTTTTTCTAGCTGCTTTCTCGAAAACGTCTTATTCATTTTCTTTCTTCTTTTTTCCACCTTCTTTCTCTTTTCTTGCACCCTCCTCCACACAAACAGATGTTGACAGCATGGTATATATTTTTTTGACATCTTCTTTTATGCTCTAGCAATGATGTACAGCTTGTATACCCATAGAGGGCTTGTTGGTTATTGGTTTGGTCATTTATTTATGAGTAATAGAATGCTGCTACATATTCTTAGTAACTTGGTTTTCTTTCTGGATAAGAAACCTTCTATCTATAGCCACAGGTTTTTTCCCAGGTCTGAGCACCCATGGGATTAGGGGACCTGAAAACTTTCTTTTCTTTTTTGAGACAGAGGCTTGCTCTGTTGCCTGGGCTAGAGTGAGTGCCGTGGTGTCAGCCTAGCTCACAGCAACCTCAGACTCCTGAGCTCAAGCGATCCTCCTGCCTCAGCCTCCCGAGTACCTTTACAGGTCCACACCACCACATGTGGCTAATTTTTTCTGTTTTTATTAGAGACGGGGTCTTGCTCTTGCTCAGGCTGGTCTCGAACTCCTGAGCTCAAGCAATCCTACCACCTCGGCCTCCCAGAATGCTAGGATTACAGGCGTGAGCCACCGCACCTTGCCACCTGAAAACTTTCTCTTTCCACATCTTCCACTGCTACCAGAAGGCCTTGTATAAAAGCCTTTATCTCGGCAGACTTTTAGTTTCCCAAGCTATGAAATGGGAGCGTGCTGCTGCCCGGTCTACTTTATAGGATTACTCTGAGCAAAACTCTCAAGCAAGTATATGTACATTTATAGGTAGTGAACCCTTACTTCTTAGCCATGGCTGTCAAGAGATACAATGTTCTTTACGTGTTATTTCTCAACCCCCTGGTAGGCCTGCCTCTGTGCCTTCACTTATGCCATTCACTTTGCCTGGAATGCCATTTCACCTGCTCCCTCATCCAAGTCTTGTCCACGCTTAAGGCTCAGAAATCCCATTTCTTGCATGTCATTGCCTTTAATGCCTCCAGATGTAGTTATCTTATCCTTCCAGCACCCCTAATTTTGTGCATTACTCATTCATTTCCTTGCCTTATTCTGTTTTAATTTTTTAAAATTCTAAATCAAAAAGAGGACAGGAATTGTATCCTAAAGATCTTTAATTCCCATAGGGTTCAGCAATAATATACATCAGGCACTCAAATATTTGTCGAATGAAAGAATGAATGAAGTGGATGCATGAAATGAAAGAACAAGTGAATGAATTCTCTCTACTATCACTCTCATACAAACATCCCCCACAGAGTTGGTTTCAGGAAGAGATTAGAATCATGGAAGGGTCTGAGCCCTTTGAAAGAAAGATATTTTAGAAGTTCTTTAACTGTTGTAATATTTTTGCCCTCATTGGAAAAAAATACATTGCAGAAAATACAAAAAATCACAAAGATAAAAATAAAGATCACTCATAGTTCTGCCATCCAGAGAAAATCCCATTTTAACATTTTGATGTATTTTTTAGTCTTTCTATACATATATGTACTTATAAAATATGTGTGTGTATATATATACATACACACGTACCTTTATAACTTCAAAAAAGATTAGCACTTGTGATCTGTCAGAAGTGGAGAGGCAGAGAGTGGGGAGAGCAATTTTTAGATGCCCTGGCCCCTGCTCCCTGGTTCTGGTTACAGGAGGTCCAGATGCATTTCCCCTAGGTGCAAGTGGAGGCAAGTTCCTGGGGCCCCTGTGCTCACTGAGTCATTGGGCTATGGGAGGAGCCCTGAGCACAGAGGAGCAGGTCTCTGGGGGTCCTGTCTCCCCGGATCCCACATGGACAGGGGAGCAGCGCCCGCAGCCTACTACTCTTCCAGCTTCCCTCTCTCTCATTCTTACCCCTTTTTAGTGAAGTCCAGATCCCCCAAGAGTTCTGACTCTCACTCACCCCAAAGAATCTTAGCCCTGGGGCAACGATTTCCCTGTTGTCCCAGCCCTTCCTAATGGAAGTGCCAAAAGCATAAGAATTACTCAAGTGGGTGGGTGAATCAGATTCTCCCTGGGGATTGTGACACTCCCAGAGGAGTGAGGGCAGTATACCCACTCCCCAGGGTGGCTCCTTGGACAGACCGGCTGACAATGGAGAGGGAGGGTGTCCTTGGGTGGGGGAGTGGACAAGGACTCACATTCATTGTGCATTGGTTCATTGCTGGCCCTTTATTTAACCTTGAAAAGAAATACTCAAGATGGTATTAATCATGCCCATTTTACAGATGAGGAACCTGAGGCCGGTGCTGATGCTGACGCCTCTGAAATAAAACTGTGAGCTTGACTGACTCCACCTGGTGTTGCTAGCTGGTATTCCTGATTGCTTCCTTCCCAACCATTGGTGCCCCCCTCATTCTGGAAGAGTGACCTTCCTCCTCTCGGGAATCATCTGACCCTTTGCCTCACCTCCACGTCTAATCCTCCAGCAAGACCTGTCCATGCTGCCTCCAACACATCTCCTGAGTCTTCCACGTCTCTCCACCCTCACTGCTCCCACCCATGCCTAAAACACCATCATTCTCTCCTAAACTATTGCAATTGCCTCTTAATTGGTCTTCCTGCAGACTTATGGCTTATTTTCCACACCACAGCCAAAATGATCTTGTAAATAGATTATATCGCTTCTCTGCTTAAAAGCCTCCAGTGGATTTCTAACAAGCCTTCCACAAAACCCCAACTCCTGGCCTTGGCTTGCAAAGCCCTACAGGATGTGGCCTCTGCCTGCTTCTTGGACCTCATCCTTGCCACTGCCCCTGCTTCCCGCCTCTGGCCGCACTGCCCTTCTCTCTGTTCCTCAAACAGCCAGGCGGGCTCTGCCTGGGGACACTGCAGTTGCTGTTCTTTCCGTTTGGACTGCTTTTCTCACTCGGCTTCCCGTGGCTGGTTCCTTCTTGCCATTCAGCACTTGGTGTAAAGGTCACCCTCTTCAGAGAGGCGCTCCCTGACCGCCTGTTCCAAGTAGCCACTTAATCATTTGCTGTCACATCCTCCTAGTTGTAATGATTTGCACTTTCCACTATGGGGAGCTTTTAAAAATGTTGTCATTCATTCATTCATTCCCAGTGTCCTCCCCCTAGAATCTATCCCCAATGCCTAGAACAGTGTCTGGCATTTAGTGGCTGCTCAATAAGTTTTTGTTGAATGAATTTTTGAATGACGGAATGAAAATTTTCCTTAATTAATTTAATTAACATTCTTCTTCTGTGTCGGGCCAGATGCTAAGCTAAGGTAATGAGAAACATAGAGATACACAGGATACGTCAACTCTCATGAAGTGTTTAATTTCTAATGTCTAAGATGTGTTTTAAAATAACTGAGAAAAGGCCGGGCGCGGTGGCTCACGCCTGTAATCCTAGCACTCTGGGAGGCCAAGGCGGGTGGATTGCTCGAGGTCAGGAGTTTGAGACCAGCCTGAGCAAGAGTGAGACCCCGTCTCTACTAAAAATAGAAAGAAATTATCTGGCCAACTAAAATATATATATATATATACACAAAAAAATTAGCCGGGCATGGTGGTGCATGCCTGTAGTCCCAGCTACTCAGGAGGCTGAGGCAGTAGGATCGCTTGAGCCCAGGAGTTTGAGGTTGCTGTGAGCTACGCTGACGCCACGTCACTCACTCTAGCCCGGGCAACAGAGCGAGACTCTGTCTCAAAAAAAACAGAAAAAAAAAGTAAGAAACAGATGAAATAAAACTGGCCAAAGGTTGATGACTATTGAGGCAGCATGATGGAAAAAGGGGGTTATCATATTATTTTCTTGACGGTTGTGTATATTTGAAATGTCCATAATAAAAAGTTTTGTATTAAATTTAGAAAGCAGCTTATGATCAAGAGAGGGAGAAGTATGTATATGCAAATGACTACCTTGTCGTAGATTGCTGAGTGTGCTACAAATGGGGAAACTTGTTAGAGCATGTGCGCTTATTGAGCCTCTAGTGTGTGCCTAGGCACTGTGCTAAGTGCTAGAGATACAGTGATACCGAGACACACACAGGCCCTGCTCTCATGCAGCTCACAGCCCAGCAGACCCCATAGATATAGGGACAATGGCTGAATAAAAGGACAACACAGGGTACCAGGAGGGTGTGTAACAGAGGGCTCTCACGTGGTCTGGGGGTCAGGAAAGTGACGGGGGCGGGGGGGAGGAAGAGTGGGCTGGGACAGCCTTCCAGGCAGAAGGAACAGCATGCACAATGGCTCATTGGCATGAAAAAGCATGGCACATCCCAGGAATCCAGAGAAGCTCAGTGTTCTAGGGCAGACGGAGCAAGGAGGGAAGTGGGAAGAGAGAAGGCGAGACCAGTGAGCAGGCGCCAGACCCACCACACAGGGATAGGAAGGTCCTGGAAAACACTGGAGACTTTATCCTCCACCACTAAAAGAGGATGCAGGAAGGTTTCTTGAAGTTGATGGCCTATGATCCAGGCCTTGAATGTTGGGGAGAATTGCAATAGGCAAAGGTAGCCCCCAAAAGCATTCCTGGTAAAGGTAATAGAGTGAACTCTGATCCAGAGGGAGAGAGTCCAAGGTGTTAAGGAAATAAATAGTGAGTGGCCTTGCATGGGAGGAGCCCGTGGTGTGTGCAGAGGAGTTGAGGGCAATAAGCCCAGATAGGAATGTCAGAAATGAGCACCAGACATGGTATGCTAAGGAGTTTGGACTTTGTTCCACAGACAATGGGGAGCCACTGAAGACTTTTTAATCACTGGAGAGATATGATCAGAGCTGGCCCTTAGTAAGGTTGGATTTGATGGGGAAACTAGGCAGAAGAATATTATTTATGTGAAAGCCAACATGGGTCTGATTTTAATACTCAGCAATTTATTGAGCACATACTCTGTGCCAGTCCTGAAAACTGGAGGGGCGAAGAGAAAAAAGGGACTGCCTCTGTCCTGCCCCCTGGAGCTCACAGATGACTAAAATGACAATGATACACAATGTGATGTGGTAGCAATGTGACGATGATGTTATGGGAGGTCTTGAGAAAGGTGAGGAGCAGTGTTTTTGGCAGCTGCAGCATGCATCGGCAAGCAAGGAGCTGGGACAGCAGAAGGGCTCCGCTTGGGCTGAGGATGGGGAAGCTGGTGCTGTCTAGAGGGAAGGCCAGACAGAGAGCAGAGGACAGACCATGAGGACTTTGCATATCGAACTAGTTGTTTCTTATCTCCTCTGGGCTGCTACATTAATAATCCCAATGTCTTCCCTTTGTTCCCACAGCGCTGGGGAGTGGGGCATAGCTCCTTCCTGCAGTTGCTGCCTCAGTGATTCCTTAGTGTTTGTCTTTTCACTTTCCTAGTTGGCAACTTCAGACCTGGTCAATAATTCTTTACCTTAAATTGTCTCTGTTAAAATAGCTGGCATGATTTCAGGTCTCTGTCTGGACCCTGGCTGATAGAGATGTCTAGGTAAGAGGAGGAGCATGGTCAGATTTACATGTTAGAAAGTTCTCTCTGGGGACAGTTATGGAGAGTGAGGAGGAGAAGCAGAGAACCCACTGAGGCAGGATTGCAGGATTCCTGGGAAGACACAATGACACCAGAATGTAGGTGGGGGAATGCAGATGGCAAGGGGGGTAGAGCTGAGAGACACTAAGGAGACAAAATTGACAGAAGAGGGAGACCAATTAGGAGGTTTGCTTGGGTTTCTGGGGGTTTGGGTTGTGCCATTTGTTGGGATAAAAATACAAAAGAGTTAGGTGGGTGTTGAGGAGATCAGCTCCGTTTTGGACACATTGAGTCTGAGGGGCTGTGGAACCACCAGGTAGAATGTTCTGGGTGCAGCTGTGTATACAGGTGTGTGGCAGAAGAGGGTGAGCCAGATGGATGGATTCAGAATTCAGCGGGGTATGGTTGTGGTTGAGGTTACCCAGAGAGATGCAGAGGGCTGAGGGAGGAACCCCATGGGACCCCAATGTTTAGGAGATGGGCCGAGGAAGAGGAGCCCATAGATAATCTTGAAGAGAAGCCAGGGAACTACAAAAGTGGTCAGAGGGAGGGCCAGGCAGGGCATTCGTGGGAGCACTGGAGCCTGAGCACCCCAACTTGTCAGGGGTGTGTGTTACAAGCATATAGATCCATATGCATTTTTAAAGTAATTTCTTCCCATTAGTTTGGAATATGAAGTAAAAACTCTTTCACATCAACCCCGGTGCTACCAGTTGGCTTGGCCCAACCCTTCACTGCCGTCCAAGTGCGTCAGGAGAGCCACCTGGCAGGAAGCAGCCAGGTGGAGCAGAGGGCAGACAGTCTTACAGTCAATAACCAGCGATAAGGCCAGATGTGTGGCAATATCAAATAACCAAGAAGAATCAGCGTCACTCTCAACTGTCTTCATCAAGCAGACAAGGAAGTTGCGGAGGAGACAGGAAGTCATGGAAGGGTAGCCCAGACACCTGGGAGGGAGCTCGCATTTAAGGAGGGGCCAGGCACTGTGCTAGGCTCCTTGCATGTTATCTCAGTTAACCCTCCCAAAGATAAGGCAGCTGAGGCTGCAAAGAGGTTGCATAATGTGCCCAATGCAGTAACTGGGTGACCTAGGATTTGAACCCAGAAGGCCAATGCCTATGGTGTCTCAAATGTGCCCTTGGTCACCGGTTAAATCTATTTCCCTGGTGACCTGAAGGTCCACATTCTCTAATTTTTGGGCACTGATACAAATCTTCCCGTCAAAGCTTGATCTGAGTGATGGCTCAGCGCCCAATCAGCCACCCGATTAGGTATTCTCCATGAGTGGGTTACTGTTGGCACTTGCTTCCAAACCAGACTTCCTGTTCGTCTTCCACACCTATTGTCTCACTCCTGGGTTTCTTGCCAAATGCCTTCCTTGCCACTCCTGGTGTAGGGGTGAGGTCACTTGGGCACAGTCTATAATATAACAGACCTACTCACTTTGCAGAGACCCTAAGACCTGACGAGCAGCCAGCAACTGTGGGGGTGGAGCAATTTCCACCCATTTTCTCAGACCCTAAAAGACTCCCTTGGAGCCTGATTACAGATCAAATAATGGAAATAGCTAAAGGGTACTGGGTGACTTTCCATGTGCCAAGCCTAGAACTGTGTGTCTTAGGTGCATTGTTCCATATAATCCATAAAACAACCCCATGAGGTGGGTATGATTATTACACCCATTTTGCACACAAGGAAATAGGCTCAGAGAAGAGAAAGGTGTCTACACCCAGGAAGCACCAGGAATGTCTGAATCAAAGGCACAGAGCAGTGCCTGTCATCCTCGTCACTTCCTCTTCTGTCCCTTCCCCCAAGGCCCTTGGCTTAGATTCCCTGGTCTGTGAGAAATTCCTCCTCCTCTTTTGTAAAGACAAGGGAAAGTCTGGCCAGGGTTGCAAGATGGTGGCAAAGGAAATGTGTGCCTTGGCTGTACCCAGAGTCCCAGTTAGGAGCTTTCACTCCATAAATCCTTTTACACAGAGAGAAATAAAAAGCTCTGTACCCTGTTACAGGTATTTTATATTATCAGTGGAGCCAATAAAGAAGAGGCGTGGGTGTGTGCGCGCACTTGCACGTATTTGTGTGCACACGCAAGTGTGCGGAGGTGGGGTAGGAATTAAGCAAATCAACATCATGACCTGTTCCCTGTTTCTGAGTTCATATGTGGCTACAGTGACTGCATTTCTTTTCTTTTTTAAAAAATTTTAGTAGATTTAGGGGGTACAAATTGAATTCCATTACATGTGTATATTGATACAGTGGTAAAGTCTGGGCTTTTAGTGTACCCATCACTCAAATAGTGTACATTGTACCCCATAGGCAATTTTTTATCCCTTACCCACTCCCACGCCCCTGTGACTGCATTTTTGAACCCAAAATCAGGACACACGTACAGGCCAGTGCAATGGTCTTTGAGGGGACAACGTTACTGTGACCAAACTGATACCATTCACACGAGGTATACAGGCTATTGACGAACAGATCAGTAGATATGCTCTGGTGTGCTTTGGGGGACATTCTAGAGGCCTTTGAGAGAGAGACAGAGAGAGAGAGAGACAAGATCTTGCCAAGAAGTGAGGCCTGGATACATAAGCATACACTTGACAGCTGCCCATAGCCAGTTTAGGATTAGCATGAGATGCAATTTTAAAGATATTGTCATGGAGGATCTGATATTCCCAGAACATTCAAGAGAAACGTTATAGCCTAAAGCCAGAGGGGAAATCCAAAACATTGTCTTGTGTTAGGGGCGATCATGGAATGCATTAAATTAATAATTGACTGTTCATGTGCATGTAAAGTGTCATGGAGAATTGAGCCAGCCCTGCACACACAAAACGTCAAAAAGATTACCTCTGTTTGAAATATCCGGCAAGTGAAGACAGAAGCAAATTTTAGGTTGGTGCAACATTAATTCAACAAACATGTTTAACTAGCTTCCTACCTATTAGCTTCCAGATACCTGGTGCTGGGCCCAAAGAAGACTGAGACAGGAAATGCAGTGACAATGAGGTGGCAGATGTGTGGGGGATAAATATGATATGATGAGAGGAGGGTTACAATATTGGCAAGTGTAATACACTGTGGAGTCCAGAGGATGAACAATTCTTGGAAGGGCAGTGGTATTCATTTTCTATTGCTATGTAACAGATTATGACAAATTTAGCAGCTTCAAATAACAGTTGTGTATTATCTCATAGTTTCCATGTGTTGGGGGTCCAGGCGTGGCCTAACTGGGTCCTCTGCTCGAGGTCTCCCAAGGTGGCAATCAAGGGTTTTGCTGGGCTGCTTTCCTTTCTGGAGCTTGGGGTCCTTTTGCCGGCTCACGTGGCTGTTGGCAGAGTTTAGTTCCTTGCATCTGTATGACGGACGGCCCTGTCGTCTTGCTGGCTGTCAGCAGGGACCTCGCTCATCAATAGAGGCTGCCCTCAAGTCCTTATGATGTGGCCCCTTTCACAGACCCTCTCATAAGATGGCAGCTGACTTCTTCTTTAAGCCCAGTAGGAGATTCTCTTTGACGTTAGGGAGGGTCCCAGTCCCTTTTTGAAGGGATCTCCTGACTAGATGAGACCTACCCAGGAGAATCTCCCTTTTGACTGACTCAAAATCTACTGATTAGGGACCTTAATTACAGCCAAACAATTCCTTTTGGCACAATCAAAGGAATCATATGCTGTCATATTCACAAGTCCTAGCCACACTCAAGGAAGGGGCATTATATAAAATATGTAAACCACAAGATAGGAATCTCAGAGGCCATCTTAGAATTCTGCGTTCAAGGGTGGGAGAGGGAGGCAACAGGGAAAGCACCAGGGCAGGTAACCTTTGAGCTGAGTGTTAATGAGTGAACTTAAGTTCTCTAGGCTGCCAAGGAAGGGAGGCAGGTGGGTAAGGGAAAGGGAAGAGTAGAAAGGACATTATGGAAAGAGAGAAGACCATGCACGAAGGTTGTTCGTTCACAAAGGCTTGAATAAACCTGTCCAATGGCAACGGAGCTGTCCAGTGGGGCCAATGTTCGCCGGGCTCTGGAGCCCGAGGTTGAAGTGGCAGATACAGAAAAGGTAGACAGAATACTTAGTCTTGAACACCATGTTCTTTCAATAAGCTCTGGGCCTCAACTCTTGGCAACTATACAGGGTAGGCTAAAGACAAAAACTGTCAAACATGAGAGATTTCACTCTGAGGCTCCCTCTACTTCGTTTCTCCACCCCTATCTCATCTCCTCTAGAAAAGTCTTTTCTTTAGAGGTCTCTCTCTTCTTTCCTTAGAAGTCTCCAGAACTCACCCATCAGGGCATCACTCTGTGCGTCCAGTAAGATGAGTATTCATACTCTCTCTGAACCCTTATGCCTGGGCTTTGAAGGGGAGACAGACTCTTGCTTACTGAGTCAGCTCTATTTTTTTTTTTTTTTGAGACAGAGTCTCGCTCTGTTGCCCAGGCTAGAGTGCCGTGGCATCATTGTAGCTCACTGCAACCTTGAACTCCTAGGCTCAAGCAATCCTCCTGCCTCAGCCTTCCGAGTAGCTGGGACTATAGGCACGTGCCATGATGCCTAGCTAATTTTTGTATTTTAGTAGAGACGGGGGGTCTCACTCTTGCTCAGGCTGGTCTCGAACTCCTGACCTCAAGTGACCCTCCTGCCTGGGCCTCCCAGAGTGCTAGGATTACAGGCGTGAGACACTGCGCCTGGCCTTAACTGCGTATTTTTTAGGGAAAACGTCTTCTGCCCTGCTTTCCCTTAAGCAGAAAAAGAACAAACCGCCCGGCTGCCTCAGCTGGACAGTATTACTGTGCATCACACCTGTGAGTGGTGATGGTGGCTCACAGACAAGGTCAGGCCCTAGGCCTACAGAACAGTCAGCCAAATTCACTCAGCCCCGTCTCTCTTCCTAACTTCTTGGCACAATCCTTTTATCAGCAGATTGTGTGTGTTTGGTTGGATTGAAATAAACACAGTAGGATTTTGATTTTGTTTGTTCTCTATTTTGCAGAATGAGGTTTTAAAGGGGGGACACCCCAGCCAAATTTGATCCCACAAAGACCAGACAGAAGTAGCAGTGAAAAGGAACTAAGAAGTAAAATGGGGACTGGGGTGGGAACTGACTTCTTCCCCAAAAGCCTGGAACATTCTTCTCAAAGCCCCATGCAGCCAAGCTCCTTGTCTCCAGCTCCCCGGCTATTCCCTTGAAATGTTCCCTTCAGAGCAGGGCTCCACATGGCATGCGCGTACACCTGTGTACACACATACACACGCACACAGGCAGATACACACACAGCCCTGTCTGGTGACAGATTGGGTCTGAAAAATCTGGCAGTCTGCGTGGCCGATGGCAGTGTCGAGTCTGTTCTCACTGTCTCCCTGGAGTCCCTCTGCAGACGCAGGCGCACGTCAGCGCCTGCTCTAATTTTATCCCCGCTGGATGGAGGAGACTAACAGAGCAGCAGGGAGGCTGCTATTTTGGGTCTCTCCGTGGCTCTGGGTTATATAAAGCCTATCGCCGTGACCTGCATTGCTTTGAGGCTGGGCCTCACTCTCTTGCGCGCTCTGTCACAATATGTCATCAGTTCAGACGTTCACACACACCCCCGGGTCTCTGGGGAATGAGAAGGGAGGTGTGTGCTGGAGAAGTGTGTGTGTGTGTGTGTGTGTGTGTGTGTCCCTGCCAGCTCCAGGAGGAACGAGGCCCGCATATACTACTAGGAGGGGGCATTGCATTAATGTGTGAAGGAGGTTTGTTCTTGAAGGAAATGGAAAGATCTTTTTGAAGGAGGCATGTGAGGGTGTGAGCTCTGGGGTTTAGGGCAGACTGTGTTTGTGAGCTGGTGTTGTGGGTCTGCTGTTGGCATGGCGATAAAAATAACTTCTATTTCAGTAACTCTTTTCGTTTTGAAGGCACCCAAGGGTTTCATAAATTATACACAAACGGCTCTGCCTTTGAATGGCAGGAATTTTTCACCTGGAATCAGGAGCAGCAGCTACAGGAACAAACGTGGCAGTCAGAATGTAGAGACGGTTTGATGGCAAAAGATGGCATTTCCTACATCACTGGGGACAAATCTCACCTGGAGATTTTGACTTATAGATCAAAAAACCCTTATGTTGTTGGTCTTGTGACCATTGTGTGAAGGTATGTGTTTTGCTTGAGTTAATCATATATGATATCTAAATTATCTCTGTCTCTCCCAGTATTGAATCTTAATATTTTTAAGATATAAATTTTGATAGATGAACATACAACAGAATCCTGATAGAACATAACTTATTCTATGAATTTGAAAGTACTAGGCTTCTCAAAATATAAATTATTCACACAGAACAAGCCTAACAGAGCTCAATGAGCTTATGACACAGGTATTTGTCCTGTCCCCCCAATACCAGCAGGGGAAAGATGTCCCATACTTGGTGAGCGACGTGTTTCCCATATATAATCTCCAGGGTATACTCTGGCTGGCATGATGGGGCCCATACGGCATCACCCAGGGGAACGAGGACTTGGCATGTGCACCTCTCGGCTCTGGAGCCTGCCAGAAAGTGAGGCCTGCGGCTGGTGCTCATGCTGCTGATTTAGGTTTCCCGTCACTGGCAGCTCTCACAGCACGTGGGGTTCCCATAACTCGTAACTTCACTGGGGCACTGTTTCTTAGCTGCTCTTTGAAAGGCGTTGAAGACTCTTCTCTTCCCCTGGACAAAGTACTTCTGAGGGATTTTAGAAAGAAAATCTCAGGAGCTTTCCATGAAGAAAACCAGAAGAATCTGGCAGCGAGTTACCTAGGGCGAAACCAGCATTTTAAAGAATTCCAGTGAAGGGAGCCACTAAGGGAAGAAGGAAAGAGAAACAGACCAGAATCAAAGACGGGGCTTCTAGGGGCTGGATGGGGAAATGAAGCTGGGAATGGGGAAGGTATAGATGAATCACTGTGTGAGCTTATTAATAATCAACTTCAGCAGAATCTTGCTCTTCCTCCACCCCTGGCCAAGGGCAGGTGCTAACCACTCTGGCTCCCATCCCTCCCCCACCCTGCTGTCAGGGTGTCCTTTCTGAAACACAGATCTGGTCATCCCTCCGTGTGGCCCTTCATTTCTGTCTCCGGAGAAAACTCAAATGCTTTAGCAGGCAGACACGGCCCTCCGTGATCCGGGGCCTGCTATCTCCCCGAGTCAGCCCGGGCAGCACCCCCTTCCGGCCTCTCCCCGTTCTACTCCTTGACACTTAAAGCCGAATGTGCTAAACTCTCTCATCCCCTATGTGTTAGCATAGGCCGTTCCATCTGCCTGGAATGCCCTTCCTCTCGCTATTTTTTTTTTTTTTCTCCTGGAAAATTCCTAAGCTGCCTTCAGGCCTCAACTCAAGCAAGTTATGTTAACCCTTCCACACCTGGATCAGGTGCTTCTCGTCTGGTATCTCTGCTCACCTCTGCTAGAGGGCTCTGGGCAGTCTGTCCTGCCCAGACCAGGGGGCTCTAGAGGACAAGACTGTGCAGTTGTTCGCTGGGCTCTCTGCTTAGCCTGCCCAATAAGTGTTTGTTGAATGAATGATTGGGGCAGAAACCACATTTCAGAACTAAAGCTTCCTCAGATGTTTT
This sequence comes from Varecia variegata, assembly GCA_028533085.1. Lineage (NCBI taxonomy): Eukaryota > Metazoa > Chordata > Mammalia > Primates > Lemuridae > Varecia > Varecia variegata. The sequence goes on along the minus strand of CM052442.1, from coordinate 21,364,062 downwards.
GAGGGATAGGGTTTATGGGAAAATGACAATGAAGTAGAAGAGAAAGGCCAGGTCCTGGGAACTCTGACCATGAATAAAACCAGTGGGCCTGCCATCGTCTGTCTCCAAAGCCTAAAACAGAGGGGCACAGAATAAACCGGGCTTTCCTGCCCCACTGGTGTGTCAAGCAGGCAGGACAGTTGAGTGGGACAGAACAGTCACTGTGACACCTGCACCACCATGGTGATCAGCCATCATTGATCAGCATCTTTCCCACCATCTGTGGCAGGGGCTGCCTTTTCTGCACTCCACTCCGCCATGCGTCTGTCGGGGTGGGGGAGAGGACTTGCCTAGGGACCTCAGTGTCCTTCTTGGAGGACCACAGGCCTCCATCTATGTCCTCCCCCTTGTCCCCCAAGAAACTGCCAAGCCAGCTGTGCTTCCACTATGACCATCAGAACCACACAGCCCCATCCCACTGGACTAGCTCCCTCGGCCCAGGCCAAACTCTGGTGAGGCTGACCTTAGGGACTTGGGCACAGGAGAGAATCCAGCATGCTAGGCACCTAATACTTGACTGTATGAAACTAGGCCACTTTGGGTCAGGGAATTCAGCTTAGCGATTCTAGAGATAGCTGACAGTGTATTTTTGAGGAAACAGAGACAGGATTAAAAGAGCCCTCATAATATAAATTAGATTCAAATGCACCCAGAGAGGCTATTTCATTAAACCCAGATATAGTCTTCATATAGCAAATAATTTTTTTTTGTTGTTGTTTTTTTTTTTTCTTTTCCCCCGACGCACAGCAAATAATTTTTTTTAATCATCACTTAATTCATCTGTTTTAATATTTGCATTTTCATTCATTGGGCTTTATTAAAGTAAGGTCTACCTTTTTCATACTTTGAAGGTATCACTGCCTAAAATATTTTCATTTAATACCATGTCAAAAGCTGCCTACTTATCAGTCAAAGACAAATCTGTGTGTGCGTGCACACACACACACACACACACACACATGCGTGCGCGCGTGAGTGTTGTCCTGAGTCTTTTGTCTCCTATTCTTAGAGTTGTCCCGTGATAATAGAATAATAATGATATTAACCCAGGAATAAACTGGGCGAGGTGGGAACATAACTGGCATTTTCTGGGAAACTTGCAGATTTTCAACCGTGCCTTTTTAGGCTCATGAATCCTGACAGCCACGCAACCCACGGTGACAGAGAGGGAGCAGGACAGAGCCTGCGTGAATGGAAGCTGGGGGGAGTTGCCAGGAAAGGAAGATGGCTGTTGGCATGCTCACAATTTTAGAACAGCTGCAGTGGTTAGACTAGCTCCCCCTGAATGCGATGACGCTGGGCCACTTAAGGGAAAGGGAGAGAAGATTCCGCAGCCAATGACAAGGAGGAGGGAGGACTCAGTATACACAGTGGGTGAGTATTAAAGGGATTATGTGTATTAGGCAGTATTACCATCGCCCAGAAAGGCATGTGCTTTAACTGCCAAGAAACTAATAATGAATTGGAACACCTACCAGGGATGAGAACAAGTTAAAACAACATATTCTGTGCTCAACATGTACCATGTTTCAAAATCAGTAGCACATTTGGCTTTATGGGGCATGAAGAGGGAGTAATTGCAGGGGATCTCATATTGTCATTTAATTTGGTCTCTTTTTGAAAGTCACATAACAGGGCTCTTCACAGTATGGATACTGGCTAATATTTATTGGATGTGAACGCATGCTTATTTGCTCTTCTAAATGTTCTACACCCATCAGCTCAGGGAATCCTCATGACTTGGTGTGGTAGGTACTCTTAGCATTCCCATTTCACAGGTGGGGAAATAAAGCCACAGAGAGACTAATCAGCATGCCAAGACTACACGGCTAGTAAATGTCAGAGCTAGGATTTAAACCTAGACAGTCTGGCTCCAGATCCCAAACTTGTTACCACCATTCTATACCCCCTTGGTGGTAGCCCATATGCACTTTTAAAACTGTCTGTTGATGCAAGGTGTGTGTTTTACCTCAATGCATAAGAATGAGAAACTATGTGGAAATCCTGTACGAACGTCAGTATGACATCATTAATAATAAATGCTTATGAATCCAGGTCAGTTGTGTCACCTTTAGGGCTTAGCAGCATCTCAACAGAGGACTCAGAGTGAGTCTCATTCCTAGATGATCTGCCCCAAAGTATTCAACAAGTGATCTTTTATCCATTCACTCAATAAATGTTTATTGAGCACTTGCTCTGTGCCAGGCATGCCAGGCACACTGTACTAGGCTCTGGAAATAAAACTACGTCTAAGGCACAGTCTCTGCCCTCAAGGAGCATGTAATACATGGACATCTCTCAGCCAATGACCAACAGGTTAAAGTTTCAATAATATCCCAAGGCCGATGCCCACCTTGTTTTCCATTTGCCACCTGCTTCACTTATGAGGGTTATTACCATTTTCTGAAGGCCGTAGAGGAAGCTCAACCACCAGCTGAATGGGCTGCCATCCCTGAAAGTCACCTGTGTCCAGAAATGTTTTCCTAGCCAAGAACTTGACGTTCTTATCAGGAAAATGAGATGGAGTGATGTTAAAGACGATGATCAGTTAGGGCAGACAATTGTGAACAGAATGTGTAACATGAACCCACAGTGGTTTAAATATCTATATATGTATATTTATGGCTAACTGTAGGCAGTGCAACCCCGTGGCTAGGAATCTCAGCTCTGGAGTCAGATTATGTGGATTTTAATAGCTTTGCAACTTTAACCTTTCTTTGCCACATATTCAATGAGAAAATATGAAGTACTTACAATAGGTCTGGAACACAGCAAGCCCTTTGTAAACATGAGTGATTATGCTCATTGATATTATTAATAGCCACAGTTTCCCCTGGAGAATGGCTTCAAGGGAGAAGGAGGGTTATTTGTGTTATTTACTTCTTGATTATTAGAATTTAAAAAACATGTATTACTTTTATAATTAAAAAAACCCAAACCAACAACCCAAACTAACCATTTCTTTTGGCTTTCAGGAGGCCCCTGTGGAAATGTAATGAGTCGCCTGGAGTGAAAGTGTACCCCTTCCACCCTCTCCCACCCTCTCCCACCCTGTGCCTGTTTAGGGAAAAGCTGACATCAGGTAGGAGACCTAGAAATCTTCTGGGTTAGTTTCTCTAGGGAGCAGCTCATGGAACTGAAAAGTCCAGGGTAGTGTGCATTAGGCAAGGATCCATCTAAGGGCTCTAGGACTCATTTCTCTTTGTCTTTCAGCAGGACTCTCCTCCACCGCCGGTGCTATTCTCAGGTTCCTCATGTTAACAAAGTGGCTGTCAGCAGCTCCAGGTCCATATGTTCCCAAGTTCAAGTCTAGTGGAAAAATAGCTCACGCTGCTGTCTCAGCAATCCCTGCAAAGGTCTCACTGGGTTTCACCTGGGTCATGTGCTCACCTCTGGACCAATCACTATAGTAGAAGAATTGAGCAGAGCTCTGATTGGCCAGGCCTTTGTTACACACCCACCTACGGAGTGAGAGGTAGAGTCAAATGCACTTAATGCACAGGGACTGAGAGTGGGAAGGATGATTCCCTGGAGGAAAATGGGAGTCCAGTTGCCAGAAGAAGCATGAATGATTTTGGGGCAGCAAAGCAAGAGGTCCAACACATCAGCCAAGGAAAATGTGCAGTTCAGGGGGTGATCTGATGGTGCCATAACTCAATTAATTTGCTTGTCCAAAGCTTCCTTGCAGATACCCTCACAGGCAGACCTACCCTGGGGTGGAGCAAAGAAATGACAAACTTTCCTTATGCTCAGGACAGATTATGAATAACCATCTATATCCAGGGTAGCAAGAACTGGTGACTTGGAATCAAAACTCACGCAGGGAAGAGTAGGACAAAGTGAATGATTGAATATAGAGGAAAAGGCCAGACTTGAGGTGTCAGAAGCCTATACCTGTCTCCTCCTCAGGAGTGGCAGCTTTGTGAGTGCCTTTCAGATACACAGGACATAAGCCTGGAATCTCAAATGCCCCTGAAGGCAAATGAGTGCAGTGGGCTGCTGCACCAAACCCAAGACACATGCCCACCTAAAGGAGGTAGCTGTGACCCACTATCACCATTTTTTCCCCAAGAGAGGCAGTGAATCCAGTATTGGATGTGTGCGCACACACATGTATTTTTAAATGGTGATAACTGACGCAAGTTTTAAAATGCTGAAATATACAAACATATCAATGGGTCCGAATCTGCCTGAAGACTCCCCCACCCCCACCAAGTTTATGACATCTGGTAGAACCATACTGTCGTAGAACAAATGAAAATCCCTTCTCCATTTGTGCAGTATTAAATCTATGTGTTAATCTATGCTAAAATCAGCAAGTGCCCAATGACAGCCCACTGCCTGAAGTTTAGCCCTTTCATCTATGCTATCTAACTAAAATCTGAAAAATACTGTGTGGGCCATGAAAGGTGAGGAAACATTACTGTGAGAACTGTACTTTCATTTCCTGGCGGAGGTGTGGTTAAATTCACAACTTTGGTGTGACACCAACCGTCAGAGGGTTTTACATTTGATTTCCTGTTTCCCTTTCTTAATAAAGAAAGGAAAAGTGGGCCCCCGCAGCAACGGTATGCTGAGTTCCATAGGAAGACACCATGGGAGTTCCGACTTAGCCACAAGCAAAAACAAAACGTAACCCCGATACCTGGTAAATAGCAAGATGCAAAAAACTGTGGGCCATATTGTTGCTTAGGGTTGTTTTGATCAACTTATACAGCAATTTTCCACTTCAAACTCATTAGACTAGTGGCCATGTCCTCTATTTTTGAGTTGCTGGAACCATTTCCTACCAAAGATTTAGAATATAATAATGGCAATAATGGGCTGGGTGTGTTGGCCCATGCTTGTAATTCTAACACATTGAGAGGCCAAAGTGGGAGGATCGCTTGAGGTCAGGAGTTCGAGACCAGCCTGAGCAAGAGCCAGAGTGAGAACCCGTCTGTACTAAAAATAGAAAAAAATAGCCGGGCGTGGTGGTGCACACCTGTAGTCCCAGATACTTGGGAGGTTGAGGCAGGAGCATTGCTTGAGCCCAGGAGTTGCAGTGAGCTATTATGACACCACTGCACTCTAGCTGGGGCAACAGAGTGAGAATCTGTCTCAAAAAAACAAAACAAAACAAAACACACACACACAAAACAAACAATAATGTTGATAGTGATAATTATAGTAGCTGTCTTGTGCCAAGGAGTGTGAGAGGTGCCTCATATGTCCCTAATTCTAGAATAAACTCTCTGAGAATTATTTCCACTTTACAGATGAGGAAACTGAGGCTCACAGGAGGTAAGATAATTTGGCCAAGTCACTCATAAGTGGTGGAGCTGGGGTCTCATTCTTCCTTTAATTCATTGAATATTTTATTGGTCACCTATTTGTTGGGCTAGGCACCACAAAAAGATTTATGGTTGAAGGCAGCTGAGCTCAAAATGAATCCCGCTTGCTGAAAATGACCTCTGTGAAGAGGCCATATTTGGAATATTTATCTTAAGTTTTCTTTCATTTCTTCATATCCTTATCGAGCACAGTTTGAAGCTGAATGCCGGGGGGAATACCAAGAGGCATGAGACACTGATCCCGATTTCTGGGGGCTTGTAATTTAGTTGGGGAGACAGAGCCTATGCAATAAAACATTTGCATGATAATGCAAGATAACACATCATTAAGTGCCAAAGTAAACGGTCAGATGGGAAGTTCAGAGGAATGAGAGACTGCTCCAGACTGGAAAGGCTGGGACAGTAGAACAGAGGAGGAAGGTCTTCGAGGGATGCCGAGAGTGATGACATCACGGTGGGTGTGTGGGAGGAGAGGGGGAAAGCATAGCATAAGCAAAAGCGCAGAAGGAGGAAGGCTATAGTGATGCAGCATGATTTGGCACGTACACACTCTGTTTCGGCAGTCACACAGTCCTGTGTGCGAATCCGGGCTCAGCACCTTTCTACCCGTGTGGCCCTGGCTCAATTATTTGACTTGTATGAAGCCTCAGTTTTCTAACCTGTAAAGTGGTGCAGACAAAGCAGTACCTGGCACACGGCCAGCCTTCAGCAGCAGCTACTGTTGTTGTTACAGTGTCTCTGTGGGGTACCCTTGCAGCTGTTCCACCTGAATAGTGGAGAGAGACGTGCGGCCACGCTGAAACCATAACGTAAGAGCCCAGGGGAGGACTGGAAACTCTCTAGCCATGAACTAAAAGCAGCCCCAGAATCGGATAGCACAACCAAACCACAAATGTGCCGCTCAGGTCTTTAAAGTTCTACGGCAGGGCAGGATCCACTGCGACTGACTGTGTGATGGAGTCAAACCACAGTTTTTTTTCTTCTTTTTCTCATCAGACTTCACAGGAAATAAACTCCTTTGTTCAAATTTGAGATAAGCCTTCACCTTGACTCTCCTTTGCGGCAAACTCACCCATTAAGTCGCTCACTTTCTATCCCAGGCCCCTGTCATCATCAGCTTATATTTAGTAGGCACGTGGGTTTGTATTGCCCTCATGCTAGAAGTTGAATAGAAGTTAAATCTATTAAGACATGGTTTGTAGTCAGACTGAGATGACAGTCTAAGAAAAGGAGGTGAGAGTCTCCAGGAGGATTCAGCCTAGGGGGTGGATTTTGTTTTTAAAGTTGTTTATTTTGCCATTAGTAATCCCCTATAATGCTGTTGCTCAATAATTATTTTAGGTTCCATGACTTTCAACCTAACCTCTGTGCCCAACAGAGAGGATCTATACTGAGGTGTTGACATGATTTCTCAGCAGCTGTTACAAATTAATAGCTTTGGCTGACTTCCCATGTTGACCCATTAAAATTCTTAAGAAAACTGGCTTTAAGGAGTTTCCCAAAGATCCCTCACCTAATCTAATGGGACCTCTGTCCCATTCTAAAAGTGTCTCTATTCCTAGATCTCTTTAGAAAGGACTAACATAAGGATTCACAGTAGGAGGGCATGGCAGGAGGAGCCATACCAAAGCCCAGTAGGGTATAGCTTATAGCCAGTGTTCAACAAACTTACCTCCATATCCTGAGAAAGAAAGAGGCAAAGATTTAACAAACCACCACCACAGCAATAATGTCTACCATTTTTTGAGCATTTGCCAAATGCATACCTGATCTTATTGTCTCCCCAACAACAACATAAGGAAGGTACTATTGGTATCCCCATTTTATAGGTAAGAAAACTGAGGCATAGAAAGATTAAATAATTTGAAAGATAAATAGTTTGCAAATGAGAAGCAGAGCCAGGATTTGAACCCAGGGAGTCTGGCTGCAGGGCTGGTGTTGTCAACTGCCACCAAAATAAGTATATTTTATTGGGAAGAGGCAGGGGGAGAAGAGGCACTGTGCAGGGGCCAGAAATAGAAGGGTGTCCTTGTAGGTGATGCCATCCCAGTCACACACCCAGAACCCAAGCCCAGATGGACAAGGGCATAGCTAGACAAATACCCAGAGATAAGACAGTCACGGTTTTGTACCTACTCTGTGTCTGCATCCTTTTCTGTTCTCATGGGACCAGCCAGGTTCCAGCCTGGCTGCAGAAAGTGTGGATCTAGTTAGCCCAAGGCAGTACTGGAGCCATCTCAGGCCCATAGAGCTCCAGAGTGGCCGGTGAGTTCCCGGGTGCTGAATGAGACAACACTGCTGGGGGCCTGGCCTATGGTCCCAGGGATCCCTAGCAAACTGGACTTTGGGGCCTTGAACCCCCAGTCCAATATGGAAATGTCTCAAGACTCTTCCCTGGTCCTGTGCCTTCACTGACCCTGAGGGAAGGGCGTTCATTTTGCTTTAGATAGTAGAGCACAGTCTGGAAGGTCAGCCATTGTTTCTGGGTTTGAATCTCGTGCATTGCCTGTGCTCGCTTGGGGAAGTTAACTTCTCTCTGTCTCTATTTCTTCATCTGTCAAAGGGAAAAATAACAGCATCTACCTCACAAGGTCGTTTTAAGGATTAAATCAATGAATCCACATCAGCCACGTAAAGCACACTAAACTCTCAATAAATGTGGGTGACGGCAATGATCTACATTTTGCCTCCATTTAAGAAGTAATCCTAACCGTGTCCAGACCCACAATGTGCATTATCACATCCAGGTAGGGAGCGGCCTCAAGAACAAAGCCTGTGGCCTTGCCAGGCCCTGCAGCCATGTGCTTAGGCCTCTCTTGGAGAGGAAATGGTTTCATCACCCAGCTGTCTAGGTCATGGCCACTTTCTTCTGGGAAGGGCTCTCTGTGGCCCTGCCTGCTCAACATGCTTGGTTACGCCCAGCACCCAGCCTGGCTCTGCCAGCCCCCAGTGTGCGAAGGAGCACAGAAAGGCACGCACCTGCCTTCTGGGCAGAATGCTCATTCATGACAGGCTCGGGACGTCATTGCACCAAGCCTTATTCTTGCCCTGGGAGCAGGTGAGGAACCCATGGAAGCTAGTGCACTTCTGAAGGTCCTTTTGTTGACCTGGCTGGATGACCATGACCGTCACCTTCAGCTAGGAAATCCCTGCATTCAAGGGAGGTGTACCCCAGAGTCCAGGGCAAGGGCAACTTTTAGGCTAATAGAAGACCCTTTTCAAAGTTGACTTGGGAATCTCAGAAGGGAAGAGTGGAGATGACAGGGTGGGGACTGGGGGGCTGTGTCTATGTCTGTTCTCTACTGCATCTAGCCCCTGGCACTGCACGGCTCTCCAGGAATGGCACTACCACTCTGGTTAAGTGCATGGGTTCTGGAGCCAGAACACCTTCTGCCGAATCCTGGCACTGTTGCTTCTGACCAAGGTGACCCCTTTTGTAATCTCCTTAACCTCTCTGCCTCCGTTTCTCACCTGTAATAGGGGATGACAATAACAGTACTCCTCACCTGCTCACCTCTTTAGATCATCTTGAAGCTTCAATGAATTTCTATAAAAATGCCTAGAACAGTGCCTGGTATGTAGTAGCGTAAGTGTTAGCTATTATTTTCCACGTGCTAGAGATTTTAGTTCTGGACAGAGGCTCATAAAAATAAGGGGACAAATCCAGAGCTCTGGATTAATTCTATTTGATTGTGAAGTCTATCCTCTTTGAATGCTACCATCTTGATGAAAAAAAATCCCGACTTTATATACTTTAGGAAAGCCCAAATTTCAGATTTGAGGACACCAGACCCTCAAAGTAGAGCACAACTGTTGGACCTCAGATTTTTGTTTTAGAAGCAGGAATTAAAGTGTCCATGGATAGCAGGAACTCAGGATAATCCAGCCCAAATGGATTTGACCAACCATTCCCTGATCCTGGATCTCAGGATGACAGGAGTCTAGTAAGCCTGCCCTTTGACCTGAAATTGGGTGACGTTAGTTATACAGGAATAGGTGAAATGCCAGCCACACCTGGCTGGCCCATAAAAAGGAAATGCTTCCCACACCTTGCTTTTGCACACCAAGGGCCCCCAGGTAAAGGCATCCGGGGCACAAGCTGCCTGCTTTAATGCCTGGGTGTGGCTGCAGGAACCACCCAGCACAAACCGGAGTGAACCTGCTGCCCTTTCCCTTCCCCACTGCCAAGTCAAACAGAACTCAGGGAACACAAATAGAATCATCACAATAAACCGGTTGTTGGAGCCAGACACAGGCTAACCCACTCCCTGGCACTGCCACCCCATTCGCAGGTCCAGACATGAGGAGGTGCTCTGAGGGCTGAGGAAGGTGTGGCCGTGGGCATTCCTGCCCAGCAAGAAACCCTCGGGCTTGTCTGTACTCATTGCCACCCACGTGGACCTCTCGAGGAGCTGCTTGCCAAAGCAGAGAAGGAGGAGGGTCTTCCCTTCCTCCAAGCCCTGGATCACCGGGAAATGCCCTTCCCACCCACTCCACTTGACTAATGCTGCTTGTCAAAGAGGGAACTCTTCAGACACATACAAATCCTAAAGGCATCTGAGGTTTGAAGGAATTCGTGCTGGACGTGCTTTCCTGCAGGGTCAGGCATGGGGGGAGGAGGGAGGAGAAGGAGGAGGGGCTGGTCCTAAGTGACAGCTTCAGATAAACCTGGGCAGAGCTCTCGAGGCAGACCGTGAACTCAGGTAGTGCCCTCCCTAGCCCGGAGCAGGTCAGAGTCTCCCAGAACCCGCCCAGACCTTTCTGCTGCGTGTGCTCTGGGGCATGTCTCTCTTTGCCTCCTCGGATCTTGGGCCAATAAGGATGTTCTTACTTTGTGGTGTCAGCACCTTTTCATTAAGTTCTGGTCGATCTTACAAAAGATCTTCAATCTCCCCTCCATCTTTTCTTTTTAATAAGTTTGGGAAAGGGGGCTAGCGTCTCCCTGTGGAAAGGAAAGCTTGTGGAGTGATCCAGCTGAAGGTTTTCTGTGCATTCCACCGTACCATGGAGATGGAGGAAGAACACAAGGTCTGAAAATGAACACCTGGGTTGGAAGCCTGGCTTCGTATTACATTCTTGGGCAAGTTATTTAACTACTTGAACCTGAGTGTCTTCAGTAGTCCAAACAGACACACGAAGACTTAGTTCTCATGGATGTCAAGAGGATAAAATGAAATAACATATATAAGAGTACTCTATGTAGGCTTGGCACATCAAAAGTACTAGATAAATCTTGCCTTCATTTTCTCCTTCCCCCACACTCTCTGTCAGTGACTTGCTGGGTCCTTGATTGGCCTGAAGAATTAGAAGAGAGACCTCAAGAGAGATAGAATCGTAGAGTAAACAAAACTGTCTTATTCTAACTTAACTCTGAGTTTAAAGTAGGGGAGATAAGAAGGGCTGCTACTCCACTTCTTTTCTAGATGATAAATGGGTTATTTCTGTGCCTGAGGGTAAATCACATCAATGCTTTCCCATCTGAAACAAAACATAAACCACTTCATTTCCATGCCCAAAACTGATTCAATCTAATCTACTCACAAGTCAGGCTTTCCCATTAACCTGAATTTGAGGTTTCTCTCTTCCATCCGCCTTATGTTTTAGGTGGAGTTTTGGAGGGGGAGGTAGCAACTGATACTCTCAAAGGCGTCTATCTTAACCATTAGTTAACAGAAAAAAAAGTAGAAATTATCATTGCTTCCCTGAAAATGTCAGAATTTGTAAATTGCTGCCTCACCCATAGTCCTATATAATAAGCAGAATCTGCATTATCGTTGGATATGTGGCATGAATCTCAACTATTATCTGGGGCTTAAAAAACAAATTTTTAAGAGACAGAGGGTCTTGCTATGTTGCCCAGCTGGCTTCTAACTCCTAGGCTCAAGTGATCTTCCTACCTCAGCCTTCCCAGTAGCTGGGACTATAGGCGCATACCACCATGCCCGACTGGGGCGATTTTTTAAAAAAATGTTGATTATGGCTTTGTTCCATGCACTGTGCCCTTTCTCCTCTGTTTGGAACTGGATAGCAGTTCCAAAATCCCACTGTCTTCTACTAAGTAAGGACCAGACATGAAAAACATGCTGGGGATGAGTGGATGGGGCCAGGGTTTGGGGAGTGATGGTCAACTGGGTAGAAACCTGGGGAGTGGAAACGGAGTGGGAAGGGAGGTAAGGGAGTAGTGTTTAGAGAAGGATGTCAGGGAAGTGAGTAATAGGTAGGTCAGAGGATGGAGCAAGGGAATGTTGAATGGAACAGATATGCTCTGTGGGCAGGTGGTAAAATATCTGAATAGAAGCCCAGGGAGGGCTTTTATGGAGTAACAGGGAAGCACCCTGAGGTGCTTATTTGTCAGAGATAGAAAATGGCATTGAATATGTGTTGGGGGAGGAATGGAAGGATCCTAGACTAACCCCCAAATGCCGTTCATTTTGATGAAATCCTTCTTCTTCATGCTTCCACCATATAAAACAGACTCGATGTGCTCATCTAGCAAAAGGGATTGCTAGAATCCCTTTTGATTCTAGCAAATGATACCTCCTCTGCTTTCTCCCTAAAACAAGCGACACAATTTACATTTAGCCAGGTGCGAGATTATGATATTTGGAGAAAATTCAAAGTCTGGACCCCTCGGCTGTGCCCTAACATTCCAATGTTACACTCTGTTCAGGGTGGTTGCCTTCACACGGTCCTCTCAACTCTTCACTCCAAATCTTGATCTGGTTCTGTTTACAATTTGTTGCTGCAATCTTCCTGTAACTGTTTCCAGAGTTGTGTGACAAGGAGGCTGGCTGACTGCGAGATTTCTCTCACACTCTGCTGGCTTGTGTAGCCAAGATGGAATTAAGCAATGTTGAAATCAAAGCTTCAGTTTTTATTGGCCTAGATTTCTCAGGCCTTTCCATTTTTGAGTATCACAGTCCTCAGGGATTTCTAAGTGTTCTCTGCCTTTGAGAGGAACTGTTCTCAAATGGGATTATTAGGCACCCCTCCCTCAATTCTTCAACAAAGCTCTAAAGAATGGATGTCTCAAGTCCTGCCGCTTTTAAAGTATAAAAGACAAATCCAAACTTTTTTCTGATTCTCCTTTATTCTGGGTTTTAGTCCAACAGTGGGAAAGTTTTCTAAGCTGAGTTTTCTTCCTGTCTCCTGGGCAAGGCAGTTTGATCAGTGGTTGTTCTGTGGGCTACTGTCTGGAGCAGACGGCGGTTAGGGAGGTCACCCTGACACCTACGGCCAACTGAGGGTGGAGGGAGTGGTCTAGGTTTGGCCCTCAGTCTGGAGTCACAGGCAGCACAGAGAGATCTTGGCTCAGAACCTGAGGCTGAGGCGTGCTGGGACAGCCTAGGGGGTGTCCTGGCTTTCCAGGGGCTGGGGAACCCTCTCTGGCCCGGGGGCGGGAGACGTTGTTCCAGAATCGGTTCTGGCTCCACTGCCGCCTCAGCACTTTCTAATTGCAGCTCCAAACAACAACAACCACAGCTGCAGTCATAGCAACAGGCCCCGCCCAGCCGGCTCCGCTCCCGGCATGCAGCACGTGACGGCGACGCCTGCGTCGCTCCCTCCGCCCCTGGCGCTAAGGGAGGCGGGGTGTAGGGGGGGATGACGTTTACTCTGTCGTCTCCATGGATATAATGCATAGACGTCAACGTCGCCTGTGTTTAGTGTGTAACGTTCTTCCGTCTCCATGGGAACGTCAGGCGGCCAAACACAAGGCCCCAGCAACAGGCTTCCGATTGGCCTGAGCCTCCTAAAGGCGGAGCTTCGTCTCCCGCGCCCGCTCTACTGTGTTGCTGTTTTGGTTGTTGTCTCCAACTTGTTTATTTCTCTAACAGATCCTGGGCGCTGAGGTCTAGATCGGTCGCCAAAGATAGGGTCCAGGCGAAAACGTGCCCAACAGGCTCAACGTGCAGCTTGCTCCTACCCATTACAGCCCAACAGGTGACAATTCTACTGTGACCAAGGCCATTGTGGGAGTAGTCCTCTTGCTGCGCCTGTCACAACCCAATATTTGGTGTTATAACCCCGCTCCCACACCGCATCACATCTCAGAAGTGCCATTACCCCTCTCAGCCACATCCCAGAAACTGTCGCCTTCACGGTTACGCTTGTTTATGCTCTCCGGAGCAGTCCAAGGCCTCTCGTACCTAAGGCCAGGATTCAGTGCTACTCCGCCACCCCCGCCCCTCGCGGGGTTTGGTTGCATTTTTCCGTCTGGTCCTCATTCTGATGAATGACATCGTTTACCGGTATTCCCACCCAGAGATGTCCTGATTTCTTGTAGCCTGAATAGATACCAAAGACTCCCAAAGGACCTGAGTGGGTACTTCTGTTTATGGGCTCATTTAATATTATTCTTTTCTTTCTGTCCATTGTAATTCAAATCGTGGGGGCCATTTGATTTCTCCAAAAGAAATGGAAATAAATTTAGTACCAAGACAAACAGTATTACATATCAAGAGCTCAGATTCTTGATATGTAATACTAATATACTGATGGAGTTAAGCATTCCAAGGCACAAATAATGTCTCCAGAAACAGTTTTAATCTTACCCTGGGCTCCCATCAGTGAAACCAAGTTAATTGTCTGGCAAGAGATAGTGATCTAGCCTCAGGGGTTTCAGTCAAATTGTGCTTAAAAGAATGCCTTAAAATCTGGAGTTATGGTGTCAAATATAATAAATCTTTACCAGCTCATGCACATACAAGTCTGAAATGTTTCATAAAAGGTTTAGATAACCTGATAACATGTTTTCAAAACCGAGAGGGGGGGGGAGATTTTGACACTGATGCAAACCTCTAGTTAAAAACAAGAAAGTAAAATTACTTGCATAGATTGGGGTTGATAGGGAGGGTATCTGTTCTCTCTGCTCTAATCTTAGCCCACTACCTCCTTTCCTTTTCATCTTCTCTGGTGAATATCCTTGCTAACTGTCCTCCCCCCACCCCTTGGCCAGCCTCATAGCCTATAATTTCCTTTGGAGATGTGAGCGAAATTAAATGAAACTGGGAGCCTGCTTAATGCAGAGAGGACCAAAGGGTACAGCTCTTTATCGTAATGAACTTCATTCTCATTAAGTCAGGGCCTGCAAGTGCTTACTATTTACCCAGTAAATATATTAAATTGCCAGGCAAGTCTCCCTCCTGTCCTGACACTGCCAGGGAACATTTGAAAGTCTGATATAAGATCATTTTTAGACTATCAAACATGCCTTTCTAATTCTATCATCTCTCTTTATGTTTCCAGGAATACAGCGTGTCTTGGTCTCCGAGAGCCAATATATCTGGGTTACACCGAAAGAGGAATAATGAGACAATATTTACATTGTACATTGAAGATGACCTGAAAAGCTGGAAGAGGTGACTGAGGGCATTTTCTCAATGTGGATGTGGAAGAAGGGAGGAAGTTGGAAGATGACAGAGTCTCTAAGTGCCTCGATTTGATTCTAGCACATGAACCAGATTTTATGTTCAAGGGCATCAATTATAACCTCCAAGCTTCAGTCAGTGTTCTTCTCCATCTCTCAGTCTTAGTTCTTTCTCTTAGACCCAAACATGGTTGTGGGCCATGGTGTGTGGCCCAAAGAGTTTTTAATGCAGAAAATACCAAACAGATTATAGTTTCAGTGGTACTGTAAAAAGCAGTTTGTTTCATAGGTGCCCGCATGCACACACATGTGCACATACAATTCCTGCCCTGTGTTTTGGCTGATCTGCTCTGTTTAGCTGACCAAATTCAATATAAGGGCCATGATGTCCTTCTATGCTGCTGACTTACTTAAACCACAAGACAATTAATCTCTCTTATCTATTTCTTCATCTATAAAATGGGATCTGGAGAATTCACTGACCTCATATGTTTGCTTTGACCCAAGTGGATTATAATGACACAGTGATTATTAGTTGGCACTGTGGAAGTACCAAATGCTGTAAAATGCTTGATTATTATTAATGGGTACAATTTTCCCCAATACCTCTCCATCTTAGTGCTGAGTGGAGCCTCTACTCACCAGGTTTCCATACCAAAGAGGCATTGGCCCAGGACAAGATGTGTAGAAACAGTGACCTTCCTGGCTTTCCAAGGCCCAAGTACACACTGTATCTCACCCACATCCCAGTCATGATGGAATTAAGCTCTTCAACTCATGCTCTTCAAGCCTGGCTTTCCTTAGCTATAAATATGGAGACATTGCTACCTGTCCCACTTGTCTCCTAGGACTGTTATGAGGGTCACACTAGATAATGTTTGGGGAACGACTTTGAAAACTATAAAGCAGAAGTCATTCTAAAGTTTAAAAATATTTTGCAAGATGAGGTGACCTGTAAATGGAGCAGGGTCAAGGTGGACTGAAAGAGTATATTGATAGACACACTGGATGAATGTCCTTCTGTGTGATTTGCTATGCCCTATGTCAAGGAGTATACCCTCATTGTCCCTAAAGTTCCATTATTAGTAATATATTCCTTTGGATTAAGCATTTTCCACTCCCTTCAGGTCTTAGTTTTAAAATACAAATTTCCTTGTGAGCACTAATCTCCTGAAGTTTAATACAATTTAGGTTATCAGACATATTCCTCCCTGACACGTGAGATGGCATGATACAGGTACACTGGGCTTTTAGGTAGGTCTGAGAAACAGGATGCTGGAAGCTTAGAGAAAATTACTCATTTTAATCAAAGTCAACCCTCACAGTTGTGCCATTTGCTGACAGAGGGTACTCAGAGCCCATCCAGCAGACCTGTGGCTCTACTCACACATGAGAGGGGGAGACTCTTTTCTCTCCGTCCTCACCCAAAGCCTCTGAAGATGCCACTGCACAGTAATCCAGGGGTTCTCATACTGTTGGATTATAGGGGCAAGCAAAGTTTTTTAAAAAATTGGAGAATTGACATAGGTTGCCAACTTTTAATTTTACCAAACAATTACCACTTATTATCACCATCATTTCATAAATGAGAGGATGTTTTAACACTAAAAAAGTCAAAAGGATGTTATCTAAGACCAAAGGGCAGCCCTTTGAAATAAAATATATGTAGCTTTATGAAAACTCACTGCTTTGTCTTTATTTTTCCTATCTTCCTTTGGTCTATTTCTTCTTTGGTATCCATGGGGTGGTGTAGAGAGTGACAAGGAGCAGAGAAATCAAGGAGAGGTAAAAATTTAACTCAAGAATTTTTTAATTTGCCTAATCAAACTGACCACTTCTCACAGTATGCATCTTTGGGTCACCAGTTTCTTTGGTAAAGAGAGTAACAATTTCACCAGAATGGTTCCTGGTATGGGGAATATAACACTTTGAATAATTCTCTTGGAATTACTTCCACTCTGGGCAGATCAGTTTGTTTTCAGTTTGTCCAATCCTTGCCCCACCCACCTGAACACTTCTGGTTTTACCTGGGGAGATGGGAGTATTGACTGCCTCATGCCTAGTTCAGCCAGATCACATGGGGCTGAATGATAGAGCTTAGCATGGTTCCCATAGAAGGCAAGGAGCCTGCCTTCCAACTGGTGTCCCAGGCAGGTGCAAGAGACACTGGCAGAGCCAGTTTAACCAGCATCTTGGGCAAGATTTGGCCCATACTTTTTTTCCTGCTTCCAGTTTCCTTTGGCAGAAGTGGAGGCATTCTCCATGTTCTGTTGTTGCATGTGAACTTAATGCAACCAGCACAATGTATATATGTAGTTTTTTTCCTCCAAAGTCCAAAGTATCTAGAAGCTGAGGCTATAATTTAATTCCAAGCAACATAAGTATAATTAAGGCCCGTGAGACTGAGTTTCTCTCTTATCAGTCACTCTCTGGTAGGTACCTAAGGAAATAAACTATTATTATTCACTTATTCAGGTCACCAGAGCACTATTTCCTACACTGGGGAGAATATTTAGTTCAATTATCCACTATGGATTAAAAAATTATAAGATCATTATTTTAAAAAATGTATTGGACCTATTCAACTAAAATAGCATAACAATATACCCACATCATTGAATTGTGTGGAATATTAAATAACGTAACAATATCAGTAAAGCACTTTCCATAATTCTTGGGCAAGCACTCAATAAATATTAGCTATTATTATTTCCATTTACTCAAGAAGTATTTTTTTTAGCAGCTCTTATGTGCCAGATACTGTGTTAGAGGTTAGAGAGCCAATGGCAAGTAAAACAGGCAGGTGTGTCTGCCTTCTTGGAGTGGGAAGATGGACACCAAACAAATTCATTCGACCATCAATAGTGACTAGTACCAGGCAGCTCTAGGTGCTTGGAGGTACACCAGTGGACAAAACAAAGATGCCTCCTAGTATGGATCTTATCTTCAGCTATTAGCCCAATTGCTTTCTAAATAAATATGTATTATCACAAATGGTGTTAAGTGCTAATAATGAAAACCTAGGGTGGAATGAGGGCTTCTAAAAGGTTCCAATTCAGCCTGCATGCTCAGGGGAAGTACTTTATGAGGATGTGATATTCTAAATTTGAGATCTGGATAAAGAGTAGGCTGAATTGAGGAAAAGAGTGGGAGGTGGGGGCAGAGAACATGTGTATAATCCTAGTGGCTCATATTTAATTTCATGTTACTATGCCTTTTCATAAATGTTCTAGAGGCCAGATTGCCAAACATAATAGATGGTGAGTCCCTGCATCAGAGGTTTTCAATCAGATTGAATTTAGTCGTCAACTCCAGAATGCATGGCAGCAGCTGCGTATAGTTTTCCACTTTTCAGGAATCATTGACAGTTGACAGTCACTGCCTCGGCTTCCCTTGGTTTCCATTGCCTGGAACAATCAGTACCAACTGTGATAGCAATGACCTCTCTGGGAGCTGAACTTGGCTTCTTTTACTTGCTGTAATGAAAATCACCCCAGTGCCCCCCAAGAATGTGTCAGCATACATTTAATGCTGGATTTAAATAATGAAGCGTGGGCTGAATAATCACTCTCTGAGAGTTGAGCTACCCCCTCGTCCCCCAACATGCACGTAATCCTTTAGCCCACTTTTCTTTTTGCTACTGAATTTTCTCTCATTTAAGTTTTAATGCTCTTCTTATGCCATTTCCATTAGCAAGCTTTCAGAGCCTGGTTCATATTCCAGCTATGACATAGTTCACATAGTTCTGTGTAGACATAATATTTACAGGAACTGAAGATGGGTGGATTCTGATAGTGGCTTGTGGAACAGTCTCCATTGCAGTCAAAATAACAAAGAACTCAAGAAACACATGCTTTGGGAGTTTAGTCCCCCCTAAACTTCCCAAATGTACTTGTGTGAACCCTGTGTAAAGATCAGCAGACCAGGGGAGTGGTACTCTGGGTGAGAAAGCTTGGTTTGCTCAGTGTTCCGCTGTTTTACAGCACAAATTCTAAGCTGAACTCTGTTTATTGTCAATAGCTCTGTAACAAAGGACAAAATGGAATGTGCCTGTTTTCAAATTCCTGTAAAAGAGCGGCCCTGGAAGACCTCAAAACCTGATTTAGGGTGATTTACTTCACTATTTTTCAGTGCTTGCATTTAAGACTCTAAGCTATTGAGAGAGATCTTACCAACCATAAATATTAGTGTGGAGTCATCTATAAGAAGGATCCAGATGAGTTGTGATTACGTGCGAGTAAAATACAATTGTCTATATCCTGTTTGAAGTGTAGAGGCAGCTAGGGAGGAAGCTGAGCTGGGAGTAGCTGGGAAATTTTGAAATTTGGTAGCACTGATCCAGAAGTTGGTATTTAAGGTCTGAGGAAGAAGATGGTTGTTGGTAAGTCTGACAGTAGGGTTTGAGGTGCACCTTGCAGGGACAGCTGGGTTCAGAGGGGTGGGAGGTCTGCGTTTAGGTTTCTCAATATTTAACCTTACATCGGGAAGCATTTCCTTTGCCCAGAGTGCCCTGCTGTGTGTTCTTCCATGGGCTACTTTCTTCTTACCATTCACTGCTTATGGGAAATGTCGCCTCCTCCCACCCAATCCAAAGTAGCAACACAATTGCTTGCAACATAACTTTCCATTTTAATTACCTGCCCAGCACTGACTTTCATCTGACATTTTTGTTTGTTTTCTTGTTCATTCATTGCTAGACTATAAGCTTCATGTTGGGAGGAAGCTTGTCTGTTTACTGTAGTGACTGGCACATAGTAGGTGCTTAACAAAAGTGTTGAATGAAGAATAAAGAATAGGATAATTGACTCTCTACGATTTGAGTTAAGAAAGGATTAACTTTGCAGAGGCCATACCCCAGTACCTGTAGGTAGTAGTTTTTTTCTGGATCTTATACAAGGTAATAATATTTTGAGGTATGTGAAACCCATGTCTTCCCTGGAGGGAATTCTGAACCTAGTGGGAAAATAGAAAGCAGGCTAGAGAGATCTGATAAGACTATAACTAAATTCATCTCAAATCAGATGTGTGATAGAAACACCTCAGGGCTGCTCTTATCTAAACATACAATCTAAAACCACTTAATTTGAAATCCTTCAGCTTTTTACTCCCTGGTCATTTTACCATATGGGGGAGAAATGTGAAAATTATTCGCTGTGGCTTGGAGCTGTGGTTTGGTGGGCCTGTTGATTTGGCAGGCCAAAGAGTAGAATGCTCATTGAAGAATACCAGTTTTTTTTTTCCATTTCCCCAACCTATTTCACAACCTCTTGCTTCACTCTTTTCTAAGTTCTAAACTCAGACAGACATCAGCTGGATGAAGCCCTGGGTTCAAGTAAACTTGACTCGGATGTTGATATACTAGCAGCAAATGAGCTTCCCAAATTCCCACCTGCTGTGAAGTTTCCAATTCATGGCAAGCAGAGTCCAGGTAAAGGCAAAGATTCTTCACCCACAGACACCCTCTGGGCAGGTAACTCATGATTTATTCTAAGCCACCTGATGAATCTGGAAAAAGGAATAGAATGATTCTGACAATTCAAATGAAGAATCCTGAGAGCCCATCCCATCCCTCCATGCTAACCAATTTGAAACAGGCCGGAGCATGTGTGGTACTCTTGTGTATAGCTGCTGAGATCAGCTCCTGTCATAGGAGCTGCATCCAGGCCTCAGATGAGCCTGTGGTGTTACTGAAAATTTGGCACTTGTCCCTGACCGAGGACGAGTGGTTTGAGGAGTAGGAAGAGGAGTTTATTAATTCGCCAGCAAATGAGAAGGTTGGCAGACTCCTGTCTCAAAGCACCAATGTCCTGCCTCTGAGCAGAAGTATAGAGTTTTTAAAGGTTCCAATTAATCCCATAATCCTATTTTTGGCTAAGACAATCTCGTGACCTCTGCCCAGGCAATTCCCCTGAGACAGCTCCTGTGGCACAAGGAACAAAGGACACTCTCCTGCCCCTTCTGACCACCGGCATAAGGCAGGGATGTAGGTTTTAGTTCTCAAAAATGGCAAGGGGGTTTTGAAGAGACAGAAAACATTTTTACTCTTTTTCAGGCCGTTTCCTCTGTTATAGTGGTATGTGATAATCCAATCCTCTCTGGTCTGTGCAATTCAAATAATCAACAAATACACCGACCTGGCCCCAGCCATGTGCCCAGTCAATGCTGGGTTGCCCAAGAAGCCAAGTATGTTCTGGGGCAGGAGAGGGAGCATTCAAGAGAGAAATAGGAAATCTGTACTCATTATTCTATTTACTGAGTGCTTAGTATTATGTCAGGCACTGGGGAAACAGTAAATTTTCCCTCCCTAATAGAACTTACATCCTGGCATTATTTCAGCATACTTGTGGCTTTACTTTTTTAAATAAAAATTTATTTTACAATTCAATGTTGTTTTTGTTTTGAATTACTTGGAGGGATGCCAAAATCATTTTAGTATTAGGGCCATAAACGTTTTATTATGGCCCTGTGGCCGGCACTTTTAACTAAAAAATTGGTTAGATTTTTGCCTTCATGCCCAAATATTTTCTAAAACGTCACTTGTAGAATTAGGCTGAATTTGTGGGAAAGAAAGGATCTGGAGTGTAACCAACCTCAGGCAAAATTTCTCATCGTGCTCATCATTGTTTCTGGGCGGGGTGGTGGTGGCTTTAAAACTAAAGCACCCATACCCTCTGGTGTGGCAGGTAGTAGAAACATTTAGACAGCACGTATGATGGATTTTTGCAGTTCTAGGATGGGTGTACCCCTTGAGTTTATGAACATCTAAATTATTATGCCCGATAAGAAAAGTGCTCACTAGGATTGTGGTCCCTCTCACCCGAGGAGGTGCATGTAATAAGTCACCCATCAAGGCCCTTTGTCCAGAAAGGGAATCCATGCTGCCTTCTCAGCCACAAGGACAATGGCTGATGAGCCTTCTGTTTGATGTTCATTCATTCTAGAAACACTCACTGAGGGCCTAGTCGCATCAGGAAGCTAGGCACTGAGGATGGATACCTCCCAAATAAGACAGATAAGGTCTCTGCTCTCCTGGAGCTTATTGCCTAGCAGAGGCAGAAAGACAATGAAAATGTACATAAACAAACAGACAGGGTAACGTGGTGATAAGTGCTAGATAGAAAAGAAAACCAGGTAACGTGACAGAAAGTGAAGTGCTAGGAGTGAGGGTGCAACATTGGACAGGGGGCAGGATGGGCTTCCTGGAGAAGGTGACATCTGAGCAGATTTTTTTTTTTTTTTTGACAGAGTCTCACTCTGTTGCTCAGGCTGGAGTGCTGTGGCATCAGCTTAGCTCACAGCAACCTCAAACTCCTGGGCTCAAGTGATCCTCCTGCCTCAGCCTCCCAAGTAGCTGGGACTACAGGTGCACAACACCATGCCCAGCTAATTTTTCTATTTTTAGGAGAGATGGGGGTCTCTCTCTTGCTCAGGCTGGTCTCGAACTCCTGAGCACAAGCGATCCTCCTGCCTCGGCCTCTCAGAGTGCTAGGATTACAAGCAGGAGCCACCATGCCCGGCCCTGAGCAGACATTGTTCATCAGGAAGAGTCAATGTGTCAAGATCTGGGGGGAAGAAGGAACAGTGAGTACAAAGGCCCAGTGGCAGAACCAGCTTGGCATATCTGAGGGAGGAAAGAGGCCACTGTGGCTGGAGTAGAGTGAGGGAAAGTGGTTCAAGATGAGGTTGGAGGGCTAGGCAGGGGTGGAATCCCACAGACTGGGAAGACCCCGGCAAGGAGCGTAGATTTTTTTCTAAATGTCATTCTGTAAATTGGCCTCTAAATAAGTTTGGGGGGATAACAGGCCTGTATAGTATTACGATTTAACTCAGAGTCCCCTTAAGGTGTTATTTAAAATTTTTTTTAATTAAAAAATTTTTTTTTCATTCTCACAAACTTAACTCTAGAGCCCCTAAGTTTTGAGAGTAGACTCTGTCAGTGTATGATCTGTCCTTGTCCTAATTGATTACCTCACAATCTTGGGTGGGCCAGAGTCTGAAAGGGGACTCCTTCAGAAGAGTCATTTTGGGAATTTCACCAGTGCTCTCTAGATCATCAATACTCCAGGTGAAACATCAGTAGAGAAGATCAGACCTCAACTGGGAGTTGCAACTGGAAGTTTTCTTGTAGGACACAAGGAAGGACTAAACTAAGACAGAAAGTTGTCACATCTGGGAATGGAGCTGTGATCTATAGATCAGAAGGCAACATAACTCTGAATTTCTATGTACTGGTCAGGATTTTCCTGGGTCAAGAAAGGGGAATATTTTTTTGGCATTACAAAGAGCAATGTCTCCTTTAAATATCTGTCATGCTGAGTAAGATGGGGGATGAAATGGTGTAAACTCTGCCGAAGATGTCTTAACAACTTGAAGCACGTCATGTGCCAGGCCATTCCAGCCACCCCTGGCCCTGCCCATGCCGATTATAAGATTTTCTCGTTGGATGGGAGCCCTGCAGGTGAGGTTCCTTAGTCAGGGTGTGTTGATAGTCAGGGTGTCTAGTGACGTAGATGGGGTTCCTTTGGAATTCCGGCAGCTAAGTCCACCAGAGCCACAGATCAGCTCAGGACATCTGAGGAGGTGACAGCCTGGAGTAGCCTTGCTCGTCTGCCGGTGGGGAGCTCTTGTTTCTGCAGCAAGGCTCGGCAGGGTTGACAGAACCAGTGTCCGATACTGCAGGTGGCCGTGAAAGATGCTGCAGGCTTGGGCTGAAGTGTGTCTGTCTTTGGCACCATAGCTGTTCCCCAGTTTCCTCAGCTCCAGATGGAGTGTGTCCCAGGGACCACACAGAGCTTTGTTTAAATGCTCACATTAGCAGAAGGACGGGGATCCCATTGAATCATCATCTCCTGTCAAGAAGCCAAGAGTTGTTCGGAATGAAAACAGAGTTTTTCCCAAAGAGGCTAAATCCCTAGTACTAATTAGTCGCAGTGGTAGCGTGTGTCGGGGGTGGTGGTGGTAGTAATCCTGTGCCTCTACTGTTCTAAATAGGAGCAATCTTTTTGCTCACAGTCTGAGCCACAGGGTGAGTAACCTTGACCCCTAAGACCCCTCACTAGACTCACGTGTGTGTGAGTCCTGCAGAAATTGTGGAATGTTTCTCCCCCTTGTTGGGTCCAGACATTTAGAATGAATAAATTAAAGGGTGGTGGTAACATGGTCATTGTCATTGTAGACAATGTGGTATTTATGTATGGGCACTAGCTGTCTTTCTCATGGGCTCAGTAACAAGGGTAAGTTTGATCTTTCATCATGAACCACTGGGGTGTTCTTTATACACAGAGGCTGCACCAGCTGAAAATAGCCCAAACATCTTGTTATTTTGTCTTTCCCAATTTTTGCCTATTCATACCCCAGAATAAAAGACAGCCTGTTCAGCCTTTCCAAAGATTTGAAGAACATTATCTATTTGCTTTCCAAGTACCCATAAAAGACAGCTATCTATGCTCATTTTGGCTGGATGAGGGCATTCATCTATTTATCCATTCAATAAATATTTATTAAACGCCTACTATGTGCCAGGCACTGTGCTAGTTGCTACATGAATATTGCTACATGAAAAAGACAAAGGCCGAAAATTGCCAAACAAGTCTAAGTTGATTTTGGTGTACACATCTTCCTGACTTCTGGTCCCGTGCTCTGACCACAAACCCTTCACCACTAGACCACACTTCCCCAAATAAATACCTACTTCTGCATGCTGGGTATGGGCTGTGTGCGGCAGCATTTACGTAGGCGGCATGGAGAGCAGCCTTTCACTTAATGTTGCAATAACACCACGTTAAACAATGTGCACTGACTTCAAAAGGTATCGAACAGCTTGGTGCGGGTCAGGTCCCCTCATTCAAGTGCCATCGGGAGAGTGTGAAATAGGAAAAGTCTGTGTCTGATAAGGAAACTCTGCAGAGGATGAATGAATTTGTTTTCAATTTGGATTAAAATCAGATGTGGGATTTTACCCTCCTTTTCACTTTTGGATCCCCGATAAGAGGAACTCAGCACATGGATAATCATGAACTACACAAGTTTTGGTTTTATATGCTCAGACTTGTCCAGAACACAGAATCCTTGCCCTGCTGGAAGGCAGCACCATGCTCACAGACACACACACACCCCTGTCTCAAAGTCACCCTGACCTTTGCAAATGGCAAAGATAATTTCATAGGTTGGTTCTGATTTGGCTTTATTTTTAGGCTACCTTGGGTGAGCTCCACTTTTTAAAATGTGATTTTGCAGTCCCAAAATGGATACCCTGAGTAGATTGAGATGTGAGAATATTTTAGAATAATCCTGTGATTATTTTGGGTGTTAGTGGGGCAGGAGAGGGAGTCTGAGATTCAATCATCCTATACTACCACTTGTGGTTGAGTGCCTGCTAGCCTACTTCTGACCCTTTTCAATCTCTGTCATTTCATTATCCGGGAGAACAGAGGATCCAGGCCCCATGTCTGTACTGCAGTGACTTCCTCTGGGACCTGTCCCCAAACCCTCCTCTGCGTTTTGTAGCACCCTGTTCTTACCTCTGTCAAAGCATTTACCGCTGCCCTGCAATCCTATATTGACTTGTTGGTCTTTCCCTTGAGGCTGGAATCTCTTTGAGGGTCGGGACAGGTCCATCCTGTTTATTAGAGTAAGCACCAGTCCCCAGCCCAGTGCCAGGCCACCTGAGGCTCTCAATGGTTGCTTATAACTAAAAGAATAAATGAATTCATGGTCCCTCCTTGTCAGAAGGATGGATTTATCGTCTCCAACTCTCTGGTCATAATGGTGCCAGGAAGGAAAGAGTTAAGCTATCTGGAGGAAACAGGCTCACTCAAAGACCCTTTTCCTTTTTTATTGGCAACGGCAGGATAAGTGATATATGAGATAAATCCCGGATATAAAATCTTGACACATCTTTTAGATATTGGCCTGAGCTGCTTCAGACCTGAAGGGGAAGTAAATCAAATCATTCTAGGTTTTCTCTTAAGTGGCCCAGAGATCCAGCTGTGCATGGAAGGCAAGTCTAGACCCAGGAATTCAAAGCTTGACCTACTTTGTCCAAAGCTAATAATAAGAGGAGAGATGGATTTGCCTTCATAACCTTTCTTCCCTCTGCCTCCCTCCCTCTGTCTCTCTTTCTTTCATCAAGGATAGTGAAGGGACAAATGCCAGAATTAGGAGAACTGAAGGCCTCAGAATTGCTTTAGGATTCAGAGCAGCTCCAAGAAGTCTGTGTTTATTATGTGTGTTTTTCCTTTTCTCTCCCTTTTTTTTTTTTTTTTTTTTGCGTGAGGAAAAAAAAAAGCACCTAACTTCCCACCAACATAAACCAATGACATACAATGATGAAATTCTGTTTTCACCTCTGCCTGTGACAGGGAATGTAAAAATAGCAAGTGCCCCAGTTCCACGAATCCCGGCCTCCCTGCCCTCCCCTTTCCCGCCGGGTTGGGATCTCTAAGAATGGAGGTTAGCTCACAGCCCCGCGCGAGCCGCGCTCAGCCCCCGGACCGGCGGATGATGTCAGGCGACGGGAGCGGCCGCAGCCGGGCCGGGGAGGCCGCAGCCCCTGGGGAGCGGGGAGGGCGGCCTCGCCAGGCCGACGGCGCGCCCGGCCGTGCGGCGTCGCCTGACAACGGCCCTGGCGGCGCTGTGTTGCTGTAAACAGCCGCTTCCCTGTTACTATCTATAGCAGGATCGCCTGGCTCCCGGGTGCGGCGGCTGGAGGCAGGTCTGCGGTCCCGCTCCCCGCGCGCCCCGAACGGTCCGCCCACTCCTCTGATCCTGCCTGGTCCCTTTCCAGGTGCCCACCGCGGGCCCAGACCCCCGGGCCCGAAGAGTGGGGGAGGGGATACAGGGGCTCTGCGTGGACCTGCGCCTTCGCGCCCCAGAGGTGGCCGGCGCGCTGGGGCCGAGCCCGGGTAGCGTGACCCGGGCTGTCCTTTGCAGAAGGGCAGGAGGCTGGGGGTGTCTCGGGGCGTGGCGCACTCTGGAGCACCTTGCCACCCCAAAGCCCGGTTTTCCAGGACGCGGAGCAGCGCCTGGGGTCCCAGCCGCCGAGGTAACCCGCCTGGGCGCTGCGGAACACTGTCCTTCCAGCACCCCCGACTCCTCCCCCCTCCAATTCCGAGCTGGAAAATCACCCGCAGCGGGCTCCCTGTAAGCCCAGCTTCCTGGCGGGACCGAACCAGCCCCCCAATGAGGACTTACGTTCCCCCAAGAAGCTCACCCCACCTTGTTATCCCGAAGTGACCACTCTGCCCACATAACGCACCCTCGCCCCCCCACCCGTGCCCTAGCTCAGAAAGAGGCAAACGACCCCTTCAGATATCCTTGCACTTAGGTTTGGCACAATGTTTATCAGCTAGTGTCGCGGGGATTTGACAGTAACATTAGTAGTCCCACATATGGCCGAGAAAAAAAAATGAGCTGTCTTCCTTTAAAACAAAAAAATAAAAATAAAAATTCAAGTACCCTATATCGTAGATAAAGTAGGTTATCGTATTCTCTTGTTTTGGATCCTCCGCTTTCTGCTTCCAAACGCAGTAACAGTCCTAGTATTGCTCGAGCCCGGGGCTGAGGGTCTGCTTGGACATTCTGCACTGACTTAGGGCTAGGGTTGGGAATGGGGTAGGGGCGCATTCCTTCGGGAGCCCAGGCTTAAGCCCTCGGGGCCGTGTACCTGAGGCTGTTCCTCCCATATCTGCGTCTCAGGACAGTCTCCAGTTTCTGTACAATGGTATAGAGGCGCCCCTCGCCCCATCCCCCCGACCCCGGGAACAACGGTCCGCATTGAACCAGGTGCGAATGTTCGCTGGCCTTCTGCGCCTTTCCCGCCTCCCCTCCCCCGGCCGCGGCCCCCGCCTCCCCCCGCGCTGCACCCTCGGTGTTGGCTGCAGCCCGCGAGCAGTTCCCGTCAATCCCTCCCCCCTTTCACAGGATGTCCATATTAGGACATCTGCGTCAGCAGGTTTCCACGGCGGTTCCCTGTAGTCGCGGGGGGAGCCATCCCCGAAGTCCCTCACCTTGAGGGGTCTATGAGACCCCTAAGAGCAGGATTTCGAAATTCTTGCAGGACAAAGACACACACCAAGAGGGGGACAGGGGGCTGCGAGGGCGACGGGGGTGGCCCGGTGGCTGTAGAGGCGGCCGGGTCCGCGCGCCACCCCTCTGGCGCCGCAATGGTTGCGCCCGGTGACGCGTGGTGCTCATTCATAAGGCTATTATAAAAGCGGTGGCTGCGGCGGCCCGTACTCCAACAGCATCCGCAGCTAGCAGCCGAGAAGCCGAGACAGAGCCGGCGGCGGCGGCGCAGCGACTGAGCAGTGACCGCGCTCCTACCCAGCTCTGCTCCACAGCTCCCACCTGTCTCCGCCCCTCGGCCCCTCGCCTGGCTTTGACTAAGCGCGACCATGATGTTCTCGGGCTTCAACGCCGACTACGAGGCGTCTTCCTCCCGCTGCAGCAGCGCTTCCCCGGCCGGGGACAGTCTCTCCTACTACCACTCACCCGCCGACTCTTTCTCCAGCATGGGCTCTCCCGTCAATGCGCAGGTAAGGCTGGCTTCGCGCCGCCGCGGGGCCGGGGGCTGGGGTCGCCAAGGAGACGGCACTGGGGCGGGACGCTCGGGGAGACGAGTCGGGGTGCCCCTTGCTCTGGGCAGGGAGGCTACCACGGCCAGCCGAGCCCTAGCCCTGGGACTTGTTCTGAGCGCACGCACGCTTGCCATAGTAAGAATTGATGCTCCACTCCGGCGGCAGGTTCATTCTGAGCAGCCCCTGGTCCGTACTCTATAACTGGTCTCTGACACTAGCTGGGACAAACGTGTCCCAAGCACAGACTCGCTAACTAGAGCCTGGCTCCTCGGGGGAGGCGGCAAAAAGCGGCAATGCCCCCTCCCCCGGCAGCCTGGAGCAAGGAGGAGGGGTGAGGGAGGAGGGTGCAGCAGGCGGGTGTGTAAGGCAGTTTCATTGATAAAAAGCGAGTTCATTCTGGAGACTCCGGAGCGGCGCCTGCGTCAGAGCAGACGTCAGGGATATTTATAACAAACCCCCTTTCAAGCGAGTGATGCTGGAGGGATAACGGGAGCGCAGCAGCAGGACAGAGGAGAAAGGCACTGTGCTGCGGAATTCTTCGAGGAAACCGGGAGACCTTTCATCCAGGTTGAGCGACATATAAGAAGACCAGAGCCAGCCATGGCAGGACTGTCTCTCTCCCTGCTGCATGCGGCACTGGGAACTCGGCTAGCCCCACCTGTGTCCGGAACCTGTTCACTCACGTCAGCTTTCTCCTTCTGTTTCCTTCTAGGATTTCTGCACGGACCTGGCCGTCTCTAGTGCCAACTTCATCCCCACGGTGACTGCCATCTCTACTAGTCCAGACCTGCAGTGGCTGGTACAGCCCACTTTGGTCTCCTCCGTGGCCCCATCGCAGACCAGAGCCCCCCACCCCTACGGAGTCCCCACCCCCTCGGCCGGGGCTTACTCTAGGACCGGAGTCGTGAAGAACATGACGGGAGGCAGAGCACAGAGCATTGGCAGGAGGGGCAAGGTGGAACAGGTGAGGAGCTCTTCTGTACTTTCCCTGGGAAGGGGGGGTGGGGGAGATATCTTTGGAGATGGAGGAACACAGTAGAGAGGGTGAAGCCATTGATGGAATTGACTGCACATCCTGCACTTGGGAACCCTGGCTCCAAGCCCTTCCATCCCAAGTCACACTCTGATAGTCTTACCCCAAGAAGTACCCTAATAGTTTCTTCCCTAAGTTTCCTATCTCATGCTTTTAGTCTGGACTCTTCTTTGTTCTCTTGCTAGAGGATCTTATTTTCAATGCAAGTCACACCCAGCCTGCAACTGCAGGTTAGAAATGGCTTCACAAAAGATGTGACAGGAAGCTGGGAAGCTGCAGGAGCCAGTTCTACTGGAGTGGGTGAATGGAGGTGATGGCAGACACGGTTACTGAGTGTTGGTCTTTTTCATCCTTATTCTAGCTATCTCCAGAAGAAGAAGAGAAAAGGAGAATCCGAAGGGAAAGGAATAAGATGGCTGCAGCCAAGTGCCGGAACCGGAGGAGGGAGCTGACCGATACACTCCAAGCGGTAGGTAGACCCTATGGGTCAGTCCTTTTTAAAACTTAGGGGAAAATTGGAGTTTGGGCATAAGGGAGCAGGGCCCTTGAGTGAGACTCTGTCTTATGTGTTCTTTGATCCCTCTGTATACAGGAGACAGACCAACTAGAAGATGAGAAGTCTGCTCTGCAGACTGAGATTGCCAACCTGCTGAAGGAGAAGGAAAAGCTAGAGTTCATCCTGGCAGCTCACCGACCTGCCTGCAAGATCCCCAATGACCTGGGCTTCCCAGAAGAGATGTCTGTGGCTTCCCTTGATCTGAGTGGGGGCCTGCCGGAGGCTACCACCCCAGAGTCTGAGGAGGCCTTCACCCTGCCCCTCCTCAATGACCCTGAGCCCAAGCCCTCGGTGGAGCCCGTCAAGAGCATCAGCAACATGGAGCTGAAGGCCGAGCCCTTTGATGACTTCATGTTCCCAGCATCATCCAGGCCCAGCGGCTCTGAGACAGCCCGCTCTGTGCCAGACATGGACCTGTCTGGTTCCTTCTATGCAGCAGACTGGGAGCCCCTGCACAGCGGCTCCCTGGGGATGGGGCCCATGGCCACAGAGCTGGAGCCGCTGTGCACCCCGGTGGTCACCTGTACTCCCAGCTGCACCACTTACACGTCTTCCTTTGTCTTCACCTACCCGGAGTCTGACTCCTTCCCCAGCTGCGCGGCTGCCCACCGCAAGGGCAGCAGCAGCAACGAGCCCTCCTCTGACTCGCTCAGCTCACCCACGCTGCTGGCCCTGTGAGTGGGCAGGGAAGGGCAGGCAGCCGGCACACACAAGTGCCACTGCCCGAGCTGGTGCATTACAGAGAGGAGAAACACGTCTTCCCTAGAGGGTTCCCGTAGACCTAGGGAGGACCTTATCTGTGCGTGAAACACACCAGGCTGTGGGCCTCAAGGACTTGAAAGCATCCACGTGTGGACTCAAGTCCTTACCTCTTCCGGAGATGTAGCAAAACGCATGGAGTGTGTATTGTTCCCAGTGACACATCTGAGAGCTGGTAGTTAGTAGCATGTTGAGCCAGGCCTGGGTCTGTGTCTCTTTTCTCTTTCTCCTTAGTCTTCTCATAGCATTAACTAATCTATTGGGTTCATTATTGGAATTAACCTGGTGCTGGATATTTTCAAATTGTATCTAGTGCAGCTGATTTTAACAATAACTACTGTGTTCCTGGCAATAGTGTGTTCTGATTAGAAATGACCAATATTTAACTAAGAAACGATATGACTTTATTTTCCAGTAGATAGAAATAAATAGCTATATCCATGTACTGTAGTTTTTCTTCAACATCAATGTTCATTGTAATGTTACTGATCATGCATTGTTGAGGTGGTCTGAATGTTCTGACATTAACAGTTTTCCATGAAAACGTTTTATTGTGTTTTTAATTTATTTATTAAGATGGATTCTCAGATATTTATATTTTTATTTTATTTTTTTCTACCTTGAGGTCTTTTGACATGTGGAAAGTGAATTTGAATGAAAAATTTAAGCATTGTTTGCTTATTGTTCCAAAACATTGTCAATAAAAGCATTTAAGTTGAATGCGACCAACCCTTGTGCTCTTTCTGGAAGTTTTGTAAGTTTCTGAGAGGAGTTATTGGAGACCAGTTTGTCAAGAAAGGTAGCTCCTGGAGGGGGACACACCCTGTGCCTGATCTCTTATCAAAGAGGAGAAGGAAACCCTAGAGCTGATTTTGGAATATTTTACAATATTCCTATGGCAATGCTACTTACATTCGCTACTTACTGATTCTGGGGGCAGGAACCTGCTATGTGACAGCATTTGTGGGAACACGTCTTCCTGCTTTTAATTGTTTTGGTAGTCAAAGGGGGTAATATTTAAATCTAGTTGTGCTAATGTTAAATTTCAATGTCTTAATCTTAAAGGAATCCTTTTAGCAAACAACTAAGCTTTGCACAAACTCTTTTAACTTTTTATTCCCACAACATCATGTGAAGGTTACCCCTACCTTAAAGGTGAGCAAATTTAAGAGTGGTTGGGATAAATGACTTTCTTAATATTCCACTATTAGGACTGGAATCTTCCCACTCTTTGTCCTATCCAGCAGGCTGATCTACCTCTTAATACTTGGTTCAAAAAAAGTTTGCACTTGATTATAAAAAACCTACTTTTCAGTCCTTAACTCTAACATACGTACATTTAGTTGGACTGTGTTATTCTCCAAAGGAAAAGAGGGATATTGTCCCACCCCTTACTAATAAATGCATTGTAAGGCATTGAATTTCTTTAACACTAAATGCTCTTTATTCAAGTTACATGGGGCGAGAGGGTGGGGAAGAGAAAAATCTGCTCTGATCATTCTGTAAACAAAGAGTTACATAATAGCTCAAGAAAGAGAAGTCAACATGACTCTGAATGAGCTTTAACTTAGAAACTTTATCAGTTTAAGGAAGAACGTGACCTTTGTCTGGGACGCCTCTGGACATGGGGCACTTACACGTACACGCACATGGACAAACGACAAAGAAAGGAGACTGTGCCCTTGTCCCCTGCTCTCAGGTGTCACACAGGCACCAGGCTTGGACGCCAAGGACTATGTTTCCACACATGCTAAGTGGAAGAGGAGCACGGTGCCAGCCTTCTAATGCTCTGGTGATAATGAAAAACACTGGGTGTTTATGGGGTGTCACACTTAGTCACGGTAAAAGTTTTACTTTAAAATGACGGTTCCATTGAGGTTGATGGTCTTGTCTATGATTTCCTTGCTCTTTCCATAATAATTGACATTTGAAAGCAGCTGACTTAGGGCTCTATAGATCACTCCTATATCACAGACCACTTGAGGATTGCTTCTGCCAGTCTTGCAATAACAAAAGTGGCCTTAGGCTTGCAGTTTGCTGTTCAAAGGATAAATATTCTATAGCCTTTAAATATGACCTAAACTAAATACGGAGTGTAACTAACGCTTGGATCTGGAATAACAAGGTGATATGTCCCATAAGGAACCCTGCTGGCTTCCGTAAGTGTGCAGTAGTAACAACCTGAGCAAGAAGATTTCCCACATAGAGAAAAGCAGCTGGACCTGCTGCCCTGGACATTGATCTGCTCCTGGGAACCTCACGAATGGTCCCTGTCAGTCCCCCATGCTGACCATAGAGAGAGAGAGCATTGCTTCCCTTTGACAGCCCTGGCCGACGCCCAGACACAGACCCCCCCCCCCCCAGCTGAGACCAGTCTGCTCCATCAATATACTGAGTTAAAGGTCCAGGGAGGGGGAATCTCTTTAACAGGCTTCTCAGAGGCCATAGGGTCCCCATAAGTTGGACACCCTGCCAAGCTCCCTGCCGACCACTTTCATGGGTTTGAGAGAAGAAAGGCATTCCCTCTTACCAGCTGAAGGGTTCCTTCCACACCCCCCTTTACTGACTCAGGATTCAATAACTCCCATGGATGATTAACTCTGAGAATGTCAACTTCCTTTTGAAAAAGACTTTGTTGGATCCCTGCCCACAAGGTACGGCCTCACATTAGTCTCAGTAAACCAGTTATCTCAGGGCACCTGCATTCAACATCGACACAAGACATATACATTTAATAGAAGCGGGTGGAGGCAGGGGTCATTTCCTTACGGGGACCATGTCCAGTTTAGCTCACCAGTGGATCCCCAGATCTAGCTCTGTGCTTGGCACATGGTATAGGGTTAATGAATATTTTGCTTAGTGGGTTAATGAATAAATTCTGCACTATTTTTACCGGTAGAAATATATTCCACACATATCCTCCATCTTCTCCTATCCTGGGCCCCATTAGGATATCAAGCAATGGGGATTGCATGTCTTTTATGTCTGGCTGCAAACACACACCCCTCGTCCATCCTTGGCCTTTGGAATTCCTTCACTGCCTCCCCTGGATTACCTGTGCCAATTCAACTTCAAAGTGAATGCATTGCCATTGGGCTTCTGGTTCTTAATTAATTTTAGATGGAAAAGGGTAGAAAAAATATTTATCTCTGTAGAATTGTGGATTGTGATTCTGCACTGTCTTTGCACATCACTGCATCTTGTGTAATTATCAAAATTAAAGGGTAGCATTTAACAATTTGTTCTAATAACAGTAATTTTGTATCAACAGCAATTCCCATGTGTAAATGAAAGGAAATCAATTATGCTATCTTTAATTAATAGACAAAGAAAGGACTGAGGCACAGTAAAAGTTCTCAGATGATTACCCTAAGGAAATCATCTGGAGTTTCAATGTTTTTCAAGTAAAAAAAATCAAAAAGAAATTAATCTTTAAACTGTGTATAGGACTCCTTCCAAACATAGAATAAGCAAATTCCTCAAAAAATAAATGGGATACAGGCATCATTTGAATGCTGATTAGCAGAGTGCTTTAAATCAATTCCTCTCCAACTCTATCTCATGTCCTCTCTCCTGCAGGCACTCTGCTCCCAGGACTTCTTTCCATTCTTCACACATATAGAATGCTTGTTCCTGCAGCAGAGCCTTTGCACTTGCTGTGTCTCTGCCTGCGCCCCTTTCCCCAGGCTGTCTCCTTGCTGTTGTTTAAGACTCAGTTCAAAGAACATCTCCTCCAAGAGGCCTTCCCTGGTCACTCCATCTAGGGTAACTTCTGCACACACTCCCTGCCCAGGACTCTCTCATTACCCTGCTTTGTTTTTTCACCACATATATCACTATCTCTAACATCTAATTTATATTTTCTTTTCCTTTTAAACTTTTTTCTGCCTCTCATCACTGGACAGTAAGTTCCACTGGAGCAGGCACCCTGTCTGTCTTGATCACATCTGTATTTCCAGTGTCTATTAGGCACTGAAATGCTTGTTTGATGGAGATGGATGCGTGAACGAATGCAGATGAAAATAACAAAAATGTCTAAAGGGAGATAGCTAGAGCTTAAAAGTGAAGATGAACTGTGTACTTCATAGATTTCTTCCAAGATAGAAGAGTATTCCCATTTGTTTAAAGAATTATTGGCAAGGGCTCTACAATATTAAGATGAGGAACTAGCTACCTTGGGAAGGAATTTTAAGGGGTACAAAAAAATACAAGTAAACTTCAGGTCAGCGACTCTTCTAGACTAATTACAGATTTAGGAATTATTTCACTATCAAATGCAGAGTGGATGCATATATAAATCTAGGTATAATCATCTCAAAGAAACAAACAAAACATGTTTTTCATTCTGATTGATATAAAATTTTCAGACTATCCCACAAATCCATTTGAGTCGTTGGTTCCTAGCAATCAGTGTGCTAAATGGTAAAACCTATAATTTAGTCTGCATTAGAAGAATAAAGGTTGGCCACTAACATTATCATTATCAATATCAATGTCATTATCATAATCATTTGCCAAGGATATGTCCAGACCTGAGGAAAAGCAGGTGGGAATAATTGAGTCCTGATGAATGAGTTCAAAGTCTATGAAGGAGGCTGCTTGGATAGATTTCCATTTTCTTTGTACATAGGAAAAAGCAACAGAAACATAAACCAGTTTATATTAAAAATTGGTTTATTATTGTTTTTTTTTCTTTTTTTGTTTTTCCTATTTAGCTTGTTGCTATAGGTTTATTATTGTTTGTTTTTTTTTTTCTCATGGCTTGCCATTCCATGCAAGGTTTATTATTGTTAAAATGACTTATTCTAATGGTTCCACACACCAACTGTTGGACTAAACTAAGACGCCTTTCCTTTGCCCAAGAAATATTGTTCAGTTGTTGAGGAGGATGCAGAGAGGAAAGGCTCTGGCCATTGTCTCAAGGAGGCTGCCTGGCCCGATGGCCATCATTACTTGATAAGCCCTTTTTACTTTCAGCTCATGGTGCTTGGGTTTGGTTCATCCGGGTGATTAGGAGGTCTGAGAAACCACAGGGATCTAATTGTCGGTTATGTTAGATGCAGGCCCATACGAAGGGGCCCCTGTTAAAGGGTCTGGAGCAAAAGGCAACATCTTCATCCAAAGTGTAAATGATCCAGGCTCCAGTTACTGCCATACTTACTTTGGGGAACAATTTATGGTCAGATCTGTGGAAGCAATGATTTGTTTTCAGGCTTTTTAGTCAATCATGTGTCTATCATCACAACTAAATTTATCAAAGCAATATGATAAATTAATCTGGCTTTCAGAAAATGGATCCAATTTAGCAGAGTGGTCCAGAGCATAGACTCAGCTTTGAATCCTGGCTCCTTGACCTTGGGGAAGTTATTTAACCTCTCTGCACCTTAGTTTCCCCACCTGTAAAATGGGGATAATAATTATACCCACTTCTTGGGATTGTTGTGAGCAATAAATAAGTTAGTATGTGTGGAGTGCATATTACAGTGCCTTGGCACACAGACGTTATGATAGCTGGTATTTATTATCTCTATAATTTAGGGAGACGGGGGTCAGGGGAGCAAGCATGGGCTTCGTTTCATTCCAGAAAAAGTTTCTGGGTGTCTAGTATACATCAGGTATTAAATTAAGTATGAGAAAGACAGTTCTGTCCTCAGGGAGTTAATGGTCTAGTAAGGGAGAAAGGCATGCAAACACATACATTATAATACACTGTAGCAATGGAAATCCATGCCACTTACACAGTTGCATGGAAGAGGGAGTGACAAACCCTGTCTGGGGGAGTCTCTGAGGAAGGTGACCTCTGTGATGGGCTTTAAATGTATATGGAATTTACTAGATGAGCAAGTGACAGGGTGGAGGGATTGCAGGCAGAGAAGTAGCACTGCGAAGGCACAGACTCGTAAAAAAACAACTCTGGTTTTGCTGGACTATAAATGGCGGGGCATAAGGGGGAGACGAGTGGGTGGAGATGTAAATTACACACATCACATAGTGCTTTTAATTTCATTTACATCAATATTGCAGCATCAAAGCAGGGGGGGCTGGAGGTAGGTCAAGAAGAGGTAACTGTAGCCAGATCACAAAGAGCCTGCTATTATTTTCTTAGTTCAGTTGTGTGTAGGCTGAACCAAGGCAGTGGTGGTGGGAATGGAGAGGGAACAAGAAGTAATTAGGGGGTAGGACTGTCAGGACTTGGTGATTGAGTGGATGTGGGAGGCCAGGGGCAGGGAGGGATCCAACCTCACTCCCAGGTTCACCAGGCTCCACACACAAGGAGGCTTGGGGTTCCACTGATGACTTCATCACTATAGGAAGAAGAGCAGGTTTGGGGGTAAAAATGTAAGTTCCATGTTGAACATGTGAGTTTGGGATGCCTGTGGAATATTCAGGGGACATGTAGGCAGTTGAAATTGCACAACAGAGGTTCTATGATATGAGTTTATAGAGTTTGTCTGGAAGCAAACGTTGGGATAAAAACCTGGAGCCCTTAGGATAAAATATTGACAATGGCTAACATGTGCTTGCTCTGTCCAGACTGTGCCATGAACTTTAAATTTACAGGCAATGCCAAATCAAAGACCATATTTGCTTTGCTAATCATTGTACTTCTAG
Organism: Varecia variegata; assembly: GCA_028533085.1. Lineage (NCBI taxonomy): Eukaryota > Metazoa > Chordata > Mammalia > Primates > Lemuridae > Varecia > Varecia variegata. The sequence continues at coordinate 21,326,786 of CM052442.1, read as the reverse complement.
TAACTGGCACATAATGGGCATACTATAATTATTTTGTCAAATGGATGCTCTCATTTAGTCTTTGCAACAATCCTATGAGGCAGGTATTATTAGTACCCTCATTTTACAGATGAGTAAAATGGTTAGGAAAGGTTAAGTAGGTTGACCAAGGTTATACAACTGGTAAATAGCAGATCTGAGATTTGAACCCAGCTTTTTGTGACTCTAAAGCCCAAAGTGCTTAACCACATGGTTAGAATGTTAAAATCTGCCCCTGAAGATGTACCTTTGTGACCTAGGGCAAGACTCTAACCACTCTGAGACTGTTTTCTATGCTATAGCAGGGGTGGGTTTCAAAAATCTCAAAGCTCCCTTTCCAGTTTCAAAATTTTGATGACATCAGATGACTGCTACGGAAATGCACCGAAAGGGCCCACATCACATTATTCTTAGGTGCTCAATGTTTCGGTAGCAACACTGGGGCATGCTCTGCAGTTGACACTCTTGTGTAGAGTCTAGAAGCCCTGAGCAGTGTGTGCAGGGCTACTGAAGTGTACCAAGCATGGGGAGGTGGGAACTGTCTGTCCCAGGTGCCAGCAATGAGGGTGTATTTGTTCTATTTCTGTACAACAAACAGAACAACTTAAAACGACACACATTACTTATCTCACACTTTCTGCAGGTCAGGAGTCCAGGCACAGCCAGTTGCTCATCTAGAAAACTCCATCCATCTTCCGAACAGAACAGTGTTGTGTTCAAGGTCTCACAAGGCTGCAATCAAGGTGTCAGCTGAGCTGGGTTTCCAGCCAGATGCTTGAATGGGGAAGAGTCCACTTCCAAGCTCACTCAGGTTGTTGGCAGACTTTATTTCCTTGTGGCCGTATAACTAAGGGCCCTGTTTTTTGGCTAGCTGTTGGCTGGAGACCACTCCCAGGTCCCAGAGGCTGCTGTGTCAGTTTCCTCAACGTGGCTGCTCACTTCATCAAGGCAGCAAGGAGAACCTCTCCAGAGTGTGCTAGCAAGATGCAGCCATATATATACACATACATACATATTTCATATATATTATACATATATATATTTGGTGACATAATTATGGGGGTGACATCCCATCACCTTTACATTTTCTATTGCTTAGAGGCAAGTCTCACATTCTACCTGCACTCAACAGGAGGGAATTACACAAAGATATCAGGAAGTAGGAATTGTTGGGGGCCACTGTAGAGTCTGCCGTCCATAAAGAGTCACATTATCTGCATAGAATTTAAAAGTAATAATAAAACCAAAAAAGCTTTTTTCTATTTTTAATGAACACCATGAGCTGGCAACTGGCACTGATGTTGTCAGTGACAAAATACTCCATCCTGATAAAATCTTTTGTTGTTTTAAGTTGTAAACGGTTGTTGGGATTACTGTTGAGTTTGAATAATGTATATGTAAGCTGGACTTTAAAAAATTACTTATTCAGAGGCCAGGTGAGGTGGCTCGTGCCTGTAATCCTAGACTCCAGGAGGCCGAGGTGGGAGGATTGCTTGGGCTCAGGAGTTTGAGACCAGCCTGAGCAAGAGCAAGAGCAAGATCCCATCTCTACCAAAAAAATAGAAAAAATGAGCCAGGTATGGTGGCGCCAGCCTTTAGTCCCAGCTACTCGGGAGGCTGAGGCAGGAGGATTGCTTGAGCCCAGGAGTTTGAGGTTGCAGTGAGCTATGATGATACCACTGCACTCTACCCAGGGCAACAGAGTGAGACTCTGTCTCAAAAAAATAAAAAAATTTTTCTTATTCATTATAAGCATAATATTCTACTTGGAAGTTATTCTGACAGCCCCCAACATATGGACTCAGCTATATGCCTTCATTTTAAGAGTAAGCTTGTCATGGTTCAGAATAATCTGAGATCCTTTTGGGTGCGGTGCCTGTCTTCAACTCCTGTGGTAGTACATAATGGTACTGTTTAAACACTAGATTTGAAATAAACAGAGATAACACAGTGACTGTGAAGACATAGAAACTGAACTTGAGTTACTTTTGTTATTCTATATAACCATTTGGAATTTTTGTGTTTTAAAACTGTGAAGTAGGGTAATACAACGTTTTGTCATGTTTTTATTTGGTAAATGCACATTTTAGTTAATATACGAAACAATTATACTAGGTTTGAATATTATCTTTAAAATAGAAATTTCCTTTTAAATTGTTTATTTTAGAACTAAAGAAGGAATCGAGAAAACAAAACATTATATCAGTAGGGGGATTCAGTAGTTGCACTACTAATACCAGGTAAGCTTCTCTTATGTTGTCTATGAATAAACAGCTAGTCCTAATTTGGGCTCGCAATGTGCTAGACAATGTTCCAAACACCATATATATACACACACATATATAAAATATACATTCATTTAAAAATCTTCAAAACTATTCTTCAGGGTAACTCCTGCTATTATCCTTATTTTATAGATCATACTACAGTTGGGGCGCGAAAGACAGTGATCTGCTCAAGATCATCAACTGGAGTGGCATAGCTGGAATTTGAGCCCAGGCAGTGTGGCGCCAATGCCTGAACTCTTAGCCACTAGTAAGGAAAAAAAAAGCGAAACCAGTGTCTCCAACAACCTTGCAGGCGATGGCAGCCTTCAGAAAGGACAGGAGGAGGGCTCTTTCCATTCCTGACCAGCCCCTGCAGCTCCTGGGCGGAGGGTGCGCTGGCTTCCCAGGGACCTCCCAGAGGGATGTCTGGGGAGAGCTCTCAGTGTCCCCTCCTCCGCCCTCTCCGCACCCTCGCCGCGCCCCTGCCCTCGTCTGCCAGGCCAAGGTTTCTCCTGGCCCTTCCCAGCTTCCGGCCCTTTGCTCCAGGCCAGGTCGCCGGGGCAGGCGGTGCCAGGAGCTCGCAAGCCCTCTATTTACTGTTTGGTTTCCACGGTGACACGTAGGCGCCGTCAGCACCTCCCGTCACCGGCCCCGCAGCGCTGCCCCCACCCGGAGCTATGACGTCTGCCCGCCGCTTCCGCTCTGCCCATATTTGGCACGGCCACTGCGCCGCGGGTCCGGAGGAGGCGGGGGCGGGACTCCCGCCGCGCCCCGCCCCCGGTCCCTGGCCACGTCCCCGCGGAATGCTGGCGGAGGCTCGGTTCCACGCGCCCCCCGTCCCCTTCCCCGAGACCTGAGCCGAGACGGGGGGCGGGGGCGCTGGGGACCCGGAGACAGGCCGCAGGTGACGGATGGATGAGCTCAGGTCTACCATTCCGTGTCTCTGTGCGGCGAGGCTGCAGTCGAGACTTGGGGCTGTCTCGTCTGTTCCGGGTGGGTGATCTGGGATCACGACTTCCTCATTCTGTGCCCGGAAATCGTGCCGTCCCTCGCCTAACTCTGTCTTATGTTTTATAGCCTTGATCTCAAAATTCTCGCCCATGGCACAGCGGAAAGCTTTGAGGACAACAGGGGCCAGTGTTGACCCTGGGGGATAAGTGACCTTGATAAGGCCACTTCTCTTCCTGGCCTGTAACAGGAACTGTGGGGGTGGGTTGCAGCACTATCAGCAGGCTTGTGAGGGGAGATCTACCTCGCCTGGGAACTGTCCCCACCCCACGACATCACTGGAATGACCACTGGAATGTCAGTGACGTTCTGGGAGGGCCGACCCCTAGTTTCTGACCCCGACAGCAATTTTGTGTCTCTTTGCATCTTGCTCATATTAGACGCTTAATTAACTGTAGTTAACTGATCACTGTATGAATAGTAATAGTCCCAGGCAAGTTACCTTCAGATTTCACCTTCATAAATCCGGACCCCTGCACTTCCTCTCACAGGCGGAGGGAATAGAGCGATGATTAATAATCGCGCGGCAGGGTTGCCAGTGTAAAGCGATTTGCAGATCTAAAGGGCAATAAGCATTCCTGGGAGGAATCCAGCCAGATTCCAGAAGTCTCTGAGGGAGCCGTGGGTGTGTCCTGCCGGGCCACAAGGGCGGGGGAGGGGCGGGCAGTGCCGCAGTGGCCACCGCTGGGGAGCGGACTGCAATTGCAATTGCGAGGAGAGGTGTGGGGGTTAATCCTTCAAGATGCCTGTCACCAGCCTCCCACCCCCACTCCCGCACCCCAGATTCCCCAATTCCTCTGGCTTTTTCATAATTCCAGAGCTGGAAAGCACAGCAGAGACTATCATCTAGTTTAACCTCTCTGTTTCACAAATGGGGAAACTAAGGCTCAGAGAAGTTGGTTCACCCATCCAAACGTGCACAGCTAGTCAGAAGCAGATACAAGACAGGATTCCTGGCTTCAAAATGTGTTCTCCCTACTCTTCTAGCCTCCTGCGCTCCCCTGGCTTCAGAACCCTGTTGCCTGGCTCAGTCGGTGGGGTATACAGTTAGGCCTTCAGGGCTGATGCCGCTGACGCGTCTGCTGCTATACACAGCCCACAGCACGACACCAGGGCCCAGGGGGATGGCCAAGAGGTGTGTACTCCGAAAGTCACTAGCATTCCTCCTCAGTGGCTGGAATGGCTACCCTTGTCCAGAGAATAGGAGCTGGCTGTCCTGAAACTAGTCTCAGACAAGCAGGTGGTCACTTTTTCAGGTTCCCCAAGGCTTGCATTACACTTTTCTCAGCCAGGACGACAGCACAGGGCATGAGGAGCCTGCACCCGCAGAAGCCCCTTTGCTGCAGTTCAGAAGGTCTTTTCCTGGGACACTTAGGTTGGCTGCTGAGGGGCAGTGCCTCTTCAGTGCTTCTCTCTTTTCCCCCTTTCAGTCTCACCCGACTTCCTCTTACACTCTCTTTCTTGCCTAACTTCTAGGCTGGACATGAAGGCAGCTCAGGCCGAGAAGACCGGGACGCTTGGCGGGAGGGTCTGGGTGGCTCACCTTTCTTTCTCCCTGTTCTTGGAGCTGTGGCAGCAGAACGGCAGCTCTGCCACCTGCGGGACGCGTGAGGCAGCGCGCCGGTCTCCAATTCCAGAAGCATCGTCATGGTGGTGCTGGCTAGGGGAAGAGTTTTTCTTTGTTCGCTCTGAAGGAAATAGCAAAACTTGGCACACAAAAAAAAAAAGGAAAAAAAAAAATAAAAAAAGAAAACCAAACCAAACCAAAACACACTAACCATTCCAGCTTTTTCTCTCTTTGGTTTATTTCTGAGGATCTGGTCGATTGGGATGCAGAAAACACATCTGTTGTTTCTCTTGCTAAGACTGCTCTTTTCCTTCCTGCTCTCCAAACCCTACCCCTTCTTTCAAATCCTATTTCAAATTCCACCTCCTTCATCACAACTTTTCTGATTCTCCTCTCCTATATGTCTTTTGAAATATGGCCGTGCACAGACCCAGTGTACATATGCTGTCTTCTTTGCTATTGTTTCCTTGAGGGCAGGGGACTGTGTTTTCTGTGTCTTTTGTGTCTATAGACCCCATAGTGTCCAGCACAGGGCTAGGGACAAAAAACTGCTCTCAAAAGGTCCTTGTTTATTAACAAATTAATTGATTAATAATTTCTACAGAAACAACCCTAAACCTTTGCTTCAATAAACCTTCCAGAACTCTTAGTTCGCTGGGGGAATCTAGATGATGATCTAATCAAATATGGCCTTGCACAATAAGTAGTTTCACAAAGCAATTTCACAAGAGAACACCAACACCACCCAGAGTGGGATGAGGAAGTTTGAAGTTTGCAGTGGACTCTCAGAATGATGATGAGGGTGGCGTTGTTGTGGCAAGGTCAAAGGACAGCGAGTTAGGAGAGGAAGAGCCTCTGTTCCTGGGATGGGAGAGGCAGCACAGGCTCTAGAGTCAGCTTCACACCCAGACTCCACCACTGGCTGTGTGGCCTTGGGCAAGTTCACTCTCCTTTCTGTGCCTCAGTTTCTCCACTGTTCAAATAAGTACCCATCCCCTAGTGATACAGTGAGGATGAACTGAGTTGGTATTTGTAGAGTGCTAGGACAGTGCCTGGCATACAGTAAGTGCTATATAACTGTTTATAAGGGATTTCCCAGCTTAGCTGTCTCGTGAATGGAATGGAGATGATTATATGATCTCTTTCAGGGCAGTGCATAAGCTTTGGGGTCAGGCAGGTCTGGGTTGACTCCTGTCTCTGTGAGTAGTTGTGTGACCTTGCGTAGATAACTCGACTTCTTTTAGACTCAGTTTTCTTATCAGTGAAGTGGGGATAATTGTGCCTACCTCAAAGACTATCGAGACTGTTGCGTGTTTGTAAAGTGCCTGGCACATGAGGAGCTTAATAAACGGAAGCTATGGTTATTACTATGGCTCAGAGGAGCCATGTATAAAGGAGAATAGTTTCCAAGATCTTTGAAGTTTCAAGAAAGTTTGAACTATAGAATAGCAATAAGGCCAGCTCAACTTCTGGAGCTTGGTGGGGAGGTCGGCCCAATCTGGGCGGTGAGTAGATATCACAAGGTCTGAAGAAGCCAGGAATGGCCTGACTTGCACATTGGCTCTAGGAACATTGTCTGCTCGAGGGCTGTGCAGAGGGTGTGGACCCAGTGGGGCTGGATGCCAGGAGCTGAAGGCCCCTCCTGTTCTTCCCAGGAGGGGGGACTTTAGTAGGGAGGGTGTGGGCCACCCCGGGCCTTGGTAACCTCTTGTTGCTGAGTGTGTGTGTGGGGGTCGGGGGGCAGGGGGAGCGTGGGAATAGCCCAGAAATATCCGCTCCTGGAGGTGGACTCCCAGGCCCAGGGTGGCCTCCCTCACGGCAGAACCTGCCCACACAGCTCCTCGAAGCTGCCATTCCCAGCCTTGACTGAGGACATCCCAGACTGATTGCCAGCAATTATCCGAGGGGTGGGGGGAAGGAGGGTTATGATAGTCTTAAAGCTGAATTAATCTTAATTCCCTTCAACTACATGTGTGGAAAAATACCAAACGGAATATGCAAATGCTGTCTGTATTCCTTCAAGTTCTTTTTGAAGTAGGAAGGAGGGTTGTAAAATCAAACAATGGTAGGGTGTTGCAATCCCAAACATGTTGGGAATCACTATTATGGTCCTCACACTTGACAGCTCTTGTTCCCTATGACACATGAGTTTCATGCTCCCAAACAGGTCAGGGATAGGGATCTACCCTGACTATTACCCTGGCTGTTATTCGGGGATCCCAAACACGGTCTGAGGCCTCAACAAATCCACTTTAGGAATCGTTTGGGGATCACAGAACGTTCTGTAAACCTCCTTCCAAATTCATATTTCCAGTGATGGTGACAGGGTGGGGCCCAGTGAGTAGCCCCTGGAGCAGAACTCGAAGGTAGAAATTATCTTGTAAAAAAACATAACGTAGGAAGAGTCACGAAGGTGCTAATATAGGTTGTCCCTGGAGGGGAGGGAATGCGTGTTTATTTTTTTCTTTTTACTTGTCTGTACTTTCTGATTTTTTTGTTTTTGGCAAGTACATATTGCTTTTGTCATAAGAAAAAATATTTTTAAAGTGTTCTCCGCAGAGCAGTGTGTTTGTTTTTTAAATAGATAACATAATAAATGGGAAGTTTCAAATACCTCCTCGCAGTTGCTTTTTTTCCTCTGTCCCTTCTTTCCAAAAGAAATAGATGTTGTTGGTAGAAACCTTTGAAAATTCAGTTAAAAAAAAAAGAAAGAGAGAAAATAAAAATTGACTGTAATCCCATTACAGAGATAACCACTGTCAACATTTTAAAATCTACCTTTGCAAAACACACTCTGGGAGGCCGAGGCGGGTGGATTGTTTGAGCTCAGGAGTTCAAGACTAGCCTGAGCAAGAGCGAGACCCCGTCTCTACTAAAAATAGAAAGAAATTATCTGGCCGACCAAAAATATATATAGAAAAAATTAGCCGGGCATGGTGGTGCATGCCTGTAGTGCATGCCTGTAGTCCCAGCTACTCGGGAGGCTGAGGCAGAGGATCGCTTGAGCCCAGGAGTTTGAGGTTGCTGTGAGCTAGGCTGACGCCACGGCACTCACTCTAGCCCGGGCAACAAAGCGAGACTTTGTCTCAAAAAATAAAAAAAAAAAAAAAAATAAAGTGTTTCTACAAAAGTAGGACCATGCCATAATATTATTTTGTAATCTGCTTTTTGTACATGGTAGATCATGGATATCAAATATTTTTCTTCATGATTACTTTAATAGTTAGTCATTAGTTATAAACATCCCACAATTTAACCAATCCTGTATTGTCATAGCAGAAAAATAGGAGAGGGAAAAAAAGATTAAAAAAAGAAAAAAGAAATCCTGTATTGTTGGACCTTTGGGATTTTTTTTGCTATTTATAGACATGCTGCAAATATCTTTGTGGCTAAATTTCTGTGCACATCTAAGATTACTTTTTTAGAAGTGGGCCAAAGGGAGTGTTCACTTTTAAGGTCTTTGAAATGTAGCCATGTAGTCAGTACGCTGTCAAACAGTGTGGTGTGCAGACCCTGTTGTCAAATAGGAAGGAAGTATTGGCTCATCCAGTTTCTAGCTGCGTTAAGGAAATTACCCTCTTTACACTTCAATTTCCTCAACTGTGAAACTGGAATGATAGCTATCTAATAAGACTGTTGTGAGGACTGGATGAAAAAAAACTGTGTGAAGTTGTGCCTAGCCCAGCACATGGTGAGCACTCAATAAATGGTGGTTGTTTCTGATTTCTAGATTGTCTTGTTTTCGGGGGGAAGAAGTTGGCTTGGAGATTGAGGTCCAGTTTCCTGGGAAAGTTGGGAGCAGGTTGAAATGGCGAATGGGCAGATGCTGGAGACAAGGAAGGTGGAAGGGGATGAGCACTAGAGCACCAGAGCACTAGAGAAGGGCATATGGTGACAGGGTGGGGGTGGGTGGGGGTAGGGGTGGGGTTGGAGGAAGAGAGGATTAGTAGAGGGGACAGAGGGATATGGGGAAGCATGGGAATGCCACGGACAGAGGTGAGATGTCTAGATGGGCCATTTGGAATGGGGATCCTGGGAAACAGAACCACACACCAGTCACTTTGGGGCCTGAGAGGCCACCTCTATAAGGTCCGAGGTGAGCCTGTGTCCTCTGATGAGCCTGTGTCCTCTTGTCCCCGGCCCCCACGAGGCTGCCCCCTCCTGCCTTCCTCTCAGCCGCATCTTGCATCACTGCACAGTCTCTGAGTTCCTTGAGTGTGCCACGTCGTTCCTTCCTGTCGTGTGACCTTTGTGCATTCTGTTCCCGCCACCGGGAACGCTATTCCTGGCTAACTCCCACGCATCTTTCAGATCTCGAGCCCAAATCTCACTTCCTCTGAGAGACCTTCCCTGACCATCTGTATAAACCCTGTCCTCGTTCCTCTTCCTTGACTCTCTCACAGTCCTCTCTCTGAACCTGCATAGTAAGGTCAAGGTTTATAGATACGTGTGCTTGTGGGATTATGCACCTGTGGTGTCCCCACTAGGCTAAATGCTCCATGAAGGCAGGGACAGGGTCTGTTTTTTGCTCACTATTGTATATTATATGATGCACAGCACATAGTAGGTGCTCCATAAGCATTTATTGAAATGGAGGAAGAATATGCCAATTCATTTGTGACATGCAAAATGCCTTTTATACCCCCTCCTGTGGCTTCAATTCCATCTTGATTGATGCTGGCTGCTTGTTTTAAGGAACAGGACAATTGGGGGCTTTGAGGGATGCCTTGGCCAGCTCCTCTCCCATCCACCTTCCCCCTGGGGAATCAGCTGCCCTTTCTAAGACGAAACACTTTCAACCTGTGCTTCACAAACTTTAATGTGTGAATAATTACGCAGGGGATCTTCTTAACATCCTATTTCTGACACAGGAGGTCTGGGGGAGGGTTGGAGATCCTGCCTGTCTAAAGCTCCCGAGTGATGCCTATGCTGTCGGTCCCAGGACCACACTGGCTACAGCGTCTGTGTTCTGCTCCCACGCTTAAGGTTGAGTCGCCGCGCCCCCTGTCGGCCACTATAGGCTATGACAATCTTTGACCACCTAAGGAGATGAAGACAGCTTGCTGGAATTTTAAACACACACAATTTTGGGGGAACAAGACCTTCTGCTAAAAACAGACGGGCACATGGATTCTGACAGTCTTAGGAAGTTTACTCTTAAGAATGCACTCTGTAAAAGATCCCTGCCATCCTGAGGTGAAAGGAATTCCCGGAACGGAAGGATGTGAAGATTGCGAGGAACCCTATACTCTCTGATAAGCAGTTTTCTTTTTCTTTTGCCACTGATGTTGGATTTTTCCACTTGCTGTTTTTTTTTAAATGGCAGAAGCCTTTCTTCATCAGGGCACATTATGACTTTCGTGGGCCCAAGGCATTCTTGCCTTTGTGAGCCCCTTTCTCTATAAAAATTAATTTAAAATTATGTATATATTTAATTGGCATTAGTTTACTCAGGTTCCCACATATCCTTTTTTCCAATTTTTAAAAATTGTGGCAAAATACACATAACATAAAGTGTACAGCTCAGTGGTATTAAATACATTCACAATGTTGTGTGACTGTCACCACCCTACCACCATCTGTTTCTAGAACTCTATTTTGTAAAACTGAAACTCTTTACCCATTAAATAATAACTTCCTATTCTCTTCTCTCCCCAGCCCCTGGCAACCACTATTCTACTTTCTATCTCTATGATTTTGACTACTCTTGTACCCAACATTGTATTAGAGGCTTCAAGGACTATATTGCTTTTTAAGCAGGTGACCACATTGCACATGTTAAACAAGTTAGACACATAATGTGCTGAGTGTTTACTATGTGCTAAGTGCTTCAAACATATCATTTAAGCTTCAGAACAGCCCCGTGAGGGAGGAAGTATAACCCACATTGTACCGATAAGAAAACGAGCTGAGAGAGTGACATCACTTTCCTCCTATTTCACGTCTAGTAGGTGGCAGAGCTGAAATTTGAACCCCCAGCCTGTCTGATCCCCTTCAAGGGCCGTGCCCTGCATGAGATGGGATATACAGTGAGGTGCCTTCCTGGATATAGTAATGTCTTTCCAAATGCGTGCTACAGTCCACAGTGTCAGGGCTACCGGGGAGCAAGATGTCAGGGAGGGCTTCCAGGTTTTAGGGAACAGGGAAACTGGAGGCAGGCTTTGGAGAAAGAGTGACTACAGAGGGAAAGGCATTTGGGAGGTGCAGAGGTGGGAATAAGAATGGCATATTTAGGCTGGGTGCGGTGGCTCATGCCTGTAATCCTAGCACTCTGGGAGGCTGAGGCGGGAGGATCATTTGAGGCCAGGAGTTGGAGACCAGCCTGAGCAACATAGAAACCATCTTTACAAAAATTAGAAAAATTAGCCAGGTGTGGTGGCATGTGCCTGTAGTCCCAGATACTTGGGAGGCTGAGGCAGGAGGATTGCTTGAGCCCAGGAATTTGAGGTTGCAGTGAGCTATGATCATGCCACTGCCCTCATGCCCAGGCAACAAAGTCTCCAAAACAACCCCAACCAAACAATAACCAAAAACCAAAAACCAAAAACCAAAAACAAAAACCCAAAAGAATGACATATTTAGAGCATCACAGGAAGACTTCCCAAGCTGGAGGGGACCAGAGTGCCACAGGCTGGGTGTAGTTATGAAGAGTGAGGAACTTGGGCCCAATCCAATGTTCAATGGAAGGTCTTTGTCTCCTTAAACCCTAAAATCTAGTCCTACATCATCAATAACATAGCAAAGTTTCACCTGTCCTCCCTGTCTCAGTTCTCTATCCACCCGATGGAAGTTACCATGCTTGCCCTACAATCTCAGAGATGTCAGGATGTTGAGCCGCATAGGGTGGGGAGCCCAGGTCTGATTCAGCCTCAATCCCCAGGGCCTGAGGGCGCAGTACAGGTTTGAGGAAGGAAAGGACACTGTATCCTACAAATCCCTTTAAAGCTGCAGCAAGAGGCAGGGTGGCTGGAGAAGGGGTCCGGAGCCAGAAGAGGGCGCTCTTTAGCAAAGCAAGGTTTGCTATAAGGCCCCCCCCCCCACGGGGATCACGCACTGAGAATGGGCATTCCTGCGCTTTGCTTTAGGCTTTAGGATTTAGGGGCCAAATCATTCCACTCTTATATTTAAACCTTCTTTAACTCTGGTTTCCTAACAAGGAAAAGGGACTAAAATGTAGTTTATTTCCTCAATCTTATGGTCTTTTAATGTTTCAGGCACTTACTATAGATGTACTTATTTTTATTTTGGGGGGCGGGGGCTTAAAGCAGCAACCAATTTCTCATATCTTATGATTTTGTGGGTCAGGGACTCAGGCGGGACTTGGCTGGGAAATTCTTCAGCTCACTCCGGCAATGACTGAGGTCCTCTGTGGTGTTCAGCTAAGGCATAGGCTTGTCTGGAGGGTCTGAGAGGGCTTCGCTCATGTGGCACAGATGTAATTTCACATTTTCTGTGGTTAGTTGACTAATGTCAATCTCCCTCCCCAGTCCAGAAACTACCAAAGGGCAAGGACTGGTTTATTTTTTTAATCATTTTATCTCTAGTGTCTAGCACAGTGCCTGGCACACTGAGGGGGCTTGGTAAATATTTGCTAAATGAGTCAGTGATGTGATACTTATGAAAAGCGTCTGGATTCTCAGGGAAAAAAGGCACAGATGGGAGTTAATGATGATGATGATAGTCACTCAGTAAGTGCCCAAACTGAGCCAAGTCCTTCCCAGGCTGGCTGGCTGGCATTATTGTCCCCATTTTACAGATGAGGAGCTGAGGCCACCTTCACCCAGCTTCAAAGGGCACTGCACAAGAAGCACCTTTTATAACTCAGAGCAAAGGATCTGGGGTAAACTCAGGAGCCCTGGGGACCAAGCAAGTTATTAAAACGGATTAGTTGGAAGATAAAAACCTGATAAAATAACAAAAGGCTAGAAGCCATGTTTTCAAATTAGTCACAAATAACATTTCAGAGTGTGGCTTCTTCGGTTATCCAAGTAATCTAAGCAAAACCACCCTAAATGGTGAGGTGAAAATTCACTTGGATGTCTGTCACCACATTCGCTGTTCCTCAAAATCCACATAACTGTTTCTTTTTCTTCCTAGTCCATGCTAGAGTGCAGCAGTGTGATCATAGCTTACTGCAGCCTTGAACTTTTGGGCTGGAGCGATCCTCTCGCCCCAGCCTTCCGAGTAGCTGGGACTATAGGCACACACCATGACACCCAGCTAATTTTTCTATTTTTGGTGGAGACAGGGGTCTTGCTCTTGCTCAGGCTGGTCTTGAACTCCTGGCCTCAAGCTATCCCCGCCTCCGCCTCCTGGAGTTCTAGGATTATAGGCGTGAGCCACCGAGACTGGCCCAGTTATTTATTTTTGAGGTTTCTACGCAGCTGCACTGTTCTGTTGACAGGTCGTATTGCTTCTTTAGTTTTATCAGATAACAGACTGACCTTTAGTCATGGGCATGGCATCCTCGAGGCCAACAAGATTTAGTTAATAACAGGGCTCTTGATTGAAGTGGGGTGTGGGCATGAGAGCGTTGGCGGATTATCTGGTGCCCGGTCTTTCTGTGGGCTCTGCCTTGCCTGAAGGGCAAGGATGTGTTCATCAAACTGGGCTCTCCTAGATCTTATTACTGTGATGGGGAAATACCCCGAAGTGCCAGGAAATTCCTGCCCAGGCAGAGAGCTGACTTCCCGGTATCCCTGGGCTTCTGAGCTCAGCCTCCTGCAGCCAATCAGCAAAAGAGCTGCTTCAAACTGACAAGCAAAACAAAGCTCAAAAAAAGCAGCTGGAACCCAAACAAACAGACTTGGGTGAGGCTGGGAGGGGAGTCAGGCCTGGCGTCATCCGGCTGCAGGCCAGGCTGTTGCCATGGTGACAGCTGTTTACCAGGCAGGAGAGCCAGTTTTCTGAGGGGGGAAGCCCAAGGAGGGAAGCCGGGGTTCCCAGGGGAGCCTGCACTTCTCCAAGAAATAGAAACCCACAGGGAAGGCTCAGCCACTTCCAGAGAGTGGCGCCTCCTCTCAGGAGCGGGGCAGGCGGCCTGGGGGCAGTGGGCTAGGAGAGGACCACGGCCTGAGAGGACGGGAAGTGGCCACTGACCCTGCTAAGTGCTCTCTGGAAAGGCTGGAAGACTTTCCCGGCAGAAAGGATTTGCAGCTGTGTTGGTTTTCTGGGCAAAAGATGAATTGAAGTGGATCACAGAATTTTTTGAAACAAAAAATGCCAAGAAACTGAGCACGAGCATGCGAGTGCGTGCATGCACACACACACACACACACACACACACACACACACACGCCAATGGAGGAGAGGAGCTCTGGGAACCTCAGCGGTGGGATGTCCAAATACTTTGTATTCTTCTCCAGGAGCCTTTTCTCCCCCTCTGATGACCACAATTTGAGTCATTGCCTGGAAGAGGAGAGGAATGAACAACGTTCAGTGTCAAACAAAATGTTAGAAAACACCTGCTCTGCAGGGCTTGTCCTGTCAAAGTCCAACTCTGTGCCTGAATGGTGTTCATGTCCACGATGGCGAGTTACTTTGGGATAAAGAATAGATACCTTTTCTGGCCAACGTGCAAGATCAGCCAAAACAAATCCAGTGGAGGAAGGAATCTTGATGACTTCCTCCAGAAATCTTGCTGCAAAAGTGTCTGTCACACAGAAGGACAAGTATTGTAGGATTCCACTTACGTGAGGGTCCTAGAATAGTCACATTCATAGGGACAGAAAGTAGAATGGTGGTTGCCAGGGGCTGGAGGGAGGGGAAAATGGGCAGTTATTGCTTAATGAATATGGAGTTTCAGTTTGGGAAGATAAAAAGTTCTGGAGGTGGATAGTGGTGACGGTTGCACGATGTGAATGTACTTACTGCCACTGAACTATGCATTTAAAAAGGTTTAAATGGTAAACTTTATGCTGTGTATATTTTACCACAATACAAAGAAAAGTGTTTGTCAATAGCGACTGTCTTCCTGCTGTACTAGGAGACAGTGGCATTTGCTTAAAGGCTGACACCTGGGACATGTGGGTTCACCTTTGAGCCTCAGCTGTGTCATCCACTGAGTGGGACTTATGATACCTTCCTTACAGTCAGTTGTGAAGAATGGATATGAATGCACTTAGTGAACAGAAGTGCACCATAAGAATGTGAAATGTGATTAAAATATTATTTCAAAATTCATTGTTAAGGTAACCCAATGCCAAGGGGTAAATTGAAAGCAGAAAGGGAGAGTTTTGAAGGAAAATAAGGAAAGAGTTACATATGGCACTCAGAGGAATTGGAAAATGCCCAAATATCATAGGAAAGTAGGAGAGAATTTTGGGCTCACATTCAGGGGCCAGCAGGGAAGACCAACTTGGGCTGTCACGGCGATTTAGAATACTTCTCCCTTTTGCTTTGCCGAAATTGAGAAACAGGTTGAGCCCACCCATCAGGAGGAAATGAAACAAAATGAAATAATGTCAAAACATCACCTCTCAAATTTCACGAAGGGAAATGGTGCAGTTACAACACAGTGCTGGGTCGAGTTTATGGGATCTGGAACCCAAACGCATGAGTGGAACCCAAGTCGCCATCAGAGAGTCCCGTTAACTGTCAACAATTTATTCAAGGCAACTTTTTTTTTCCATTTAAAGAAATAAGCCATTCATCACTACCACCATTTACTGAACATATATTTGTTAGCATATATTAGCATATGCAAGCACTAATTTAAATGCAATATATACCTTATCTTTTCATTCCTTATAAGAACCATGCAAGGTGAATCTTTTTTCTAGATAACAATATGAAACTCGTGTTTACTAATTTGGTCTTTCTGGTTCTTTGTTTCCAGCCTTTAAAAAGGAATAATTTTACAGCTAGAGAAGTTTAGCAGGTTACCCAAGTCGCACAGCTGGTAAGTAACAATTTCAGGGCTTGAACCCATGTCTATCTGACTCCAAAGCTCTGCCCTTGAATACCACACCGTGATGGAGAAGACACGATTGCTAAGAAGCTTATGAAGCAAAATTGGGAATGGATATTAAGCTCTGAGAGCAATTGGAATGTGCAATTAGTAAACTGCTTTATCATGACATTGCATGATGTCACGATGACATACAGTGGGGAAGAGCGATGAGCATCAGAAGGGTGTGTTCGCAGGGATTTGGCTTTAAAATGGAATGAGACCACAAAGGACACAAAGTATGAGACAATGGTTGGCTGTGTTACGTGTATACGTGTGTTGTGTCTGTTTTGTTGTGTGTGTTATATGTTGCATGTGTTGTGGATGTTTGCTGTATGTGTTATGTGTGTCTAGTGTATGCGTTGTGTGTAGGCACGTGGGTTGTGTAAGTGAAGGAGACTTGCAAGATGATTGATTTCTTCCGCACTGAAGACCAAGCATTCCAAGAGATGACACTTACTTAGTGCTTACTATGAGCCAGACATTCCTTTCAGTGTTTTACATATAATCACTCATTCATCTTCATAACAACTCTGTGCAGTAACTAGTACTAGTATCCTCACTTTATGGATGAAGAAATGGAGCCATGGAAAGATTAAGCAACTAAGAGGTGGAGCTGGGATTTGAACCCAGGCAGATTGGCTTCAAATTCTTTTTTTTTTTTTTTTTTTGAGACAGAGTCTCACTTTGTTGCCCTGGGTAGAGTGCAGTGGCGTCATCATATCTCACTGCAACCTCAAACTCCTGGCTCAAGCGATCCTCCCACCTTGGCCTCCTAGAATGCTAGGATTACAGGTGTGAGCCACTGCACCCAGCCCAAATTCTTTTGTTCTTTTATTTGTTTGTGCTCCCAGATCACTTTGTGAGAAATGATAGAATTATTCTTCTCATTCTGTGGTTGGAGAAGCTGTGAACAAAGGGAACATGTGCTGGCTAAAACAGCCTTAATTAAACATTAATCAAGGTGAGCTAGCCATTGTAGGCCTTGTAATGCACATGCAATTTTTATAAACTTAATGATTATTAAGAACTGAAAAGGATTGTTGTCAACATCTGACATTTCACATTTGTGTATAAACAAAATGGTTTCATTGATTTGCCTCCCCTAAAACTGGGGCCTACCTGGAGATGACCAGTATCTGTGGCCCAGATGTTCTCCAGGGCATGAGGACAGTCTGTGATTTCTTTGAAGCAAGATGGCGTTTCCCCTCTTGTCTTTCTCTAGCTGCCTTCTTGGGGCCTGTCACATTAAAACAGAGGATGATAGAAGGAGGTCTTGGTAATGCCACTCAAGGTGGAGGAGGAGACTGAGCCTGTTCCTATAGCAACACAGTAGAGATGGTCGTCTGTCCATCCATCCATCCAACCAACAAATGTTTACTGAGCACATAATAGGTGCCAGGCCCTGCTGTAGGTGTCAATGACTCAGTGATACCTGAGATAGAGTAGCTGCTCTTGTGGAACATCCATTCCAGTGGAGAAAAGAGACACCAAACCAGTAAATTAACATAACAACAATATCAATCCAGATAGAGATAGGTTGTGAAAATATAGCAGAGGAAGGGGAGAGAGCATGGCTGGCATGGGGGTGGAGGCATGGTTCACATAGTGTGGCCCAAGGGGGCTTAGCTGAGGCTATGCAAGGAGGTTAATCTAATTGCATAAAGAATCTGATTATCTCATACATGCTTCACCCCACTCTCAGTGGGGCTGCTTTCTCCTTGTTTCCCTATCTTGCCACAGGGCCTGAAGGTAACCCACTGCTCCAAACCCCCAGCCGCAGAGTGGAGGTGAATAATGGATGTTTAGGCAGGGGATGAGAAGAGGAAGCCAGACTCCGGGGAGGGGAAGACAGGGCTTCAAGGGCTTGGAGGCCCAAGGGATGAAGAGTGTAGTGGACTTTCACTGGTTACCTGCTCAGTATCTATTCCTCTTATCCCCACTTCCTAACAGCACCCAGATTCTTCTTTTGGATGGAATAGGGAGTTTTTAACCGTCCTCAGACAGTCATCATAGTATCAATCTTTTTGCCTCCGTGTTCGGTTCAGGGTGTGAAGTGTAAAGCTTGAGTCTTCTGATGGATACAGAAGTGAATTTTTTTCCCTTCCTGGTGTGGATGCAGATGCACATAGCCCCAGGTCCATCTTGTTTTTTTTTTTTGGAGAGAGACTCGCTCTTTTGCTCTTTTGCCATGGCTAGGGTGCCGTGGCATCAGCCTAGCTCACAGCAACCTCAAACTCCTGGGCTCAAGTGATCCTCCTGCCTCAGCCTCCCGAGTAGCTGGGACTACAGGCATGCGCCACCATGCCCAGCTAATTTTTTCTGTATATTTTTAGTTGGCCAGATAATTTCTTTCTATTTTTAGTAGAGATGGGGTCTGGCTCTTGCTCAGGCTGGTCTCGAACTCCTGACCTTGAGCGATCCTCCCGCCTCGGCCTCCCAGAGTGCTGGGATTACAGGCGTGAGCCACTGTGCCCGGCCCAGGTCCATCTGGTGACCGTGATGGAAGCCATCCTGAGGACAAAGCCAACACATGGAGAAGGGCAGAGAGAAGAAAGCACAGTGCCCAAGGTTACGGCCTCTTTCTAGGAGGAGTCTGTGTCCAACGACTAATCTATGAGGAACCATAATGGCCTGGACGTCTTGCCTCAGTTCAGTTCTAGAGCTCTCCATGGGGCGGATGGGTTTCCACCTTAGACCAACTTCTCCCTTTGCCTAATCCTGCCTCTTTTCTTTCTCTTTCTGTAGGTGTTGATCCCAACAGTGTAACCTACATGCTGGTCTCAGAGCCCACTTCCCAGGAACCCAGCCTGTGACGCAATAAGTGTTAGCTGCTGTCATCATCATCCCCACTACCATTGTCATCATCATCTAAAAGCATCTTAAGTGATAGAGAAAATAAGAGAAAGGACACAAAGTGGGGAGAGGTCTCCCTGGTACCCGGGAGGGGTGGCTATGTGGAATAGTGCAGAAAGTTTAGGACAAAGACCCTGCGCCTTTTGAGAGTGGGAGGAGCTAAGTAGAGCAGGGGAGTCCTTCTCAAATCCCTGTCCCCAGGGACTTGTATGTGGGTTGGAACAGTCATCAGTTCCTCCCTTCCACAATTAAGGGTGTAGTACAGGGTTACACTTTTATCTCGCTTTTCAATTTCCTGCTGCAGCTATTCTGGGAATTTGGCAAGCCCCTTTCACTTATAAAAGCTCAGCTGTAGTGCTGTGGTGGGTGGACCGGGTGAAAGGGATAGAGGCTCATGGTTTTATAGTCACTTGGGGGCAGGATTTAGCTTTCTCAAATCTGGAGAGAGATCAGAACCCTGGTGTTCACAGTCTGAATCTGGCTGCTGGCAAATGCAAACCAGGATTTAGCACAGGCCTAGTTCAGAGCTTCGCTGAAGGAGGAAGCCTGCCTCTTTAAGTCCTTTGCCTCTTTAAGTCAAGTGACGGTGAAGCAGGAGACAGCGGCTGGCTCTGATCTTTCTTCAGCGCTGATGGACTCAGTTGAACCCCACAGGCATTATTAGAGGGCCCACTGTGGACAGGCACTGTGTGTTGAAAGAGAGAAGTGGCATGAAATACAGAGATAAAAAAGACAGGGTTGCTACCCCTACCATCTGCAGGAGACAAGCCGTGTTTCTGAAAAGCACATTGCATGGCACAATGGAGCATGCGTCAGATTCAGAGCCAGATAGACCAGCGCTCAGATCCTGGCTGATTCCTAGTTGTGCTACTAACTAATGTGGCTTTATATTAAGGGGGCCACAAAGAGCTCTGGGGACCTATGGGTAGGAGATGGTGATTCTGGAAAAGGGAAGTGTCTTGTGTTTGCTGTATTATTTAAGAATATTCAATTCTACTATAGAACATGAGAGAAATTAAGTATAGAAGTAGCTTATGAGATAGACACAGAATAAATGAAATTTATACGTTGAGTAGAGATAAAATGATGAAAGAAATGAGAATGTTACTTATAGACAGAGGGATAAAAAGACTGAATAAACCTTAAATATTTATAAGGCATAGGTCATGTCTTCTCCTAAATTGGCCACCCAGTGGTGACACTCATTATGTCCAAGAAACATAGAGAAAACCCACCACTGTTCAGCAGATTAACCCAGTGCCATAGTGTGACCTAGTGTACCCGCCCCAATGTAGCCAGTTTGGGTGTCGATTCCAGGAACCTTGGTACAACTGTCCCTTTGGCTCACCCCAACTCTGACCTTGGTAAACACACCATCAGGAGGGAAGGCTGGTGCAGCAGAGAGAGAACAGTTATCTGAATGTTATGCAACCAAACCTCCAGGTAGGTCGTCCCTCCACCTGCTTGCACCTGTCCCATCCCTTTGCCCTTGCTTCTCGCTGTGGGTTTTAAATTGATTAAATGAGCAGTGCAATTCAAGCACTTAATTTTGTCTGTGAGCCTCTCTGTTCTGTGACCTCTGGGGTAGCCTGCTTGGAAGTGCCGGGGAGGCTACCGCTGCCTCAAGCTAATTTCCCGAGTGAGGGGAGAGTCTTAGATCAGGCTTCCTGGGAGCAAAGCCAGAGACGGGTTCGTGAGCAAGTGATTTATGAGGGCGTTCTCTCTGGAGAAAAAGGTGTGTGAGGACACAGGTCAAACAGGATAGGACAAGGGAAGGAGCCAAGCGAGGATGAGGTTCAGCTGCAGGGTGACCTCAGCCCGATCCCATGGGGCAGCTCTGGGGCGCAGATGGCACCACGGATTTGGACTCCCTTAAGGCAAGAGGGCCAGCCTTTTGTACCTCGTTTCAGGGGACAGTAAAGGAGGCGTAGGTAGGACACCAGCAGCATCTGTTACAGGGATTGGCCTGAACCCCCCTCCCAGGTAAGGTACAGGGGCAAGGAAGAGAAGTGAGAACTTGGTAGTCTGGGAAAGGAGTGACATAAAGGACTGGAGGGGCAAGGTGCAACATAGCTTGGGGTGTCTGAAAGCTGGAGCAAGAATGGGAGAACTGATTCCCTGGGTGGGAAGCCACAGGGAGCCACTGCGTGTTCTTGAGCACGTGTAGGATTTGGAGCAGTGTCTAGGAAGAGTCAGATGGCAGTGGCATGAGTTGGGAGGAAGCTTTGGGCAGGGAGAGTGGCTGGGACCGGTTTGTGCGGTAGCACAAGTATTAATAGCTTAAAGCATCTTTCTCCTCTGAGGCCTTTGGGCAGCTACATACGCTCAGCAGGCTACTCACCGGGGTTAGTTTTGCAGCCATCTCCTGGGCGTGAATCTTCTAGAGTCTATGTTCTCGTAAGAATCAGCCGTGTCCTGAAGGAAGAGGGACAGGTTTCACATCCTCGGGAGGTAGCTTCATCAAGCCAGGACTGGGGGTGGGCAAGGGTGGGAATGGAGCCATTGCCAAAGGCTCCCTCTCAGAGAACACCTCAGAAAACCTTCTGCAGCTGAGCTAGGCCGGCTGCAGAGGGCTGATTAATGCCAGAGTTTTACAAACTGAACTGGCTCCATGTGCGGTTGTCTGATCTCTAAGTAATGCCCGGGCTTTGGGGCCTTGGGCTTTTACGTCCACCTGGCCTGCCTTAGACAAAGTCAGCCCCCGTGTGGATGTTTGACTGTCAGTCAAACCTGAGAGCCCCGGTTCTTTCACTTCAGCATGCAAAAGACCACCGGAGTGCTCTCTGTAAGCGCAGATTTCTGGGCCCATGTGCAGAGGTTCTGGTTCCATAGGCCTGGGGTGAGGGTGGGGGAATTTGCATTTTAAATAAGCACTCAGGTAAACTGGGAACAGGTGGCCCAAATTCACAATTGGGGAAAGGGAAGTTTCAGCATTTATTCATTCGGGAAACGTAACAGTCCTGTGAAGTAGGTAATATTACTTTTATTATTGTCAATTTATAGATAGATAAAATTAGGCTCAAAGGGATTAACTAAACTGCCCAAGGTCACAGATGGGATCCCATTGCTGAGCTGGGATTCCAACCCACTTAACTACAGCCTGTGCTGCTATCTCCCACCCAAGTACTAACCAGGCCCAGCCCTGCTTAGCTTCTGAGATCAGATGAGAGCAGGTGTGTTCCAGGTGGTATGGAAGTAGAGCTAAGGCATCTGGGGAAAGGACACTAGGGGAACCGGCTGACTGCACACGCATTCAGGCTCACTTCCTGCCATTCCCCAGTACAAGCCTCTGTTGCAGCCACGTCAGTGGTATCAGTTAGGAACAGCTTAGGTGATGCTGCAGTAACAAATGAGCCCCCAAGTTCATTTCTTGTTTTTTTTTTTTTTTGAGACAGAGTTTCACTCTGTTGCCCAGGCTAGAGTGCCGTGGCGTCAGCCTAGCTCACAGCAACCTCAAACTCCTGGGCTCAAGCAATCCTACTGCCTCAGCCTCCTAAGTAGCTGGGACTACAGGCATGTGCCACCATGCCTGGCTAATTTTTTCTATATATTTTTAGTTTTCCAGCTAATTTCTTTCTATTTTTAGTAGAGACAGGGTCTCGCTCTTGTTCAGGCTGGTCTCGAACCTCTGAGCTCAAATGATCCACCCGCCTTGGCCTCCCAGAGTGCTAGGATTACAAGCATGAGCCACTGCACCCGGCCCCAAGTTCATTTCTTGCTCATGCTATATGTCCATTGTGGACCAGCAGGGGCCTTGTTCAATATGGCCAGTTGGGGATCCGGGCCGAGGGGGGGGAGCTCTGTCTTGCCAAGTGCTGCCACTGTTGCAGAGGAAGGGAAAAGAGGACTCTGGCTCTTGAACCATGCATTTCTGTCTGGAAATGACATGGGCGTCACTGCTGCTCAAATGTCATTGGCCACGTAAGTCCCAGGGCCATGGCTGAGTTCATCAGGGTGTAGAAATGCAAACGATATCCTAGTTCACCACACCAGCCCACTCATAAGACCCGGAATGGGCCTTCTTCTCTCATGGCTTTGCACATGCTGTTCCATCTGCCTGAAATGTCCTGACCTCGCATCTCGACCAGGCTAGCCCAACTCAGTGTGCAATCCTATGTCACCTGCCATCAGCTCTGGGCAGCCTTTCCTAACCCAGGCTGGATTAGATGCCCCAGTCTTCTAGGCCCCCAGAGGATCCTGGGCATATTTCTGTGACAGTGCATGTCATGTTGCATGACAACGGTCGGTTTCAGTTCCTTGTCTGACCCCCAGCCCATTGGACTGCGGGCTCCCGGGGATGGGAGTGTGTGGTGCTCGGCCTCGTGTTTCTAGCCCAGGAGCTGTGTAGGAGCCTGGGGGCAGAACAGCAGTGTTTTATACAGAGCTGGATTCTGGGGCTGTCTTCCTTTTCCCACAGGACAGGGTGTCTGGGGGCTTTAGAAAATGGGGAAGAGGAAGGTGAGAACTCTGTGACTGCAAGATGAGCCAACTGCAGATGGGGGAAGAAAACCCCCAGCAGAAGGAGTGGAATTTTTCCAAAGCTCCATTGCCCCATCATGGAAAGACTCGCCTCAAACCTGGGTTAGTCACTGCCCAGAGACAGCTGTGTCACCGTGGGGTGAACTTCAAGGGTCCAAGGAGAGGACATTCTGCTGCTGGGGGAAAATCCTTGCTGTCCTCACTCTGGGGCCCCAGATGCCCATTAAAGGTCACTGCTGGCAAAAGGGCCAGTGTTCATGGCCTCCTCCGAGGCAGCTTTGTCTGAGTCCTGTCATGCCACAGCCTCTGGGTCCTTGAAAAGACCATTTGGGACAAAGAACAGGAGATCAAGACCTGTCCAGTAGGGTCATTAATCTGACTCTGATGTGGGGGTCACCTGTTGGGTGCCCACACCTGGGGTAACTGCAGAGGCGAGGCAGAGAGGCCCAGACTGTGCGTGGGACTGAAGTACTTGGGGCCTTGGTCTGCACAAGGCAGCATCCCTCACTGTCGACCTCGCCTCGGGGCTCAGTGTTTCCCCCACTGCACACCTAGGGTTTGGGGGATGGACCATTCTTAGTTCTTAGGATACCGCATGCCCTCTTGTTTCTGGGCGTATATGAGCATTAGTCTCCAAACAACCCTTGGTCCCTTTATTTCATTTTTTTTTGCAAGAAATGAAACTCTTCAACTGATTTGGCTCTTTGTGGTACAGCTTTTACTGAAGTTTGAGGGAGGGGGCTGTTTTGGGGTGGGGTTCCACTGTGCTGTGCCCAGCACTTAACTCTCCCCTTCCTTTCCATCCCCTCCCTCCAGTAATGGAAGTTTTTGTACTATGCACAGTAAGTTTTCCCTTCCTATAAAGCCTCAGGGCCACCAGATACCCTGGACCTAGAGGGTCAACTTTTGACCAAATTCAAGGCCTTTTCTTGAAAAAGAACCTACTGTCTCTGAGTGTCTCAGTTGCTGAGATAACATGTGCTGTTTCCTTTGCCTGGAAATCTGGTCCCACCTGCCTGGCTGAGTCCTGTCCCTTTGGTCTCAGCTAGCCTGACCCCTAAAGTCTATTAGGTTAGTGCCTCACCACTGTGCCCCAGAGTCCTCACCAATGTGCCTCTCAAGAGTTGATTGTCAAATTTTCAAGAATTTTGCAAGTTGGTTGTTAAAATCAGCCATTATTAAAAATTCAGCTATGGTAATAAATACTCAAAACTCATCCCTTCCCGATTACTACATTTTGCTATTAGCTATGCTCTTGAGGTTACTTATGTCTCTTGTACCCATATGGTGGAAACATTATATAATTTGCAGGCCACCGTGCATCTCTTCCCAGATCTGCACTCAGCAGTATTACATTGGCAGCCTGCAGGAGTATTTACACGGTCGTGACTGGCAAATGCTCTAAACCAGGGATCGACTTATTGTTGTGTTGATTAGCTAATAATCCATTATTCAAATCAGTAAAGAAGTTCGTGTCATTGGCAAATAATTGATATTCTGACACATGATTCTGTTATTTCACTTTTTTTTATTAATACTTATTTAGTAACAAAAATAACAACCAATATTCCATTAGAACTACAGGTGTTCATCAGTTGTAACAATAGGTCGGCTACAGACCAAGTGTTCAGCAAAAATCAGTGAAAGCAGTCTGTGAAAATCAATTGATTATACGGAATTTACAATCAACAGTATTACATGTTCTGTTGTTATTTATAAATTACATGCTGTATGTCCTTTAGAGTAGTAAAATCCATAAGCACACAGACATACACACATATTTTTCTGGAGAGCGGGTTGTCAAACATTCACTAGCACACTGGTGCCCGGGGTCTCCTGTTCTGCCTCCATCACAGAACTTACCTGCTGTGCTCTGATGGCCTGTCTGTGTGTCTGTATCCGGTTTGGGGCTGTGGCTCTCCGTGAGGAGAGGCATCTACGTCTCACCTGTTCACTTACGCATCCCCCAAGCACTAGGAGACCTGGTGCTCAGGAGTTGCTCAGTAAATGCCTATTACATGAACATGCCAATGCAAAAGTCCTCCGGGTCTATTGCTTAGGCCCTAATTCCTGCCTTCTGTCAACCTGTGAAGCAGAGGTGGCTACTGGACCGCAGAGTCCTGCTTGATGGGTCCCGGGGTGGACAGCCAGTCCTGGCTTTCCCTTCTCTCTGCTCCCCTGTCCAGACCCAGGGAGTGGCCCAGTGCTGAGTGGGCTCCCTGGCTACACTGTCCCACCTGCAGCCAGAGGGCTAGAATTCGGGATGCAGGGTACACACAGGCAGGTGGGGCTGGCACACAGCCTGGTGTGGTGTCAGGCTGCAAGCCCTGTGAGGGCGGGGGTCAGGTCTCCTTACTGTCTCATCCCCAGAACCTGTCTGGACCAGCTCCCCTCCCCAGGCTGCTCGTCTCCTCTGACCCCATCTCCTGCCACCCCTCCCCTGCTTGTTCCAGCCATCCTGGCTCAGAGCTGCTCCTGCAGCGTGTCACACGTCCTCCCCCCTCAGGGCTTCTGAACCTACTACTCTCTGTGCCTAGGTCGCTCTTCCCCAGAAATCTCCATGGCCTGCCACTCTCAGGTTCCTGTCCCCATCTCAGCTTGTCGGAGAAGACCTTGATACTCAGCGTGCCTCGTCTTTCTCATCCTGTTTAACTTTTCTTCATAGCACTTTTCACCTGCTGAGGGATCATGCACTTGTTCATTTTCTGCCTCCTCCACTAACCTGTAAACTCCATGACAGCCGAGACTTTTTCTGTTCTGTTCCGTCCTCTATGCCCAGGATCTAGAACAATATCAGTGGATATATAATCCTCACCTAAGGAATGACTGCTGACTGACTGACAGCCTAAAAGAATAAACTATCTGTTGCCAGAGAGAACTCGGTACCAAATACAGCTCTCTAGTCTCCTAAATCTAATTTAGTCCATGGTCTTCTTTAGCTGGTAATCTGAAATCCTGTATATCTTCTTTTTTTGAGACAGAGTCTTGCTCTGTGGCCTGGGCTAGAGTGCCGTGGCGTCAGGCTAACTCACAGCAACCTCAAACTCCTGGTCTTAAGCAATCCTCCTGCCTCAGCCTCCCGAGTAGCTGGGACTACAGGCATGCGCCACCATGCCTGGCTAATTTTTTCTATATATTTTTAGTTATCCAGCTAATTTCTTTCTATTTTTAGTAGAGATGGGGTCTCATTCCTGCTCAGCCTGGTCTTGAACTCCTGACCTTGAGCAATCCTCTCGCCTTGGCCTCCCAGAGTGCTAGGATTACAGGCGTGAGCCACCTCACTGGCCTTATCTTTTCTTGCTTCTCCAGAGTTAGCTCCCCAGCCCGATAGGAAACGAAGCCCGGTAACCACTGCCAGGCAGCTGGGCTGCTCCAAGCCAGGCCAGCCCCGAGGCCGAGGTAGGTTGGCCGCCCACACTCAGCCTACACAGGTGTTCCGTCTGACCTGCAGATGCCTTGATTTTATTTTAAAAAGTAAGTCAACATTCAGAAATCGCGACATTTCAAAGAAAAGTTCAGACGATCCAGAAACCGTGGGCCTGCATCCTAGCATGGCACAGTCCCCAAGCTGAAAACTGGCTTCACTGTAGCTCTGCGATTTGCCACGGTCCTCACCACTCTCGAAACATCTGCTTTGGCGGGGCCTAAAGTGAAGCACACACATAGTAGCTTTTCTTTTCACACCAGCTTTGGGGCTTAATTTCTCTGTATCCCTTCGTCTGCAAAATGGAGTTGCCTATGCCCCTGAGTTGGTGGTAGAGGACTGGATGAGAAAGGCCTTGGGAAGAGCAGTTGCTCCGCTCCCTTCCCCAAGTGCTGCCGTCCCACTTCCTCCTCTCTCACTCCCCTTCCAAGACCTGACTGCCTCTATCTGCGGAAGCTGCTTTCTAAACGCCCTGTCTTGTGCTCACAGCCCAGGTGGGTCCTTGCTTAACAGCTGGCTCTGCCTTCCCAGGTGGCGAGAGCTGTGGGCAGCCACTTGCTGCTGCCGCACCTGCTCAGTGTGAGGTCTCCATCAGGGAAGCATGCATATGTCACGGTGAAGGGGTGGCTGGGATGCAGGAGGGCTGAGTCCTAGCTGGGCATGGCCTCTGAACAACTAGAAGTGAGATTCGAGCAACGACCAACCACCTCCATCAGGTGACTACCAGGCAGAGGGCTGCCACCAAAAATCCTTGGCTTTTCAACTCTAAGGTCCTTGTTCTAGAGCCAGGTGTCCTAGCAACTACCGGTGAAATCAGCTGGGTTTGCTCAGCTTTGCTAGTAAATAGTTTCCCCTCCTGGGGCTATTAAGCTAGTGCACCTTCTAAAAGGTTTCAAACTTTTATTGCTTCCTTGAAATAAAGCATTCCTCCCATTCCAAAATGAATTGCACTTCCAGTGGATTTTCTGCGATTTTCTTTGTTTTGATTATAAAAGTAATTCATCCATGTTTATTATAGAAAAATTTGGGAAATGTATAAAGACACAGAAGGAAATAAAACCTCCCATAATCACTGTTAATATTTGGTTTTTGTCATTCTAGGCTTTTTTTTGTTTTCTGCATAGTCCCGATCATTTTTAACCATCTATTCATCCATCCATTTCTATATTCATATTTATTTTTTTCCACACACATGTTAGGCTCTTATTATACATGCTCTTTTATAATACATAGCATAAGGCCTATAAAATGGTAAGCAATGAATAAATCTTACCACTGATAATAAGTATCATTTATTGAGGCTTATAATATGTCAGGAATGATATTTAGTCCTAATAACACTCCTGTGATACAGGAGCTGTCTTATTATTCATGTTTTACAGATGAGAAATTGAGGCTCAAAGAGATTGTTACTTGTCAAAAGTTACAAAGGTAGTCAATGAGATGAACAAATACCTATTCTTATATTTTTGTATGAACAAAATACTGATTTAAAACCTTTTCAACCATTGCTTTAAGGAGTGGCCTCCTGCCTACTCCAGGTGAAAATTTTACCGAGGAAGATGTCAAAATATGTTCTGGTCTTGGAGGCTGGAAATCTGGTTCAACAACTGACTACTTGTATGATCTCAAGCATGTAACATAACCTCCTTGGCCCTCGGTTTCCTCCTCTGTAAAATGGCATTTGTGTGAGGAGGAGAAAGGTTAGCCTTGTTCCTGGAGTATAGAGGTGTTTGATCTGCATTGACACATGTTGATGCCAGTTGGAAACACCAAGGAATAGCAAAAGCACATGATACAAAGGCTCATCCGTTTCATGGGACTGACGGGGATTATGATCTTGGTCCATAGAAACACAGCAAGATTGCATACCAATTTATCTTTGAGAAATAGGTGAGCTCTAGATGTGCCCAACTTCTAAAATATCACATTTATACCACCCAACCGAACCTTTTTGGTTCAATAAAAATTAGTGCCAGGGGAAAGAGAAAATGTACAGGACACTTGAATTTGAATGAATTTGACTCATACTGCAATTAGGGATCTCCCAATTTCCCACCTTCCCTATTGGCATGTTAACTTCTGAGTGATCGTTTTTCCAAGTGTCAAATAGGGGTAGTAATACCTCCCTCTTAGGGATAGTTTGGGGGCTAAAAACAATATATGTGGAGGTTTTAGTTCAGGGTCTCAGTCACAATAAATAGTACCCATTATGGGGTGGTATATATGAGGTGGTCTAGAACACAAGCTTTTTTTTTTTTTTTTTTTTTGAGACAGAGTGTCACTCTGTTGCCCGGGCTAGAGTGAGTGCCGTGGCGTCAGCCTAGCTCACAGCAACCTCACACTCCTGGGCTCAAGCGATCCTCTGCCTCAGCCTCCCGAGTAGCTGGGACTACAGGCATGCGCCACCATGCCCAGCTAATTTTTTCTATATATATTTTTAGTTGTCCATATAATGTCTTTCTATTTTTAGTAGAGACGGGGTCTCGCTCTTGCTCAGGCTGTTCTCGAACTCCTGACCTTGAGCGATCCACCCGCCTCGGCCTCCCAGAGTGCTAGGATTACAGGCGTGAGCCACTGCGCCGGGCCCTAGAACACAGGCTTTGAGATTAGATCTGGGTTAAAATTCTGGCCCTGCCATTCACCAGCTCTGTCACCTTGGGTACATTATTTAGCCTTTCTGAGCCTATGTCCTGGGGTTTGTAAAGATTAAGCAGTAATGTATACAGGACCTGGCACAGAGCAGGCATCCGACATCACATGTTGTAACGAGGTCCTCTTGGCCTTCTGATCGCATCACTCTTCTGCCTTTGTGATCTCTCGTAAAGCCTGAATTGCAAAATGTGGCACTTGATTAGACACTGCCTTGTGTCATCATCCTCTTGTTTTTTCTCATTTGCTTAACTCTGGCTTTTTTCATAAGGTTGGGACCCTTGAGGGCACCATCTGGGACATATGCTTTTTCGGTATTCCTTCAGGGACTCATGTTTGTGCATGCTCGGCAAATCTTTGCTGCTTTGAATTGCATCTGATTGATGGCTCTTTCCTCTCTGATTTCTCGAGGTTCACTCAGATTGAGCTGAAACCCTTGGGGAAAATTGCAGCAGCCTGCCCAGGGCCCCAGAGACCTGAGCTCTTGGCTCTGCTGAAAATGACAAATGGAGAATTTGAGGGTCTGAGTGCTGCCACAGGCAGCTGACAGCTAAGGAGAGGGGCCGTGCAGCACCCCCCCTGGCCCTTCCAACCACCTGACTCGACAGCAGCGTCTGTGGCTTTGCAGGACAGCTGTGGCCTTAAATGGCACCAGAGCTCAAGAGGCTTGCCTTATTTACTTAGCTGCTGCTTTAATGCCTAGTACAGGTCCTACTGAGGTCCCAACAGGTAATGGGGAGAAAAGTGAACCAAACATGACAAAAGTGAGGGAGGTGTAGAGTAAGGACTCGGCTGTAGGTTTTCAACTTTTGTACAGTATTTAGTTTCCCCAGCTGAGTATAAGTCATCAAAAAGGGGAACTTTCTACTATCCCAATTCCTCAATTCTTTCTAACAGTTTACCAATAAAGGAAGGGCTAACAACCCATTAAAGTAAAATAGTTTACCTTTGCTGTAGGGCAGGGCTGAGGGGTGGGCATGCTAATTTATACATCTAAAATTGCCTGTGTGCATAGATTCATAATTCAGGGCTGTTTATGAGTATTGGGCTACTTTTTAGAACTCAGATCTTTTTGTTTTCTTGTTTGTATGATTTTAGGGGCTGAGAAGTCATTCATTCATTCAACAAATATTTATTGAGCTAGGGGCTAGGTCCTGGAATACAAAGTTTATCCATTCATTGGGCAAATATTTGTTGGATACCCTCCGTGCAGGCCCTGTGTCAGGGGCTGGGGGACAGCTGTGATTGAGAAAGGCATGGGCCCTACCTTCTCAGCCCCAGTGGGGAATAAGAGGCAAGTGAATAGCTAGTTACAATTTGGGTGCATGGTGCTAACAGGAATTTCATAGGGTGCTAATGAAGTTCTAAGTAAGAACCCCAGACCTAGACTTTGGGGTTCAGGAGGAAGCACAACTAAGCCAAGTCCGATAGATAAGCAGAAGTTGTCTAGGTGAGGAGGGGGGAAAATTGTTCCAGGCAGAGGAGAACGCATGTGCTGGAGATGGGCCAGGGTGTGCTGCAGTAACAGAAAAGCCCAGGTGGGCACGGTGGGCACACGCCTGTAGTGCCAGCTACTTGGGAGGCTGAGGAGGGTTGCTTGAACCCAGGAGTTTGAGTCCAGCCCTGGCAACATGGTGAGACCCTGTCTCTATTTTTTAAAAAATAAAAAAATAAATTAAAAAAAAAGAAAAACCCATAAACTCTCAGTGGCTTAACACGAGGAAAGTTTATTTCTTACCCATGTGAAGTCTGGTGTGAGTTCAGGGCTACTGTCCGCCGTGGGATGACTCATGGGGTGACTCATGAGGTGATCCAGGGTGCCTTCATCCCAAGACACCATCATCTCAGCATGTGGCTGGGGAAGAAGAGGAGAGAGATGAAATGCTTTTGCCTTGGTGCGATCACCCAACTTCTGCTCATGACTCAGTGTGCAGATCTAGTCACCTGGCTCCATCTAATTGTTACAGGACTGGGAATGTATTGGAGCCCGTGTGATATTTGGTGAGCGATGCTGTCTGTGCCACACAGCAAGGTGTGCAGGGAAACTCCAAGTAGTTCCAAACGGCTGGAGCTTGTTGTGTGTGTACTGGGGATTGGCCGGCAGGGTTGGGGAGAAATTATAGGGAATGAGATAAGCTGAAGTCAGTCACAAAGCGCTTTGTAAGCCATGTTCAATGTTGAGGAATTTAGACTTTAGGGAGACATGGATGAATTTTATCAGTGCATGATAGGATCACATTGACGTTTCAGAAAGATAGTCTTAGAAAGATCGGGCTTTTACGCGGACACTGAGACGGAGGGAGTGTGACCTGGGGAGGAAGGGAGGTAGGGGAAGGACGTCCCCAGGTTTTGGTTAATCTGCAGGGAGAGACCCCTGGGGCGAGGGCAGGGCTCAGGGTGTGGCTGGTGCTGTGGTCCTGTCTGACTCCCTCTCGGCTGGAAGCACTGCGGGTGATATCACCGGTGGAAAGGCCAACTTGGAGCCAGAGTGCCTTCCTGGAGGGCTTGAAGGGAATAGGGCGATGGGGGCCACGGCAGGGAGCACACTGGCTGCCCTTTCTTGCTAGAGAAGGCGTAGGTTGGAGATGAGCCGCGTTGATTAGAATGGGCACAATGGCTGGTGGCCACATGAGACCCAGATGAGGTCACCGGCTTCCCAGACAGTGAGCTGGTGTTGGTGTGAGCCTGCAGCAAAAGGACTGAACTAACCAGATCTGGGGACTTGTCTTCAACTGCAAATAGTAGTAACAGCAGTTAACACAGTGAGCATTTCTTATATGCTGAACACTGCTGCATCATTCCAATGTATCTAATGCATTTCTAAACATGCATTACCTAATTTAATATCACTATTCCTGATTTTACAGATGAAGAATCAGAGCCACTAAGAGGTGACATCACTTAGCCAAGGTCACAGAGTTTCTGGGGCCAGGGTTCTGTTTTGCCTTTGTGAAGAAGAGGGAACATGCATTTCATTTTTCTGGAGGAAAAACAAGCTGATGTCAGGGATTCTTTCAAGAAAGCAAATTTCAGGGCTGTTGCTGAGATCACCACCCATTCAGCAAAATGTCCCCAATGCTGAATGCAATTCTGTGTCTCTGGTTTCACTTTTCAGCACTCGGCATAACTGATGCTCATGATAATGACCTTCAACTACCAAGGAAAGGTTAATTTATATTTTGCAAGCTCTGTTTAATAGGTAGGGGAGTCAGTAACAAGTTTTAAAAAGATCTTGATCAAAACCAAATTACTAAAGTTAAACACTTAAAGAATTAACCCTCTCTTTGCAAAGCTTGTCTACCTTGGTAACTTGTGCCAGGGGACACTTAGCTTTAAAAGTTGTCCCTTGGGAGGGACTTTGGTCTTATGCCACAAATGTTGCTGTTGCATCTGCAAAACAGGAAGGAGCAATGTCTCTCCATTATTTCCCCGACAAGTACCCCTAGAAGATGTGAGGGATCACGTGGTGAAGTTCTCCTTCTACTGGCCCAAGTCTGAAATTCCCCAAACGCTTGCAGTGCTGGGCAGCCGGCGGTTCCCCAGCAGTTGCCCTGGCATCTTGCCCCCTTTACACAAAGCAATCACTGTTGCAGAAAATGAGGGTCCTGGGATCATTTGGCACCACCCTCTGCCTGGCATTCGCGTGGGAGAAGAGACTTTCTTTCTCCCTGGCGGTAGATGCTGATCACAAACCAGGCCCCTTTCGGAGAAATAGCTTCCCATAGAATGGCTCGGCCCACAGGTAAGAACTGAGTGGTGCAACAGAAGTGATTTCCTGGGGTAGCCTGTTAGGATTCCTGAGAAATCGTGAGAAGACCCGGGAAAGCTCCCACCGCTTCCCAGCCCCTACCCTCATTGCCACCAACTCTCACTCAGGCCACTTTGCCTTTACTAGGGCCCTGTCACTTAATTTGTTTCAAGCAGTGGCATATCTGGTCCCTGGACACTGGGACAGGCACCGTGTAGTTGTGGTCTAGAGTTGCAGCCTTAACCCTAAATGCAGGTGTAGCGATCCTTTCTGACAGACATTTCCCTGGGTTACCTTGCTAAGAAATTAACATTGATACAATACAATAACTAAACTATAAACTGTATTCGGAGTTCTCCAGTTTCTCCACTAATGTCCTTTTTCTTTTTTCTTTTTTCTTGTTTTTTGAGACAGAGTCTCGCTCTGTTGCCCAGGCTAGAGTGAGTGCCGTGGCGTCAGCCTAGCTCACAGCAACCTCAAACTCCTGGGCTTAAGCGATCCTCCTGCCTCAGCCTCCTGAGTAGCTGGGATTACAGGCATGCGCCACCATGCCTGGCTAATTTTTTCTATATATATTTTTAGTTGGCCAGATAATTTCTGTTCCACGATCCAATCCAGGATACCATATTGCATTTAGTTGTCACATCTCTTCTGATCTGTGAAAACTTTCTTATTTTTCATGACCTTGACACTTTTGGGTATTTCATCGAATGCCCCTCAATTTGTGTCTGTCTGTTGTTTTCTCTTAAATTAGGCTATGGATTTTTGGGGAGAATACCACAGAGGTAAAATGCCTTTTTTCTTTGCACCATATCAGAATGTCAACATGACTTATCTATGGTGAGGTTAACTTTGATCACATGGTGAAGGTGGCTCTGCCAAGTTTCTCCACCATGAAGGTACTGTTTTTCCCTTTTTATACTCTGCTGATTGGAAGTGAGTCACTAAGTCCAGCCCATAATCAAAGGGAGGGAAATGAAGCTCTATTTCCTGGAGGAGGGAGAATCTATCTATCTATCTATCATCTATTTATATTTACATATATATAAAATTTGGAATTTATCTATAAAGAAAATTTGTCTCTTCCCTGTAATTTATTTATTTATTCTTTCATTTATTTATATCTGTGTGGACTTATGGATATTCACTTTAATCTTTGGGTTATAATCCAATACTTTCATTATTTTGTTGCTCAGATTGTTCCAGCCTTGGTCACTGGGAACTCTTTCAGGCTGGTTCCTGTGTCCTTTTGACATGGCCCTATGTATTTTTTTTTTT
The DNA here is from genome assembly GCA_028533085.1 of Varecia variegata. Classification (NCBI taxonomy): domain Eukaryota; kingdom Metazoa; phylum Chordata; class Mammalia; order Primates; family Lemuridae; genus Varecia; species Varecia variegata. The sequence continues at coordinate 21,292,541 of CM052442.1, read as the reverse complement.
AAGTTTTACAAAGGTTTTTAAAAAACAATAGCACATCAAGGCATTTGATTTGTAAGTAGCATTTGTTTTACATTTCAGGCCATGAAGATGCTCTGGATGACTTCGGAACATATGAATTTGTTGCTTTTCCAGATGCTTCTGGTGTTCCCAGGGTTGGTTTTACTAATGGCTGATTAACCAAGAGGTAGTATTCTGCTTCAGCAGAGGTGTAAGCAGCATTCATGTAAACACCTGGGAAGTGTGGCCAAATGGCTGCATTGCCCATTAGTGCATTAAGCAGTGTTGACTTGCTCTGTAGTGAATGACATTGCTGGATCTGGGGAGCTAAAGCATCTTTCTCGGCCTTTATGAGAAAAGCTAACACAAATAAGAAAGTTATGGCAGTTCATAAACATTCTCCACCTGGTTATCTCAGTGAAGAGAGAACTAACTAGGTTGAAGGTCAAGATAACCGAATAAATAGAGGATCAGGAACCCCTGGTTTAAATCGTCCTGCATCACTTGGCTGACTGCAGCCTATCACTTTACCAAACTCTCTCTGTTCCTCAGTTTCCCTTTCATGTCCCCTTCATATCTCTTGATGACAATGCAAAGACATTTGATCATACCCTTGAAGGTATCTCATACTCTGCAGAAGGAAGTTAGCATATAGACCCAAAGTAAGCAGTATACACCTTTATTCTTACCCTAAAGGTGCATGAGATGGGGCCCGGGTGAGGGGGAAGCTTTTATGCAGTTGAAATCATTTTTTTCAGTCTGGATGAAAAACATACTTTTAAAGCAATCAGTTTTTAACAGACATGCAGAATGTTTCTTTGGGTTAATCAGCACATTAACACTTTTATAGATTTGGTTTTTTTTCTATTATAGCTCAAGTTATATTATAAAGTGTTCATTTTCATACCTCCTCCTTGTACTAAATTCAGAATTCTTCGAGGGCAAGGACTATGTCTAATTATTCCTTGTGGTTCCAGTGCTTAGCTCAGCTCATTGTAGGTGCTCAGGGAAAGTGAGATTGAAAGAATCAATCATCACACCTCGAGGATCCTCTGTTTTACCAGGTACCATGCTAAAAGATGTAAAGTTAAAAGAATTAGGCCTTTGGTCCTTTAAAGTTCATAAACAAATTGAGGATGTGTCCCTATCTTTCAATTCTACATTATAGAAACCCAACACAAACTAGCTTAAAAGGAAAAAAAGAATATGGGCAGGGGACAGAATTTATTTGTCCTAGGCAGGTTATTTCTATTAACAGTTTCAGGAATAGCTGAATCTAAGATCCAAGGGTTCCCAACAATGTGATCCTCCAGATTAGGTCTCTTTCTATAACCTGCTCTTGGGTGGCTTCATCCTCAGGAAATTTTTTTCCACGTGAAAGCCCCTCACAGCTCCATGTTTACATCCAATTGTAGCAAAAATAGAGCTTTTTATGCTGATGGTCCTAGCAAAAGTCCTAGGAATAATTCTCAACGCTTTTAATTGAGTCACCTGCCCTTCACTGAACCCATTATAGTATCTCTGAATAAGCCTACGTCACATGCCTACCTCTGGATTTGGAAGCAGGATTGACCCCATCCAAGTCATATGGATTAAAAGTGAGGGTAGGTTGATCACCAGAGGAAAATCAAGTTGCTGTTACTTAAAGAGGGAGAAGATATTAGGCAAGCAAAAACCAACACATGTCCTCCATAGAGGAGATGTCCCATACATCAGTAATTATATGGTAAGGCTAAGAGTGATGCCTGTCTTAAGTGCTTACAGCCAAAGATTAGGTAGGAGAAATGGATCACTTCAAGGACAGCTGTCCACAAACACCTTTTAGGAGGAAGCCTATGAACTAGGCCTTTTGGATAGGTTGGATTATGGTACATGAAGATGAGGAGGCCTTTCAAATACATGGAAAGACATGAACAAAGGCAGGGAGGTAAGGATCTTTTGAAAGTTTTCCAAGTTTGCTGGGAACTTTTGGGAATTAAGTCTGGAAATTTGGTGGGGGGCTAGATCTATACAGAGTCTAATAAGTGCTAATCCTTTATGCAGATTTCTTCCATATATGATCTCAAAAAAGAGTAATTTTGGCAGGCATCAGGAGTAGGATTATTCTTCCCATGTTACCGATCAGGCAAGTGAGGCCTAATGGAAGAGATGCCTGCTGAGAGTTCACTCTCTTGTGTCCAGAGACGGAACAGCACAAGAAGCCCAATTTCTGCCCTCCAGCCCAGGACTGTGCCCTTCCCCCCATCCACAGTAAAAATAAAATCTAGGGTTGGAAATTACCAGGACAGCAGCTGTGGCTCAGCCCCAGGGCCAGTCTGAGGATACCTTTGGAGGAAGCTGTGGGAACAACCATATACGCAGAAAGAAGGTATCTGACTTACATAATCTCTAAGAGCAGAGACTCTGGAGTCAGGCCTGGTTTTGAGTCTCAGTTTCATGAGTTAAGGTGTTACTTTGGGTAGATTATATAACTTCTCTAAGCCTTAGTTTCCTTATCTGTAAACAAGGTAAAGAACAATACCTATCTTATAGGATAGTTCATGAGGTCCGAATGGGGTATTGCATATTATGAACTTAGCACTCTCTTCCTTGTCCGGTCTCATCTCCTCTTCTGGTCTGGTCTCCTCTTCCTCTTCTGGTCTGGTCTTCTCTTCCTCTTCTGGTCTGATCTCCTCTTCCTTGTCTGGTCTCGTCTCCTCTTCCACTCTGGTCTCCTCTTCTTCATCCGGCTAGACTCCTCTTCCTTGTCTGGTCTCGTCTGGCCTTGTCTCTTCTTCCAGTCTGGTCTCCTCTTCCTCATTGGTCTGGTCTGGTCTTGTCTCCTCTTCCTCATCCAGTCTCATCTCCTCTTCCGGTCTGGTCTCCTTTTCCTCATCCGGTATGGTCTCCTCTTCTGGCCCTATGTATTTTTTCCATTTCCTTACTTTCTATCATTGCAAGATGCTACTACAATCTCACCTTGTATTTCCACTGCTTCAGCTCTTGAATCAGTTCTTTGTCCAAGGAACCCTGGTTCTTTTTATTGGAGAATGGTATTTAGAAACCAAGTTTCTGAGTGTTGGGTATGCTTGTTGCTACTGAGGTGTCACTGCTTCTAGGTCTTCTCAGTGGGCAGAGGAAATATATGTATGTATTTTAACCCATGTGTGTGTGCATATTATATTTATTTCTGTATCTATTTATCTGCATGTGTAGTTAAATAAACATGAGTTCATACTGATATCTCTGACTCTAATCCATTCTCACAGGGGTCATTAAAGCCTTCCCCTTTCTTCATTTTCACTTCTTTGTCTGCCAGTGAGAGACTTGGCTCCCATTATCTATAATTTATTTACATATTTGTTCAACCCTAGTATACAAGTAGTTTCAGAATTGCTAATCCCTACCCCTGTGAGAAACAAATTTATCAACTATAGTATAGTATTTTTTCACAGTTCTTTTTGTCTTTAGCCTTACAAATACTAGTCAAAATATCATTTTCCAAAGTTACTTAGGTCAACTCCTTTTTTCCCCTTCTTAATGGGCACATCTTAGTATTTTCAAAACATTTCTACATCTGGCTTCTCCTTTGGTGGTATCATTGTTTTTTAAGGGAAGAAGAAACCATGACATATGAGAGTTGAACTGGTTGCCTCAGGTCAGCTGGATTTATGATGAGAACTTGGGACTTTGGGCTTTGCTGGGCCACACCACCTTTCCTGGAGTTGCTGTTTTCTTGGTGGGTCTAGGCTGCAGAGCCAGCTGTTACATAGAATGCTTGGTCAAAGCACAGAGTGAAGTGTGCCTGAACATCTCTTTCTTGGTCAGGTAGAATCGTCAGATGTCAGTGGGGAGGAAGCTTAGAGATTTTCATGGCTCAACCCACTTCCCTTATAGATGAGGAAACTGAGGCCTAGAGAGGCGATGTAACTTGTCCAAGATGAAGTAGCTGGTTGGAGCCATGACTCCAGGATACAGGACTCTGTACTCCCATATCTGTGCCCTTCCCACCACACTGTGTTGACTACAGGGTCAGGGGTCACAGGTCTGGAGAAAAAAGGCTTTTGAAATTCTTTCAACAGAGTTAGGAGAATTTACCACTGTTCACTAAATAGAAAGAATCCTTCATACCTTGAGCATCCTGAAATGAGCAGAGAGTGGATTAAGAAATGCCTGATGGGTCTGGAAATTTGGTTCCCATACGCTGCAGCAGTAATGACCTCATCCAAAAGTGGCGACTTGAGGGATGTTTTGAATTTCAGAGCTACCAATGTTTAGCATTGTCATATTCTTTCTTAACTGTGTCTTTCTTAAAAAGCTAAGGATTGTAGTGTCTCCCCTGTTCAGGTCATGGGGCTATTTTAAGGCTCTTTACTTGATTGCAAGGAAGTAATCAAAGATTTTCTCTTTCCCCCGCCCCCTTTCTTATTGCTAGTTTCCTAATCCCTAGCATAGTACTGTGTAGGAATACAGTGAGAACACAGTAGGAATTCAGTAAGTATTTATTGAATGAATGAATGAAGGAACATAGGAAATGTTTCAAGTAATAGTGATTTGTCATCTCTCACTGACAAATGTATAAGTTCCTTATACAGATGTAAGGGACTGCTATTGGCATTAACTAACATCCTGACCTTGGCCAAGTTACTTAACCTCTTTGGACTTCAGTGTCCTCCTTTGTGCTTCAGGTTCATCTTGTATTTTATATCAAATTAGATGATTTCTAAGGTCTCTTTCAGATCTGTAATTCTGTAATTGCAGTATGCACAGGTTATGATAAAGAATATTGTGAGGATTTCCAGATTGATTTGGGATATAAAAGTATCATACGCCATCATGGACTGTAGCAGGGATGACAAACTAATTTCTTTGTGTGTGTGAATTCTAGTCGATTGGTAGTAGCTGCCTGAAATGCAATGTTGAGAAGGACTTTGAAGGTCAGTTGTATAGAGTTATAGTGATTGATTAGTGATGTCTGCCATGGACACAGAATGCAAAGTACATGAAAGCATGCCAAATATCTACCATCTCCAACCTAGATACTTTAAAACAGTGTTGCCCTGGAATTTCTGGGAGCAATGATATTTTTCTTTGATTTTGCATGATAATGGAGAAACCACTTGGATGAGGCCAGGGTTTCCTAGAGGTAAATATAGAACTCTATAGATTTGTAGTAAGACTTGTTACCCTTCTGCCTTAGATTGCCTCTCTCTCTTTTTTCTTTCTTTTTTTTTTTTTATTTTATTTTTTATTTTTTGAGACAGAGTCTCGCTCTGTTGCCCGGGCTAGAGTGAGTGCCGTGGCGTCAGCCTAGCTCACAGCAACCTCAAACTCCTGGGCTTAAGCGATCCTACTGCCTCAGCCTCCCTAGTAGCTGGGACTACAGGCATGCGCCACCATGCCCGGCCAGTTTTTTCTATATATATTTTTTTTAGTTGGCCAGATAATTTCTTTCTATTTTTAGTAGAGACAGGGTCTCGCTCTTGCTCAGGCTGGTCTCGAACTCCTGAGCTCAAACAATCCGCCCGCCTCGGCCGCCCAAGTGCTAGGATTACAGGCGTGAGCCACCGCGCCCGGCCTCTCTTTTTTCTTAATCAGGGAAATATAAAAGATTACCATGATTGACTGATTGGTGAGAAGAGAATTCAGACTCCAGATCCTTCCTACTACTCTGAGACTCAAATGGATCCATGGCTTCTGTTCCTTAAAAAAATGAGAATGTAAAAATTCTACACATAAACATGAACCCATTTACCCAGTATTTGTTGAACACCTATAATGTGCTGGGCGGGCCCAGGTAGATGACATTGCCCTGAAAACACAGGTGATATTTTCAGGATAAGTCCTTCTCCCTTTCTCTTGTTTTCTTAATACTAGTGGCCAAACCATTGACTGGTCAGTATGTGTGGGTTCACGAGCTTTCTGATACAGTTCTTATTTTCCCTAGTCTGCCCTAGTGATGAGGAAATGATAAGTTTTAAGTCTGACTCCAAGAATTCTTGACAGAAATATACAAATGAGGCTCCTTAAATCTCTTGTTGCGTACAGGGTAAGCCTTAGATAGCCAAGGAGAGACCTTCATAGCCATTAGGTACCCTCCTGTTGCTCAATGTACTTTTTTTATTTTTCAGAGACAGGGTCTCACTCCATTGTCACCCAGGCTGAGGTTCAATGGCATGCTTATAGCTCACTATAATCTCAAACTGCTGGGCTCAAGGGGTCCTCCTACCTCAGTCTCCTGAGTAGCTGGGACTATGGGCATGTGCCACCATTCCTGGCTAATTTTTAAATTTTTTGCAGAAATGAAGTCTTGCCATGCTGCCCAGGCTGGTCTTGAACTTCTGGACTAAAGTGATCCTCTCACCTTGGCCTCCCAAAGTGCTGGATTACAGACGTGAGCCACTGTGCCCAATCTTAATGTACTTTTGAAATCCAAGGATGCTGTGAGAGTGAGGATGCTGCCATTCTTCCCTGTCTACCTGGAAGTGTGGAGACTGCAGCTGCAGCTTGGTTTGGGGGTCACGTGTATTGTTTCCCACCTGCCATCACTTCATGGCTGGCCAGAAATGTGTCACAGTGGAGGACCTACCTGGCAACCCCAGCCCCTCTTCTCCTTCTAATTGGTCCTCCTTTGTGTTAGTGACACAGGCTTCCAGTTACCCTGCCTCATGATGGGTCTTTCTCCGCTGCCCAGGCAGTTTCTGAAAAGGCTGCGCTAACTATCTGACTATTACTTTAGGACTTGAAATAGCTATTTTCCTGTCCTAGATATGACACAGTCACTTCCTCAATAGAGCCATCACTCCAAGAGGAACAGGACGTCCTTGTAATGAAGCCAAGAAGGTCACATGATTGGACAGCCGGGGGCCTCCTGGGACCTTGTTCCCCCTTAAGCTGTCGGCAAGGACTTGTCTATGCGAGCCCATCTATGAGAGGCCCTGGCAAGCCATCCTGAACCTACCGTCTTGCAGAGTTTCAGTCTAGTGCGATTTCTGCTAGGAACAAATGTTTGATGAATGAATGACAAGAAAGAGGATTGGGGAGAATTTCTGTGGAGCATCTTTGGTGACCACATGGAAACAAGCCCGGCATGCAGTGCTCCCACATTAGAAGGTCAGGGAATCCCCATGACTCCATTATTTCTGTCCCCAGTGGCACCCTTAAAGGAGGCCGTGAAGTTTGGACAGGCAGCCCAATTGGCTGATTAGGGAATTCCTTGGCGAAGCCTGGAGCCAGCTGGAGTAAAGCGTGGGAAATAGAGGGAGGAACGGTTTTTCCTTAGAATTCAGGGTCAGGCAAAAGAGACGAAGGCATTTGTGAAGGTTGAACCTCAGCCCTAAAGCCAGCTCCGGGTGCCCAGACCTCACAGACACATGGTCAAGTTGTATTGGGAAGTAACCAGGCGCTACAGGGGAAAATATGATTTGGGCATCTATGTAGGAGCAAGGGGAAGGGGAGCTGAGAAAAATCTTCAGGAGGCCCAAAGAAGGGGAAAATTAGCTGAGTCAGAAGCCAGTAAGAGGAACCTGAAGGAGAGGAACTTGGTCTGTAGGCTCAGAGGCAGAGAGTTGGGCATTTTGTTTTTTAATCTTGAATTTCTGGTGCCATGAAAATCTTTAGAGATACAAAATGATTTTATATTTATTTAGTGAAAACTCCTAGTCAACTAAAAGTCACCTTTGGGGTGAAAGGGAGCATTCCTAGTCAGATTAGGAAAAACCTCCCAAACACTAGGAACCCAGGAGGGTCTCCCAGGGCCCTCTGGTTTTGCTGCTCAATCCGTTCTCTTCTTTCCAAGAGTGCAACAGGAGGTACCCTCAAATAGGACGTGGAAGGACTGAAGTTGGCCATCTGCCAGGTGAGGTTGCATGACTTTGATTCATGTCTGGGACATGGAGAAAATCACTTGGCCGAGTGGTGGACATCAGGGTGGCATAGCTTAGCGTGCACAGTTGCAGACAACAGAGTTCACTCTAGCCAGTTTAAGCAGGAAGGAGTTTATTTGGGGATGTTGGGAAGATCGCAGAATTGTCAGAAGAGAAACAGGCACTAGGTTGACCTGTGAGCAGTAGTTAGAGCCATACTGCAGGATTGGGTTGGTAGAGACCTGGTGCCACTGCCAACCATGAACCATGCTTGCCTCTGTTGCAGGCAGAGAGCTGCCACTGTCACCTCTAACCCAAACGCTGCTGCATCTGCCACCACCTGGACCCACAAAATGTGCACCTGCACCCCTCTTGTTTCCTCAGGGAGCTCACCTCCAAATCAAAGCCCCATGTGGGTACATCTAAGTGGCAAAACCTAAGCCACATGTCTGTACTCAGCAGCAAGGGGAGCTGAGAAATGTCTACACACACAAAAACACACACATATTCAACGTGACCATCCTTAAATATGGAGAGATTATACAAAGGCTTTTGGAAGTCAGGAATGACAGATATCCACTACAAGGGGTCTGTGAGCTGTGGCCTGGAGTGCCCAGGAAAAGGTAGTCTGCAGAAAGTGCCCCGCTGTGTGCGGGGAGTGATAGATTCCCTGCTGGGCCTCCTTTAAGCTTGGTTTGTCTTAGGCAAAATGGAGAAGTAAGAAACACTTGTGTTCTAGGTTCTTTGCTCAACCAAGCAAAACTGCCATTGCCATTTATTTATTTTTAAGATTCCTTTAAAAAGAGATTTGAGTCAACCAGGGTATTGTTTTGCATACTACCGTACTAGTTCATTCTGAGCATTGTGAAAGACACAGCAGTTACACATGTGGCTTCGAGTCTTTTCTTTTGTGCCTCTCCTCCCCACTGGCTTCTAGTTTTGATGGGGAGTGAGGGAAACATACTCACACTGGTGTTATAAACACACCAAGCCCTGCGTGATAAGCATCGGATGAATGGTGTAGACCAGTGATCAAGTTGCTCAGAGGAGAGCTGTGGTTTGGGGTAGTTAGGATGGCTTTTTGGAGGAGTTAGCGCCAGAGTTGGCCTGCGAACAATGGGTGGGATTTAGACAGGCAGCAAAAAGGAAGAAGCAGCCCTGAGGGTTAGGAATGAGGTGAGTGGTGCTTGGAGTGGATGGAGGGTGAGTATATAAATCCACTGGGAGGACAGTCAGACAGTTACAAGCCTGGAAGCAGTACAGCGTTTGAGTAGAATTGTAGGTGATAATGATAAAAACTTGAATTGGGGCTTTATTTTGGAGAATCTTGATTACCCCATGAATTAGGACTATTTTAGTTTCAAGTAATAGAAATCCAATTCAAATTAACTTAAGATAAAAGGGACCTTATCATTTCATCTAATTGAAAAGCCCAAGGCATGAGTTTGACACATAGGTAGATCTAGGTGCTCAAAAGGTATCATCGGGACTCAGTCTCTTTATATTTCTTGGCTCTGGTTTATCTGTGCTGGTTTTGTTTTCCAGTGGGCTTTCTCCGTGTGGTGTCCCAGGCAACTCTAGGCAGCCTCTTCTTAGTTCAGCAATCTCTTGCCAAATATTTCCAGAAGAATTCTCAGAATTCTTAGGACAGAGGCTTACTGATTGGCTCAGCCTGGGTCATAAGCAACCACCCCCCAGCCGTGCTGGAGCTATACCTATGGCCAGGGGAATGTGGGGTTTCTCATTGACCAGGTCTGGGCGTGGCCCAGGAGGGCAAGTTCAGCCCCACCCCAACCACATGGACGGATGGTCACCGTAGCAGGTGCCGTCAGGGCCCCATCCTTATCCCCCTGGCCCTTACCATTTCCATGCATGCTGTTCAATTTCCAACTGTTAACATCTGCATCTTTTGCCAGAGAACGTGGACTTTCTCTGACCACCAGAGCTCTCTCTGAACACATTCAAGAAAGGCCAGAAGTGCCAGGAAGTTAACACCTTCTAGGAGCAGTCCTCAACCAGTGGCTGACAGAGTTGGTGTATAAACATCCCAACTCTCTTGTCTCTTTCATGGGATGACTCTGAGGCTCATGTTTTACAGTGTTTCTCAGAGTTCCCCATTGGAATTAAGTTCCGGTTGCTCAGAGTGGTCACTTGAATGATGATATATATACATATACACTCTTCATTGACTTCCTTCCTTCCCCATGTCACTTTTCTACTTCCCTACTGATGTTTCCTGGAATTACCTCCCAAATAAACTACTCACACTTGAATCTGTGTCTCTGGGTCTGCTTTTGGGGAATCCTAATTAAGGTATTCCCCAATGGAAGACCAGGTGCTGTTGCAGGAGAAGGGAAAATGGTTACTGGGTAGGCAGAAACAATGGATGTCAATTTCCTTTCGTTAAAAGATTTGGGTTTTTTAGTTTTCTTGCCTGGGCTGTACTTGTCTGCCTCCTCCTAGAGACAGGCAGTGAGTCCCTTGAGGGGAAGGGCACCACTTGCTCACTCTGGTGGTCCCAGAACCTGGTGCACAGCAGATGCTAAAACAGTATTTGGTGAACTGAATTGAATTTTATAGGCAATGAAGAACCAAAGAATTTTGTAAACCCAGAACTGGAAGAATGTTAAGTTTTTTTTCCCACTAAGATTAAATAACCTGGTGGTGGTTTGGAGAATACATTGGGGGAAGAGAAGCTGGAGAGATTAATTAATTCACAGACAATCATAGTAGTTTGGGCTTGAGGTGGTAATGGTGGTAACCAGGTAGTGGACATGGGATTGTAAAGGAAAGGTCAGAGGAGTGAGACTGGGTGTCAGTGGAATGTGGACAGCAGAGGGGACATGCTGTAGATGGCTTCCTAGTCTTCAGCTTTGACGAGAAGAATGATAATTTCCTTAGGAGTTGTTCATTCCAGCTCATCTGGCCGGGGCATGGCAGAGTTGCCCAGTTTCCTACTGTCAGGGGGTTTATAGGATTTCTACTATAGTTCCTCTGGGGAGGAAAAGAAGAGGGGTGGGCATGACTAGAAAAGGAGTTATCCAAAGGCAAAAATTTATTAGGGTCTATGGTGGTTAGTTTTATGTGTCAACATCACTGAGCCATGGGGGTACCCAGATATTTGGTCAAACATTATTCTAGGTGTTTCTGTGAGATGGTTTTTGGATGAGTCTATCATTTAAATCAATAGACTGAGTAAAGCAGATTGCTCTCCCTACTATGGGTGGGCTTCATCCAATCAGCTGAAGGCCTACATAGAGAAAAAGTCTGACCCTTCTCTGAATAAGAGGAAATTCCTTCTGCTTGACAGCCTCCAAGCTGGGACATTGGTTTTTAGGTTTTTTAAATTTTTTTCCTTGCCTTTGGATTCAAACTGAAACTTCAACCCTTCCTAGGTCTTGAGCCTGCAGGCCCTCAGGCTAGATCTACACTGTTAGCTCCTCGGGTCTTCAGCTTACTGACTGCTGGATTTGTCCATCGCTATAATTGTATGAGCCAATTTCTTGTAATAAATCTCTTTCTCTCTATATATACATCCTATTGGGTCTGTTTCTCTGGAAATTGCTGACTAATACAGGGTCCATACCTCAGAGAGTGGGATTAGATGACGGTTGATCTTAGCCACCAACTGGGAAGGCTGTTGAGGGATAGGCCACCGAAAGGATGGGATAATTGGTGTTGGGGGAGAACTCCCAGGTGTGACAAGATTCCAAGCCAGGTACATTCTGAGAGGAGAATGAGAGTGAAGAACAGATTGATTTAGAACTTTGGAGATGTTCATAGCATTGACAGGTGAGGTTCTATGTATTTTAAAGCCTGGACTCCGTAACTATGTGATACGGTTTGAGTGTGCCCCTCCAAAGTTCATGTGTTGGAAACTTAATCCCCAATTTAAGTGTTGAGAGGTGGGGCCTAATAAGAGGTGATTAGGTCATGAGGGCTCTGCTCTCATTAATGGACTAATGCCCTTATCATGGGTGGGGTAGTTACCGACAGAGTGGGGTCCTGGATAAGGATAAGTTAGCCCCTTCCCTCTCTCTACCCCACATGCTTGCTTGCCCTTCTGCCATGGGATGACGCAGGACAAAAGCCCTCGCCAGATGCTGGTGTCATGCTCTTAGACTTCCCAGCTTCCAGAACCGTGAGCCAAATAAACTTCTAGTATTTATAAATTACCCAGTCTGTGGTATTCTGTTATAACAGCAGAAAGTGGAAAAAGATACTTTATCAGTCAGGTTGCATTGAAGGATCCAAGATGGGTTTTGGAACATTCTTTGGGAGATACAAAAAGGAGTTCTGAAATTTCCTTAAACTAGCCCTCAGTGCTCAAAATCCCTGGTAGGAAGGTCTGATTTGCTGAGCTCAGGTCATGTGCCCAGCCTGGCCAGCATGGAGGGGTCACAAAGAGCATTTCCTCACTCCTGTCCTGATGGTGGGCAGAGGTGGAGGACTGCATCCCTCTCAAACTGTCAATTGCCCCCAAATGATAAGGGGGTTAAATGCTGGACAATCAAGACCTCCTGATGAGTGTCCACTCTGAAGAACATCTGAGGCGCATCCGATGCTGCGTAAAACAGACATCTCTTCACTCATGGTGCTCAGGTGGATATTGAGGAGGCCAAGCACCACCATTATAGGTTCCCAGACCTCATCACTGAACACATGGATGGTTCTGGAGACAGGGAAGCACCTGCTGTCTGGGCCTCTTGGGAACTGACCCCGGGGCTGGTGTGGAGCTGAACAGATGCACAGGCAGATATTCTGCCAGGCATCTGGGGCAGAGGTTAAAAACATGGAGATGCCAGACTTCCCTGATGCCAGCCTGGGAGGAGGGTGGCAAGAGGATGATCCTAGGAGCTCATTGGTAAAGGAAGATGCATGATCACTCGTGTTGGGCAGCAAAGACCGTGCCCTGGGGGTGAGACTCTCTGTTTGCCAATAACAAGTAATTGATATTTGTGTGAAGTTCTTAGGGTTTTCTTTATAGGCACCTTCCTGTACATTTGACAAAGAAAAGTGTTTTTAAAAGATACAACCATAATATAGTAAATGTTTTCTTTAGGTTTGAATGAGGCCATGCAAGATGGGATCTTCTTAAGGGCAGGGACCACCTTTTTATTTGCTGTTATATCTCTGGTGTATAGCACAGTAACTGGCATGTGATAAGTGCTCAAGAAATGTTTTTTGGGTGAATGGAGACTAGCAATTGTGTGGGAGTCAATATCATTAAGCTGATATTTAGGGGCAAGTTGAGCAGCTGTGCTTGGTGGAGAGAAGGCTGAAATTCTTCAGGATGTGGGACTTAATGAGGGATTAGGTTGCAGGCTGAGCACCGAGGCTGAGAGGCTAGTCTAGTCTCAGGTGACTGCTGTGTTGGGCATAAAGCTAGGTTTCATTTCCCAGCCTCTCTTGCAGTTTGGTGGGGCATGTGACTAAGTTCTGATCAGTAGAATGGGGGTGAAAGTGCCACACATCACCTCTAGACCTGGCCCCTAATATATCCCCTGTGATCCATCAATCCATCATCTTTCATATGCTGGCTGGACACTGAGGATGCAGTGGGGACTCCAGGCCTTAGGACATGGCAGAGCCACTAGAGTGAAGGGACTTGGGTCCCTGAATGACTGTGTGGAGCAGAGTTCCTCACCCTTATTTTCTCACTGGTCTGTGACAGGAGCGAGAAATAAACCTGTGTTATATTAAGCCCCTGAGATTTTGGGTTGCCATGAAGTGGTCATTAGCTGTCCTATTAGAGGATGACTCATTTCAATCTGGGGAGGGAGAGGGGGCAGCTCAGCATCGCCAGTGAGGGCAGAGGCCTGGCTGCAATTTTCCTCCCATAAAGTAAAACAAACAGATGTGCTCACAGACTTGGGGGATTTAGGAGAGAGAGCTGATTGTTGGCGAGGATTTGGACCCCTTTTAAGTTTGAAGGTTTTGAGGTGACAGGGAAATCCAAGTGGAAGTTCAATGGGCAGTTGGAAAAAGGCCAGGCCTGAGATTTGGTTAGAATCTGTCCTCACAGAAGTAGTCACTGAAGTCATGAGAGGAACGGGCTACTTGCGTCAGAGCCTGAGGAGCGAGAGTGACGTGGGGTCCAGGACTGACTCTCGGCAACCTCCCAGAGTTAGGAGCTGGGGAGGGAGCAGTCTGGGTGTTAGGAGGAGACACCTACGGAGACACAAGCCACAGCGGAGGAAGATTTCCACAGGGGGTAGGGATCATATACTGAAGAGATTACACCTCATGTATTGAAGAGAGTCAGAAAGGCCCTTTCTTCTCCAAGGAGCAAGATGAATTGAGAGAAAAAGTCACACCTGGTGTGAGAGCGGAAGTAGGGAGGAGCTGAGAGGAGAAACCAACCACCTCTACAATGTGATAAAGATGGAGTATGCAGAGTTGCAGCTGGGTGATGGCGCCTCAGGCTGACTGGAAGCTGAGCTTCCTCCCCTCCCAGCCCCCCGGCATCCCTTTGGGAGATTTGTACCAGGGGCTGAGGAATGGTGGGGTTGCTTTTGTACACAGGTGTCTGGGGCCTGAGATAGGGGGAGAGAAGAATAAAGGAGGGTGGTATGAGGCCCTTGTGAGCAGAACAGGGCCAGGGGTGTAGAAGGCCTAAGGGAAGACCCACCGGAGTAAACAGGCTGTGAAATTCACAAGGTAGGGCGTTCAGGTGGTTTCACCTTGGCTGCTGTTAACACACCATCTGATCCCAGCAGCTTCACACCTCCCTTGGTGTGAACGTCCTTGTGGGTACAGGACAATCACAGCTCCTAGAACCTTCTTTTCAGAAATTAGCAACAAGCCAAAGGGAAAAGCTGGAGGGAGACTGAGAACGGTGGGGGCAGGGAGAGGGCATTTTGGCCTCCTCTCTTCCTCTCCTCTAGCGGCTGTCCTCTGCTGTCTCGGTGCAGAGGGAGTGAGGGCTGTGGCCTGGCCAGAGCTGCCCCCAGGAGAACTGGGGTCCAATCCCCAACTCTCAGCCAATGGGGGGCTCCTTTCCTTGGCCAGGCCTTTTTAGATGGACAGAGGAAATTTCACCATGTCCCACCCCAAGAGCTAATAGCCTGTACCCCGTGTATAATATATTTAAAACTTTGGGGCAAACAGTCGCCTAGAGTGGCCAATACAATTCCTGGGTGAGTATTTACGGTGCTGGAAAGGCAGCAACACTGCTCTGCCACACAGTGCAGCCCTGTTTCCCACCTCCTTCCCCATTTCAACTGCGGTTTCCTTTTCTCTGGCCTGATCCTCCATGTATTACTCATTTAAAACAAACTTCCTCTCACTCAAAGTCTACCTGCTTTTTGGTTAATTAACAAGCCTACAGCAAATATGTATTGAAGACCTCCCGGATGCAAAGCCACGCCCCCAGCAGTGGGTGAGGCAGACAAAGGCCCCGCCCTCTTGGGTTTATAATCCAGCAGCAGAATAATGTATTCAGCCCACAGTGAAGACTTATTAACACACTACTTGCTGTGTGAGTTGTATTTAACTCACACTAGTTTTGAGCCCGGGTCCTCGTGAGGCATATGTAACTCACACGTCTCCTCACCTTGGGAGCCGAGAGAACTATTTTTCAAGTTGCATACAACTCACGCACAGAAAACAATGCAACATAACAAATTTTTCATTAAATTAGAAAGGATCGTTTTGTTTCTGAGGTTTTTATTTTATTTTCATAATAAAACACTATGGCCCCAAGGGAAAAAAAATTTTTTTTCCAGTGTGGCAGTCAATGTGTTAATAGTTCTGTGTTCTTACTGTGTCCTGGTTTAGCCTCTAGATGTATGAAACACATTCACAGCCTGTTAGGATTATAAAAATGTAGCACAACCATCCAGAGGCCCTCCGGCCCATACACTGCACCCACACGACTCTCCCCCTTCCTGTTCTATCCTGGGGGCTGCATTTCTGTGCTGTGAGCACCAGTACCTAGGAGGGGCTTTTTCTGACTGTTGTGTGGCCAAGACCGCCGCTGGCAAACATTCTCAGGGGCCGCCCAGTGCTATCTGCTCCAAGAGGGTGGACACTGGAGGAGGAATCCATCCTCACCCTCGCTCCGGGCTTGCTGTCTGGGCCTCTGGGGGTACAGGGTTGGCAGGCGGGAACAGACGGAATGATCAGCCTCTGCAAACACCCCTGGCCCCTCCTGCAGGGGTGAACGTTACTCCATGAATTGGCTGCGTGGTTTGGACACGCTTCCCAAACTTTCTGCCTTTTGTTATGATACCATCAGCTGTTTCCTCATAGTTTCAGGGTCCGAACATCACTCTGTTTATACTCAGCAGCACGAAGCTCAGTGAGCTTGTGTATACAGGAGGCCACCAAATGTTTGGAGAAAGAGGAGGGAGGTGAGAGTGTGCAGACCTTTGCCTTCCTGCAGATTGGAGTCACTTCTTACCTAGGAAACAGGTCAGGGGTTCCCAGCCTCGGGACTGGTGCTCCAGGGTCTGCAGGGACACGATGACAGCACAGAGTGACTCATGGCTGGTCAAGGGGAAAAATCTTGGACATTCAGCTTGGAAGGGCTCTTTGGGGGAAATCTAGCCCGACCCTTCCCTTTCCCAAAGGAGCCTTCTGAGGTTCAGGGAGATGAGGTAACTTACCCTTGGTCACATAGTCAGTAGAAGAGCCAGTTTGGAATTGAGGATGGGTGTCCCTTAATTCTATGTTTCCATCCGCTTTTCCTATTTAACCCATCAGTAGTCATTTAATTTTATACAGATACATGTCTATGCTTTCATGGTCAAAAGTACAAGCAATATTTTTGGATAAAAGGTTTAAATATTTTCAGTAGCCTAAAAAGAGAAGAATACAACTTTGCTACAAAGAGTTACTCGCTTTGGGTACTCTTGTGAACAGAACACGGGGAATAGATATCTTCAACTTTTAAGATAAATGTCATGAAGTTGGACTGCATTTGGTAAATTTAGTGAATGTATGTACAAACAGTGCACCTTCCATGACAGGAAAACATGAAGGGTTTTTGCACAGATAAAAAAAAGTATTAACAGATCCAGATGTTCTCATTTCTTTTCATTGTATTATATCTTGCATCAGCAAAATCTCTGTGCTAAAGCTACTATTTTAAGTGACCCTTTGCAACAAGTTATAAGCGTTGTTAACTATATTTGTGCAAATGCAACATGGCATCATCAGTTTGGTAATGTGCTAAAGTTGAACAATGAGGTATTCAGTGTGGATCGGCCTTATTATTTTAAAGTGCATTGGCTATGGCAGGGACAGCTGTTAGCCAAAATTTTATCTCTGAGAGAACAGAGAGTTAAATTTTATGAAGAACAGAATCAGGAATGTGAATTATTTACTGAAAGAAGATTTCTATAGGAATGCAGCATTTCTGTGTGATATCATGTCAAATCAAAACGACTTGAATATTTCTTTGCAAGGTAAAATTAAGTCCATATATGATATGTGGCAAAAAATCCAAGCATTTCAAAAAAGCTATCTTTTCTCAAAACACTTCTTCTTGAAAAGGAAATTTTGGATGAACATTTTCCCCAGTTAGCAAAGGTCACTGATGAGCAGGATGACCTATTCGAATCATTTGAAGAATACGCAGCCGTTATAGACCTATTAATTGGAAAATACAATGAAAGTTTCACTGACTTTGAGAATCATGGCATCACACTCAAATTAGCATTTCAACCTCACCTAGTTGATATCACCAAGTTGATATCACCTAAACAACTACAGACAGAATTGATTGAGCTCTCAGTAGATGACTTTTAAAATCATTGTTTGATGCTAAGAAAGATCTAGTTGAAATATGGAAAAATGCAGTAGAATACCCATGCCTTTGGCAACATGCCTGAAAAAAAGAAAGCCTGAAAGTTTTCTTGCTTTCAACCACTTATTTCTGTGAATCTACATTTTCCTACCTAACCCAAATCAAGACACCCTTAAGGTCACAAATGACTAATGCCCATCTAGAAGATCAGCTGAGACTGCGGACCTCCATGCTGCAACCAAATATTCAAATGCTTTCCAACAAAAAGTCATTAAAAGATTAGTTAGTTAACTTTAAAATTAACAAATAGTTTTACATAGTAGTTAGATTTTTACAAAATAGTGTACATTTTTAAGTATATCTAATTGAAGTTTCTTGAATGTGGCCTTATTTGATTACAGCTAAATTAATGTGGCCTTCCAACATGAAAAGGTTCCCCACCTCTGCCTTAGGGTATGTAGGTCCCCTGGCAATTATTTTTTGGGGGCAGGAGATGGGAAGCAAGAGAGAGCTGATACACAGGTCCACCTATGTAGCTCAAGCCCAATGGTCTGAGGTGGATCACTGGTCCACCACGTGGTGATAGCATGGAGGCCTGAACTCTCCCTGTGTCCGATGTGAGAGTCACCCAGAATCAGTACATCAATATCATTCCTCAGCCCAATCCCATGCAGTCTCATGAAAGAAGTATCCTGCTAGCCAGAGGGAGTGATCCAGTTGCCCTACGCTCTTGGAAGCTGGACCCAGCCAGGACCCCAGGAGAACTCCATAGATATGAGTCCTAGAACACTTCATGGCATCTGGTCAACCCCATCCAATTAGGGAGTGAGGAAAGGATGGGGGAATGGGTGGGTAGAGGGATTAGAGATCACCCCAAAGGGGAAAGATGGGGTCTAGGGCGAGAGAGGGGGACTTAGAAATTTAAATGAGGCCTGAGTTCCACTTGTCAAAGGCAGTACTGCATGTGAGAAAGAGCTATCCTGAGATGGGCCCAAGTGGGCCCCAAATGGTAAAGTGGCAAAAGGAGAGAACTTGACATTACAAGTCTTCCTTGTAAGAGAAGAAAGGGGACAGAGGGAATGAGGTGTGGTCAGTTCCCTGTACCACCCACCAAGGACTTTGGTCCTACTCCTGGCTTAGCCGAAGTTAAAGCAAATGGAACGCTGGTTAACTGGCATCACAAACGCTTGTTAGAATGACAGCAAACACACACTTATTGTGCTCACAACATTTACAAATACTTGCTTAGAAGACTAAAAGCTAACAAGGACTGTCTGAAGTTATACAGTCCATCCAGTCCTTCAGTTCTTAAGATTTATCCTTGAATCACATCAGCTATGGGTCAGAACCATGTGGTTTTGGTCTCCTGTGGAAATGCTTTTAACAAACTCTACTTTGTTAAGGAGCCATCAGTCTACATTGAGGGATGTTTTAAGAGACCAAAAAATCATGGTACTCCTGGTCATATTTATGGTAAGAGTGTTGTTTTCTTTATGAGGATCAATGGAAGAAACTTCTCTCAGGTCTTCATTCCAGGAATAGTTGTGCTTCTCTTAAACACCTGGCTTTTTGTTTTATGGACACTATAAACTCTATAACTAACCATGCCCGCCTCCTCTTTTTTGCTTTACCCACTGGGAAGCTCATATTCAAATTTGCAGCTACATCTTGGGCAAGTGTGCAGACCCTGACAACCTGCAGAACTGAAATTTCACCCTTAGCACCTTCATCTTATTTTTTTCTTTCTTATTTCCCCTTTTTATTTCCTCACTTACCTATTGTTTTGCTTTCATTAGGTTGCGTGTATTTTTTTAAAGCCATCTTAATATTTTGGGAACAGGGTGGTTAAATAAATAAATACAAAGGTGGCAACGGGGCATTGGCTCATGCAAGTCCAGTTGCGGAGTGTGGCTGGGTGGCTCTGAACAACAGGCTATTCATGAGTACAGGAAATTTGCAAGACTGATGTTAGAAACTCTGGAAGTACCTGCACTATTTATAGTTGCATTTTTAAACAAATTCTTGGATCTGTGCAGTGAATATGTGCCATTCTAACTGGAAAGGTAATTATCAAATTCCTTAGTAGTCCATTTGGCCAAGGTATAGAATGAACCTCCACGCTCAGGGGGAGAAGCTGCTGGTAATTTCTTTCATCTAAGCAGAGCTGTTTTCTTTTTAAGGTTAATTCCGTGTATGTACCCATTCAAAGATCAAAGTCCAAATACTTAATCAAAACCACTGATCTTGCAAATCCTCAGCCAATCTTGGACCAGACTCACAACCACCAAGTACTGAAGAAAGCAAAGCGAAATGGAACCAGACCCTCACCAATTACATAGTGTAACAAACATATTTTTTTTCCCTAGTTAGCACTCAGTACTGAACCCTTTGCTCTTCAAATTATCCCTTTCACCTCAACTGGGAAAAGAAACAATCTGAGGCTAGAAATGGCTTGGATGGGGCAAAGAAGGGTGTTTATTTTCTAAATATCTCTCTCCGTCTAAGCATTCTTTCCATTTCTGTCTCTGTCATCCAGCCTCAAGAGGGAACAGATGCAGAGTGATGAGCCTACCTTTTTGCAGATGGTTCAAGTGTCGGGTACAGCTCAGCTCCCTGGGGTGGGCAGAGCTAGGTGTGATTTATGGATGTGATTAGGAGTCTTCCCGGGCCTGCTTCTCTACAGGACTAACCAGAGCCCAAATTGTCAAGGGGGAAAAGATTGGTCCTGGTTCCTTTGACCATCTTTTCCAACGCACTCTGACTCTCACCTGCTTAGAATCAAGGATGTCAAGTAGATTTTCTGGAACAAGTATTAACAGTGCAGAAAATCATCCCAGAATATGGAGGAGAGTTTGAAAGCCCATTGTATTCGTAAAGAAAAGATTTTGAAAAAAATGAACTTGGAAACTTCAAAAGAACATCTTCTTTCCAGTTTTCCCTTTATGAGATATTTATATAATAAATACACATTTGTACACTCTTGCCTTAAAAAACAGCCCTTCAGAAATGCATAGTGATTCTCTCTGAGTGGTGGAATTCCAGGAGATTTTCTTTTGCTTGACTCTACGGTCTGATTTTCCCACAATGAATGCAAATAACAGTCTGGTTGGATGCTAAGTGGGGGGTCAGGTTCTAAAGTCAGCATGTAACAGAGAAAATCACGTCCAATAAAGTTGTTCTTGAAGACAATTTCTCTATTAAAATATATATGGCTTTGTGTATCACAAAGTAGTTGCCTTTCATGTAGAGGTCAAGATATATTAAAAAATACACATCTTATACAGCACAATCCACTTAATGGTGCCATAAGTTGCCAAGCTTTATGGGAACTAAGACCAACTGTGGGGACATTTGCCATCTGTTTTCCTCATTCTTACTGTGGAGCCTACATTCGCCGAGTGGACTGGCCCAAGCAAACACCTCCACTCTTCAAATGATTTTCTCTCTATCTTCTTTCTTTTTGTCCAGGACCTGGTGTGGGGGCTTGTCTTAAAGCTGGGTTGCAAGGCAAGGCATTTTGTTTTAACTTAGATAGCATGCCGCAGAGCAGTAAAATTGGCAACGTTTTCTAAGGATGAATTTATTCCCACTTTACATAAAATTAGGAAAGCCTTAAGGTGTGGGGTGATAGGGATGGGGTGGATCTGGTATAAGGCCACGAGAGTGGCTGCCACGTTTGCTTGGCAGTGAGCCTGGAAGCTCTGGGCTTCTGCAGCAAAGGTCATCTGTGAGGGTGAACCTGTTACTTAACTATCGGTCACTTTCCTATTTGGGGTCCTGCTCTGGTTAGGTTGGGGTGAGGGGCAGGGGGAGAGATTAGTTGGAGGGATGGAGTGGAAACATTTTTATTTATCCCTCTCCCTCACTCTCTCATCCCAAAGAGGCACAAGTCCCCATAAGACTGACATGCCACGGGAGATGTCTGGGTTCCAGAAAGAGGGAGCATTCATCCACCACCCAACACAGGCTTCTTGAGAACCTCTTTATACGCGAGGCATTGGGGATCAGTACTGCATCGTGTTCTATGCCCACGGACCTTCCATACCACGGAAAGGCCAATGTTCACATTTATAACTACAAGCAGGGGTAAGTTCTTCAAAAGGAAAGGGCAGACTTCTATGAAATTCTATGACCAAGGCCCTAATTTGGGCCATTTTGGGGAGAGGGATTTAAGAGAAGGGCTCTCTAAAGAGCTGCCATTTAAGAGCTGTGGGACAAGAAGGTGTTAGGCAGAAGAAGGGTGGGAGAGTGCATTCCAGAGGGGAAGTAAAGCATTTGTCTCACCTCCAGCCCATGAGACATGCCCCCTGCCCAAGAGCAGAGGAAGCCCTTCTTAGCTAAAAATAAGCTTGCTGAGCCTCTGGGGAAAATCCTGCCACTGCCCAGAGAGAGGCCCCCCAGAGAGACAATTCTGTGGCTCTAACCCTCCGTGCCCCACCCCACAGGATGTGTGGGGCTGGTGGTCCTCAAACTGCAGCTCCAACCTTCCCAGCTAATTTTGCCTCCCTGAGAGTGTGTCTCCAGCACGGCTGGGCTCCCAAGCTGGGCGCCCGCCAGTCAGTCTGGCCAGGGAGGGAACTATTTTGGGAATTTTTATGATGAAACAATATTTTTTTGGTAAACAAATGGAAAGTTGTTAAACAGGGACGCTCACCCCTAGCTCCCAGGTCACCTTTCTCTATGAGGAGGTGTCACAGAGGTAGCACTGTCCAGTGGGGAAAGCGTCCCCTGGGCTACCCACCTCTGTACGCACACCGCATCATTCTTCCCGGGATAAATGCCTACAGAGGTTGGAGCGGCTGCCCCTCCCCAAGCCCACTTTGGATTCCTTGCAAACAAAACCCTTGGTGAGTCTGGGGTAGTAAGGGCTGGGCCCAGCCTGGTTAACCCCTTAGGGCCTGAGGATGGACTGTACTCAGAATGGTAGCATTGGAAGGGACCTCCTTCCTGTCCCCCTTCACAGGCGAGGGGACCAAGGCCTAGAGGGGAGACTTCTTTCCCAGGGTCACATAGCTCAACAATTGCAAGTGGGGTTAGGACCTCAGATGCCAGACTTCTGACCCTGTTCTCTTTCTTCAGGAATAATAAGCCAGGCCAGGGGTCAAGAAAAGGAAAGAATAGATTCCAAGTTCAGTATTTTGTAGAGAGCCCACCAACTACACACTCATGGTAAATCATAAGTGGGCCAAGTCCCTAAGCACTGACTCCACTCTCAACCTCCCCTGGGAGAGGACTCTTCTGAGGACCAGTCCCTTATCCTGGCCCTGACCTGACCCAGTGGCCTGGCCTCTCCAGGGATGGATGCCTTGGCCCATCGGTGGCACCTGCCTCTGACCGGCTGCTGTGGAGGCTGGAGCTTCGTTACTGAGGGCACCTCCGCTTGGTACTGGGAGACCACACTTGCCAAAACCTCATTCCTCCAGCGGTTTCATCACCTCTTGTCCAATGCAGTGGCCCCCAAACATCCACAACTGTCTGGGTCTGGTTTTCTCAGACTGGACCATGCTCATGTTTTTATGTTTGAGCTCAGAGAAAGATAATAAAGGCCCTCAACTGAAAACAGGATTGATGCATTGCCTTCTCCTTTCGGATGGAGCAAGAAGGCCACTGCAAAAATAGCAATAATAGCTACCTCTTATTGAGCCCCCGCTGGACCCTTATAACATCTCATTTAGTACTCATAGCAGCCCTGAGTGGTAGGGATTATTTGAGTAAGTAGTAGTGCTGGCATTCACCCCAGCTCTGTCTGGCTTGAATCCTACAGCTCTTCCCACCAGGCCACCTCCAGGTGCAAGACAAAGGGCGTCTTGCCAGGGAGGTGGCAGGAACATGTAGCAGAAGAGACAAATATGGGCTCCAACAGATTAAATACTGGGGTTAAAGGATAGGGACAAATAGAACATATTATCTAATTTTTGAGTCTTATTAATCAGGAGTCTTTCATTTTTGAGTCCAGAAACCCAATTCAATGTAGCTTAAGTAGAAGAGAAGTTGTCTTCATTTGTGTACCTGGAAGTTCGGAGATGCTGCCAGCTTTAGGAACAGCTGGATCCGGGGGGCAGTCTTTCTCTTTCTCCTCCTCTTGACTTTGCTTGACTTCATTCTTCAGACAAGCTTTCTCCACATGATGAGAACAGTGGTTGCTGGCAGCCCCAGACTCACACCTTTCTAGCAGAAAGGGGCCATTTTCTTTCATAACTTTGCTAAGAAGATTCCAGGAAGAACTCCAATTGGCTGGCTCAGGTCATGTGCCCATTTATGAACCAATCACTGTGGCCAGGGGGTTGGAGGACTCTGGGCCCGGGGACGTTTGCCACATGGAATGTGCTCGCTAGAGGGAAAAGGAGCTTTGGTATCTGATGAAGGGGAGAAGGTTCTGGAAAGACAGAAACAACAGATATTCTCTAGGCTTGGGGACTGGGAGAATGTTGGCACCATTGCCAATCAGAGGGAAAAATTAGGAGGAAGGGTTACTTAGGAATAATAATGCTAATATAACAACACTGGTAAGCAAATTTATTACTTTACAGCTTACAAAGCCCTTTCACATGCCTTATTTAATCCGCATCTAATCCTGGAGGTAGGCAGAAGAGGTGTTGTTACTGATCTCATTTTACAGATGAGAAGACAGGTTTGGAAAGGATAAAAGATGTGCTCACGGCTGGCAGGTAACAGCTCTGGGACTTAGATGGTGGACTCAGGCTCATGTTCTCTGAGTCCAGGGACAGGAGAGAAGACAAGCTGAGTGTGAAGTGCCTGGTGTCCTGAAGCAGATGCTACTCACAAGGTGACAGGCACAGCTGAGCATGTCACTTTGGGGTCATTTAGCTTAATGGGGTCCCCTGGAAGGCTTTAAGTGCCACATGGACAGGGACCTTATCTGTCTAGTTCACTGCTCTATCTCAGTGCCAAGCAAGGGTGGGTGGTGGGGACCAGAACAGGAGGCCAAGGACTGAGACTTGGGGTGGTGAGTGTGGAGAGAGAAAAGGGGGAGGAGCCCAGAATGCAGCATGGTTGGCCCAAGCTCCAGAGAACCTTCGCCAAGTGCACAGCAAGCCTTGGCATCTGCTGGGCAGACCAAGCTGGCCAGATATTAATAGAATCCATAGACCGAAAACCCCCAGTCAGTGCGGCTGGACGGGGTTGGTGCTTTGAGGATCCTGTCTTTGTTGTACCAGATTCTGCTCCTCTGGGTAGATGCACTATTTGCATTTTAATTAAATTCAAGTCAGTCAAACTCCATTTATGAAATGCCAACTATGTGGCAGGCATTGTCCTCTGCACCAGGGATACGTAGATAAGTGCAACACAATTTCTGTCATTTTAAGAGCAACTCCTTCACTAAGTCCCTGTTATTTCCCAGGTACTTGCCATGTTATGCACTGGGTGTATGAGATTGGGTGAAATTCTTGTTCTAGATTGTGTGGGGTGACCCAGATTTCTGCCCAACGGATCATAATACAACATCATAGCGATTTGATCTGCATATAAAAAGTGCTTTGGGATTATAGAGATAGATGTGACTACTTTTTCTTTGGAAGATGCAGGGCATTCTTGATAAGGGGATGTTATCTGAGCGAGACCAGCAGAGCAAAGGAAAAAGGTAAGTGTGTGCACAGCACGCTTAGAGGGTGAAAGGGAAGCTGTCTGGGGAGACCTGCACCCAGGGGGAGGTGGTGGGAAATGGAGGCTGGGAAGGAGACGAAGCTTGGAGACCAGTCAAGGAGTTTTCACTTTATCGTTGGGTGCCCTGGTCTCTGGGCAGGGAAAGCCTTGTCTGGCGTAGGTGTCTGTGTGTTGCCGTCCAGTCATCTATTGGCTTCATGCTTTGCTCTCTGGTCAGCATGTTCTATTCATGTTTAGCCTTGTTGCCTTTTAAGATGTAAGTGCACCTAGTGGGTGAGGCTAGTGTCTACGCTTTTTTTCTTTTTTGTCCTGAGCCCAGTACGGTATGGATCATAACCAGGTCCCCTGGCTCTGCTGAGGTCTGGGTGTGTCAAAGGGAGATCCTGGCTGTGAGCACTACCGAGGGACTAGGGAACAAATGCGGGGACAACCAGAGGCTGCTGAACCAGAGCCTCATTGGGCTTCCCACCTCTGCCACCTGTGGGGCCGCCGTGACTATGTCCTGGGGTGTGCTTGTTGTCCACTGATAGCCACCCCCCTCATGTGATAATAGAACTCGTGAGCTTGAGCTGGGCACAAGGCCACCCAGTCTTCCTTGCTGCTGGGTCTGTCCATATGATTATGTTCCAGCCGCTGGGTGATTAGAAGTGACACACATTTGAGTGCGGCCCTGAAAAAGGAGCGTATGACTTCTCCCCACCCATTCCCCTTCTCACAGCAGGGGATGAGGACCGCCGGAGAAGCCTCCTTGGACGCAGCAATGGAAGGCCTGCATTGAGGGTGGCAGAGTCACGCTCATGGCCTGGACCACGTACCTGTGGGCTGGTGTATTTTAAGCCTCTTTTTTTTTTTTTTTCAACTTTCTTTTTTTTTTTTGAGACAGAGTCTCGCTCTGTTGCCTGGGCTAGAGTACCATGGCGTCAAGCTCACAGCAACCTCAAACTCCTGGGCTCAAGCAATCCTCCTGCCTCAGCCTCCCGAGTAGCTGGGACTATAGGCATGCACCACCATGCCTGGCTAATGTTTTTCTATAAATATTTTTAGCTGTCCAAATAATTTCTTTCTATTTTTAGTAGGGATGGGGTCTCGCTCT
>CM052442.1:21233529-21265730 GCA_028533085.1 Varecia variegata | reverse complement strand
GGTTTATCATTCAGCCGTTCCCTCTGCAGGAGCTTTTGAGGGGCTCAGTTGAACGGCTGGTCCAGCTAATCAGAGCCAAGGTGGGCCCTGCTGTTATTCTCCGCCTGCCCAGACACAATTCTCCCCAGCCCTTCAAATGCTCAGAAAACACAGTTTGTCTTGGCTGTAATGGGCCAGGCCTCAGGAAGTGATCCGGGTTGAAAACCTTTTACACCATTGTAAGTAATGGAACGTGCTGAACCCCGCTGAACCTCATTAAAATGCCATGGTGGGTTGAGTGTTTATGTTTCATGTTCATGATGTTTGAGTGTTTAAATTCACATGAAAAACATAAGCTCTGAGACGCATAACAGCCAGGGTCTGGGCCACAATTTTAGGATGAAGGGCACTCGATGGTGACAACAGTGTTGACAGAACACATTGGCTCTGAAGTACACGGGAGGCCCCAGCTCAGGTGGGACCCTCAGTGGCCTGGGGATGCTTCCCGCTCAGCTAAGGCACAGTTGACATGATTCAGCTTTTCTCACATAGCCTAGTGCTGTGCCCAACACACACCGGCTTGATTTATGACACAGGAAGGACAGAACCAGTGTGATTTGGGAGAGACAGGCGAAGAGCAGAGTTTTGTGGTGTCTTGGGGAAATTGAATGAAGAAGGAAAAAAAGGAAGGATGTGTCGGGAAGAAATGAGACAATGTATTTGAAGAATTGGAAACAAATTCCTTAAATATCTGTTCTTGAACTAGAGATTTTTTTTTTTCCAAGACAGGGTCTCACTCTGTCACCCAGGTTGAAGTATAGTGGCGTCATCATAGCTCACCGCAACCTCAAACCCCAGGGCTCAAATGATCCTCCTGCCGCAGCCTCCTGAGTAGCTGGGACCACAGGTGCATGACACCATGCCCAGCTCATTTTTAAAATGTTTTATAGAGATAGGGTCTTGCTATTGCCCAGGGTGGTCTCAAACTCCTGGCCTCAAGCAATCCTCCCACCTAGGCCTTACAAAGTGCTAGAATTAGAATGTGAGCCACCTCAGCTCAGCCCGGCTTAAATGTCTCACAGTAGGCCAATGGTCGAACAGACTATGGCCGGATCACTTGTTCCATTCATTAAAACAAAGGTATTGTCCACTGTGCACCAGGCTTCTGTGTTTCTAGCTTCTGGGACAAAATCCTGGCCCTCAGATTATGCAGCTATTTAAAATGATAGTCACAAAACCTACCTAACAACATGGAAAATGCTTGTGATATAAATTTAGCAGACGTTGCAAGGGGCAAAATTTGTGTGCAATATGAGTAGTCTCACATTAAAAAAACAGATGCAGAGGAGAATGAAGTGAGAAAATATGGCAAGACAGTAGTGATTGGGTTAGGGGAACGGGGTTATGGGTAGCTTTTTTCTATTTTCCAAACTTCCAGTACTATGGTTATTGTTCATTTGTAAATCAAAAAAAAAGTTTGTTTTTTTTTTTAAATGTCTGACCAACTGACCCTCCCACACGAATCACCCCATCCAGTGGTCTTCAAGGAGAACTTCACACTGGAGAAGCGCTGTCCTCCTGCGCCACCATGATTGCTGGCATTCCCCAGGTGGTGGGGTGGCGGGGCCCTACTGCTGAGTCTGGATCACAGATATTAATTAGAGTTTGGCATGGGCCTGGATATTCAAAAGCGCACCCCTATTCTTGATGATGGCAAATTCAGCAGCTGTCCAGAGAGAGGCCCCCAATCCAACCCAGTGTGGGGGCTGGTATTTCCCCTGACTCTCAGAGCCTGGGTGCCCATCCGTCTGGGGCACAAGACGAAGGACTTGGCCAGCTTCCCACCTTGGGAATGGATGGGCCAGGCGCCACTGTGAAGCCAAAGCTAGGGCACTCACAGCTGTGCCTGCCTCCATGGAGTAAGCAACAGTCCGTCTGCCCACTCTAATTAGGCCTGTCCATGACTGTCTGATTAGCCTGCCTGGGGTGTGACTCATGGCTTGGGAATCAGACAGTTCTGAATTTTTAAAAACTTTACAAATACTTCATCAAAGAACTACGTGCCCATGGTTAGAAAAATAAATGGCACAGAAGGACTTGGAATCACAGTTAAAAATAGGCCTCCATCCCACCCTTGCTTGGATTCAGTCTTGCCTCCTGGAGACAGTAGCTTTTAACGGTCTCGGTGTCTGCTTCTGCCAGTTTGCCTTCTTATCTCTAAGCAACATGCTAATGCTGCTGTGCTCTGCCGGACCAGCTGGGATGTTATCTATTGTCTCCCTGCTCTGATAAACCAGTGTCTTGGTCTATTTTCTGCTGCTATAACAGAATACCACAGACTGGGTAATTTATAAAGAAGAATTTTATTTGGCTCTTGGTTCTGGAGGCTGGGAAGTCCAAGACTGAGCAGCTGCACCTGGTGAGGGCCTCATGCTGCATCATCATATGGCGAAAGGCATCACATGGCAAGAGAGGGAGAGAGACAGAGAGAAGAAATCAGGCTGAACTCATTCTTTTTATTAGGAACCCACTCCCATGACAATGGTATTAATCCATTCATGAGAGCAGAGCCCTCATGACCTAATCACCTCTTAAAGGTCCCGCCTCTCAACACTGTTACATGACAATTAAATTTCAACATGAGTTTTGGAGGGGACATTCAAACCATAGCAAGCAGGATTTAGCTCATCTGTATACTTTGGTAGACAGAGATGTGTTACCCAGACCCCCCATTCAAAAACAGACTTGCTGCCCAGCAGCAGGGAGTGTGGTCAGCAGACGGCCACAGCTGCCAGCTCCTTCAGGCTCTGCCTCAGCTGCACAGAGCTGCCTTCGCTCAAGGTCATGCCCTTTCTGGGGCAGCCTGCATCAGGGACTGAGCAAGGTGAGGGTATAAAGGCTGGGGTATTTTGGTCCACCCTGGGACACTTTAGATATCAGCACTCACTCCAGTGCTCTGGGCTGGGTTGGTGGAGGCTTTGTTGGGTCTGCATCACAGCTTGACTTCTCCCTCCATGCAATCTGCTTCCTTCCCCTTCTCTTCACAGGCACTGATCCTAACAAACATCAGGTGCCCCAAACTGTCTCAGTCCCTGCTTCTAGGAAATCTAACCTGCAACAATCACCTTTGTCCCTCTCCTAATTTTTCAGAGTTTATTAATTTGTGTTGTGTCAAATTATTAATAACTAAACGGGGGACTACATTTCCCCCAAATTCCCTCCCCCTTGTGGTTCCAAGCTGGGGTTAGCCGTGAGGCAAGTTTGTGCAAATTTGGAAGGTGCAAGTGAAGCAACGGCCACTGTTACTGTCTGAGGTCAGTGCAGGGCCAGGAGCTGCTGCAACAGACACGAGTGTCACTGCAGCCCACCTTGCTGGCAGGCTGCCCATGGCTGCTGCAGCTCTACTGTGTCCTGGGCCAGATGCATGTGCAGCTCCATCATGAGGGCACCCAGTTATCCAGAAGATCACCCACGTCCAGGAGCCTGGAAAAGAGGAGACAGGTGCAGATTGCAGTTTGTCTTTGTGGGTTCCAGGTTGTCCTTTCTCTTCCCCACTCCCAACTTCTCAACTGCCAGTTCTGCTGACCTCAGGCCCAACCCCGGACACAGAAGCAATAGCCTTACACAGACTGTTGAACCAGGTCCTGTAACTGTGTAAAGTCTAATCCCTGTAATAGTTCCCTTTTTCCTGAATCCTAATATGCAGTCATTATTTCGAGTTCCTCTATCAGTGACTTTGTTTCGTCAGCTCTCAACAGTACTTGGCCCCTTGCTCTATACGGCAGGATATTAACATCACCACCTCTCTTCCTTTCCTCTCTTCCTCCTTCCCGCTTCTTCTATCAGCTATTTATTTTTACATTGTCAAGTGTGGTAACGTTACATCCTGTTCTAAAACCATAGTGAACTTTTCCCTTCATTGTCTATGGTCCATTCTAAAAGTCAAACAGCATCAAAGAGCATTTAGAGCAGTGTATTATGTGTGGGTAGATGGGCACAAGGTCTGGTGATGGGCTATGAGTTCCTTCCCTGGGTGTCAAGGGCAGTCACTTGTGTCACTCAGAGGATAATATTCTTAGCCCCAGGATCAAATAGACTTTCTTGTCTTATGTGCTACCATTTGCTCAAATGCATCTTACCTCTTACGTCGCTTCATTTTTGGACCATGACCTTCTTGTTTGATAGTTTGTTGTTTTTCCAGAGTTTTTTGATTGCTTTCTTTTTTCTACTTGGGTAGAGAAAACTAGGTCTTTGCCCTCATGACTCAATTCTCCTTTAGCTCCTTACTCATTTCATGTGTGGCATGGAATCCATTGTTTTCTTCTATTAATAGAAGACATTCTTCTTGGGACCCCTGATGTTTTACTGGACACCAATTTATTTTGAGGCTCATTAAACAGCTGCCATCCTGGGATTTCTTTTCACTGGACTCTGGGGTTGATGCCACTATTTCTTGTGTTTTCACATCACCCCTTTGTTCCCTTGATGTTCACTCCAGTTTTGCTGGAGCACATTCTTACGTAGCTTGTCCGCGAGGCACGCACAAGGGGGAATAGCAAGTACTGACATGAGGACTTACCAGCTGTGCGACTTGGGAGAGTTTCTATCCTCTTTACACTTGCATTTCTTCAACTGAAAAATGGAGATTATGTCTTCCACCTTGCAGAGTCTCCACGAAGACTGTATTTGATAACATTTGAGAGTGCCTGGTCCTTGGTGCTGAGCCAATTTTGATTTATTTCCCTAATTAGGTCGCTTTTTTGCGAAGAGATCTTAAGATGCTCCCATTGCCTGTGGAATAAAGTTCAAATTCATTAGCATGGCCCAAGGCCCCCCATAATTGGATTCCAATTGATCTTTTCAGATTTATTTCCTATTGCTCCCTTCATGCACCTTGTGTCGTGCCAAACTCTTCCTTCGGCCAGTACATCCGAGTCCTCTGGTCATCAGGCCTTGACGCTCTCTGTTCCTCCTGCCTGGAAAGCCTGTCCCATAATGTCTGTGTGTTCAAACTCTATTTCCCTTCTCAACTGCTCCCTCCACTGTACATCCTCCCAGCTATAAGCAATCCCTCTCCTCTGGCTTGTATCCTCTCTACCGAGTATTACAGTTGTGGCCACATACTTGGCTGGCTGCCTGTGGATGGACCAAACTCTTTCAATGCTTCTCTGCAGCTGGGGCAGCCGCAGTGTTGAATGATTCTCTTTTTGCAGGCTGGGCAGAATCCAGGATGCCTCCGGGCAGCGTTTTCAGAGAGCCAAAAACTACTGCTTCCTTCCTCTCTCTTGCCCGTGCAGCTTTCTTCTTCCATAAACACTCCCCCACCCCCACCCCCAGGTAGGGCCAGCTTTACTTTTAGGAAAGTTACCTATTTGGTGAGATCTTTTGGCCACTGGGAAGATGCTCTGCCATCAGATATCTCTCCCACTGGGATTTAGTTAAAGGAACAAATTGCACATACCCCTGGGAGGGGTCTCACATTAAGTATAACTTATTTTTAACATGAGCATTCATTCCCTCCCTCTTGTGTTTATTCATGCATTCAGTGATTCTACAGACATATTATTAGATGACTCTGGTGTGCCAGGCACTATGGAGGGTTTGGGGACACAGAGAGGAGAGACATAATCGCTCCCCACAAGGAAATCACAGCTAGCTTAGTTTGGTTTATAGAGCTTTCCAACCCTTAGGTCCAGCAGAGAGCAGAGACAGGGACAGCTGAGGGCAGAGAGAGAGCGCGCTGTGGTGTGTGGACTGAGATGGTGTAGGGGGTCCTAGGAGCCTGGGTGGAAGAGGATCCACGGAGCAGTGAGGTGCCTGAGACAGAATTTCCTCTGCCTGACAGTTTAGCCTTCAGGTGTAATGAAGCCTGGGCGGCCACCAGGCTAGGCAGGAAGTTGGGGACAAGGGGAGAAAACGCAGGCTCATTCTTGGCCATACTCTCTCCTAACCCAGGTAGGAACCTGGACAGATCCTTAAACGTTACCTGAGAGGGAACCACAGAAAAAGGAAAGCCCCTTAGCTCGTGCAGTCGCATTCCAGTGATTTCTGTTCATTTTCAGGATGAGCGCTGGAGTCACGGGAGAAGCCTGGCCCAGGCTGGTGTTTGCACCCCAAGTCCCACTCCTCAGTGCCAGCTCAGCCCAGCCACCCTGACCTGGGCTCATGCAGAGGGCGTCCAGCAGTGGGAGCAGTGCTTGGAGTCGTGTGTTTTTGAGCAGACATTGCAGCCTGTTAAAGGCTGAATTCCGTCTGGTGGTCACATCCTGGACTGGCTGCCCCACGGCAGACAAAGCTCCTTTTGTAGCCAGCTGGACCAAGGGAAGGGGAAGCTGAGTTCTTAATGTGGCCAACCAACTTCCAGCTTGTATCAATAAATTTCTGCCTGGATCTTTTCAAAATCAAGTATTGCTAATGTGGAGCTGTGTGGCCGCAGGGCTGTGGTTGCTGGCTGAGGCCTGGCATTGCCCACGGGCCTGGGTTCTCTTTGCCCTTGGCCAGAGTTGGCT
Organism: Varecia variegata; assembly: GCA_028533085.1. Taxonomy (NCBI): domain Eukaryota; kingdom Metazoa; phylum Chordata; class Mammalia; order Primates; family Lemuridae; genus Varecia; species Varecia variegata. The sequence continues at coordinate 21,259,242 of CM052442.1, read as the reverse complement.
CTGGGGTAAACCAGGGCTCAGGCTATGGGGTCTTGGGGCCTTTCTAATTGGACTTCTGTGCTGTCTGCTCTCCCCCAGAGGAAGGCTATTCAGGGAGCCCACTTATACCCAAATCAAAGACCACAGGTTCTTGCAACTAGAGACAGCCAATGCAACTGTTTTGTTTCACTGTGAGAGGGAGGAAGGGAGAGGAAGACATTTGGCCTCTGTTATCTATAGAGATAGTGACTGGGCTGGGGCAAGACTCCAGACCTCCCCACTCCACAACCAGAGATCCTTTTGCTTACACCAGGAATGACTTTTCTTCTGGAAATGTGTATGCTTCAGCAAAAGGACAAAAGGAAGAGGGCAATTGGCTCCGAGAGCCAACTGATAGCAGTGGGACTTAAAACAAAGTGATCAGACTACACACCAGGGGCCATCCTGGTTCTGCCTGCATCACACCATGCCACAGACTTTGCTTGCATGTCATGCTGTCTTGCCCCTTTCTCCTTAGCCAGGCACCTGACGGAGAGAATCAGAACCTAGAAGCCCTGCATATGGGTAGTGTATAAGCCCTTTCTAAGAGCTAGCTTGTGTGAGCCTCAGAACAACCCTGGGAGGTATTAGTATCCCACTTTATAGATGAGTGAAGTGCAGACAGATAATGCGATTTGCCTAAGATCACACAACCAGTAGATGGTAGAGTTGCATCTCAAACTCATGTCTTCTGGTTCTGAATCCTGTTCTTTTTCTTTTGTACCATAAGAAAATGTGAAAAAAAAAATGCTATGAAGACTGTAAAGCTGTACATGATATAAGGTACTAATTACTACCAATACCACTGCCACCTCCATCACCACCATTGCCGCAAATACCATCACTATCACCATAGCAACCACTATTACCATCACCACCATCACCGCCTATGCCATAACCACCAGCCCCACCGTCATCAGCACCATCGTCAGCACCACACCACCACCAGCACTGCCGCTGCCACTGCCATCCCCCCATCACCACCATTGCTACGAATACCTCCAAAGCTAAGACTCGAGGCTGTTTCTATACCTGAAGCCTCAGTACACTTAAAGAGCTAAGTGGCTGGAACAGATGGAGATAATCCAGGCCCTTGATGTTCAAAGTGTGGTTCATGGACCAGCAACATTAGCATCCCTTGGGAGCTTGATAGAAAGGCAGAATCTTAGTCTTCAGCCGTGACGTACTGAACCATAATTTGCATTTTAACAACATATCCAAGTAGTTCACATGCATATATATACATATATATGTATGTGTGTGTGTATACACACACACACACACACACACACATATATATATTTTGAGAGATGGGGTCTCTCTTTGTTACCCAGGCTGCAAGGCAGTGGTGTGATCGCAGCTCACTGTAACCTTGAACCACTGGGCTCAGTTGATCCTCCCACCTTAGCCTCCAAAGTAGCTGGGACTACGGGAGCTCACAGCTATACATACATATTAAAGTGTGAGAAGCACTGCTCTAGAGCAGGCTCTGAGGACCTACAGAACCCCCAGAAGAGATGGTTTTAAGCTAGAGGCTCCTTTAGTGTAGCTTGTTGACCGTTGTTGACAATCCCCCTCCCAGCCCTCTAGTGGAAGACAAAGAGCAGACCAAGGAGTCGTGCATCTGGTCTACTTCAGATAGTGACTTGGACGGCCTTTGGGATGGATTAGGACTCAGAAGCCCACATGAGGAGAAAAAGCCATGTGGGCCATCTCATGACAGTTGGAAAGTGAGGCCAGGAGTGGTCTGAGTCAGAGGTTGGGATGATGTTCTTGCTTCCCACCAGTGTCATAAGTTTGCATATTTCCCCCTGGATCTCAAATTTGAAAAGGAGGCAACTGAAGCTTATCCTCTCCCTTATATCTTCCACACGCGCCTGAGTGCAAGTGCAAGGACAGTGCAAGGACTGCTTGGGGAGAACAAAAACCACGGAACTCATTTGTGATGCAGCTGTAGTTATAGACAACAACCTGCTGGAAAGTGAACACTGTCCTATGCCCCAGCCAACTGTTGTATTGCTAAGACAGCAAAGGACAGCTTTGGGGGGTTTAAACTGATAAAGCATTTCTGGGTCTTGTGTGCATTGGGTAAGGCAATATAGCCAAGTGGTTCAGAAGATAGTCCATGGAGCCAGAAATAGACCTGGGTTCAAATCTCAGCTCTGCTGTGATTTATTGGCTCTGTGACCTGAGGTGAGTTACTTAACCAACTTGTGCACCAGTTTTCCCATCTGTAAAATGGGGACAATATTAGGATTAAATGAATTTATACATGTGAAGTATACAGTGCCTGGCATAAGTGTCATATATGTTAACTACTATTATTAGAGCAATAAATGGAAACAGTAAGCATTTGTTAACTGTGTTTGGGGAAGGCATTGTGTATGCCAGGAACTTGGGAGAGTTAAGAAGAATAAGTCACGCACCCTGCTCTTAAGGTGCTTTCAGTTTAGAAGAAGAGAGAAGATATTGTTATGGCTTGAATGTGTCCCCCAAAGTCCATGTGTGGGAAACCTAATCCCCAATGCAACATTGTTGAAAGGTAGGACCTTTAAGGGGTGATTAGGTCATGGGGACTCTGTCCTCATGAATGGATTAATGTTGATTATAAAAGAGCTTGAGACTGTGAGTTCAATCGCTTGCTCTCTCTCGTCCTCTCTATGTACTTTTGTCATGAGATGATGCAGCAAGAAGGCCCTCACCAGATGCCAGCCCCTTGATCTTGGACTTCCCAGCCACAAGAACCATGAGCCAATAAATTTCTGTTTATTATAAATTACCCAGCCTCTGGTATTCCGTTAGTGCAGCACAAAAGGTACTAAGAAAACTGGCACTGAGAAGTGGGGCCATTGCTATAACAAATACCTGAAAACGTGGAGGCAGCTTTAGAACTGGGTAATAAGTACAGGCTGGAAGATTTTAAAGGAGCAGGCTAGGAAAATCATGGATTGCCATGAATGGAGCTTTAAGGGAAATTCTGGTGAGGGCTTCAAAGGAGACAAGAAATATAGAGAGAGCCTAAATCTTTTTAGGGATTACTTAAGCCGTGAGAATCTTGGTAGAAACATGGACAGTAAAGGCCATTCTGATGAGACTCAGATGGAAATGAGGAACAACCTATTGGGAGACTGTAGTTAAGGCCACTCTGTTATACAGTTGCAAAGAACTTGGCAGCATTGTGTCCACTTCCCAGGACTTTGTGGAATGCTGAACTTAAAGAGCAATGAACTAGGACATCTGGCAGAAGAAATATCTAAGCAGCAAAGCATTCAAGGTGCTGCGTGGCTTCATTTGGGCACTTACAGTAAAATGAGAGAAGAGAGAAATGATTTAAAGACAGAATTTATAATTAAAACTCTGAACCTGGCCATGTAAAGAATAAAAAAAGTGTGTTTGGGAGAGAACACTAACAGTGTGGCCGAACAACTGTTTTCTAAAGAGATCAATACAGGCAAGAAGGAAGTCAGGTTCTATTCATCAAGACAATGGGAGAATGACCCCAAGGACATTTCGGTGATCTAAGACCGAAGCATGCTAGGACCCTAAGGGTAAGGTTTCTAGAGAGGTGCCTCTGGGGCCTCAACATTCACTGCCCTGTGCAGCCTCAGGACTCTGCTTCCTGAATTCCAGTTCAGCCCCTTGGCCACCCCAGCTTTGATGCAAGCAGGCTTGGATGTGTCTCAATCCACCAGTCTAGAAGGTACAAGCCATAAACCTTGGTGGTGTCCGATGGTGCTAACTGTGCAGATGTACAGAATGCAAGAGTGGGGTGGCAATGGCAGTCTCCACCTAGATCTCAAAGGATATCTCAGGCTGCCTGAGGGCCCAGGCAGAGGCTTGTCACAGGGGTGGAGCCACTACAGCAAACCCCCACTGGGGAAATGCTCAGTGTAGCCTTAGAAGCAAGGCCACCACACTGAGTCCCCACTAGGCAAATGCCTAGTGGGGCCATGGGAGTGGGCAACCTCTGAGACTCCAGGACTGTAGGGCCACACACGTGCAACTCCAGCCTGGATGGCTCTGCCCTCAAGAATGAATTAATACCATTACTGTGGGAGTGGGTTAGTTATTGCAGGAGTGGATTCCTGATAAAAGGATGAGTTTGACCCACTTTTCTTCTTTCTCTCTCTCTCCCTCCCTCATATGTGTGTGCACTCTTTTGCCCTTCTGCTTCTCGCCATGGGATGAAGCAGCATGAAGGCCCTCGCCAGATGTAGACCCTTTGACCTTGGACTTCCCAGCCTCCAGAACTGTAAGAAATAAATCCCTGTTCTTTATAAATTACCTACTGTTCAGTATTCTGTTACAGCAGCACACAACAGACTAAGACAGGTTCTCACATATCAAAAGTAAGAAATGCCATGCAAGCGAGACCCATAAAAAACTGAGTTTTGAGAAAAGGGATTGTATCGCAGAAGGGGAAGAGTAGAAATGAGGACAGAACCTGAGCATTCTGAGATCTCAGAGGTGGGAAAATTATCTTGAGTAATTTGGGGGAGTTGGCAAGTAAAAGTTTTTCAGGTTAGAGGGCTGGGGTGTGTGTGTGTGTGTGTGTGTGTGTGTGTGCACCCACTTGCAAAAAGAAAGGTCACCTTTCTTAAGAAAAGAGATAAAGGAACTTTTCAACACCTCCCTATAAACTCATTCCACTGGGCAGCTTCATGAATTCATTAGCACATCAGATATGGCACCTCTGTTTCAGCAACTCCAGCTCTTGGGATAACTTGGGAATTCTGAGGGGCCAACTTTTCCTGTCAGGGGGAGAAGGAGCCAAGTGGAGATTTCCAGGTCAGAGCAGAGCCGGGAGCCCCTCCCTTTGGGAGTGAACTGGGGACCCAGCCCCCTGACACCAGAAGGAATCTGGCCCAGGGACTCTTTATATGAAGGCTTATTTATTTATAAGTTTCTAAAGTGTAGTTGTTTTCTTAAATAATAACCAAGAAAAAGAAAGGAAGATTTCAGCCTGATTTAGAATCAATACACTCAGCTATTTTGAGCCTGTGTGATAAAACTTCAGCTATTTGGAACCCCAGACGGATGAGTTGCTCCAAAGGGTTACAAGATTTAATCTTTGGGTGCCTAAACTTAAAGTTAAATCATTTTGATGGATTTTAAAAAATGATTAAAACTTCTTTGCTTTGTTTAGTAGAGTATTTGGGACACGATTTAGCCTTTGTTTGCTGACTTAGGGTGGCTTAGGGTACTCTGTTGACCTTATGATCTTGTGTATAGGATACCTTGACCCTACACTAAGTGGGGCCAGACTGTTATGTATTTTGATTTTGTATAATTTTATTGAAACATAAAACAAAACAATAGACTTCTGGATTTAGCTCCAGCACGTAAAGAGCTTGGAAGGTGTTACTTCTGCCCTTACAACAAGAAAACGCTGGACAAACTGAAAATCAATGACTTTTTCTTGGGCCCATCAGAGAATTGAGGTTGCAGGGCAAGTCACAATCCTGAACTATGGAGAGACAGGCAAATACAAAGTAGCTGACATGAGCTTACCTAGAGCAGAAGCTGCTGGAGTGTAAACTGGTAGGAATACTTAAAGGACGATTTGACAGATTGCTGGAGGATGAGTGTGGACCCTCATGAAGAGTGAGAAACTCCTGGGGGCCACAGCCTTAGGGACCCCCCACGGTTCCTCTAGGAACTCCATCAGATTTTCACAGGGAAGAGCCAAGAATGGGCCCCTTATGGCTCTGGCAGGGGGAGAGGAAAAGCAACCATTTCTAAATACACCCAAAGTGTTCTCCATAATAAAGGCCTGCTCTTCAGGGAAGAAACCTTTACTGGAGCCTTCACCCAACTGGGGGAAGGGTATTTACCTGAATGCAGATTCCTTTAGTCTTTCTGTCTCACCTAAAAGGATGGGGAAACTAAGAAACAGTTGTGAAGGTCACAGCTCAGGACATGGGCCCACTACAAGACTGAGATAAGATTATATAATTCTTCGCATCCTCATATTTTACCACCACATCACCAGGGCCCCAGTATAATAACAGTGGATTATAGCTGAAGAGCTGCAAAGTGCAGTCTTTATTTAAGGAGGAGTTCTTAGGGAAGCCCAAAGACAGTGGAGGAGACAAAAACAAGGACACCAGAGAAATTTGAAGCCTCTGGTACTAACAGTTACAGCAAAATATTAAGCACAGCCTAACTTGTAGCCTGATTAATAAAACCTCACACTGAAGACTTTTTATTTCAGTTCCTTTACCCTATACATCATGGCTGGCTTTCAACAAAAAATTACAAGGCATGCTGAAAAACAATTAAAAACACAGTCTGGGCTGGGCGCAGTGGCTCATGCCTGTAATCCTAGCACTCTGGGAGGCCGAAGCGGTTGGATCATTTGAGCTCAGGAGTTCGAGACCAGCCTGACCAAAAGCGAGACCCCATTGCTACTAAAAATAGAAAGAAATTATCTGGACAACTAAAAAACATATATAGAAAAAAAATTAGCTGGGCATGGTGGCGCATGCCCATATCCCAACTACTTGGGAGGCTGAGGCAGAAGGATTGCTTAAGCCCAGGAGTTTGAGGTTGCCGTGAGCTAGGCTGATGCCAGTCACTCTAGCCCGGGCAACAGAGCCAGACTCTTTCTCAAAAAAAAAAAAAAAAAAAAAAAGAAAGAAAGAAAGAAAAAGAAAAAGAAAAAGAAAAAAAAAACCCCACAATCTGAAAAGACCAAAGTAAGTATCAGAACCAAACTCAGATATGACACAGACTTTGGATTTATCAGATGGGGAATTTAAAGTAACTAATATGTTAAGGGAACTAATGGAAAAAGTACACAACATGGAAGGACAGATGGATAATGTAAGCAGAGAGTTGAAAACTCTAAGAAAGAATCAAAAGGAAATGGTAGAGATCGAAACATTGCAACAGAAATGAAAAATGCCTTTGATGATCTCATTGGTAGATTAGATTGGCTGAAGAAAGAATCAGTGAGCTTGAAGGTATGCCAACAGGAATTCCCCAAACTGAAATGCAAAGAGAAAAAAAATAAAACAATAAAACAAAACAGAAATTCAAGAATTGTGGGATAATTACAAGAGGTACAACATACACATAATTAGAATACCAGAAGTTAAACAAAGAACAGAGCAGAAGAAATATTTAAAGTAACAATGGTCAAGAATTATCTAAATTGATGATATCAAATCCCAGATCCAGAGAGCTCAGAGAACACCAAGCAGAATAAACAACAGCATCTACACCTAGGCAAATCATATACAACTAGTAGAAAACCAAAGACAAAGAGAAAGTCCTAAAAGACGCTGGAGGGTGAAATTCTCTGTCATTATCCTTTTTTGTCAGAAACTATGCAAGCCAGAAAAGAGTGTAGTAAAATACTTAAAGTGTTAAAAATAAAAAACCCACCAACTTAGAATTTTATATCCAATGAAATTATTCTTCAAAAGTGAAGAAGAAATAAAGACTTTTTCAGACAAGCAAAAACTAAAGAAATTCATTGCCAGCAGATCAGCTCTGCAAGAAATGTTAAAAGAAGTTCTTCAGGGAGAAGGAAAATGCTACAGTATCAGATCTACATAAAGAAAGGAAGAGCACTGGAGAAGGAATTAATATAGGCAAAATAAAATTTCATTTTTCTTTTTTTCAGAAATGGGGTCTTGCTCTGTGACCCAGGGTGGAGTATAGTGGCACGATAATAACTCACTGAAGCCTTGAACTCCTGAGCTCACGCAAGCCTCCCAAGTAGCTGGGACTACAGGTGCATGCCACCATGCTGGGTTAATTTTTTAAATTTATTTTTTGTCGAGACAGGGTCTTGCAGTGTTGCCCAGGCTGGTCTCGAGCTCGTGGCCTCAAGCGATCCTCTCACCTTAGCTTCCCAAAAAGCTGGGATTATAGGTGTAAGCCACTGTGACCAGCCAAATTTTCATTTTTCTTATTCTTAATTGATCCAAAAGATCATTGTTTAAAGTAATAATAGTAACAATGTATTGGGTGATTATATAATAACATATGGATGAATGACAGCAATGTCATAGGGAAAGGAGGAGTTGGAAATTCTCTGTTATAAGGAAACTGCACTACATGTAAAGTAGTACAGTGTTATTTGAAGGTGGATTTAAATTGATTGTAATTGTATATTGTAAACTCTAGGGCAACTATTAGAAGAAATTTATAAAACAAGTATAATTAATATACTTGGAATGGAATTATATAAAATGGAAATTATATAAAATGGAATTATATAAAATGCTTAACTAGATAATGCTCAGAGAAGGCAAGAAAAAGGGGGAAGAATGAAAAAGAAACAAAGAACATGCCATGACAGGGATTAAAAAAAAAGAACAAGTGTGCAACAAATAGAAAATAGTAACAAACATGGTAGATTTAAGCCAGCTTATCAATAATCACTTTAAATGTGAATGGTCTAAAATACAAATGAAAAGACAGAGATTGTCAGAGTGGATAAAGAACAAAACAAGACCCAACTATATATTGTTTACAAGAAACCCATCTTTTTTTATTTAAAATATTATTTTTTGCTAATCTTCCCTGTATCATTCCAATTTTAGTATATGTGCTGCCTAAGTGAGCACAAGAAACCCATCTTAAATATCAAGACTCAGAGAAGTTAAAAGTAAAGGAATAGAGAATTAGTGCTAATACTAATTTAAAAAAGCTGTAGTAGCTACATTAATTTCAGTCAAATCTGACTTCAGAACAAGGAAATTTTCAGGACTAAGAGAGGAATTACACATTGATAAAGGGGTCAATTGTTCAGCAGGAGACAACAATCCTTAATGTGTATGCACCTAACAACAGAGCATCAAAATATGTTATGCAAAAACTGACAGAATGGGGAGGAGAATTACACAAATGCACTATTATAGTTGGAGACTTCAACATTCCCTCTTTCAGTAATTGATAGAACAAGCAGGGAGAAAATTGGTAAGGATATAGTTGACCTGAACAGCATTACCAATCAACTTGATTTAGTTGACATTTGTAGAATACTCAATCCAGCAACAGCAGAGTACACGTTCTTTTCAAGTTTATATGGAACATTAATCAAACAGACCACATTCTAAGCCATAAAACACATGTAACATATTTAACAGAGTAGAAATAATACAACGTATTTTCAGACCACAATGGAATTAAGCTAAAAATCAGTAACAGAAAGTTACCTGATAAATCCACAAATATTTGAAGATTTAACAACAGATCTTAAAATAACACATGGCCAAAGAAGTCTCAAGAGAAATTTTAAAATATTTGAATTAAATGAAAATGAATATACAACTTGTCCAAATATGTGGGATGCAGTGAAAGTAGAACTTAGATGGCAATCTATAGCATAAAATGCATATGCTAGAAAAGAAGAAATATCTAAAATCAATAATCTAAGCTTTTGCCTTAGGAAACTAGAGTAAGAAGAGCAATTTAAGTCTAAAGTTAGCATCAGAAAATAATAGAAATTATAGAAGAAACCAATGAATTGGGAAATAGGAGAACAATAGAGAAAATCAGTAAAACCAAAAAATTAGTTCCTTGAAAAGATTAGTGAAGTCAATAAACTTCTGTCCAGGTTAATCAAGAAAAAAAGAGAAGACACAATACCAATTTGGTATTGATACCAACTTATCAAAATCAGAAATGAAAGAGGGGTCATCACTACTGATCACATGGATGCTAAAATGATAACAGAGAAATACTAAGAACAACTCTATGCCCACAAATTTGATAACTTTGTTGAAATGACCAATTCCTGGAAAGACACAAGATACTAAAACTCACACAAGGAGGAATAGAAAGTCTGAATAGTCCAATATCTATCAAAGAAATTGAATCAACAATTAGTAATCTTATAAGAAAGAAAGCACCAGGCCCAGATGATTTCACTGGTGAATTCTACCAAACATTTAAGGAAAGAATGATTCCACTTCTCTACAATCTCTTTCAGAAAATAGAAGCAGAAAGAACACTTCCTAACTCATTCTATGAGGCCAGCATTACCCTAAAACCAAAACCACAAAACACATTACAAGAAAGTAAAACTAAAGACTGTGTTTTCATGAACATAAATTTAAAAATCCTTGACAAAATATTAGCAAATAAAACCCAATGATGTATAAAAAGATTTATACAGCATGATCAAGTGGGATTTATTCCAGGTTTGCAAGGCTGGTTCAACATTCAAAAATCAACCAATGCAATTCACCACATTAAAAAGATAAAGAAGAAAAATTATATGATTATATCAATTGATTAAAAAAAAACATCTGACAAAATCTACTATCCATTTCATGTTTTAAAAACTCCCAGTAAACTAGGAATAGAGAGAACTTCCTCAACTTAATAAAGAACATCTACAAGGATTAAAGGCATGAGCCACCACACACAGCCAATTAGTGGGCTAAAGATCTAAACAGACATTTCATTAAAGAAGATATACAGGTGGCAAATAAGCACATGAAAAGATGTGCATGGCCACACACAGTACTTTATGCCTGCAATCCCAGCATTTTGGGAGGCTGGAGGTGGGAGTATCACTTGAGGTCAGGAGTTTGAGACCAGCCTAGGCAACAAGACTCTGTCTCTACAAAAAAAAAAAAAAAGAAATTTTAAAAGGTGCACATTGTTTTTCTTTAGAGAATTGAGAATTAAAGTAACAATGAGATACCACTAGTACTTATTAGAATGGAAAAAAAAAACCCAGAAAACCACAAAAATCTGACAATATCAAATGCTAGTGAAGATGTTGAGCAACAGGAACTCTCATTCATTGCTGGTGGGAATGCAAAGTGGTACAGCCACTTTGGGAGACAGTTTAGCAGTTTCTCACAAAGCTAAACATAGTCTTACTATATAGTCCAGCAATTTACCTAAATGAATTGAAAACTTATGTCCACACAAAAGTCTGCATGCAAATGTTTACAGCAGCTTTATTCATACCACCAAGCAACCAAGATGTCCTTTAATAGGTGAATGGATAAACAAACTGTGGTACATCTATACAAAGGAATTTTATCCAGTGATAAAAAGAAATGAACTATCAAGTCATGAAAAGATGTGAAGGAAGCTTAAATGAATATTGCTAAGTGAAGGAAGCCAGTGTGAAAAGGTTACATAGGGTATGATTCCAATTATATGACATTCTGGAAAAGGAAAAACTGTAGAGACAGTAAAAAGATCGTGGCTGCCAGGGGTTTGGGTCAAGGGGAGAAGGTTGAATAGGTGAAGCACAGGTGAATTTTTAGAGATGTGGAGCCATGCTGTATAATATATGGTAGATATATGACATTATGCATTTGTTAAACCCCATAGAACTTTACAGCATGAAGAGTGAACTTTAATGTATGCAAACTTAAAAAAATCATTTAGAAGGTTGGACATCCCAGGATGGAATGCAGACTGTGAGAAAAGAATCTAACTGTATTATAAATTTCTGGAACAACCTCACAAACAAAGGGAATGGGAGTAAAAGGTGCTGACCTAAGTAACTTTGGCAATGAGTGAACTTTAAGTAAGACTAAAAGTAAAGGGAACTGCACATAGTACTGTTCTATAGTTGATGAAGTTGTTTCCCAAGGAGATACTGGTTAACAATTCTGACACGACTTTCTCTCTCTCTCTCTCTGTCTTTCTCTCTCTCTCTCTCTGTATGTATGTGTGTGTGTATATATACATGAATTGAACAATTAATATAAGGATGGCAGATGGTGGGAGCCATGTTTCTCACTGTTGGATGAAAGTTTACAGATAAGCAACAGAAGAGGCTAGAATGATCCATGTGGTAGCAGATTAGAATTGGAGACATCTGGATAAACTACTGTTTAGGTTAATATAGATGCAGATCATTACACATACAAATATTTATAGATATCTGTATGTACACAGGTTAGTAGACACACATATATTTCCTTGCTCTGTCAGCTAAGAGGCCCTAGAAACAATGACACCCCAGTAGCAATGAGCACCCCTAGCACCCAGATCTTGGTTTCTAATACCACTCTCTAATAAAAAAAATCAGAGCCCCTTGGAGAAATGAGCGATTCTAGGACTGGGGTAGGAAATATGTGAGGTGAGCCAGGAGAATTTTGTACTGCCAGAAAGTAGGAAAGTACTTTTTTAAAAAAACCCTCCACATTGATGGGAGTCTGTCAAAAGGACACAGAAACCAACAGAAAGAGCCCAATGACCAAAACTGGTATAATTTGAACAACAAAGTAAATTAAATATTATTAGATTATAACTCAAAGTATAAAATAAATATCCATGAGTCCATAGTGATATAAGCAAATGATTAAGTAAATAAATAAGTGGAGAACAGAGCAATCTCCCATGCAGAAGAATTCCAAATAATTTATGTAGATGCTCCACCCTCAAGGAGGTGGAGCAAAACTCCCACTCCTTAAGTACAGGCTGTGCGTAGTGACTTCCTTCTAAAAAGTACAGTATGGAAAGAGGGAGCCTAAGGAGACATGGCAATTACATGTAATGTGGCATCTGGGACAGGCTCCTAGAACTGAAAAAGGATATTAGGTAAAAACTAAGGAAATCTGAATAAAGTATGGATTTTAGTTAATTTTTTATATATATATAAAACTATAAACATGTATGTAGTTCTGACTATATATATACACATATACATTCACATACTTACATATACATATAATTATACATATAACTATATACATATATAGTTATGTACATAGTTATATTAGTTAATAGCTATATAGTTTTTTTATTTCAGCATATTATGGGGGTACAAAAGTTTAGGTTACATATATTGCCCTTCCCCCTCCCAAGTCAGAGCTTCAAGCGTGTCCATCCCCTAGACAGTGCGCATTGCACTCATTATGTATGTATACACCCATCCCCTCCCCCGCTCCACATCTGCCCGACACCCGATCAATGTTATTCCTAAATGTGCTCTTAGGTGATGATCAGTGAAACCAATTTGATGGTGAGTACATGTGGTGCTTATTTTTCCATTCTTGGGATACTTTACTTAGTAGAATGGGTTCCAGCTCTATCCAGGAAAATACAAGAGGTGCTGCTATATCACCATTGTTTCTTATAGCTGAGTAGTACTCCATGGTATACATATGCCACATTTTATTAATCCACTCATGTATTGAAGGGCACTTGGGTCATTTCCACATCTTTGCAATTGTGAATTGTGCTGCTATAAACATCCGGGTGCAGATGTCTTTTTTATAGAATGTCTTTTGTTCTTTTGGGTAGATGTCCAGTAATGGGATTGCTGGATCAAATGGTAGGTCTACTTGTATCTGTTTAAGGTGTCTCTATATTGGTTTCCACAGAGGTTGCATAATAGTTATATGGTTAATTGTTATTAGTAATAGTTAACATATGTAGATAGCAGGTAACTTTCATTTCAGATGCTATCTGGGTACCTCAGAAGCCTCTCTCCCCTTTGTAACTGATCTGCCTACTCAGAAATCAAGTTTGTTCAAATGGCGTGTAAAGCAAGAATAAATAGGCCCAAAGTTAGGGCCTGAAGTGCTCTTCTATAAATGATAGACATTAACACATGGCATTTATGACAACATTTGGCTTTCATGGGACTTTGGGGGATTTGTCTTTATTCTTAGCTATGTAAAAGTTTAAAATAATCACAATTTACATTTATGAAGCACTTCTTGGTTTGGAAAGTACTTCTCATACATTATTTCATTTGAACCTCACGGCAATTTCGTCTAGTAGGCAGGGCAGGAATTTTCATCCTCATTTGATAGATGAATGAAGTGACATTGAGAGAGAACTGACCAGCTCAGGGCCTGGAGACCTGTAAAACTGCCAGGTGGCTGAGTTCCACACAGGTGAGCTACAGCCATTTGCTTTTAAAAGAACAGAAGAGCTTGAAACAAAGTCAGATTCTTTTTTTTTTTTTCTTTCTTTCTTTTTTTTTTTTCTTTTTGAGACAGAGTCTCGCTCTTTTTCCCTGGCTAGAGTGCCGCGGTGTCAGCCTAGCTCACAGCAACTTCAAACTCCTGGGCTTAAGCGATCCTCCTGCCTCAGTCTCCTGAGTAGCTGGGACTATAGGCATGTGCCACCATGCCCGGCTAATTTTTTCTATATATTTTTAGTTGTCCAGATAATTTCTTTTTATTTTTTAGTAGAGACGGGGTCTCACTCTTGTTCAGGCTGGTCTCGAACTCCTGACCTCGAGCCATCCGCCCGCCTCAGCCTCCCAGAGTGCTAGGATTACAGACGTGAGCCACCGCGCCCAGCCAGATTCTTTTGAATATCTGCCTGCAGTTGTTTGGGTTTGGGGTTTGTTCCGTTTTGTTCTTGGCCTTAGGAACAGAGAGACTGGAGTGCTACTCAGCATAGTGAGGGAAGGGGTGTGATTCCGCTTCACTCTGTGAGGCACTGGCACCTCCAGGGCTCTCCCTCAAGCAGAGAGAAGAGCCTCGCTCAGCCCTGTCTCAGGCCTAGAGAGAGCCACTTCCTCCTGACGTGTGGCTTGCCCTAGCTGTTTGCCCTTTCCTGGAGGGGTCCAAGTCAGTCAGCTGACCTTGAAGCTTCTGGTAGGGAGGGTGTGGGGAAGGGGGGGACACCTCCTCCCTTCTGCTCGCCTCACTCAACTGGAATCTGATGCTCTGATCAGGGTCCCCCATAGGAGTGGATACGACTAGACCCCCTCACCCTTCCAAGGGGTCCAGGATCCTCAAAATCCCTGGTGGACCCCCTTTCCGGAGCTCACCTCCAGGGTCCCCCACTCTGTCCTGGTGCAGCAGGCTGTAAGAGCCCTGCTGTTGTCTCACAGAGATACCAAATGGTCCTGGAATGTCTTGGGCACAGCAAAAGGATGAAGAACTATTTGGAATATTCACTATTTGGCATCCTCCAAAGGAGCAGTGGCCGCAGTGGTAGAGGAGAGAGTCCTGGCATTCTGATCTCTAGTCCACTAAGGAAAAGCCTCCCTTCGGTGACATGGAAAACAGGATGCAAAGGGATCTCCAGCTGTGTCTAGCCCACTCATACATATTGCTTGCCTGGCCGTGGTTTTAGGAAATGTTTAAAAATTAGTTTCCGATATTTAAAAATCAACACATTTCACATCAAAGTTGGGGTAAAGTCTGAGTTATCTGAATGTCTCATACTAGGGCGAGGCAACAGTCGGCTGCAGGCCCCACCCTCCTGGTCCGTCCAGGTCTGTCACCTGCCTGCCTCTCGCAGCACCTGAGTTCGTGATCCCTGCACTGAAGGACTTATAGCCCAGCAGGTGCTGCCGACGGGAGGCTCAGGGAGTGGAGGGTTTCCCTGAAGCCGCTGACAGTGTGGCCTGACCTCTGGGGTCTGCTCACTCTGACCTTGCTGCCCCAGGACAGTGTTTAGACAGAGTGCAGGAGAACATCAGATTCCGATGTTCCATGGTTGAGTGCTAAGCACAACCATCCCACCCCATCCTTTTCTTCCACCGTGCTGTGACAACTAGATGCTGCTGGCAGAATCAAAATCCCTCCAGGGCACTGCAGCTTTATGTACCTGGGATTCCCTGTTGTTGCTTATTTGATTTTCTGACACATCTTGTCTGTTTCATACTAAATTCTACCATGCGAAGTCTGAGCCGCTCATTGTTCACTATCCCTCAGCCAAGGCAGGTCGGTTTTGACTCATAACGTTGACTCAGATACCTGAGTGTCTAAACCAACTCCCAGCTGTTCGGGCCACTGGGTTAGACAGAAGAGGATAGTCATTAGAAGTGTATGTTCTGCTTGGGCTCAAATTCCAACTCCACTACCTACCAGCTGTGTGACGCTGGGTAAATTACTTACCATCTCTGGGTCTTGGTTCCACCTATGTAAATGGGGTAATGTGGGAAAAAAGCTTGTCACAGGACTTGGGACTTAAGAATCACTTTATAAGAGTTAGTTACTATGGCTTACTATTATCGTTGACCGTTTAGAAAATTACTTCAGGGCCCTAAAATGCAACTTCAGTTTCTAATTATAGACGTTAGAGGGGATTTCAGAGCCATGAGTCCAACTCTCTGATTTCCACAGCAGAGAACGGAAAGCCCAGTGAGGCGGTGAAGTCAGGCCTTCTGTCTTCTTGCTCAGTGCTCTTTCCACCACACTGTGTTGGACTCTTACAACTTCCTACATGGGAGCCTGAACCTGGGGGATTAGAATGTTAATTTTCAGCGAGAATATGATTGGCTCAGATATAATTTTATAGCTAGAGAAGCTGAGACCCAGCAATAAAGGCCAAATTTTGCTGAGACTAGAACTATACCAGACAGGAGTCTCCATGAAACCAACAGAATGGCTCTTTGAGTAGCATCTTCTTTCAAAGCAAGACTGGGAATAGGGTACTCCCGCACGGGAGTGTGAAGTTGGTCTGGCTGAGTGCTATAATCCACCAAATCTCTGGTCAGCACCTTCTCCGAGGAGACCAGTGGAGCTGCCCACATTCTACAGTAGAAAGGCCAGGAGGATTTCTGGTCCCAGGGTCCTTTCCCTGTGTTCCTGAGCATCTGAGTTCCATCTGTTATTGGTTTTCATTGCACATTTATGTCTCCTTCTCCCTTTGCTTCTGGATTGTTCCGTTCCATTTCATATTGGTGGTTTCCCGGTCATTTTCCATTCCATTAATTCATTCAACAAATATTTATCGACTCTCCCCGCTCAGTTGCTGGGATAAGGCAGGAGCCCAGCCAGACCTGGGCTTCGCTCTTCTGGGGCTTACAGTCTGGATGGGAGACAGACGAGAAACAGCACACAAAATGTGCTTGATCACAAATGGTGACAAGTGGCCCAGAGAGTGATGAGATCACAAAATGGAGGCCTGGTTGGAGCTTGGGTGTCACCAAGGCCTCCCTGAGGCTGTGACATTTTAGCTGAGCCCTGAAGGAGCCAGTCAGATGGAGGGGGAGTGGTAGGAAGAGGGTTCTGGGCAGAAGGAATAGCATAAGGGAACGTGGAGGGGACATCAGAGAGCAGACGTCACGTATGCGTGGCTGAGGGCTGTGAGTGAGGCTGAGTGGCGGGTGTGGAGGGCAGGGAGAGGTCCGGGGCCTGTAGGACATTGTGGGCTGTGCAAAAGCATCTGAACTTGGCCTTAAGGTAATGACAGGTTAAAATGACTTATGAATAGGCAAGAGATGTGATCAGGCTCGTCTTCTGGAGATATCCACTCCGGTTGCTGGGTGCGGAAGAGCCTGGAAAGGAGCAAGCATGGCTGACCTGGCTGGTGTCACCCAGCAACTGCCTACAGCTGGAGTGTCCCCCCCATTCCCGAGGGCCGGGGAAATAGACTGGCACAGGGAAGTGGAGCAGGTCGGTTTGAAGAGAGGAGAATGACACAGAGGTGCAGACTGAAGATGCAGGGAGATAGATGTACAGCCTGCGTCCCAGGGCTTTCAGTTCTTGAGCTTCTATTCCTTGAGAAACTCTGATGCTCCATGTCCTGGCTTCCGTGGACACCCCAGGATTCTTCCAGGAACTTGCCTAAGCAAGTTCAAGTTGGCTTCTTTTGACGAAGACATGGGTTACTACGGTTCTGCCTGAAATCTTCACGTAGACCTGTGCCCCATGCTGGTGGACACACTCCTTTTTCTCCATCAGATCAACCGACAGATTGAAAATGTATGTATCATTGTATTTCTCCTGGAGGTCCTAATACAAAACCCCTCTCTGAGGCCTTCCAAAAAGGTTTGGCATGGCTAACGTGGTTTTCTGCCACTGATAAAAGTGACTCTTATATCCATGGATGGTCTGGTGCCTTAGGTAGGTACTGCAGCCTGGATCTCAAACATGCCTTTCAAACTTCCTGATCACCTCCTGTTTTCTCACTCCTTCTGTGCTTAGCCATGCTCTGTGCTAAGCTCTACACCTATTCTGGTTGCAGATAAGATAATGTAGCAAATGGGTTGAGGAATTCCAGTGAGCAGAAGACAGACAGAGACAGAGGCAGAGGCAGATTCTGGACCGTGGTGAGTGAGTATGGGCTCAGTTGCAATGATCTGATATTATCAATCCAGACAGAGGTGACAAGGCCTAGGGAAGCACTGGCCAATGAAAATACAGTGTGAGTCATAAATGTAACTTAAAATTTGCCAGTAGTAACATTTAAAAAAATAAAAAGAACAGGTTAATCCAGTATATCTAAACTGTTATAATTTCAACATGTAATCAATATAAAAATTATTAATGAAATACTTTATGTTCTTTTTTTCATACTAAGTCAAAATTAGGTATAGATTTTATACTTACAGCCATTCTCAATTTGTACTAGCTACATTTTAAGTTCTCAATAG
Source organism: Varecia variegata (assembly GCA_028533085.1). Lineage (NCBI taxonomy): Eukaryota > Metazoa > Chordata > Mammalia > Primates > Lemuridae > Varecia > Varecia variegata. The sequence continues at coordinate 21,240,947 of CM052442.1, read as the reverse complement.
CCACATGCACAGGATGGTACAGTTCCAGGGGGTTGTACTGGGCTAGAATTAGGTTTGACTGCTAGTGTCAGAAGTGGCTTTAATAACATAGAAATATATTTCTCTCATGTAACTATTTAGGTAGACCTTAAAGACTACTGATATGGCACTTTGTGGCAATATTTAACCTAGGCTCCTTCTCTTTTGTTGCTTCACCATGCATGGGCTTCATTTCCAAATTCCTCAACAGTCCAAGATGATTGCTTTAGCTCCGGCCAGTGCATCTATATTCCAGCCAGCAAGAAAGGAAAACGGAAGAAGAAGGACTCACTACCTCCTTTTGATGGCACTTCCTAGAAGTTACACACATATTACTTTTATTTGCATCCCGTTGGCCAGGATATAATAACATGGCCCCATCTACCTGCAAGAGAGGCTGAGAAATATAGTCTGTATTCTAGGTGACCATGTAACCAGCTAAAATTCAGGGGTTCAGTGACTAAGGAAGAAGAAGAGAACAGATATGAGGAATCAACTGATACCGTTGGTCTCAAAGATGAAGCCATGCTAACAAAATGTAGATTTTCTGGTAAACCAGAAAGCCAATTTATTCAGGAATAATGGGACTATAATTGCCAGCCAGGTGGGAATGCCTGGGTCAGCTGACTGTTTAATCTCTTCCCAGTAGGATCATCTAAATGGTTAGAAGGTTAATAGATCAGGCTATCATGGCCCAATAGGTCCCTTTCTGTTTCAAAGTATATATACCTGCCAAGGGAACTAGAACATTCCTGCCAGTCTGCGAGGGAGCCCTCTTTCTGGGATGACACTAGGCACACTTGGACAAACTCCTGCCCTTCAACATGCCTGAACTCTTCATCATAGCCTTACACATTCCAACTCTGCTCATATTGGTTACATTTTAGATGTTGGGAAGAGATTTTGAAGACACACTAGTTCTGTGTTGCAGACTTTGGAAATACTGTTGTCTCATCAGCAGCATTAATTCACTTGACAAGCATCTACTGAGCAGCTACTATGTGCCAGGTATTAGTGAATAGGCACTTGGTTTCTGTCTTTAAGGTGATTGCACTGTCTAAAGAATAGAGAAGGTGATGGTGGGCGAGGGCTTGAAAGATGAGCAGGCATTCCCTGAGCAGTAGGAATGAAAAGCCATCCCAGGCGAAGGGGAAGCATGTGCAAAGGTTTAAGAGACATCAAAGAACATAGCACACTTGGGAGTGGGGGTAGCTGGATGGGGCTTGGGAGGAGACACTGGAAGAGTGATCTTCTCAATTACCATTATCTCTGGTCAACTACCCCATTTTCCTTTGGGTATCCACCCTCCCCACACTTCCCATATACTTTGGAGGAAGTTGACTCCACCCTGACCCTAGGGGTGGGGCGAAGAGCCCCAGTATACACTAATCAGCACAATCCCTTCTGGCCTGAAGATGGCAAAGTGACCTAATTCTGACCTGAGAGACTGGAAATGGTTTACCGGCAGCTCTAGGGAAAGAAACTGATATAGTTTTGATATTTGTCTCTTCCAAATTTCATGTTCAGGCCGGGTGTGGTGGCTCACGCCTGTAATCCTAGCACTCTGGGAGGCCAAGGCCGGAGGATAGCTTGAGCTCAGGAGTTTGAGGCCAGCCTGAGCTAGAGTGAGACTCTGTCTCTACTAAAAATAGAAAAAAATTAGCTGGGCATTGTGGTTTGTGCCTGTAGTCCCAGCTCCTCAGGAGGCTGAGACAGGAGGCTCGCTTGAGCCCAGGAGTTTGAGGTTGCAGTGAGCTAGGCTGTTGCCACGGCACTCTAGCCTTGGTAAGAGAGCAACAAAATAAAACAAACAAACAAACAAAAAACAAATCTCATGTTCAAATCGACCCCCAATGTTGGAGGTGGGGCCTAGTGGGAGGTGTTTGGGTCAGGGGGGCAGATCCCTTATGAATGGCTTGATGCCCCGCCCAAGGCAATGAGCAAGTTCTCCCTCTATTAGTTCACGGGAGAGCTGGTGGTTTAAAAGAGCCTGGTACCTCTCCCCTCTCTCTTGCTCCTTCTCTCATGTGACACACCTGCGCCTCCTTAGCTTTCTACCAGGAGTAAAAGCTTCCTGAGGCCCTCAGCAGAAGCAGGTGTCGGCGTCATGCTTCTTGTACAGCCTGCAGAACCTCCTTTCTTTAAAAATCACCCAGCCTCAAGTAGTTCCTTTATAGCAACACAAAATGGACTAGCTCAGAGGCTCGCTCTCTTTCTTCTTCTCTGTGGCAAGGAGTATGGGTGAGAAGCCAGGAATTGCTGCAGCCATTTCATCACCTTGAGAAAAAACTGCCTGAGCATGAGAACGACACCAGGGAGGGCAGAAAGGACAACAGCCAGAAAGAAGCAGGGGCTTTGAAGACGTTGTTGAGCCATTAAGTCAAACCTACACTGAAGCCTGTCCTACCCCTAAGCCTTAGGCAGCTTTGGGCCCCAGTGTGAGGGAACCTGGGGCTCAGCCTTTGTTCTGGGGCAGGAGGAAACCACAGAAGGTTTTCAAGGAGGGGAGTGTGCTGGCGACCCAAGTCGTGGAAGTTGCGTGCGGTGGACCAAGACCAGAAATGGGGACCTGAGCTGAGCCAGAAAAGGGGGTGAGTTTGAGGGTCCCTTAGGTGACAGAAGCCAGCCTAACTGGATAAGAGGGCATAAGGAAGAAGATATGCTTTGGGAAGTGTCTAAAACTCTCAGCCTGACTGCCCAAGTGGAGAAGCACTCCTTCCTCCTTCTGCCCCCGTCACTGTCCCCCCGTGAAGTCATTTCCACTGCCAAACTCTTCATTCTCCTCTGTTGTGGATTCATGCCTCTGATTACAGTTCTTCATGGGCATGCCTGGTCCTCTGGAGCGGGGACCACGCCTCGTCATCTTCCCATCCCCGGGGACTAGCCTGGCCTACCGTTGGCACGGGGTCAAGGCTGACTTGGATTGAGTTCTTGCTGAGCTAGGCATTAGCTGCACCCTCCTCCTGCCCCCAGGGCTTAGTCATCCGTTTCATAAGCAGCTTCCAAAAGCTGCAGCCCCAATACCCAGCTTCCTGGTTGTTGGCAGGTGTTGGCCGCCCCAGTGCCAGAAGGCCGGGGAGCCAGCCACCGGGAGCATGCTGGGGCGGGAGCCAAGGGAGCGGGGCTCGTGTACATTTATGAGAGGCGTGCGTGCTCCCCAGGAGAGCTGTAACGACACCCCTCTCCGGGAAGCACAAACCAGATCCCCATCCTTTCTTTCTTCTCACCTGTCCTGTCTTGTGGCCAGAAGCACATTCATCAGCTTTTGTGCCTCTAAGTCTATCAGTTTTGGGGCCACACCCTTCTAACTACCTCAGATTTGCTCCCTGGCACTTTTAACCCCTTACCAGCCCACCAGGTCTGAAATGCTTGGATCAATCATTTCACAAAATTATTAACCTTTTATGTCCCTTCAGAAGAGGCGTCTCAGTTTTCCTGACGTCCGCTGCCCCCACCCTGGAATTTCTCCCTCTGCTAATGCATCCCATAGGGTGGTGACTGTTTGGGGGCGGTCAAGGGCTGTGTGGTGCTGGGGACAACTAGATGCACCTTGTAGCACCTTTCCAGAACATTCCTTCCTTTTTTTTTTTTTTTTTTTTTTAATATCAGCCTCCCCTGGGGTTTACAAAATGCCCTTTCTTCCAACCCCAGGGTTTTCCTCATCACGAAGCCAGGATTTCAAGGTTTTCCTCTGGTCTGTTTCGTTATGGAAATTCCTGGTCCCCTGCTATCCTGCGCTTCTCAGATGGGCTCCGAAACTCAGCTCTCATCTGCCCCAATGTTATGTTGTTTTTTTCCCTGTCGCTATGGCAGGGATTAAGACGGGAGCCAGGGAAGGAGGGCGGAGGGGAGAGAGGGAGCAGAGAAATGCAGAATGACGACGGGAGAGAGCCGGATTGGAGGGCATCAGAGCAGGGGGAAACGGGGGACAGAAATGGGCTGAGTGTGTCCAGGAAAGGAAGAGGCATTTCTGTTTGCTTTGTTCTATTTTGGTTTTGGTTTTTCAGTATGATGTTTGTTTCCAGAGGTGAAGAGAAATGCAGTTAGTGCTGAATCCTCCCCCAGTGCGGAGTCACAGCTACAGAAATGGCTCTCCCACAGTCAGTAACCCAGAGGCAAGCTGCAGATCCCAGATCTAATAAGCAAAACTCTCAAAATAGCTTCCAGTTAATTCACTCTAATTCGCTCTGTGAACAAGCTTTTCAGCCTTGGTTCCCGGGGTGAGAGGTCCTCAGGACCAAGGGAGATGCCCGAGCAGGGGCCATGCCCACACCTCCCCCTCTAGCCCATGCTCCTCATACTCAGGACCCCACAACCTCTGCCTGGGTGGCCCAAGCCCACTCCCAGGGCCCCTGTGGGCCCGCTCCCGTGGTCCACCCTCCCCAGGTGGCCTGTTCCACTGGTGGCAGACGAATGGCTGCTTAGGGCTGGGCAGTAAGGACAGCACGGAGCAGAGGTGCAGGCTGGTGTCAGGCATGTGCATGTGGGCAAGGCCCCTGGCTGGTGGCAGGAACTAAAGGGGGACAGGCCCTGAATGGGGACTGCTTCTCTCTGGGTTGCTACCTCCTGGTCTGGGGAGTCTGGGAATTCTAAAGTCATGCTTGGCCTTCCAGAATGTTATGAAGGTACATTTGTGAAGGTAGGAAGATGGTACATATTTTATTTAACAGTTTGTTAGTTTGACTTATAGCTTTTAAATATTTAGAGGCATGGTATGTGAATTTTCATTTGAATTCTTGCCCTGTTCCCACAAGCCTGTGAAAAAATGCAGATCTGCATGGCATGGATGCCTTTACGTCTAGCTGTGCCTCCAAGTTTCTTTTTGCTCCATATCCCAATCTTCTCTGCCAAATGCCTTCATTCAAATTCTCTAATATTATGTGTTGGTTAATAAGCCTACCATAGTTACAGCAAGGGCAGAAAAAATGATGCACTGGCCATTTTATGTTCACTCTATTCTTTTTGGTTGTCTAGTTTCCACTCCCCTTTCTGTGTTTGGGGAGCATCCAGCCCCACCCCACACACTTTTCTGAACCATGGTAAGGAACAGGGCTCATATCTCAGTTCCAAAGATAGAAATATTAAGAACTTGCTGTGGCAGACACCACCTGTGGTCTCTCTTGATGTCCATTCTCCCCTTCTTTTTTAGTAAGAAAACCCCCAATCTTGGGCTAGGCACAAGGCTACCTGAGTCAAAGATTACATTTCCCAGACTCTTGTTTGCTAGAAGTAGCCAAGTGACCAAGTTGCAACCATTGAGATGTAAATAATGTGTGCAATTCCAGGAATTGGTTCTAACAGAGGGGTCATCCTTCTTACCCCTTTCTCTTTCCTGATGGCTGGAATGTGGACTCGATGGCAGGCTCTCAAGCAGCCCCATTGGTCCACAAGGCAGCAAGCAAAGGTGGAATTAAAGGAGCTTCAGAGCAGCCTTGCACTGTTTGCCTTCAATATTTTTACATAGAAAACAATAAATTTCTATTTTGTTTAAGCCACAATTATTTTGTTTTCTATCACATAGAGTGGAACCCAAGCTTTAATAACACATTTGTCTTCCCAGCCTCTCTTGCAGCTAGGGCTCAGCCACTTGTTATGAAAGGTAGGCTCTCTGGTCCAGGCAGCCTTGGCAGGAAGCTCGAGCTCCTGGGGCAGCAGTGGTTGCATTCAGTGTCCAGAGCTAGGAGTGTGGGGGAGGCAAGATGAAATGCCCAGCACTTGGTGGCAGCTATGGGCCCTCCCTGGGCCACTTCTGCCACATGATTTTGGGTACTATTTTTGGCTGCATGGCCTCAATCCTGGGCCTCCAGTCCACCTGATGATTCTGTGAATTATTTGATATCCTGTTACTAAATTCCTTTTCTGTTTACATCTGCCAGAGTTGGTCAGTAACCTAGCCTTGGCCCCTGTCAAAATACTTTTTTAACAATAAGATTTCACCAAGATGGTTGGCTTAGCCATCAAATTAGTACTCTGAATAATCTGTTAACTTAATGTGGCACGTGAATTCCATTTAAAACTCAGACTATTCTAACGCCTTTGTCTCTGCAGACGCTTTTAGTGGGGGCAGAATTGAGTTCTTTGGATGATTTGGTGTCTCTCGTCATAGGGATATGTGCCATCTGCTAGTTGAAGACATGATATTTTTTGGTGTGGTGGGGGGAGGAAACAGGATCCAAAATTAAATACAAATTTAATTAAATTAATTCAAAGTTAAAATAGAACTATATTCAAAGGGTAGCAGCTCTTCACTTGTTCAGAGGTGATTTATACAGCAAGCTCAGCCATTGGAACACTGCAAGCAACCAGAAAAGGAGCAAAAACCAACAAAACCCAAAAAACAAGTCAATGAACAAACAATAACCCTCAAAGCAAAACAAAGCAAAAAAGACTGTTCACAGCCGAAATGAATATCACAGAATTCATCCCCTGGAGTTTATGTATTTACTCACAGGCAAGCCATCCTGACCCTCCTTCAGAGCCTGTTGACTCTTCGTATAGACAGGCGCAATACAGGGAACAATTTGGATGAGGAATGTCCCGTTCTGTAGCAGATATGAAAGAGCACCCTAGGAGGGGAGACACTGCCACTCTGCCAGGAATGAGAAGACAGGTGTGAGTTTGTGTTAGAGGAGGAGACAAAACCAGAATAACAAGCAGATGGAGAAGCCCATCATGGGAGCCTGTTTAGTGTAACAACAACCACTCCGTGTTACAGCGCAGTACAGGAATGGGGGAGGGTGTCCTGAAAACCCTAGGCCTCATGAAAAGTTAGGAAAAATTAAACAGTAGGACAGTATCTGGTGTTGGTGAACACAATGGGGAGCCCCTCCATCGCTGGTGGGAGAATAATCACTTAGAAAACTAGTTTGGAAGCACCTTGGAGAGCTAAGCCTGTGCAGAGTCCTGGATCCAGGAGTTCCATCCCTAAGCATGTGCAGAGAGAAATTCTTGCACTGGTTATAGGAAACATGTATCAGAAAATTCATGGCAGTGTGGTTTGTAACAGTATTCAAAATTCCTCAAATATCCATCAGATGAATGAATGCATTGTGGTATCATCTACAATGGAATATTATACAGCAAAGAAAAATGAACATATGAAATCTACATGTGGCAACACAGCTGAATCTAAAAACACAATGTTCAGCAAAAGGAACTATTCTCAAAAAATATATACATAGGATTTGATTTACATAAAATTCAAGGACAGGCAAAACTAATTATTAATATATTGTTTAGGGCAGGGACAGGGAAACTTTTCATGCTGTAAGGCCACATTAATTTAGCTACAATCAAATAAGGCTGCATTCATGAAACTTCAATTAGATATACCTAAAAAGGTGCATTGTTTTGTAAAAATCTAACTACTGTGTACTTAATAATTTCAAAAAATTAAAGCT
>CM052442.1:21184709-21233029 GCA_028533085.1 Varecia variegata | reverse complement strand
GAGCTATTTTGGGAACGCAATTATCCTGAGGGTGCCTTCATCTCCCTGGAGAACTGTCTAGTAAGCTTCCCGGAGCCAGCAGCTGCACGTGCAGCCTGGAGATGCCGAGCGGGCAGGACCCTGACTTCTGCAGCTCAGAGGGCTGGGCTCTTTGCAAGATGGGTCTGAGTGGGGTGTGTGGGTGGGTGGTCAGGGGAGGGGTTCAAATTCTACCAGCTGGACTGGCCCCTGGTTGTCATGGCAACCTCTCCTTGAGCCAATCTTATGTTGCTCTGGGTGTTTCTGAAGACGAGCTGTAAGTTCCTGGCTGACAGTGTTGATTTAGACTGGATTGAGGGACCCTCTAGAATATCTGTGGTCCCCAGCCCGTGAGCCGCAGCCCAGTACGGGTCTGTGGCCTGTTAGGAAACAGGCTGCGTGCATCTCCGCCTGAGCTCTGCACCCACCTCCCCACGACACCCTACCCCCACCCCCATTCTGTGGAAAAACTGGCTTTCATGAAACTGGTCCCTGGTACCAAAAAGGTTGGGGACCACTGTGAAGGGGCCACCACATTTCTGGCTTTGACATCTTAGCTTTCCAGGATTCAACTTCAAGAGTTGATGTTTTTCTTTCTGACTTAGCACAGAGGTCTCTTTGCTGACCTGCAGGAATAAACTCAATATTCTCCGAGCATCAGTGATGCCTGAGTCAGGGCCTGAAGGCAGGTGACAAATATCCCCTGTGCACAGGACTGTTCCATGGGTTCCCCTCCACTGTCTCCCTCCCATCCTGCCTTGGCGCTGGATCCACGTCGACTGCTCCCCTTTCCTGCATATCTTCCAGGACACAGGAGCAGAAATGATAGTAACATCTAAGGACTAGTCCGTCCCCCCGCCGGGCGTTGTGGTAAACACTTTACACGCCTCGTTTGCCGTCACCACAGTCACGTGAGGTACAGGCGAGGACTTCCCGAGCACGTGAGGGCACCGGCGTTCGTGGAAGTCAGTGGCTTGCCCAGGGTCACCGAGCTGGGCTGTGTGGTAGAACCTGGACCTTAGCCCAGGTTGCCTGATCATCGAGCCATTAGCACACTGCCTTTCAGTCTGACCTTCCATAGAGCCACCCACGTATGGTGACGCGTGTAAATGTAGCCAGAGGAAACACAAGCGTGGCCCGAGATGGAGGGCCCTCCTCGTCACTGCCACTTCTGCACTGAGTACCCTGGGGAGAAAACGAATACGTCTACGTGGGAAGAAGCACCCCTTCCACGATTTAATTATCTGGAATAAATAGCAACCTGCCTTCTAGAAAGTACATTTTATTTAAAACAGCAATGCAGCGATATGCAGGCTGTTTAGACTTGCAATGCTCTGTTGCTTTTTGTTGTTGTTGCTGTTTGTTTGTTTGTTCTTTCTTTTGGCTTTGTGATATCCCTTTTGTAAAAGAACGTTTATCTGTGATATTACATTTGATTTAAAAAATGTTCGAAGTCTTCAACAGAACCTCATAAGTGGAGATGCTTAAAGTTGTTTCACAATCACAGTGATAACACCACTACCAAAAGTAAGTGGAGCAGGTCACCTGGTGCTATCGACTAAATGTTTGCGTTCCTGCACCGCCCCCCAAATTCCCAGGTTGAAATCCTAACCCCCGGTGTGATGATACTAGGAGGGGGGGCCTTTGGTAGGTGATTGGTTCATGAGGGCCCTACCAATGGTATTCTGTCGTTGCAGCCCGACTGGACTAAGACACCAGGTGTGTTCGCTTTTTGAAAATTCATTGAGCTGTACACTTAAGATTTTTGTGCTTTTTTGTTTGTGTGTTATACTTCAATAAAAATTCACTTAAATATTTAAAAAAAAAAAGGGAAGAATGAGCGCTCTCTCTGAATGGTGTGCAAATTAGGGTGCTGGTGTTCCTGATCACTGTTTTTTGGTGGAGCCAATGGTCTCTGATCTTGGCTCTCTGGCAGAGCTCTCAGGGCCCCTACAGGGGCTGCCCCTGCAGCCACACCCCTGTGAAGAGGTTTCCCAGGGGGTCTGGTGCTCCCTGCCATTTAGCTTCCAGGGGCTCGTAACGTAGGGTTTGCAAAGCTCGTAACATAGGGTTTGCACAGCGTTGAATATAAAGACTTCAGAGTGTGTGTGTGTGTGTGTGTGTATGCACGCACGTGTGCAGGACAGAGGCCAGCCAACAAGTCTGACAGCAGTTAGGTTGTTTTTATTTGTATCTCGGCTCCAGCACATACTAGCTGCGTGACCCTGGGAGAGTTCCTTAATCTTTCTGAATCTGTTTCCTCATTTGCAGAGTGAAGATGATAACAAGGCCCACATCACAGAATTTCATGAGGAGTGACTAAATAGGAGAACATATGTGAAGGACTTAGCCCAGAACCTGGGCAAACATAAAAATAATGTATGAAATCAGATTGCCTGGGCATGAGGCATGCAGTTCTTAACAAGGTCCAGAGGTGATGCTGATGCACAGCCAAGGTCAAGAAGTCACACTCTGACCTGGCCTCCGCCCCCACTACTGAACCATGGAAGATCTAGAATGTTAATTCTCTTCTCTCCCCCTCTCACAGATTACAGCAGAGGTCAGAGTGTGACTCCTGTCCATGGGAGCTAACTGCTCACAAAGGAATGGCCCGATGACATGCACTGTTGTGAAGGGGCACAGAACTCCTGGGCTTGGGTTTCAGCCTTGTCCCCGTGTCTCTGGGGCTTATTTTCACATATGTAAAATGAGGGGGATGAACTGGATGATTTCTGAAGTCCTCCCATCCCTGACATTCTATGAATCCCTAAGTGTGTCTAAAAACACTGTCCTGTAAAACTCAACAATTAGAAAACAAACAACCCAATTAAAAAATGGGCAAAAGGCCTGAATAGACATCTCACCAAAGAAGGTATACAAATGGCAAATAAACATATGAAAAGATGCTCAACATTATAAGTCATATGAAAATGAAAACAATGAGATACCAATATGCCCCTATTAGAATGAACAACACACAGAACACTGACAACACCAAATGCTGGTGAGGATGTGGAGCAATGGGAACTCTCATTCATTGCTGGTGGGAATGCAAATTGGTACAGACACTCTGGAAGATAGTTTGGAGTCTTTTGCAAAACCAAACATGATCTGGCAATCATGCTCCTTGGTATTTACCCAAAGGAGTTGAAAATTTATATCCACACGAAAACCTGTACATGGATGTTTATAGCAGTTTTGTTTATAATTGCCAAAACTCGCAAGCAACTAGGATGCCCTTGAGTAAATGAGGAAATAAATAAACTGTGGTACATCCAGACAATGGACTATTATTCAGCACTAAAAAGAAAGGAGCTATCAAGCCATGAAACTTATTTATACTAACAAGTGACAGAAGCCAATCTGAAATGGCTATATACTATATGATTCCAACTGTGTGACATTCTAGAAAAGGCAAAACTACAGAGACAGTAAAAGGATCAGCATTTGCCACAGTTAGGAGGGAGGAGGGGACGAATGGGCAGAGGACAGAGGATTTTCAGGGCAGTGAAACTATTCTGTGTGATGCTGCAATGGTGGAACATGTCATAATACATTTGTCCAAATCCACAGAATGTAACACCAAGAATGAACCTTAACGGAAATTACGGGCTTTGAGCGATAATGATGTGTCTACGTAGGGTCGTCCTTTATAACAAATGTACCACTGTGGTGGGGGATGTTGACAGTGGGGAAGGCAGGGGGGATGTGAGAAGACTCTGTACCTTCCACTCAATTTTGCCGTGAACCTAAAATTGCTCTAAAAAACAAAGTCTGCTTAAAACAAAACAAACAACAAAAATGCTGTATCATGTGTGGTTAAGAGCACAGGCTTTGGAGCCAGACTCTCTGTGCTTGAGTCCTGGCTCTGACTCCTAACTAGCTGTGACAGTCAACAAGTAAGCTAAACATTCTGTGCCTCAGTTTCCTCATTTGCAAATTAGGAAGGGCTCACATTCAAACCATAGCAGTCCCACTCAAGGTTTTTGAGTTGGTAAGAAGCACAATTTGGATCCAGCTCTTTGGCCTCAAAGCCATGTTTGCTCTATTAAGTCTTAACGCTTTCTCCCTTTGCTGGATGTGAACGGGTTGCTGCAGTAGGTATCACTGGCTACATCTCTAGCGGCCCCTTCCCACTCCTTGCTGGCAGAGCCTCGATTTATTTAGTTCAGGTCCCCATGCCCTCTCCAAGTGACTCAAATCTAAACCAGTCGTGATCATCCCAGCGCCCTGGACAAAGATTGGTCTAGAGTTGGGCATGAGATAGGAGGGGAGGGGAGGTCTATGGAAGAGGTTCTCCTGATCTTAAAAACTGAGTAAAGAAGACACTGTCTTCTTTTGTGGACAGTTAAGAGTTTTGAATTTCCACTGGGCTCATGTTGTTTTGATGCCTACATTACTGCTCATGGTAGTCTTTAGAAGAGCACCCTGGCCAACTTCCTTGACTCTGGGCCTGTGGGCCTTGGCTCATGTCTGGATGGCACCGAGGCTGGATCTGTGGTTTGATGGCCCTTGGCTGCAGGTCACACCGGCCCGAGGCAGGGAGCCTCCGCCCAGGGAGAGGGTGCAGCTGTCCCGGCTGGATGTGCCTGAGTGGCTGGCTCAGTGGTGGCCCAGTATGTGGACTCAGACCCCCAGCTGCTCTCAGAGAAGGCTGACAGCCAAGCCCTGGGCCACCCGTGTGCTTTCCTTGATGCTTCTGTAACAGTGGGAGGAGGGTGATCGGCAGATGAAACCTCCGTAAGGGAGCTTTCTCCCTGGACCATGCTTACCAGGCACTGGGCCTTGCAAAAACCCTTTCTTCTTTGAGAGGTCCAGTCCCAAGGAGTAACCTACAGTGACCAGAAACCAAGTTTTTACACCTGGACATTAACCCCTTAGCTCCTAATACTGTGGCCAGCTTCCCAAATGGGTTAAGCCTTAATTGAATGGTTAACATCAACGGCACAGGACGATTACATGGTATTTCTATTTTCAAAGTCTTTCTTCTTTGTTTCGCTTTATTCTTTTGGCAACCCAATGAGGATGGTAAGGGAAGGATTACCAACTTGCCAAGCGACACTGGGAAATGCCTTGATTTTGCACCTACCCAATCACATGCAGGCCTGGGATTAGGTGCATCCATTTGTGGTCCCAGCAGTAGGAATTACTATCAAGGATAGTGAGTCTCACAGAAGAGAAGTTGTGACCCTGGGATTTGAATCCAGCACTGTTTCCACCACTCCAGGCTGCCTGTGTCACATGACTTCTCTGGGTCTCAGTTTCCTAGATGGAAAATTAAAGAGTTGTAATATGGAATCCCTAAGGTCAATTTTGGGTCAAACCTCATGATTCTATGAATATTATCCTTTGCCATTAAAAAATGGAATTGAAGTCAGAGGTAGGTGAGCCCTGCCTAAAATCAGATCTCTGGGCCCCCTTCTCACTGTTGAGCAAGGGACAATTGGAGTGGCTTCTGGTACTAGAGAATCACGGATTAACACAGCACATCTAGTTGGTTTCGGCGCCTTTGTCTATTTAGCATCCAGGCAGTCTTTATTGCTGCCAGCAGCTTGTCCCTTTAAAAGTGTTCCCGCCTCTCCTCCCAGGCAAGCAGCAGCCTGAGACTCTGACCCAGCCTGTACATCTTGCGGGGCGAGATCCAAACCATAGCGTCTAAGAGCTGCCTCCCTGAGCCCTTACTATGCAGTAAGCACTGTTCCAAGTGGGCAGTAACTCATTAAATCTTTATAACACTCTATGGGTTGGATATTATCACACATACCCCATTTTAATGATGATGAAATTGAGCACAGAGAGGTTCAGTAACTTGCCCAAGGCCACACAGCTAGTATGCATAAGAGACAGGATGCAAACAGAGGCAGTCTGGTTCCAGAGACCACACTCTACCACTGTGCTCTACTGCCTTGTATGATGCATTAAGCTTAAAGACCAGGAGACTCAGTGAAAACTGCGTATATGGCCATGGATGACAACCTCAGACACAGAGGGTTTGGAAGAATTATAGCCGGGCGCTGGAGTCTGAAGAGGTGCCCTGTAGCACTGAAACTTTGACTTGTGGGAAGAAGGAAATGTGGAAGGAGTTTCTCCGCCCCAAAACGAGTCCCAAGGAAGGCTTTTTAAAGGCTACCTGCCCCTGTACCCGTGAGTGGATAGCTCTGGGGCACAAAGCTGATTTGGATAAGAGTTTTTGGCAAATAGAAGAAGGTTGGTTCCAATGGTTTTTCTACATGTCTCTTAATATTCCTTTGCACACTTGTAATTATTTAGTTAATTAGCTAATTTTTCATTCACCTAACGACTGGGCCAGCATTGTTCATCGTTTTGTGATATGAGCCCTGCGCATAGAGATAATCAAATATTTGTTGAATCAATCAATGATTGAATGAAGGGATGAATAAAAAGCCAACCCTGTGGTCTGAAATGCACTCAGAGCTCTTGGGGAAGGACCTCAAAGGGGAGAGCACAAACATAACAAGTTGGCATTTGAGGAAGTATTTGAAAGGAAAGGCAGGCTTTAAAAAGGAGGAAGGAGAGGATTAGGGAGGTGTATTTAAGAGAGAAAGAAACACTGGCAGGAGGCGGAGGGTAGGGGAATTGCGGGCACAAAACCTGAAAGGAAGCCTGTGAACCTGGCCAGGGCTACCAAAGAGCCCTTGTCCCCATGCCTCCCGCTGGAGGGCCTGTGGCCTCCCTCAGCGCCCCCTCCCAGCCCCCAGCCCATCCCTGAGGCCAGCCTCCAGATGTCCCCTCTTACAGGAGTGTGTTCTAATTGTAAACATTCTATCCTCACTTTTTGAGGACACCAGATTCTCCCGGTTCCGAGCGTGGGGACCTATTCTCTGGGGGTGTCTGTGGGTGAGTTTGCATGAACCCAACTACCAGGCTGGGAGAGGTGCTCTCAGCAAGGCACACTTTGGTTGACTTAGGGCAGTGTACTCAGAAATGCAGGCGTCAAAACCTGGCATGGATCTCCTGGAGCTGGAAGAGCCTTCCTAGAAGTGACAGTCCCGCCCCTTCCTCCTCTGCCCCCCAACCCCCCACCCCCACCCACACCCACACAAATGTCCAGTCACATCGGCCCCCTTGGCTCCTTTCCACACCTCTCTCTGCCACACCACCAAGAATGTTGAGTGTAAGAGGAAACGCCACCTCCCACAGAAAACCTAGGGGACTTTTTTTTCCCCTTCAATAAACATTTGCTGAAATAACTTTTTATTGGTGGTTGTTTTAAAACACATAGCGGAGAAAGAGTCCTGAGAATTATTCCCACCATAACTTTTGTTCAGCTAGATCTGTGTCATCAATGTGGGCCTCAATTTCCTCATCTATAAAACATGGCTCCTTGCTCACTTTCATCTTCTACAAGTTTGTGCTGCACAAGATGTGACCGATAATTCCTTCGCTACTCAGCATCTGTTCAACATATATTCTTTAGGTGCCAACAGCACTTAAAGAAAATTATCGGGGATACAAAAGAAATTATTTCTGGCCCCTGCCCATGATTTATTTATTAGTGTCCATTGAGTGCCAAGCACATGGTAGGTGCTATAGGAGTTTCAAAAATTTAAGATATCGTCCCCACTTCTAAGGTAACTTCAAGTCCATTGGAATGACAATACACATGTGAAATAAGGAGAACAATTTAAAATGGCATATAATTAGATGTCAGAAGGGAAGGCCAAAAGAGGGAGAAATCACTATGGGTTTGACAGATCTAATTAGGTGACACAGCAGTGGGGCTTGGGTTGGCTGAAACACAATGTTGATGGTTATGATGATGATGATGGTGATGAAGGTAGCCAAATTTATTGGGTTTTTTAGCATGTGGCAGGTTGATATGGCTTTTCATAAGTAGCATATTTAATCCTTACATCAACCCCCTAGGGTAGGCACCATTATTGTCCCCATTCAACTAGTGAGGAAACTGAGGTACAAGCGTTTTATGGAGGAATCTGATCAATCTATAATCACACGTTCTGGGAGTGGAGGGACAGGAATTAAAAAGAAAGGAGAAAGTGGAGAAGGGTCTTCAATCCCTCTAGAAGCAGCATTGTGTGAATGCTAGGCAGAAACATCTTTGTAGGATTAATATAATGGCTAATATCTACATTTTCAGATTTAACTCCCTCTTTTAAAAATCACTTGAGGCCCCTGGACTATACATCTCTAAAATTATAATGTACCTTTCAGATCTGAGCCAATACAACACAGTCATCTCAGATCTTATTTCTGTGTTATACTTGACTGTACTGGCAACCCAGTTTGACCTCCATGACAATGGGGAAGCCTGTGTTAAGAGGGAGAGGATTTGAGGAGCCCTGAGATTTTGTGACTGTGCCTTCCTTTCTTCCATCTTCTGGGGTACTCTTTGTCTCCTAACTTCTTTGCCTCCTTTTATGTCCCTAGTTCAATCATTATCAGCATCTCCTAAGACTGACTCCTAGACCAGCTTCTGTTCACTCATTCATTTATTAATTCAACACTCCTGTGATAATCACTTATGATTTAAAATTTAATATGACTAAAACATCATCTTTGATCTAAAGGAGTTTGATCAGGATTTACAGTCCTGGCGTCAACTTCAGGAACCACCGATACATGGGTGACTTGCACAATGACATCCCCTACATGGGTGTTTTATCCTCTTGCCATGTGTTTTCAGGACATATTTTGAAATATAATATTCTAGGAGAAGAATGTATCAGCTTTTCCCTAAATCACTCATGTCCTCATTTCCCCATTCTTATGAATATCATTCATCTTCCTGGGCCTCTAGTCTATCATTATTTATGGGAAGGAATGATATCTTCTCTTTGCTTTGCCTCCTCAAATAGGGTGGTACATGGTGCATGACTCATAGCAAACTTCAAACAAGGCTGTCTGACTAAATTATTCAAATGCCTAACTGAACCCTGAGCGGTGAGAAGGCAGCTCAGTGCAGTTCTGTATTTAGTCTCTCAGAGATTGAGTGGCATTTGATGGATGAAGCAAGAATAGCAAACAGGTAAAATTCCATGGTGTCAGTTCAGCAGTCCTTTATAAGCTTGACTTTGGGTCATTTTATTCACGTATTTGTCAGCATTCTTTTGGTGGGAAGTGTCAGAAAACCTGACTGAAACTATTTAAGCAAGAAAGAGAAAGGGGATGTATTGACTCAAGCACTGTGAAGTCCAAACACCAATTCAGCATGTTCTCATGGCTTGTTAGATTCAGGGACTCAAATGATGAGCTCATGGCTATTTCTCTTTTCACGTGTCTTGGCTGTCTTTTTCTCTGTGTTGGTTTCTTTCTCAGCTGGGCTCTTGTCACATGACAGGAAAAATGGCCATCGACAGCCCAAACTACATCCTGGCACTGATGTTTAAAGGAAAGGAACTCTCCTCTTCCTTGGCATTTACATATCAAATCTCAGAGAAGACTCTGATTGGCCCTGTTTGGATCATGTGCTCATCCCTGAACCAATCACTGTGGCTTTGGACATGGACTACTCTAATTGGCCAACTCAGGGCTCACATCCACACCTATGTGGGGATGATAAGGCACTAGGACTGACACCCCCCCACCCCTACAGGAAGGAGGGAGAGGAGTGGTTCTCCAAAGAAAAAAGTGCTGAGGAGAACAACATACATCCACTACACTCCTCCACTCCCTAACTGCACCTGCCTCAGAATTTTAACCAGAGAAGTTACCATTCCTTCTCCCTCCAAGCCGTATTGTGTTGGGAAATTAAAAGAGAAGATGCTGAGCTTTCCCAGAGATGGCTGTATTTCTATGAGTGCTGATTTATTCTTTTTTTTTTTGAGACAGAGTCTCACTCTGTTGACCGGGCTAGAGTGAGTGCCGTGGTGTCAGCCTAGCTCACAGCAACCTCAAACTCCTGGGCTTAAGCGATCCTACTGCCTCAGCCTCCTGAGTAGCTGGGACTACAGGCATGCGCCACCATGCCCGGCTAATTTTTTCTATATATATTTTTAGTTGGCCAGATAATTTCTTTCTATTTTTTTAGTAGAGACAGGGTCTCGTTCTTGCTCAGGCTGGTCTCGAACTCCTGACCTCGAGCGATCCACCCGCCTCGGCCTCCCAGAGTGCTAGGATTACAGGCGTGAGCCACTGCGCCCAGCCCTGATTTATTCTTAAACCATTATACATGTTTTATAAAATTCTCATTAGCAGTTATTGGAAGAGAAGCTGCCCATTCCTAGCTCACAGATTTTCTTCTCATATATTTCAGCCTTGAATATATGTATATACACATCTATATGTATATATATTCACATATATATGAATTTTTTAAAACTTTAAACCAGACACCTAACCCTTTCACTCACCCCCCTCCAAATCACTACCATGTAACTTCCCCTCCTACCCTAGGGAAGAGTGTGGGAGGCTGGTTTCTGCTGGTCTCTCCTGGTGGGTGTTTGATTGATCAAAGGAAGAGCAGCAGGAAGAAATCACCATAAACAGGTCTCTGTAATTTCCAGACTATACAATAGCTAGTCTCAATTTCTTGTTTGATTTCACGATACCATTCTGCCCTTCATCCTAAGAAATCTGCATGGCATATGTTTTTGTTGACAGATATTGAGAGGCAAGGACTTGCAAAATCAAATGCCCCCAGGGGTCATGTAGGCTGGGTGGAGACTGTGTCAAACTGGGGTGTTTAAGTCCCATCTCAAGGGGCACCTTATAGAGGGCTCCAGCCCACTGTTGTCATAGGGAATGCATGCTGTGGTAGATATTAATTGTTCACTTAATTTCTAGCTCCTTTCTTCTCCATGGTACATGGGAGGACTGAGTTTCCTTGCCTCTTTGAAATTAAGAACGGCCACGTGACTTGCGTTGGCCAGTGAAATGTAACCTAAAGTGATGTGTGTCACTCCAGGAAGAAAGATTTAACTGCTAGTGCTTAGCCCTCTCTACTTCTCTCTCTTTCTCTGCCATGGTGACCATGAATGCACTTGTTGATATGGAGACGCAGTACTGAGCAATACCTATAGGACAGCTGCCCTGGGAATCAACTAGATCCACAATTGTCTTGTATGGGTGAGAAGTAAGCCTTTCTCGTGTCAAGCCACTGAGTTTTTGGGGATGCTTGCTACTGCAGCAAAACCTAGCCAATCTTGACTATCACATATGCCCAGTGTTGCCTGACTTTGATTTTTTTTATGAGAAGTTATAAATCTAGATTATTATGTAAAATCTTTGATATCTTAAAAAAAATAACAATGTAATATTGAGTGAGAAAAACCTAACTCAGCCTGCCAGCTACTAGTTTGCAATTTTGGTCTACACAGTTTGAGTAGAGAATGGAGCAGTAATCCTATCTGAACCCCTATAGTGCGTACGGTCTGGGTCACGTAATTAGCTCTTAGCTACTCTTAGTCTTGCTGTTCATTAGTTTGTAAGTCTTTCTCTCTAACTAGATGGGAAGTGGGGACAGGTAAGAAATCATGTCTTAAACTTTGTGTACCTCATAGGCACATAATAGACTGTTAGTAAATACTAGTATGAAGACTAGTTGATTGATTACTCAGAACTATCACTTTTGCTTTGTTATTGGAGGAACAGTTCTGGGGAACAAATTAATTTACCTCACCATTTCCCTTTTTCCTCTTTGCAAAACGCTTGGAATTCACTGATGTCCATTAAGCTTTAAAACAAAATAGTCCAAATAAAATTAGAGATGCAAAACCAAATGTATTAATCAGGAGTTTTCTAATTGCAAGTAATGGGAAACCTACATTTAAACTGCCTTAGACTGATCACTTGTCTGTCCCTAAGAGCCACTGGTAGATCAGCTCCATCCAGCAACTGCAGGGAGAAGCAGGCCAATGTCCGAATAAAGGAGCCAGTTTATGGCCTCTCCTTCCAGCCACTTCCAAAGGCAGTGACTACGTAAAGGGGCCTGGTAGGGGGTAATGTGGCTGGAAGGGAGGTCTTGAAGCCATGTTCCCATAGCATCCTACATAAAATTGAAAAACATTCATTTCAAATAACAGGGAAGGCTAATGAATATTATAGAGAGGTGAAGGGGGCTAAAGACCCCCCAAGTCACCTCTTGGTGCCACCCCTGTAGCACACTTAATTTGTGGGGGAAGCAAAGGCCCAGTAGGACTGCTGGTGGCCCAGCCACAGTCCATAGTAGGCCCTGGAGAGGACCCACTCTAACCACACATGCTAATTATTGGTCCCTGTACAAAGATCAGTTTAGTTTGTTCAAACTCCCAGCCGAAAACGTATAAAGGAACATTGCCCCTGTTCAGTGTTTTGTTCCACATAAACATCCAGACCCTAGTCTCGTGGGAGAAATGTCATCAGGCAGTTTCACAGTGCTCAACTTTGATCTTTATGCTGCGGTAAAGGTGTAGTTGGCCTTTCTGGGGCTGAGAGTCATGTTCTTCCACAAGACTATCAAATTACTACTCGTTTTCGAATGTATATTCTTTCTGGGTCTTCCTTTCTTCTTACTTGCCAACACCGATGTTGAGAGGGAGGCTGCTGATGGCGAAGGTGAAAATGGTCAGGCAACGTCACGGGACTTGGTCTGTCTCCCCTTTCAGGCGGGAAGATTTCTCCGCACTGGGGAAACACAGATGATAAAGCCTCTGCACTCACAGAGTGCAGGGGGAGACATGCATGTTGGGGTTTGCTCATTTGCTCCCTTCTGTCTCCAGCCTTGTTGTTTCTTTCACTCTGAGCATCTGCACTCCAAGAAGGCATGAACTTTTTCTTTCACTTCCTTTCTTCTATGGGTGATGACCTGACATCACTCTAAGAAGGAGGTCAAAGCTCACAGAGTGTAAACATCATCGCCTCTATCTGGCTTAGGCAAAACGTAGGGGGGTGGCTGGGCACCCAAGGGCTGTGAAGGTAGGAGACGCTAACCCTGGAGCCACACTGCTGCCTGAGGGCTCTGTCACTCTGTGCCTTTACATACTGGAGGGCACCGTGGATGTCACATTTCCTCTGGAGTCCCCTTCACTGTCGCCTCTCTGGGAGGATAGAAGTCGCAATGGGGAAGAAGGCCATTTGGGGTCTGCTGAGGACTTGGTCTGCTCACTGGCGTGTCCTGAGTGGAAAGGAGAAGCCCGCTGGGGCAGGGCACAGGCCCAGGGGTCAAACTGTGCAGCCGCAGAGAAAGCGGTGGTCTCAGGCTGCAGCCCTAGAAGACAGGAGGCTGGTGCAGCTGTGCCTCAGGGCTCAGGGGCGCTCGCGGTGGCCGGCCTATAGGTAGGGGCAGAGGTCTCCAAGTGCCTTAATCTTCTCTCCATCCTTCTCCACGGAAAAATAACACAAGCTGGCGAGATCGCCCCCTCACGCACTTGGTCCTGGAGAGTCCAAGGATGAAATTGTGCTGAAATTCTCTCTCTCTCAGTTTGGGGAAAAGCGCCCCGGACTGAGGGAGATGGTCACCACAGGCCACGAGCTAAGGGGCTTTGGACTGTCCCACAGCCTCCCCCTCGCATCTCTCTCCCAGGGCTGCGGCCGTGCGCGGGGGGTGCTCTTACATAACCGCTCGCCGCGTCCTGCTTTCTCGCGCGCTCCTGAGCCGCGGGGTGGCACAGCCGGGGGACTGGATGGAGCCCGCGCGGGCGCTGCGGGGCCGGGGCCGCCCCTGCGGGGAGAGGAGCGCGCGCGGCGGCAGGAGGAGGGCGCAAAAGGCGGCGGGGAAGGTGAAGGTCAGTGGGTGTGAAGCGCCGGATCCACACCCCCTCCTCCCTGTCCCCTCCTTCCCTTCCTCTCCGTCCCCCTCTGACGTCTGGAGCTGGCAGCTCGGCCGGTTCCGCATTCCCGACCCCTCCCCGCCGCCCAGGGGCCGCTATATAGCCGGGGCTGATGCAACCGGTCCCGCCGCCCGCCACAGCCTGCGGGAGGGACGCTCGGCGGCCGCGACGGGGGGCGCTGGCGGCGGCGGACGCTGCAGCGGCGGCGGGGCTGGCGCCGCGGCGGCTCCCAGGCCGGGACGGGCCTGGGCACCGGGCGGAGCTCCGCGGCCGGGCGGCAGCGGCGCGGAGTGGGCACGGCGCCTGCAGCCGGGCCCCGGCCCCGGGGGCGCCGCCTCCGCCCGCGGCTTCTGCACGGTGGGTGCCAGGGCGCGCGGGGGGCGCCGGGCGGGGCGTGGCGGGGCGCGCCGGCCGTGGGCACCTGGGACAGCCGCCCCCGCCGAGCCCCGGAGCCCGGCCCCGCGGGGAGCTCCCGCAGCCCCGGGACCCCTAGCTTTCTCTGCACCGGGCGCCGCAGCCTGGGCCCCTCCCGCGAGGCGGCTGGTGGCTTCCCTTTGGTTCCCGCCCCGGGACGGGAGGCTCCGTCCGCTCCCTGGGCACCGGGCGCTCCCTCTTCTCCCTCCCGCGCTCTCCTCCCCCGTCCGTTTGCAGGGAGGTGCTCTCCTCGGGCGGCGGGGAAGGCGGGGTGAGTGGGGAGAAAACTGGCCGGGGAGACGGGCCGGGGGGTAGAGATGGAGGGTGAAAGGCCAGGGAGATGCGGGGAGACGGTGGTGGAGGGATGACAAGGACCTGCCCCCTCTGCCTTCCTTGCAGGGAGGAAGCACGGCCCCTGGAGGACCCGGACCGGGAGGAGGGTATTGAGAAAGGCTCGGGGTTTTGATCCAATGAAAGGAGCTTCTCTCAGGGCTATTGCTCTGGGATTCTGGGCTGGGAGGGGGCCTAGGGGTGCCCAGGGTCCCCTTTGGTCTTCCCTGTCTCCCACGCCAGGTTACATAAGGAGGCATTCCGGCTCTTCTAGGTAACCAGCCTCTCCCCTGCCAATCCCAGTTTAGAAGGCTCTCTTCTGCCCTTCCCCTCAAAGGAGGCTGGGGGGATTGGCCCTTCCCCCTGGACCCCTGGACCCTGGGGTGGCAGAGCCAGGCTTTGCCTGAGTCAGTGGGAGGAGCAGGGAAAACAGGGAGGCCTTGGCTCTTTTGCAGGGATGGATGGGCCATTGGTGAGGCTAGAGATGGAGAGGCTGGTGGAAGGGGAAATCAACCAGCCCTTTGGGTCATCTCCAGTTGCAAGATTGCCTGCCCCTTGCCCATGTGCTGCCCTCCCTAATGGCATCCAGAGCATGGGGCTATGGCCCCAGCACATGTGCTCAGGACAGATGTGCTCACATCTGTGTCTCAGAAAGGGCTTGCAGACTGTGTGGGTTTGTATACCCAGGTTTCAATCTTGGTGGGCTCTCCCCAGGGTCTTAGTTTGAGGAGCATCAGAAACTGTGAAGCTTTGAACCACGTTTGGGTACCTTTGTACTAAAATGTCCTTTAAGTCCTTGCTAGGAGCTGTGTTCACATATCATTTCCCTTCCCCCCAATCTTCCTTCCCTGAGGGTTTTAAAAAACACCTCCCATTGCTTTTACCTTTCCAGCAAATCTGGTTGCAGCTTGGATGGATGTCTTATCTTCCTTTGCAGGTTTCTAGGCGAGAGTTTAACCAGCTATCAGGTGTGAGCATGGCTCCGATTTTATATAAACCTGAGGACCAGGGAAGAGAAGCAAGATCTATTCTCATGCCTCTGGGCGGTTAAGGTTTTGCCTTGTTTAAAACAGGGAGGATGGATTTCTCAAAGACTCTTCTGTTCCCCTTCTGCTTTGGCTTTGGTTCAGAGCTGCAGGCAGCTCCAGAATCTTCCTGAAGAGCTGGGTGCTATATGATTTGAAGGGCTTCAGGAAAGCATGGGTGTGTAGGCCTCTGACTTTTCTCCTAGCTTGGTTGCAGCCACCTCCAAGGAGATGTGTCCCTAAGTGCTAACGGTGTCCCCTAGGAAGGGTTTGAATAAGGGTCTCCCCACGCATCCACTGCCTAGCTTTTGTAGCCGTCAGGGAAAACTCCTCTTGTATCTGTGCGTCTGCTGTTGTTTTCCCACCTGTTTGCACGATGTGTGGGCATCTTTTCCAACCTTCAGGATCCTTGGCAGGGCTAGGCTCTCCGGGCCCTGTTTGTCTGGGGGCTACTAGTGTTGCAATGAACTGCCTCTCTCTTGAGTGTCTGTTTCTAGCTCCACTCTGGAAAGGAAGGGTCCAATTGCAGACTCCAGGCTGGCCTGCTCTGTATTCATTCAGGCCCAGCTCAACTTGAGCAATCAGAGCCAGGGTTGAGGGCAAGCTACATTCTTTTCTGCTTTTCTGCTGCAGGATGCAGTTTGCTTTTTTTCCATGCGAATGAATTATGTTTGAAACCAAAATGGGAGGAAGAGAAAAATGGAGTGAGTGTGTATGGGTATGTGTGCGCACATACCTACATAGGCAGGGCGAAAGCAGCAGGCACATTATTTTTCCATTTTCCTTTAATTAAGGCTCTGTGGAGGTGTGTTTGAAAACAGAGGGTCTCCTATGCCTTTGAGGAGGGTGAGAACACTGTTTTGGCTGCGTCCCGGGCCATATGCAGCGTATGGTGGCCAATGAAACCGGGCCTGGCTCGTTCTGTTGCTTGTCTTGGCAGTCGGTTCGGTGGCTTGTGTTACCAGCTCTGGAACTTAGGGGCTGCCAAGCTCCGTGTGCCTGTGTGTATGTGTGTGTATGTGTGTGTGTGCATGTGTGTGCACGCGCTTGTGTGTGTGTGTGCGTGTATGTCTGGATGTGTGTGTACGTGGTTTGGCCTCTCAAAACTCAGCAGAGACAAATGCCTTAGCGACCCAGTCTCGGAAATTTCAGCCTGTGTTTCTTTACACTTACTGCCGGCTGTGGGAGGCCCAGCCAGAGCCCACCATACTTAGTTGTTGTTGTTGTTGTTTCAGTCTCTTTTCTTGCTGCAGCCTGTGGGATTCAGTTGTAGAACTCCATTCCCAAAGCTTTAGCTGGCCAATGGCATGTTTACAAAGGACCAAAGCAGTTATCACGCTCTGTGTGTACGTCTGTGCCATGTGTGGTACTATTAACCCCTGTCACCAAGGACAAGAGCTGGGCTGAGGCAGGAAGAGAGGATAGAAAGCTTGTCCAGTGGCAGTACTTTCCTGGCAGAAATGACTTCGTGTGTATTTACTGAGCACCTACGTTCGGCAGAGGACAAAGCTGTGTCTATAGGCAGGGTCTTGTTGGAAGCATTTCTCTGGTCTCCAGGGAAGAGCAGGAGTCCCCTCGGGGAAGGTTGCAGGTTCTTCTTTGGCTGGGATGGCCATGCAGGGGTCATGCCTGCTGTGTGCAGTGGCTTCTCCTGAGCCCAGCCATCCCTCATCGTCTTCTTATGAAGACCCGAGGAGTGACCCCTCCCAAGCAGCACAGGGACAGAATAGATTGAAGGACACAGAAGATGCTGGTCCTCTGCTTCTGGGACTGGAATGGAAACCCAGAGTGTTGGTGGTGCCTTGTTGCCAGTGGTCTATGCAGCTGTGTTCTGGCCTGCAGGGTAGAGGAGACCTTAGAATAAACTGAGACAAAGGGCAGGTGCTGGGCCCCATTTCTGTACCTTTGTGCACAGCCCTGACCTGGCACCCCTTGTTTCTATTCTGCAGTTAACTGTCAAGATGCAGGATGGCCCTACCTGCTTGGTATTTAGAGCTGGAAAGTGAGAGAGCAGAGAATCCTCTGAGGAGACTCCTCCTAGTGGCTGTAGCAAAGGGAGACCCCTGTTAGTGGGAATACTCCAGAGGGGACCTTGAGGGGTCATGCAGCACCAGCACCTCTCCAGGAAGGAAGGGCCCTGTGGCTACGCTGACTTCACACTCACTATGTGCAGGCGCTGTTCCAGGTACTTTCCAGGCATTAACTCTTTTAATCCTCTCAGCAGCCATCCAGGGCAAATAACACGGTTATTCCCACTTTACAGCTGAGGAGAATGAGGCACAGAGAGATTAGGGAACTGGCCCAAGCTCACACAGCTGGCAAGGGGCAGAGCTCGCACTCACAGGCAGGCGACTGGACTCCAAAGCTCCCTCTCTTACCCCACCTCCCTCCCCAGCCTGCAGAGCTGGGGACAGACAACATTCTCAGTCTCGGGGCTTTCTCCATCCTCTTGCTCCTCGCCTCCTGGATCTCCTTGTCTTTTGGAAGCTGGTTGACCTACATCATTCAGTTTCCAAGAGAGAGGTCATCCTGGATGACTCTGCAGCTCCAAGAAGAAGTTTGGTGTTTAATTCTCTAAGATTTGTGATAGTGGGTACTACGCTCTATGATCACTCGCCCGGCACCATTTGCCTCCTCTCCTGCCCTCTGCATCCTCTTGTCTCCTGGGAATCTTCCTGGGTGCCAGCCCTCAAGACCTCCCACTCTTCTTGCTGACTCTAAGTCGGCACGCCCTGCCCTTGACTTCCAGCCCCACCGTTGCTCCTGGGGCTTGGCCTGTAACCCTCCCCACTCCTTGACTTGACACTTTCTCTTAGCTCCAGGCCTTGAGCCTCAAGCCACCTGCATCCACATGCACACCCATTCCTGGTTCCTGATGCCAGCCCAAGCCAGCTGCTTGCCTGGAGGGGACCTAACCTTCTCAAAGAGGCCCAGGGATTTTATAGCCTCCCTTAAACTGTTGTTTCTATGGACACGAAGTCCATCATGCCGATCCTAAGTTTCCCTTAACCTGCCTTTTTATTTTTATTTTTTCCCTTCACCTGTCTTTGCCATTCTGGATGAAGATACCGACTTCTGGCCACTTTCTAATAAGACTATCCCTTTATAAGTTTGACCCATCAAAGCAAGACCGTTATTTATTTATAGACACTCCCATGAAAAAAAGATTTAAGGTATCCTGCAGATGTATGTACAGCAAACAAGAGAAGAAACTAAGAGGGAAGTGACCGCTAGCTTTTTTCTTTTGGCTGAAATGACTCTTCACATGAATATCTCCCAGGAGGGCCCATTTTCTGGACTTGAGATGTTTCGTGGCTTTTCTTCTGCTTTGGCTTGCCCAGACTGTGCACCTACAAATCCCTGAGGAAGTCAGAGTAGGGAGATATAGATAGCAGATCCTTTCTTCAAGTTCTTTCCCTGTGGATCCATCTGGCCCCTGCTTTCCTCAAGCTGGCTTTTAGTGAGTGGCATCAGATCACCCATAATCTCGGGCTCAACAACAGCTTAGGGTGGACTGTGACCTTCTGAACCCTTTCTGTCTCATTCATGCCTTGCTAGCCAGGCCCCATCTCGGACTTGTACACGACCCAGCTTCTCTGTGTTGGTTAGCTTCCAACTGATTCCTAGTCAGTGTCCCAAATTGCCAAAGTCTTTCTGGACTCCAGGCCTGTGTTTTGAGGCACAAGCCCCGTTTCCCAATTTGGATGTTCTGCCAACCTATGGCGCTAGCTCGCTATTTACACACCACGGTCACTAATGGAGACACGGAGGGTGTTTATCTGCCTTTCAGACCTCCTGGGCTTTGAAGGGAAAAAACTCCGGGTTCTTCTCCTAAAGCTTTTAGTGAATAGTTCTCCTTTTCCTACTAAATTGTTTCCGTATGGAACAGCCAGTCTGGGAGATGATTTCACCTCTTGTCATCTCTCCTAAGTCTCTCTTGAAGTGGGTAAATTCCTCCTGGCTCTTATGTGTTCCCCGCCGCCGCCACTGCCACCACCACCACCCCCTTTTTTTAATAGATCCCTAAATCACATCAAATTGTTTTATTTTTCAAATCACCAAAGTCGCCTTTCAGCCTTAGATAGTCAGCCAGCTCTTTGCCGTTAACGAGGATCCAATTATGAAAGGCAGCGCCCCCCTCGCCCCTGGCTCCTCGGTCTCCCGCCCCCCCCACCCCCAGAGATGTTTAGGATGACTTCTCGCTGGTGAGTGTCAGCTGTTGTGGTTGTCGGGTTGTCTCCTAGGGAAGGCAGGGTTAAGGACTTTGTGGTTTGTATCTGAGCTGTTAGGGGCTCCCTTGCAGAAGAAGGAAAGAAAGGAAGATCTCTGCTTCTCCAAACGAAAGCCTGGCGCCTGCTCTCCTGGGTGAGGCTTGTCACTGGGATAGATTCACAGGGGAGCAGGAATGGCAAGAATTTGTGGGGCCACTGCTCCCAGGGGGTGGTACCCCTCCAGGGGGTTCCACAGTAGCAAATAATTCATTATATTTGGGGATCATTTGTTAGTGTCTCATTTATACCATCTGTATGAAGATAAACAGAAGCTGCACGCAGACACCATCATTCCTGGAACGGAGTGGGGTCTGGCTTCCATCTCCTGGAGATGGCTTAGGCAGGGAAACACAGAGAAGCCTCTGGAGTATTTTTCTTGGGGTCTATTGTGGGAACAAATACCCTGGAGATGGAATGATGGCCTGGCAACGAGCATCTAAGCTTCCAGAGACAGATTTTTTTGTGCCACTCACGGAATTTTGCTCTGCCGTGAATTTATCATTTGTTCGTTCATTCATTCACTTATTGATTCAACAAGTATTTATTGATTACACTTTCTGTGCCAGAAATGGTACTAAGCACTGGGGACACCTGGGCAACACCCAGCCATGACTGCTGCTGGCCACTGGAAGTCACCCCTTCGCTTGCCAAGCGGCCACACAATTAGTTAGGCCCAGGCACAGTTTTGCCATGTAGGAATGGGTTCTTGCACTGGCCCCTTTCCTGTTCTCCCTAGAGGAGGGCGGGAGGAACGTGCAGCTCCTTCATGGTGCTCTGGAGCAGCCTCCTGGCATGGCAGCCTGCAGCCCTCTCTGCGTTGCAGGCTCAGTTCCAGGGCATGGAGAGGGGCTCTCTTGCTGCCCCTGGACTCCGGTCCAGCTCAGGGTCCGGGAGGATCACAGCACAGGGAGCACTCACATGTGAGAGGTCTCAGGGGCCATTTCCATGTCTGGGCTCCCGCTCAGGCTGCCATGAGTTATTCAGGGAATTTCTTAAACCTGGATCTCTGTGGGAGGTAGAGGGTCCTCTGTGCAGGAGAATGACCCTCTACTATGGGCTGGTGTCTGAAAGTCCACCATGAAAGGTTATTCCTCCTGCCAAAGGCATCAACACCGCTTCCACCCCAGGCAGGGAAATAAAAAGGGCAGAGTGAGAAAGCTTTGGTCCCAACATCCGGGAACCAGGAGTCTCACCCTGGCTCTGTCCCTCTTTATCTGTGTGATGTTGAGTGGGTCATTTAACCTCTCTGAGCTTCAGTTTTCTCATGTCAAAACGAGGATATGGTTTGGGTGAGCACAGGACCTCCTTTAGCTCTAAGACTATAACTCTATGTGATTGAGTCTCAAATCATTTTCTGAGAGGGCCCAGGGGACACTGGGTGCTAAGGAGGGGGAGAAGGGATGTGGGGTGGGAAGGAGCGGCTGAGGGGACCAGGTATGGGAGATGTAGTAGGTGGAACACACATGGAAGAGCTCAGGGGGCCAGGTGCAGTGGCTCACGCCTGTAATCCTAGCACTCTGGGAGGCCGAGGCAGGAGGATTGCTTGAGGCCTTGAGCAAGAGTGAGACCCAGTCTCTACAAAAAATAGAAAAATTAGCCGGGCATGGTGACGTGCGCCTATAGTCCCAGCTCCTCAGCAGGCTGAGGCAGGAGGATCACTTGAGCCCAGAAGTTTGAGGTTGCAGTGAGCTATGATGATGCCACTGCACTCTAGCTGGGGTAACAGAGCAAGATCCTGTCTCAAAAAAAAAAAAAAAGGAGCCTGGGGACACCAAATACAAACTTGGGTACAAGGCCGGGAGCTATGGGCAGATGGCTTCCTGGGCAGATGCAGCAGGTGTTCTGAGGATGAAACGGCAGGTCCACCGTCCATTACTGTGTACCTTTCCTTAAACAAAGTGATGTCCAGTGGAAGCCTTTGTGGTTTTCGGGTGCACATTACTTACATACTTTCCCCCTGGGAGCGCAGAACCTATTGAGAAGTAGACACCGGACTCAGACAGGGAACTGAATTTCACTGGCAGAAGTGAATGGAGATGGAGAATGTGGCTTGCACTTGTGGCCAAAATGGGCTCACGAATGCCCCTCTCTTGAATGATCTAGACCTGAGAACCTGAATGGGGGCAGGTGGTTGTGGGTCACCCTCCAGGGCCACTCCTGCAGGGGGCAGATAGCCCAAGAACAGCGTGGCCCAACAGAGACACGTGGTCTGATGGACAGCAGATCAATCTCCCGTTTTGCCAAATGCATCTCCCCCCATGGGCAGAGAGTAGGCTGAAGATTTTTTCTCAGGATTTCTAAGACCCTGGGGCTTTTGATTTTATGGTCCTGGGTGGAAAGGTGAGAAGAGGGAGAAATGATTTTCTTTACTGGACTCGAATCCAGGAGCAGTTTTGTACCAAAATGCTACTTAAATGCTGCTTAGAAGCTAAGACTGTGCACATCTGACCTCCATGTTCCTAGCGCCTGCTGGCTCATAGTAGGTGGTCAGTGACAAGGTGGATGGGTAGGTAGGGGCCCTTTAAGGGACTAGATGGCTTTACTGGCAGCCCAGCTCTCTTCACTGCCATCTGAGCCTTGCAGTGACCCTTTCTTCACCCATGAGCTTCCCCCAGTGAAGGGAAGGAAGAAATAAGAACTCCCTTCGTGTTGACCTAATTGATGTCCTTTCACAGCTGAATCTGTCTTCCCTTGTAGACCTTTCGGGTCTGGCAGAGCTAGAACATGTGTTTGCTCTGAGGGTGAAGAGACCATGAAGAAATTTTCTGGTACTGGTTTCCACTGGGAAAGCACATGCTAATTAATTCCACCTCCTTTGCCTCAGCCTCTTCCTCATAGATATCAGATACGCGAGCGTGCACACACACTCTCTCTTTCTTTAACTTAGATTTGCTTCATCTCCTATTCAGGGTGTCTTAACAAGTATGCAGAATAGGATGTCTGATTTGAGGGGAGGCACCATGCCAGACCAAAAATAGCTTCCTCTCAAACAGGTGCAAAGGTGCTTGAGATTCTGCCATTATCATTCGCTCTCTTTATGGGCTGTTGCCAGTTAAATCCCAGCTCTCCCAGTTTTAACCGTGTTTAACCTTGAGGGAGTTATCTTTCTAAGCCATGGCTTCCACCTCTGTGTAATGGTCTCTGGTCTGGTCTAATGGGGCTGGTGGAAGGATTACCCGGTGCCCAGCACATAGCAAATGCTGGGTCAGTGTTGCCTATGATTGCAAAGTATTGTGTTTAAAAAAAAGAAAAGGAAAACACTTCTGGCAGTGGCAAGGATGACCTTGGTGTGGATGAATTGATCAAGTTTTCCTCTGTAATAGGAAGGACTTAAGGGCAGGAAGAGCAGCTGGGTGGGGAGGGGATTCAGGGGAACGTTGGTGAAGGAAGCCCCACGTCCTGGCAAGGGCCGGGGGGTTAAGCCCTCCTGGAGCCCCTACCTGGCTGACTGTGCCTGTCCTCCTCTTCTTTCACCCACTCCAGGCTGGCCTGCCGCTCCTCCTGCTATGATGCCTGGGCAGATCCCAGACCCTTCTGTGACAGCGGGCTCTCTGCCAGGGCTCGGCCCCCTGACCGGACTCCCCAGCTCTGCCCTGACCGCAGAGGAGCTGAAATACGCCGACATCCGCAACCTCGGGGCCATGATCGCACCCTTGCACTTCCTGGAGGTGAAACTGGGCAAGAGGCCCCAGCCCGTGAAAAGTGAGGTGAGCAGAGCGTCTTACCCCAGGCAGAGTCCTGGCGTAGGAGACCTGGATTAGAGTCCAGCTCTGGCCCTAAACCCGCCGTGTGGTACCTTGGCCTTGCTGTTCAAAGTGCGGTCTGAGGACTGGTAGCATCCGTGCCATCCCAAGGCTTGTTAGAACGGGCTATCTTGGCCTCACCCTAAACCTTCTGAGTAAGAATCTGCATTTTAAAAGATCATGAGGGATTCATGGACACAGTTTGAGAAGCACGGGGCTAGGGTAGGATGCTTAACCTGTGTGTCTTCCAGGGGCAGGGAAGAGTGATAATGATAACAGTAATGAACGATAATGTGTTGGCAATCTCTCTGGAGTGGCGGAAGATCAGGCCAGATAATGGAAATGCGCACGTGTTTCAAAAAGTATGCAAGGGAATGCCAATATTGGGTTATCTGTAAAAAGTGTCGTCATTAGTCACATCATGGCCTCCACCCCTCTTGGCCCCTGGCTGCAGCTGAACGAGGGAGCTTGGAAGAAGAGTGGCGTGGCCTCCCTTCCCAAGCAGCTGCCCGCATCGTCCGCCTTAGATGGTGGTTTGCAAAGGACCCACATGTGGAGCAGCCCCTGCTCAGGTCCCCTGCACCTGAAGCTCCCACCAGCCCTTTTCTTGGGGCACTGGTGAGCAGCAGAAGTCCTCAGCGTGGCAGAGGATCAGTGCAGGGTATGCCCCCAGCCACCTGCCCAGGGCTGGCCATTTGTCCAAAGGCTTGCCCCAGGGAGGCCTGCCAGGCCTGCCAGAGTAGCTGCCACCTGGAAGGCAGGAAGGGAGAAGGATCCCGTGGCGGGAGGCAGAGAGGAGGCTGGGGTGGGCAGGGCGTGGGAAGCAGCTGAGCATCAGGTGCTTGGTGGCCCTGCCTGGGGGGAGCATTCACAAAGGTGTGCCTCGGTGGAGCTCAGAGGGCTGGAAAGAGGGATTCTGGAATGGAGAAGGGTGTCTGGGTACCAACAGGGGAGAGGGGAGAGTTGGGGATATTATGCAACTACTTCTCAGCTCCCCTTCTGCCCATGAGCACCATAAAAGCTGCAGAGAAGGACTGCTGGGGGCTTGGCCAGGGTGGCATACTGGCCGTTTGCAGGCTGGATCTGGCTCTCAGATGTGTTTTGTTTGGCCAGCACCGTGTTTTAAAAGAAACTCAAATCCACATTTCACTTGAAAATTTTGATTAAAAAATTGGAAGATCTGGTCCCACACTGGCCTGTTCCGGCATGGCAGTGGCGAAATGGAACGACAGAGCCACTTCAGTTTTTCTTGTGTCCAGTTTGCCACAGGCGCCTACACCCCCCTATCATTCTCGATCCCTTACACTGTCGGTTTTGCTTTTGTTACCACCAGCTGCCTTCCTTTACCTCCACTGCCTGCTCCCTGCTGTGCCCACCTGTACTCAAGACACCTGCATTAGGTACAGCGTAGGTGCCCACTAAGGACTGTTGATTACAAGATGAGAGTTGACTGTGATTATATTCTCCTGAATTGATCTTGTAAATCGACGTGCAGTTGATAGCACTTCCTGGCTTATTTAGTGTTGTGTTTTCTTTGTGGAGGACCCTGGTCTTTTGGCCCTCTGCGAGTCACCTTCCTAGGCCCATGACTTGAAAGCATCTGTTTCTGGGCCATTCCACGATATAATTGCCATTGAGAGCCAGCAGCTAAGTCGTTTCACTGGGTGTAAACAGCCAGGTGCCTTGGGCGGGGGTTTGCCCAGCTGGGGTTTGCCTGGGGCGCTGAGTTACCACCTCTCTCTGCAAAAGACACTGAAGGAACTTTCCTTTTCTTTGGAAAAGGCCTTTATTTGGGTTGGGTATTTTTACATTTTACAGCCACCCCCAAATTGGTGGCATCTGCCCTGTACCTGCCAGTGACGTGCTGTCCTCACAGGCACCCACAGACGTGCACCATCCCGGCCGTGAAAGTAACAAGCCGTTTTTAGGGCATATTTGCATGTCCTCTCCCTCGCTGTCAGACTGCAGTTGCTGTGGGGGCGGAGAGGCAGATGGAGAGGCGAGGAACAAGGATCATGCTGGCGGAGCGGGAGGCCCGCCCTGCTCTGGGAACCGACCTCCAAATGCTTCCTAAGTCAGACCCCAGGGTCAGGGGGGACCTGATTTTTGGAGCATCTAAAAACTTAAGGGGATGGAGAGAGAAACTTGCAGCTGAAGAACCTCTGTTACAAAGACATATTTGCATAGAGCAAACTGCCTTTAATGGATTTTCACGTCAGCATTTTAGACTAGTAAAAGTTTCTTAAATAATAAGATACTAGCTCACATTTATTAAACATTTAATATGTACCAGGCCGTGCGCTAAGTGCTTGATATGCATGGTCTTGTTTATTCCTTACTCAATCCTGGTGACCAGGTTACCCCTGTATTAGAGAAGAGGAATTCAAGGTCTAGGGAGGAGGTTCAGTCACTCAGGGTCACGCTACTGGACAGTGCACTGGGGCCTGGGTAGCAATGACGGTGCCGCTGCTCTTACAGCCGTTTCTGACTTGTGCTGAGCTAAGCACCAGGCACGGTACTAGGCACTCTTTGTGAAGCGCCTCACTTGAACCCTGTGAAGTAATTGTTTTTGTCATTATACCTACGTTACAGATGAGGTCCACAAGGCTTAGAGAGGTCCAAGGTCACTAGCTGGGAAATGAGCCCAGGAAGTCTGACTTCAGAGCCAAAGCTTTAACCGTGTGCTGTGCTGTCTCCTTGCCCCACTAGACCCCTTCCAGGCATCTAGACAGAGTTCTGTCGGGCTGGGGAGGCCAGATGAACCTGAACCTGGCCCCAGACGCTTGATCATTTTGACGACATGGCCCAGTCCGTGCTGAGCCCTGCGGTTCTACAGCCTCGTCGTCTCCCATGCCCCAGAGAGCGCGCGGGCCAAGCCACTGTGCAGGCAGCTGTGTCAGGGCTGGCTCGGGGCTGTCCACCTCGCAGAGGCCTGCAGTCTCCTGGGCCGGGTCCAAAGGCACAAAGCAGTTCGGTAAAAGAAAACTGGAGAAATTAAGTTAAACAACAGGTTTTGCGAACTATAAAGTCCTCTGTGTTGCTGTCGTTGTTATTATATAGCTGACTCATACTGTTAAACTGTTTTGGTGCCAACTGTTTGCCTGCAGTTCATTTGTTCACCTGGTATTTGTTAAGCACCTACTATGTGCTGAGCACTGTGCCAGGCGCTGGGAACTGAACTACAGACAAAGTGGACAAAGTCCCACATCTCTTGGAGCCATATGTTGTAGTGAGGGCGTCCAGAGATAAGCAAATTAATATGCGATAGAAAAGGGCAGGTAGTGTCAGTACCTGAAGAAAAATTAAGTGGAGCAAGGGGGTGGACAGTGGCAGGACTGCTCAATTTGATGGTCAGCCACGGGCTCTGGGGACATCATTTCCTGGGTCACGTTAGAGCTGTTGCTTCTTTCTTCCCTCTTTCTTCTTCTTTCCTTTCCACTATTCCTTTTCAAGACAGCTTTGTCCTCTGGCTTTCTCGAGAGCTTTCCTTCCTCCATTTTTCATCCTGCTGTCCCTGTTGGCCTGAAGATCTTGGCCCTTCCCGGCTCGGCTCGCAAGCAGGCTGCTGTGGCTATGGTGGCCACACCCTGCCTGTGGGCCTGGAATGCATTTTCAGCTGGGAGGGGAGGGAGGTCAGAGGGCCCACCCTTGCACACACAGACACCCACCGAACTCTCAGTTCACAAACAACCTGCCAGACGGGACCCCTCACCCTCTGGGCCACTCGGTAATGCCCTAGAGGGGACTCAAGAATTCAAGGGAGGCTGGACTGGAAGACCTGTTAAGAAAGGAGTCAGCCTACAGATGAGTCTTGTTGGACCCTCCCAGTGTGTTTTTCTTTTTCTTTCTTCCTTTCTTGTTTTTGTTAAATTGAATGAATCGCCATATTTAAAAGCTGGGAAATGTAGACTTTTTTTTTTGTTTTTTTTTTTCTTTTTTGTTTGTTTTTGAGACAGGGTCTCTCTTTGTTGCCCAGCTAGAGTGCAGTGATGTCATCATAGCTCACTGCAACCTCAGACTCCTGGGCTCAAGGGATCCTCCTGCCTCAGCCTCCCAAGTAGCTGGGACTACAGGCACACACGACCATACCTGGCAAATTTTTCTAGTTTTTGTAGAGACGGGGTGTCACTCTTGCTCAGGCTGTAGACTTTCTTACTTCTTTTAAAAAACCAGAATATCTAGTCACTCTAGGCCACACGTTTATATGCAACAAGAGGCTGAGGCTGAGGAGCAGATGCTGTCTGTATTAGCATGCTGTCTTTAGTTTGCCAAAGTCTCCACTGCTCCCTGTTGCCTTACACCCAGCCCACTTCACAGTGTCTGTGTCACCAGCCTGTGTGTGAGTTTGTGTCCCATGTTTAGGTCCCATGGGCATAGACTACATCATACATTTCTTTTTACTTCTCCCAGACTCTGTTCAGTGCCTCACATGGATTGTACATGTCTAATACTTGCTAGTCAGTTTGAACATTATTAATGGTGTCAACTTGGCAAGTCACGTAAACTTTCTGTCTCTCGATTGCTATATCTCTCAATTCCTACCTCCAGCCGTTGTTCGTTAGCTTTCTATTCCTGAATTTAAGTGGCTTCAGGCAGAAAAAAAGAGAACACAATGAAAATCAAACCAACCATTCCCAGGCTTGGCTGATCATTAAAACAGCTTGGGAAACTTTGTGAAAATATAGATTTTCAGACCCTACCCCAGGCTCACGGAATCGGAATCTCTGAGGGTAGAGTCTGGGCAGTCTGTGTAGTTAGGAGGCTCAGAGATTCCCCAGCTGCATTTGGGAACGTGACTCTAAACTGTTTACACCTCTCCTCAGGCTCTTCCGATCCTTGTCGGGGAGCATTCCAAGGGTTTCACCTTGAGGAATCAGTGAGTGTCGCATGCCACCATGGACTGTCCTTTCCAACGTGGTGCAGTTTCCTGCACATATTCCACCTGGTCACCGGATCCATGTCCTTGTTATTTTCAGTGCAGGAGAGGACACTTAACAGTGGATTTCACATTGGTAATGTTCCACCTTCTCCAGGACACTTGGAGAACATTAGAGGGTTTTCAACTTCGGGTGAAGTGTGAATTGGAATCTGTGGACCACAGGGTGGCCTTGGAAGGCATATTCCCTCTCAGCCACAGGTGGTCTTCCCAGAGTTTGTTCATAACACACCAAGACATTCATCCATGTTTAGCCTGAGCATAAAAAGTTGCCCCAAAGCAGCTGATGTGCTGGGTAAATGTTGGCCTAAGCATGCTTGTGTTTCTAGCGATTTGAAACACAAAGGCAGCCCACTGACATTTTTTAGCAAGCCTTGCATAATTGGTTTTTAATTTGTGGCTCTTTGGAATAGCATTGGCCTTCTTCCCCCTGACTCAGATGCTTTTTTGGTCTCATACTTGTTTGGCAGAGAGATCCAATCTGTCCTTTCTTGGAACAGAATCTCCTAACTCATCTTTGAAATCCTTAATTTCCACTTTAGTTCCGTTACTTTGTTAGCACATTTTAAAAAGCTGTTAGGTTTTCTTTTTTTAAATGATTAAATTTGAGGGCGAATGAGTGATAGTTAAAGGCAGCCTATGAGTGTGTTTAACATTGGCCCCTGTGGTATTGAGCCTTATTGGATACCATAGCCTGAGCATTCACAAGGGTTCTGAAGCCTTTATTTAAAATCAGAGGTTGGTCACACCCAGTGTGGTCCCAGCACAGGGCCCCTTGGAGAGGTGGTGGTAAGGCTGTGGCTGGATCTGTATGTTCTTAGCAGGAACCAGACACCTCTGAAAGGTTCAGGAAGTCCCGTGGCTGCTTCTTCTATTTTCTATCTTAGGATGGATGGGGATAATAATAGTACCTACTTTAGTGTTGCTATGATAGTTAAATGAACTAATGCACGTAAAGGTTTTACATGATGCCTGGCAACTTAATAAGACACACATATGTAAGGTAGGGTTGTGATTCACTTTTCAAATATGTCAATCATACAAGTTAGTTTTTATAATTGAATCAGAAATTTGCTTCTTGGGCTTTAGTTTTCTTGAGGGTACTTTGCCCTTGGAAATGGTGGGTAGCCTCAGGGTTTGGAGGTGCCTGGGTGTCGTGGGAACAGGGCACCATCCTGGCTTCCTAACCAGAGTGGCTGCTTCCTGGAAAGAGCTCTGTGCTTGGGTTCAAGCTTCTGGGTTCAAAGTCTTGCTGTCCCGCTCATTCCCAGTTGACTTTGGATAAGTCAGCTGAGTTTCCTCATCTGCAAAACGAGGAAACTCAAAGAGTCTCATCGTGAAGATTAAGTGAGGCACTGTGTGAAAGATGACCTTGACTGCAGTGCAATATGTGTGTAAATTACCTTTATTAGGGCCTGACTCCATTTGTAGTGCATCATCTATTCTGACAGCGCTGGCCTTTCCAATGTGTTGAAACTTTGACCTGGGTTTCAGGGAAGCAAGCAGACCTTCCTGTTTCTGGTTGTTTATGCAGTTTAGATGCAGCTGGAGTTTTAGTTATCATCAAAAATTATAAATGAGAAGACTCTTCAACCCTCTGTTTTTCTCTGAGCTGCCTTCTAGGACCACCCCCACCCCCTTATCTTGCTTCCTGTGGTGTTAAGGTCATTGCTGCATTCCCATCAGTCATCAGGTATTTTTTGCAGCCCTACAAAGTAGCCTCTTCAGTCAATGCTGGGCTTCTTACTTTGATGACCCCAGATCCACTGGCAACATAGACTCAGAGTTGGGAAACTAAGTCCTCTCGTGGGTGAGACTCATCTGGCTGAACAACTGTGGAGCCATTGAAGTCTCTCTTCTCTCTACTGTGCCCAGAGGCACAAGGTAACTTGGTCTGAGGTTGGAGCACAGAGACCTAGAAGGACATATGGACAGATTCAGGCATGCTGTGAAGGTGCTGGGAGTGAGGTCCTCGGCCTGCCCTGGGTTTAGCCACCCCTTGAGGTTGTGCACAACCTGCCATGTGCTGGGGCTCATTGCCTGTGCTCTGCTCCATGGCTGCACGGTCCTCTTTTACTGAGCGTAGTAGTACATGTGTATGCTCTGGATGACAAACACCTCCACAGTTTGCCTCTGTAGTCCTTCTCCCTATCCCCTGTCAAATCCTCAACTTCCACCAATAAAAACCCTTGGCTTTTTGGAAGCCATGTAGCAAAGCAAAACTGCTGCATGGGAATAGTTTGTCTCTGGAGAGATCACTAGATGTTTGAACTTTAGTTTCCTCCCTTGTAAAAGTGGGGGAAATAGACCTCTACCTCACACCATATACAAAAATTAACTCAAATGGATCAAAGACCTAAATTTCATAACTGAAACTATAAAATGCTTAGAAGAAAACAGTGATAAATCTTTGTGACCTTGGCTAGGCAGTTGTTTCTTAGATAAGATACAAAGCACAAGCAACAAAATAAAAAACAGATAGATTGAACATCATTGAAATCAAAAACTTTCGTGCTTCCAAGGACACAAAGTAAAAAGACAACCTGCAGAATGAGAGAACATTTTTGCAAGTCATAGATTGGGTAAGGGATTTGTAGCTAGAATACATAAAGAACTATTACAACCATTAATAATAAAAAGACAAATAACCCAGTTGAAAAATGGACAAAGGATCTCAATGCACATTTCTCCAAAGTAAATATATAAATGGCTAAAAAGTGCATGAAAAAATGCTCAACATCATTAACCATTAAGGAAATGCAAATTGAAACCACAATGAGATACCACTTTACAGCTAGGAGGATGACTATAATTTAAAAAGAGAGATAGGCCAGGCAAGGTGGCTCATGCCTGTAATCCTTGCACTCTGGGAGCCTGAGGTGGAGGATCGCTTGAGCCCAGGAGTTTGAGGTTGCAGTGAGCTATGATGACACCACTGCATTCTAGCCTAGGCAACAGAATGAGACTCTGTCTCAAAGAAAAAAAAAAAGAAAAGAAAAGATACCAATTCTGATTTAATTGCTCTGGGTTGTGGTGGTTGCAGGTGGCTCTAACCCTTAGTATAGGAGACACCACCCCAGGTATTTGAAGGAGTGAGGACATCTGAGTTCAGGACAAAAGGCTTATACGAGCAATGTACTTTATGGTTTGCAAATGTCTTTTGTAGACTTCACCTCCCCTGATTTGTTCCAACAACCCTATGAGGTAGGTGTTATTAGTATCGTTAGTTGTTAGGAAACTGAGGCTCACAAGATTCAGTCACTTGCCAAGGTCTCATTTTTAAAGCATAATTTGATTTATTCTATTATAAAAAGCAAGATCCACACGCATGTTCATACCTATTACTTATCAAATCTAACACCTTGGAGAGCACTGCCAAGGTGACATCTGGTGCCAGGTTAATCTATTTTGCATGAACTTCAGAACAAAGCTCTTTCTGCTACTTCTCTTTAACTGCTGAGTGTCCTGAGAGTGCAAGGCAAGCATTATCTACCTATCTGTTACCTACCTATCTACCTTTTGTAACTAACTACTGATCTGCATATGCAACGAAAACAAAAGACAGGAATAATTTGGATGCTGAGGCTATCAGAAACCTTCAACTGTCCCACAAAAGCTCAGAGTAAAGGTTTTGCATCTGCCAAAACACATCTTACTGTTCTTGTTGAATGACTGTAGTAAGTGTGCGATGCAATTTTAAGCCCTGGAATAAAATGCATACCACCTTTATCTATTTAGTATTTTGTGGTATCATTCGAACAAGAAGCGTCTGCTGCTGAAACCAGGCTGAAACCCACTGGTTTATGTCAGCACTACACAAAGTGAGGTCTGCAGACCAGCACGCCAGCATCTGGGAGCTTGTTAGAAGTGCAGATTCTTGGGTTTTACCCTAAACCTACTGAACCACAGGCTCCAGAGGGTGGGGTCCAGAAATCCATGATGCAGCAAGCCCTCCAGGGGACTCTGATGCTCATCGAACTCTGATGCTCCGCGCACGTTTGGATGACCTGATCGCCCCTTCCAGCTCTGACTGGCAATGATTCTATCTTGAGAATGGCTAAAGGATCTAAAACCACATTTTTCCTCGATAGATCCACCTGCCTTGGGTGTTCATTAGTGCCTGTGGTCCCTGAATCTGTGTAAGGCGGGGGTTGTTTTCTGAGTCAGCAAACACCTTAGTGTTTCCAAACCAGTTATTTCCATGTCTTAAGATACTCGGCATCACTAGTGTTCGTGCCCTAAGGGACTCTTCAATGAATTAAGCTGGGGAGCTTGTCAATCCACTGGCTCCTTTATTGTTGTAGAAGACAGTATCAGAGCAACTGCTCTGATGCCTAAGGAACCCTCATTTGCAGTTGCAGACCCGGAGTTCTCCGCAATTCCAGTCTGAGAAAAGGGCAGCCACTCCACAGCCCTGGCCAGGGGACCTCTCTGCCCCACCTCACCTGCCACGGTGTGGCGGAGCCCCCCTTACCTCCTCTCTGGACTGTAATTACATCCCTTTCCTTACATACATCACAGTAAAATCACCCTTCCATCCTCCAGGCCAGGTACCCCTGGTCGTGAACTGGTCTGGCCCTGTCACTTTGGGGGGTTTACATTAGCTGGTGTTCAGTACCCTCTGTATAGAGGTTGCCATTCTGCGGGGCGATTTGCATGTTATCTGTGCTTTCTGCCTGAAAGAAATTGGCTGAAATCCGTGTTTTAGCCACACACCCTGCATACAGATTAAACGGAACTGCCTTGGTGGAGAATAATTAAACCAAGGACCTTGTTTTTCACCTTCATGATGAAAGACAAATGACTTCCAAAGCTTTAATAAGATGGCTCTTGAAATGTTCTTCGACTTTGACCAACTCGGGACTTTCAGAACAGCCTTGTTCATAAATATTCTGTGCAACTACTGCATTTTCATTTAATTGTAGATAGAGTCATTTCGCAGGAGCTCTTTCTTGTCTCCATTTTTGATCCAGTGTAATCAAGGCATATTACACCATTTGTTGTCGTTAAAGAATCAGTTTCAGCTGTATTATTAACTCTTTAAGAAGAAGATGGATTTTTTTCCCTGCCAGATGCACTCTGCTTCTTACCAGTCTTTGGGGGGTGGTAAGAGTCTTGTGGGGGCCACTATTTCTCCCCTTTTCTCTCATCTTTTGAAGTGACTGAAAATTGGACAAGAAAACAGATTGATTGCATAGTGAGAAACCAAATCCCACTAAACCATAAATATGAAACGGTTCTGAAATAGACATATTTCAGCAAAAGCCATCATTCCCCAAATAGCTCTTCTCCGGCGAAAGGGTTTCCCAGCAATCATCGTGTCGTTTTTTCTTCCATGTTAGGTTTTCTGCCTGTGCCAAGGTGATTTTTCCCGTGTCTCCTGGACTCTTTCTCACCTTTGTAGTAACAGTGTTTGCTCTTTCCTTCGCAGGGCTGTCCGCAAATGGGAGTCACCCTGTTCAGCCGGATTTTTCAGGCTTTGTTCTGAGCACAATGCTGTCTTTTCTCAGCAGTGGAACGGGCCTGTTCTCCACTGCTTTTTTTAGAGAAGCTCCCTTCCCTATTCTGTTTGTATAAACCAGCCCCACGCCCCAGCAGCCTGTTGCTTTGTGGGTCTTCTAACGCAGAAGAAGGTTTTTACTATGAGCAAGGGGAGCAGGGAGGGCCATGGTCAGAGATACCCTTCATCTCGCCAAGATAGGAGGAGACAGAGAAGTCAGTTTGGATGGGTCCACCTGTGGGCTCTGATGCCCGACAAAGACCACAGGGTGTCAGGCTTCCGGTTCATAAAGAAGGCGTCCCTGCCTCTCTTCCCAGAAAGCAGTGGTATTCTGGCCGACTCCATCCCTTTCTCTGACCTTGAGTTCCTAGCCTGAGGATGCAGTGGGGATCTAGGGTCTCTGGGGGTCTTCTGGGGTGCAGAACCTCAGGGTGTCAGTTAACAGCCCCGCTCCCTGCGCAGTTTCCTGCAGATGCTCAGCGCACTGAGCAATTGCTTATCCACCCACGCCCCCAGCCATGAGCGCTCGGTGACTCATCTTGGCAGGTGCCTCTGCCAGCTCTTGTTCAGAGCCTTCACCTGGTGGTTCGTGGAGCTGCCTCGAGGGAGCACGGTGTCCACTGTGTGGGTTTGTCCATAGGTGGACGTGTTTAATTACATCCTGGAGTTGGGGGCAGCTGGAGTAGAGTGGAAAGAGCACTGGATAGGGAGTCAGGAGTCCCAGGTTCTCATCCAGGTCACCAGCTCTGTGCATCAGGCCTCCCCTCCTCCCTTTAGCAAACTTTTCTTAAACTCTCCTGATTGCCACAAACCCTGCAAGGTGCTGAGCACACAAAAGCCAACAAGACACAGACTGTGCCCTCATGGAACTCATGGTTGAGTGGAGGAGTCAGAAACTCAGGATAGAATACAACACAGTGGGGACAAGGAAAAGCTCAGAGTTCTGTGGGAACACAGAGCAGAGGGACACCTCCTCAGCCTAGAGGGCATGAGAATCAGGGAGGACTTCCTGCAAGAGGTGACACTCAGTGTACAGGAGACATGAGAAGTGAGCCGAGGGCACGGCAGGGCGAGGACGTGCAGGCCAGGGAAGTATTTGTATAGAAGCTCAGTGTTGCAGGAGCATAGCGTGAAGAGGGGATAGAAGGAGATAGGACTGCAGCAGGAGGGGCCCAGTCACAGCAACCTTGTTTGACATAAGGAGCTTGGGCTTCATCCTGAGGGTGAGGAGGCCAGTAACTGGATCAGATCTGTGCTTTAGGAAGA
This sequence comes from Varecia variegata, assembly GCA_028533085.1. Classification (NCBI taxonomy): domain Eukaryota; kingdom Metazoa; phylum Chordata; class Mammalia; order Primates; family Lemuridae; genus Varecia; species Varecia variegata. The sequence goes on along the minus strand of CM052442.1, from coordinate 21,197,799 downwards.
GTCCCTCCAGGGGCTGGGATGGGGGATGATCGTGCAGCATCGGGGGCCTCCTGGGAGGCTGGGGCAGTGGTCCAGGAGAAAGAAGGGCCTGGGGAGAGGCCGTGGCATGGACAGTGGGGAGATTTGGGATGTAGAATTGGGTGGCCCGTGTGATCACACTGGGAGATAGTGAGGGGGACGGGGAGGGGGCGTCCTGAGTCTCCAGCTCCAGGGAAGGGGTGGAGAATGGAGATGAAATGACCAATTGAGGGTAAAGACTTTGAGGGGCTGCGGAACATCCACATTGAGCATCCAGCTGGTGGTTGGCTGCTTGGGCCTGAAAATCAAGATTTGGTTGGCACCAGTGTATAGATAGGTTGAAACCATAAGAAAGATAACAATGAAGATCTGTAGGGGCCGGGCTCAGTGGCTCACGCCTGTAATCCTAGCACTCTGGGAGGCCGAGGAGGGCGGATTGTTTGAGCTCAGGAGTTCGAGACCAGTCTGAGCAAGAGCGAGACCCCGTCTCTACCAAAAATAGAAAGAGATTATATGGACAGCTAAAAATATATATAGAAAAATTAGCTGGGCATGGTGGCGCATGCCAGTAGTCCCAGCTACTCGGGAGGCTGAGGCAGAAGGATTGCTTGAGCCCAGGAGTTTGAGGTTGCTGTGAGCTAGACTGATGCCACGGCACTCACTCTAGCCCAGGCAACAGAGTGAGACTCTGTCTCAAAAAAAAAAGATCTGTAGGGAGTACATGCAGAGTGAGAAGAGTAGCAGGCCAAGGGTAGGACCTGGAAGACCTCAGGAAGGGATGAGAAGAGGATCAGAGGCAAGAGACTGCAAAGGCGAGGTCAGAGGACAGACAGGTGTGGTATAGTGGGCCCAGGGTGCAGAGAATTCAGGAAAGAGGGCGATGCGCAAGCAGGCAGAGCCAGGAGGTCCAGGAGCATGAACTGAGCGCGTCCTTCGGATTTGTCCGTGAGGACCCAGTCCCTGCCCTCAAGTGTGAGCCTTGCAGCAGGCCATTTCCTTCCCTGGGCCTCAGTTTCCTCACCTGTAAAATCTAGGCGTTGGCCTGGGTGCTTTCCAAAAGCCCCTTTCTGGCACTAAGAGCAGAGACTTCTTAAAAGGAGGTGGGGTGCGTCCTTCCTACATCGCCCTCCCCTCCCCCAGTCAAGCCAACACTGCCCTTGAAGACTGGATGAATGAAAACCAGGGAAGTCAGAGCCGGCAGGGACTTTGGAGAGGCAGCCTGATGTCATGGGGTCAAACCTCTGCCTTTTCCCAGCCTGGCAGCCTCGGGCAGGCACTTCACCTCGTGGAGCCTCAGTTTTCTCACCTGTAAAGTGAGGCTCGGTGAGCCACCTGGCAGATGTGTTAGTGAGCCTGGAAGCTGTTGTGTTGATTAAAGATGAGCCACAGGGGCCCAGGGGTGAACTGACCCGCCCAAGGTCATCAAGGTCACAGACTGGAACTCAGGCCTCTGAGGACAAACCCTGCTGGGGTCTGTCGCCAGAGGTCATAAATCAGCAGCCCGTGGGCAGGAGCAGATGTGTTTTGTTTGGCTCCCCCGTGTTCCTTTCAAAATGGAATTAGTTGCTGACGTTAAAATTTGGGAGATTTTACTTTAAAATTTCACATTTTCAACCCGTCTTGAAAACTTGGAAGATTCGGCAACAGGGAGGCTGCATCACACGGGGGTGGTTGGGGTATCCCCTCCTGTGTGGGCAGGGGTGGCACAGCCCCATCCAGCCGTCCTCCTCCTCTAATGGCTAGTTGCTTGCTGGGCCTCCTGGAGGTGACGAGTTTGGAACCCCAGCCTTAGACTGACCATTTGTCCCTGCCCACGGTTCATTGAAGCAGCCCCGTATTTCACTAAGGCCCAGCCGAGGTCCAGCCCTTGGCCATGGAGTGAGAAGGCCGGAGAGTCAGGAGGGCAGAGGTTCCAACAGCCCAGCCCCAGGGGAGAGGCTGGACGGGAGGCCTGGCCCCTGCAGACTGCGAGGTCAGCAAGGGTGTTGGCTGAGGGCCCCTGGGGTTTCCTCCTTCCTCCCCCGTGGAGCAGGAGGAGGCAGAGGAGGTTGTGGGTCCAGCTGGCTGAGGTCTTGGCCCTGGGCTGCCCTGCTTCGTTGATAGGGGGTGGGGGATAGGGAGGGACCGCAGCCCCCGGCTCAGTGCAGCCCTGTTTAGGAGGGGGAATGTCTGGTATGTTTGGTATTTGGGTGTTTACTTCCCAGGGTGCTCTGGGCCCCTGGTGTTGAAATGTGGCTCCTCCACGCAGGGGGGCCCTGGTGGGCCTGGCTGGCTGCTCTGGCGCTGTTACTTCAGGCCTGCTCGGTGACAACTCAGCATGCCCTGAGGCACCCTCACCCAGTTGCTCCCTCTTCCAGGTCTCCTTCCCATGCCACATTCTGCCCAGGAGGGAGGCTGGGTGTGCTGCTGCTATCCGCAGCGCTGCCTCCCGCCTCCCCCGGGCAGGCAGCAGGGTGGTTAGGGAACCTCTTGTGTTCCATGCTCTGGGCTGGAACGCAGTGCTCCTTACAACCCTGTGCGCCAGGGCTCCATGCCTTCCTTGTACAGGGAAGGAGTGGAGGCTCAGAGAGGCCAAGTGACTTGCCCAGGAGCACACAGCTGGTCCGTAGCAGAGCTTCTGGAGAACTCAGGCCCTGCCGAGCCTGATGCCCGAGTCTTGGTTAGCCTGCTTCTCTCTGCCCATGTGACGGTTCTTGGTGTGAGACGAGGCCCTTCTTACTTTGGCTACTCTGATTAGTGCTGGGTTTTGCGTTTTTCCTCTATTTCTGCTGTCGCATGCTTTATTGCTCTTTTTCCTCGATGCTTTGTCCAAGTGAGAGTTTCTGTATTTTCAGTGCCTTGGGTTGAAAGTGTCATTTCTCTTTCTCATTCTTTCTCTTCGTGAGTCCCGTAAGACATGTTTTTGAAAATGCTCGTGAAAAGTTAGAATTCAAAATCACATCTGAGCTGCTAGTGCCACGGTGAGAAAGCTGTGTGGCCCGTAGGCGGGACCCGTCCTTTAAACTGTGAGGCTTGAATGCTACACGTTCATGCTCATTGTGAGCCAAAAAGCGAAATGGTGGTTGCCCTTAGAGTTGGAAGCTTCTGTTGTGTTCCCGTCACCAGGATGTAGCTGAAAAGACGGGGGGCCTTGCTACCACATGTGGGGGACACGTGCAGACCACCTTCCCCTTGAAGAGCAAGAGGCACTCAGGCCCTGGGGCCAAAAGACCTGGGTTCGAATTCTGAGCTGTCACTGAGCACCCTAGCGGCCTCGGTAGCCTTAGTTTCCTCATCTGCAAAAGTGGGGGAGCCAGTGGAGCTGTCCTAGGTGGCTACTGAGACAGAGAATAAATATAGTTGATGTAATTAATCCACACGCACCGAGGGCCTGTCTGTGCCGTGCCCAGCTCCAGTGGCCCAGTGATATCGGTGGAGAGAGACTAAGATACTGATACGCGTAGGTTAACTATGGGTGGATGAACTAACGTTCTCAGGGCAGACTGACGAGAGGCAGACCCACACGTGGAAAAGGCAAGTGAAAGGACCTCGAAGGAAATAAACAAAGGGGGGGCTTTATTTTAGATTGGGGTTGCCAGCAAAGGTGTCCACGAGAAGTCCCAGCAGAGGGAACAGGGAAGAATGTGACATTTTGGGGAAGAGGAAGGAGGGCCTGTTGTTGGAGTTGGGGGTGGAGGAGAGCAGTGCGGTCAGGGTCAGAGAGGCCGGTGGGCCAGGTTGCTCGGCCTGCGGGCCCTATGAGGGAACCTGGAGTTTGTTCCACAAGTGATGGAAGCCGTTGGAAGGATTTCAGCAGAGGAGCTGTCTTGCGTTTTAACAAGGGAGGGCCCCTAGGAGCCGTTGCAGTCGTCCGGCGCGGAGGCGGCGAGGGCTTGGGCCAGGGTGGAGGCGGCAGAGATGGAGAAACGTGAGTGGATCATCCCAGCCCGTTGCCAAACAGAGTGTGTGAGCCCTTCAGAGACTCCAGCGGAAACGTCACCGTGCACACAACCAATCCCCTGGTACTCACATAACATGCAGATTCTGACGCAGTGGGGCTGGGGTGGGGTTCAGGATCCTGCTTTTCTAACAAGTGCCCAGGGGAGGCTGATACCACGGCCTGCGGACCACACTTTGTGTCCCTCTACCAAAGATCACAGCTCCTGTCTGGTGACCCTCTCCCATGGCCAAGCGACAGCTGTCCCCGGGTTCCAATAATCACCCCTGCCCCTGGCCCCTTTAGGCCTGGGGTGCTAGTGACTCCTCACCGTTGCTGGTCTGGGGCTCCCTAAACCCCACCCACCGTCTAAATAGTTCCCTCATTAAACTGTCTTTAGGGACCCCTTTGAGTGAGCCATCTGTTTCCGGCCAGGACTCCCGAGCCAGGGAGTCCGACACCTACAGAGGCGGCTCGCTCACCTCTGTTTGATTTTGTTGGCTGACACATAAGGGCCCTTCTGCATCCAGGCTTTGCATTCCCCTCCGCCCCCCCCCCCGCCCCCGCCATGGTTCTAGAAGCATCGCCCTGGGCAGGATTTCTCCCCTGCATCACCGGGGACCATCTCCATCTCCTCATTATCCCCTGGCACCACTGGACTTTACAAAGGTGGAAACTTGGTGTCCCGGGCATTTCAGTGTCAAGTGGCAGGAAGCTTCTCAAAGTCCTCCAGACCAACGGAGGAATTTTCAGGGCAGATTTGGGGGTGTCCATCGTGGACCCTAAGGACAGGGAGCGTGGGCAGGTCTCACGGGGTGGGTTCAAGAGGACCAAGACAGTTTCTTTCTCTGTGTGTACCTTCTGTCTGTCCACTGTGTGTCCCTCTGCCTGTCCAGGCCATCAGCCTCTGTCCCTGTCTGCATGTTTGTCTCTGTGTCTCGGCCTCTCTCCGTCTCTCTCCACCGGTCTTTGTCTCTCTGTGGTCTGCGTGTTTCTCTGTCTCTGTCTCTGCCTCTCTGTCCAGAGCTCTCTTTCTCAGGGCCTGGGTGAGGTGCCCGGGGCATGCCCATTGAAGGAGGGACTCGCCCTCGGGTGCCCACCCTGCACCCGCTCAAACATGTGCCCTGGGGACCTCGCCTGCCTTAGCCTGGTCCAGGCCCAGCTTTTCTCTCTGTCACCCGTTCCCTCTCTCTGTCTCCCTATTTCTTTGTCTCTCCGATGCCCTCGTAGAGCCGAGTGGTTCTTTCTCTCTTGCCACAAGGTCTCCGGTCCCTGCTCATTTCTGTACTTCAGTGGCCTGACCTTTTGCAAGCCTTCCTGGCACACGGCTGAAGTCGGTTGCCACGCTGCATGTTCCCCGGTCCCGCGCGCAGCATCTCTGACTCCACTTTTAAGTCCCAGGAGAGGGAATATAGCCCAGCTTCGGCTCAGCCATCCCTACCTCGTGCACTCGGCTGTGGTCAGGGCTGGGCTCCCCTCCCCTCAGTGGGGCTGGGCCACCCAGGGCCCTCTTGGTCCCTCCACCCAATGTGCAGTGTGGCACAGGAGCACCCTCACTGCCAGGACACAGACAGCCTTGCCCTGGGGCCTGCCTGGGGATTGGGGAAAACTAAGCTCGAGAACAGGGAGGGATACGTTCCCCTCCCACCCCCTCGCCCCATCTCGTGGTTCTTTAAATGCATCGAGCGTCACACTGCCTCCTCCTCAAACGTCCTGGTTCCTCCAGCTGTATCTGCAGAAAAAGGAGTCAGCTCCCATTTTGGGGTTCCGGTTTCAGATTGCGGAGTCCTATGTGGTGAAAACACTCCGCTGTCTTTCACCCGACCGTGGCCAAATGCTTTAGAGAATTCAAGAGGCGTCAGGAAGGAGGAGGCAGCAGCCTTGACTCTGGGGACGAAAGAGGAGCCTGGAGGAGGGCAGGGAGTCTCCGGATGGTCCCAGTTGAGGGGTGCGGATCTCAGCGCAGTCCCAGTTAGCTGGGGGGATGGAGAAGGCGCAGGGGCCTGCTGAACTCCGGGCTTGTTTCTGGCTGGGCCTCAGCAGCTGTTTTCTTCACCTCTGGGCAGCTCTTAAATAGCAGCAGGAGGATTTAGGGGAGACGGGGCACAGTGTTAGCAGGGAAGGTGTGGGGATGGGGCTTTGGGCCACACCTCGCCTTACTGGGAGACGTCAGCCAAGGTGGGGCTTGGGCGCAGGAGAGGCCTGGGGACAGGCTTGGCAGCCGGTAGCGGCTGTGGAACTGGGGGCTTTAGGCCTAAGCACACCCTGTGTTCTTTCCAGGCCTGCTTAGGATTCGTGCAGACTTGCCACAGCCATTGGGGCCTGCACCCCCGAATGCAGACTCTGCCTTCAGCCAGCGTGCTTCTGGAGAAGGCAAGACCCAATCCCAAGCTTCACTGGTGCAGAGAGCAGAGACCAGGCCCGCAGAGAAGGCTCTGTGAGCGCTGGGGAAAGGCTATGCAGATGCAAACACGGGTAACAAGTCACTTTGTAGCTAAAGAATCCTGGCCTGTGGCATCTTTCTCTGGAATCCTTTATTACCTTCATTATCTGAACCCCTACTGAGTGCCAGCACTGCGCCAGGTGCTGGGCATGCACAGGTCCTCATCCCCGTCCTCCAGACCAGCCAGGAAAACAGGGACCTCCACAAACCAAGGCTTGTGTTGGGATGTGATGGAGACTCCTACAGTGCTGTAGTGGCACAGGAAAAGTAGTCAATTCTATCTGGCAGTCAAGGAGCCTTCCTGAAGGAGGTGACATTTACTTCTGCAGGCTGAGTAAGGGTTTACAGAGAGGGACAGGCTGGCTTGGGGGAGGGTGAGACATTTGGAGTAGAGGGTGACGGTGGGAGAGGACTAATGTGACTGGACAGGGGAGGTGGAACAGCCCCCAATCTGGGCGTCAGCCTGGCCCAGTTCATCTCTTAAACTTCCCTCCAGCTGCTGCTGCTCCGACTTTCTGTGGAGGGAGGGCCCCTGCGACATGGGGGAGGGAGCTGGGGCTCGGAGGCCAGAGGTGGGGAGGGCCGGAGGCCCTGCGTGCCCGGCCTGCACACATCACCTTGGCAGTTTGTGGGCAAACCCTCTTGGCCGAGGGGAGATTGCACTGCCTGCCACTTCCTCCAGTTCCTTCCCCTGCCTGTCGTCACGGTTACCTCGGCCTGCTTGGGGGTGAGGTTGAGGTTGGGCGGAATCGGTTTGGGCCAGGTTTCTCTTTTCCCAGATGCGGGTCAGCCAGAGGAGCTGTCACTTCTGGTTGGGTTTCAAAGGAGGCCACGGGCTGAGAGGTGCTGGGTGTGGTGCTGTTGACAAGGCGCCTCTCCAGCGGCCTCCCAGGTGGGGTGGGCGTGGGGCAGGGGGAAGCTCGGGGGTGGCAGGGCAGGGGAAGAGGGCTGCCCTGCCAGGGCCTGTGCCGATGGCCGTGGTACTGGTCTCAGGCCCAGGCCCTCTGTCCTGCGCTCCTAGGGCATGCCGGGAGTGTGCAGAGAGAGGCTGTTTATTTTCCTGGCCTGTGGCCCTTTGGGCTGAGACCTTGTTCCAGGCCTTGGGCTGCCAGAATCACCACCCCCTGCTCCCCCCGCAGCTGGAGAAGTGAGAGAATTGGAAAGGCCAGGGCAATCCAGCGACTCCTCTAGTGGCCTCTGACTCTGGGCTGTCCCCAGCCCAGCTGGTCCCGTGTGTCCTTCAGATTTTCCTGAAGGTAATTGATGGCGAGAGGTGCCACGTCAAAGTGCTTCTGATGGACTGGGGCTGCGAGGGCCAGTGTCAAGCAGGAAGGTTGAAGCCAGAGAAATCTGAACTCAAATCCTGGCTCGGCCGCTTCCTGGTCGAATGGCTAGTTGTATGGCCCTGGGCAAATGGAACTATTGAGCCTCGGTCTCACTGTAAAATGGTACAGTAATAGCACCTGCCTCACAGGACTTGGATTATGAAGATTAAATAACATATGTTTAAGGCATGTAGCAAAGTAGGCAACAAATGCGACCTCTTATTATTACTAATGAACAATAACAGCAACTTTGATTCAAAGTTGGGGGGCAGCGAGTTTCCTCCTTCCCATTTCCTGGGCCCTGTTTCATGCACAGTGAACTCCTAGCGTGTCCTGGGGGAGAAGCAGGCCTGGGGACTTAGGAGGTCCATCGCTTGTGCCCCCGGGGCCCCCAGCCCTCTCACAGGTGAGCATCCTTGGGGAGGAACAGGCACAGGCAAGGAAAAGGGTTCAAACCAGGTGAAGAGATGTTTAGCAGCAGAAAGAAATAGATCCCAGCATTTGGGCGGATCAAGAGAGAGGAATATTGGGTATGGAGGAGCAGCGAAGGTTGAAAATCCCAACAGAGGGTAAGGGGGCAGGGGACAAAGGCAGCCACGGAGGGGGGATGGGGTGGGAGTGGAATGTGGGACCCGTGTCCATGCCCAAGGCATTGTAAAGGAAGTGCCTGGGAACCGCTGGCCTGGAAAATTGTGCCCAGAAGGCTTGGGCTGGGCAGGAGAACAGGCTGTCACCACCCGCTGGGTGCCACCTCTGTGTGAGTACACTCGCCAGGCTCCCGGCCTCCTGAACTCTGGCAGAACCCAGGTATCTGTCTTGGTCCGTTTTGTGTTTTATTCTATAACAGAACACCCCAGACTGAAGTAATTTATAATGAGCAGAAATTTATTGGCTCACAGTTCTGGAGGCCGGGAAGTCCAATATCAAGGTGCTGACATCTGGTGAGGGCCTTCTTGCCGCGTCATCCCAGGGCAGAAGGCGGAAGGCAAGAGAGTGCAAGAGGGCAAGAGAAGGCCGACCTTGTTCTCATAACAAGCTCACTGTCTCCATGTCAGCTTTAATCCATTCGTGAAGACAGAGGGCTCCTGACCTACCACCTCTTGAAGGTCCTGCCGCTCAGCACTGTTGCACTGGGGATTAAGTTTCCAACTCAGGAACTTGGGGGACACACTGAAACCACAGCAGTGTCCCTGCCCTTCTGGGACACTCCTCCCTGGGGTGCCCACGTGCTCTGAGAGGACCCCTGGACTGGCTGGGAGACAGTGACTGCTCCCTCACTGCCAAGAAGGGGGTTAGGAGGGGGAATTGTCCCCCTGCCTGTCTGTGTGTCGGGAGGGAAGCGGCATTCCAGGCCTGCCTCGTGTCTCATCGGTGGCTCTGTGCCCTCACAGCTAGACGAGGAAGAGGAGCGGAGGAAAAGGCGCCGGGAGAAGAACAAAGTCGCAGCGGCCCGATGCCGGAACAAGAAGAAGGAGCGCACGGAGTTTCTGCAGCGGGTGAGCAGGGCAGCAGGCCGGGCGGGGGCCTGTGGGTTCCTCAGAGTGGGCTCGTGCAGTCTGGGCCAGGAGAGGCCGTGAAATGCCGAACAGTTGGTGTGCACCTGCTGGCAGCTGCCCAGGCAACCTTGGCCCCTCTGGTCTTCCCTGCCTGCCATCTAGTAACAGCCCCTCCAACCAAGACAGGGCAGCCTGCAGCATGTCCTGCGCACATTCACCCCCTGGAAGCCCAGGAAAGGAAGGAGGGGTCAAGTTCCCCTCCACGAGGTTAGACCCTTTGTGCTAATTGATCAGGATGACCCAGGACTGCTACTACCCCATTTTGGTCCCCTGGTAGCTACCAAAGGTGTCTAGGGTGGGTGCTAATGGAGCTAGGAGGTAACATCCTGCATGTGGCAGAGAACACAGCACCTGTGCTGGCTACTGTTGTGCAGAGAAAAGCTACTTCCCTTAGCTGCAGGTGGCTCAGCCAGCCCTGGATCCCATCTGGCCAGCCCCTCAGCCCCACTGAAGATGACCCCTGAGCTCTTTGCTGCTGTCCCCAGGGGTCAGAGGTCAGCTCTGTCTGCAGAGGTCAGCCGTGGGTGGGGCAGGGGGTGCTTTTTCTTCTGGCCCTACCTGCCCTTTCATCTGGAATGTGCCAAGCAGGGTGTTTGTTCTTTCTCTCCCCTGAGTCCTGTCTCTCAGACCCTCCCTGCATCTCAGGACGGCAGTGGCAGTGAGGGAGCATGGCCAGAAAGCTCATTGGTCCAGACCAGCAGTCTCAGCCTCCCCACCCCCGGTCACTGGTTCCTCACTGAACAATGATAATAACCATGTATAATAATAACATAACGGGTCAGGCACCATTCTACAAGTATGCAATAATTAACAATCGTTGCCAGTATTTGTAAACTTGGGCACTGTGCTAAGTGCTGTGTGTGCCTTATCTCATTTCACTGGCATAAGAACCATATGAGGTGGGTAGCTTCATTATTCCCTTTCTACAGAAGAGGAAACTGAGGCACAGTGAGGTTAAGTAACTTGCCTCTTGGTTGCCTCTCAGCAACCGAGTGGGAGCACTGAGAGTCAAGCCTGCGGCCAACCTCGAAGCGCCTGTTCTTTGCTATACTGGCTCTGATTCATTCATTCACTCATTTGTTTATTCGCTGATTCAGCAAGTATTGTGAGCATGTGCTAAGTGCCCTGCGCTGTGCTGGGTGTACCGGGGGACACACAGGAGGAGTAGACATGGGCCCCCTGTGGGAGCTGGGGAGACAAGGCAGGGTTGGCCTCACGTTTTCGGACACTGGGTGGGGGGGTCTATGGGTCTCTTCTCAGGCTTGCAACAAGCAGAGAGCTATTCTGAGGCTATGATGGGGACAGTGTAGGGCCATGTGTTTACCTCCAGGCTGCGAGTGTCGAGGGCAGGGGAATGGTTATTGCAGGTGGGAGATAGGCCCGCAGAGCCCCCTTGGAAGAGCTAGTGGTGCAGCATTGGGCTGGAAGTCTTCAGGAAGTTTCTAAGACACTTCAAGACGGATGGATTGTTACATACCTCATTTCCAGCACCAGGTGCCTGCCATGGCAGAGCTGGGCAAGGCACCACAGGGAGCAGAGAAGCTTCACATAACGTCCCTGCCTTTAAGGCTGGCCAGCCAGTTAGCAGCAAGGCAGGCCGGGTGCACAGCATGCCAGTAACACACCAGCACAATAAATGTGTCAACTAAACAACGCTCGCTGCTTCTCTGGTAGCGCTTGCTGGGCACCTACTGTGTGCCAGGCATTTCACGTATCTCATTTAGTCCTTATAACATTCCAGTGAGGTGAATATTAATTAATTATCCCTATTAGGGACTGACCTGTAGCTCAGAGAGGTCAAGTTGCTTGCCCAAGGTCACAGTGCTAGCAAGCGGTGGGCTCAGATTCATCCACCCATTTGCTGATCCACCCCTCCAGCCAGCAAGTGTTTAGCAAGTTCCCACTGCGCAGGGGACAGAGAAATCTGGAAACTTGTCCGCGGAGGCACAGCTAGTGAGTAGCAGAGTCAGGACTTCAATCCAGACAGGGTTTTGGGGCTCAGAAGGCCACATCAGGCTTCCCAACTCTTACAAAAACTAAGTGGAATTCTATCTTATGTGCTTTAGAGTAACTTTTCTTTTTATACATTCAGACAGTCTTAATGCTAAAGTCTCCTGGACCAATCATCACATTTTTCTGGGAGGAAATTGAGCCCCAGAGAGGCAATGTCACTTTGCCAAGGTCACACAGCCAGGATGAAAAGCCAGCCCCACACTGGTATTTTCCTACCGCCTTTGCTGACTGCAGTGTAGGAGGCAGAAACTTAACTTGCACTAATTCTATTCTAAAACAACAAATGGTTTCATTTTCTCTAGGGCAATAAATATCTACCAGAAGGCAAAACAATAAGCAAAAATGCAGACAGAGTTATTCACTGCATAATTAACATGGAAGATCCTAGCCCAGTTCTTTCATTAATTAGGAAAACAAATCAGGTAATTGCTATTATAAAGCCACAAACCACATCTACAACCGTGGTTAAAAAAGAGTCTTCTGAACTTCAACTTATACAATAAGTAAATATGTAGCACCAACCGAAAACTCTTTGAATACAGAAGGAAATAAAACTAAAAAGCAGTTATTGACATTCTGACAGCCAAACAGTCAGAACTCAGGATATCCCATGATACGCTCTAACATTTTCCAACCAAGAGAATGTAATGCCACCCCTGTGATATCTACATGTGTGAGGCAATCTGCCCCACACCTCGTTGGTCTTTTTGTGTGACACACAGAGGGATGGTTTGACACGCGGTGGTTCCCAGCAGGTGGATCTGTGGGTGGCACTATCAAATTCTGCCTGTCTGATGCTTCCCCTTGCATGTCCTGTTTTAACTTCAAACTCACTGTGCCCCACACCAAACTGCTTCCTTGTCCTTTCCCCTGCTCTCCAGAACTGCTCCGTCCCAGGCTCTGTTCCTCGGACCTTTCCTCGGATTCACAGTCAGCTCTCTGCCTGTCTCCTTCCTTCTCCAAATCCAGGCAGTCACCAAGACCTGCCGATTTTACCTTGAAACATCCTCCTTCTCTTCTTCTCTTTCTTCTTCATACTGTTCTCTTGCTCATATGTTAAAGTAAAAATTCCTTAAGCCTCTCTAACCCTTTGGTTTACAAAGTGCTTCTCCCCATGGGCTCATTTAATCCCCACAATCCTTTTTACAGACAAGATAACTGAGACGTTAAGGAACCGGCTCTAGACTCTGGTGCTAAACCCACAGGCGTTCCGGAGCTGCAGGCTGGCTCTAAACTCACCATTGCGGCTTTATACCCTGCTATGTCCTAAAGTGAGCTGTGGTCACAGTGGGACATTTTTATCCTCTAAACACATCCTAAGCCTTCCCACGTCTGTGTCCTGGTTCACTCAGGGCTCCCTACCTGAAAGTCCCTCTGTACCCTTCTCTACCCAAGCAGAGCCAACCCATCTTTCAAGCCCAAGGTCCAATGCTGCTATTTAGCCCTCTCTGACGGTCTTCTGAGCCCTGGGTGCTGGTCACCCAGTAAGCTCCGCCTGGCCGTATGAATTTCTTCTTCCCCTTAGGATGGAAGCTCCACAAGGCCATGTTGGGGGCTCATGGCGTTTGGATTGCCAGAGCGTTCACTGTGTACAGCAGGTCCTCAGCAAATACTCATGGGTGGGTGGGTGGCTCTGAGATTCGTAGAGGCACAGGCAGAGGAGAATTTGAAGATGGAGCTTCAGTTTGGGCTGGAGGAACCTGGATAGTCAGGTTTGTGAGAGGTTCCCAAGGTCACTGGTGAGTCAGACCCAGAGAGCAGGTGGCTAAAATAGGCACGTAAGTGCCGCAGACTGAGGGGTCCCAGACTTCCACGGTTT
>CM052442.1:21152566-21175611 GCA_028533085.1 Varecia variegata | reverse complement strand
GAGCACAAGTGAAACATTCAGCTTCTTGGGGAAGAGCTTTTCAGGTCAGGGCCTGGTCAGGTAGGCCGGACTCAACTGCCTCGGGTGGGTGGAAGGGCAGGCAGTCCCTGCATCGTGTCTCTATCCCTGACTGGGCTCCCCAATGAGCAGATGACCCATGGTGGGGAGGGGGACCCTCCTCTCCACAGGACTTCAGTTTGTTAATTAGGATTTGCCAAAAAGGGGTTTTCTGGCAGGGCGCGGTGGCTCACGCCTGTAATCCTAGCACTCTGGGAGGCCGAGGTGGGAGGATCACTCAAGGTCACGAGTTCAAGACCAGCCTGAACAAGAGTGAGACCCCCATCTCTACTAAAAATAGAAAGAAATTATCTGGACAACTAAAAATATATATAGAAAAAATTAGCCGGGCATGGTGGTGTATGCCTGTAATCCCAGCTACTCGGGAGGCTGAGGCAGTAGGATCGCTTAAGCCCAGGAGTTTGAGGTTGGTGTGAGCTAGGCTGACGCCATGGCACTCTAACCCAGGCAAGAGAGTGAGACTCTGTCTCAAAAAAAAAAAGGGGGGGGGTTTCTTTCTCCATAAACTGATAGCTAAACAATTAATGGGATTTACTACTTTGGTTACATAAATATGAAAGCTGTTTCCAAGTACAACACATAGGTGTGGATTTCATTTAGCAGCCCGTTCCTCCTCGCCAGGAAATTGCTACTAGGCATCTAGCCAGGCAGGGGTAGCTAAACTGAACGAAGCCATTCCTACTTTCCTTCTTTATTTAAACACTTAACTTGAAAACACAAAAGTGTTTGAAATGACCTATAATCAAGAGAATGGAAAGAAAAGCCACAAACTGGAAGAAAATACTTGCAAGACATATATCTGATAAAGGACTTGTATCCAAAATATACAAAGACTCTTAAAACTCAACAATAAGAAAGCAAACCATCCAATTAAAAAACAAGCAAAAGATCTGAACAAACACCTCATTAAAGAAGATATGCAAATGGCAAATAAACATTTGGAAAGATGCTCAACATCATATGTCATTAGGGAATTACAAATTAAAACAATGAGCTACTTCTACACACCTATTAGAATGGCTAAAACTCCAAACACAGAAAACAGCAAATGATGAAGAGGATATGGAGCAACAGGAACTCTCATTCATTGCTGATGGTAATGCAAAATGGTACAGCCACTTTGGAAGACATTTGGGCAATTTCTTACAAAGCCAAACATACTCCTACTATATGATCCAGCAATCACACTCCGTGGCCACCTCATAGTTGCTCCTTGGTATTGACCCAAATGAGTTGAAAACTTACATCCACACAAAAGTTTATAGCAGCTCTATTCATAAGCACCAAAAATTGGTAGAAATCAAGATGTTCTTCAATAGGTGAACAGATAAACTGTAGGATATCCAGACAATGGAATATTATTTAGTAATAAAAAGAATGAGCTATCAATCCATGAAAAGATAGGGAGGACGCTTAAATGCATATTGCTAAGTGGAGGAAGCCAGTCTGAAAAGGCTACATACTATATGATTCCAATTATATGACATTCTGGAAAAGGCAAAAGTATAGAGAAAATAAAAATATCTGTGGTTGCCAGGGGTTCAGGGAGGAGGGGGGGGGAGGGATGAACAGGTGGAGCACAGGGGATTATTAGGGCTGTATGATAATGTAATGGTAGATATATGACATTATGCACTTGCCAAAACCCATGGGACTGTACAACCAAAGAGTGAACCCTAATTTAAACTATGGATTTTTGTTAATAAGAATGTATCGTTTTGGTTCATCAGTTGTAATAAATGTACCACTAATGCAAGATATTAATACTAGGGGAAACTGCCAGGGAAGAGGAGACACAGGGTAAAGGGAAGAGGGTAACATAGAAACTCTCTGTACTTTCTGCTCCTTTTTGTCTGTGAACCTAAAACTTCTCTAAAAAATACAGTCTGCTAATTCTTCTAGAAAGGCCCGTGATCTCATTTCTTCTTTTTAAGCATTTAAAATGAGAAGTAGACACCTCTTGTGGGTTAGCCTCCTACCTGTGGCTCTCCCAGGCTGAGAGTGCACTCCTGTGGCTCTACAGTTCTGGGGTCTCGGGGACAGCCCCGCTCCCTTGACTCCAGTAGGCATTGCCCTGGTGGGTACTCTCTGCAGCGGCCCCACCCCTGTGGCATTTCTCTGTGTGGGGCCCGAGGCTCTTTGAGGCATCCACGGAAATCTAGGTGAAGGTAGCCATGCCTCCACAGCTTGTACACTCTACATGCCTGCAGAGTTAGCACCATGTGGACACTGCCAAGCCTCACCACTTGTACCCTCTGGAGTGGTGGCCCAAACTGCACCTGGGCCCACCTGAGCCAGAGCTGGGGCTCCCAATGAGTGCTATGCCAGAATCCAGGGAGCAAAGACTTGATGGAGGTGGCCCTAGAAAGTGATCTTGAGGTCCTAGTGGTGCCCTGAGTCCCTGCCTTGAAATCATTCTGCCCTCAAGGCCCTAGCACTCAGGGCCTGTGATGGGTGGGGCAGTTTCCAAGATCTCTGAAGTGTTTGCAGGGTCATTATCCCATGTCTTGACTAACAGCATCTGGATTCCTTCTATTCCTACTAATCTGCTTATCAGATGGTCACTTGGCCACATCCTTGGTTTTCTCCACTAAACATACATGACCAGGCTGAGAATTTTCCAAATTGTTACATTCTTCTTCCCTTTTGATTATAAATTCTGTCTTTAAATCATTTCTCTCTTCTCAAGCTTCACTATAAGCAGTTAAGAGAAGCCATGCAGCACCCTGAATGCTTGACTTAGAGATTTCTTCCACCAAATATCCTGGTTCATCACTCTTAAATTCTGCTTTTCACAAAGCACCAGGACACAGGCACAACTCAGCCAAGTTTTTGTCACTTTATAACAATAATGGCCTTTTCTGCAACTTCCAATAAGAAATTCCTCATTTCCCTCTAAGACCTCATCGGCCTTTTCTGTCCGGATTTCTACCAGCACTCTGTTCACCACCGTTTAGCCATTCCCTAAGACCGAGGCTCTCTCTACAGCTTTCCTCTTCTTCTGAGCTCTCAGCAGAACCACTCGTAATGTTCCATTCCTGGCAATACAGGCCTTTCCAGCGTGCACTTCAAAGCTACTGCAGCCTCCACCCACTACCCAGTCCCAAAGCTGTTGCCACATGTTCAGGTATTGGTTATGGCAACAGGCCCACTTCTCCAGTACCAATTTCTATCTTAGTCGGTTTATGCTGCTGTAACAAAACGCTACAGACTGGGTAATGTATAAAGAATAGAAATTTATTTCTCACAGTTCTGGAGGCTGGGAAATCCAAGGTCAAGGCACCAGCAGGTTCAGGGGCTGGTGAGGGCTGCTCTCCGCTTCCAGGACTGTGTCTTGTTGCTACATTGTCCAAAGGGGAGGAACGCTGTGTCCCCACATGGCAGCAGGGACAGAGGGGTGAAAAGGGGGCAAACTCTCTCCTTTTATAAGGGCATCTAATCCCACTGGTGAGGGCAGAGCCCTTGTGACCCAATCACCTCCTAAAGGCCACACCCCTGAATACTGTTGCATTGGGGATTAAGTTTCAACATGAATTTTGGAGGAGCACAAACATTCAAACCCTAGGAGGAGACATTCTAGCCCATTCCATTCCCTCACTCACAACCTCCCCCCTCATAAAGTAATTGTCATTTATAATTTGGTGAGCACACTTCCTTACTTTTTCCTCTAATTACGTAGAAAATTAGAGGAAAAATCAAGACGCATATATGTATTTCTAGATATATTTGTAGAATATATAGCATCACACATTTAAAGGAAATAAGGATGGAATCATGTTTCACATATGAGTCTGCAACTTGCCTGTTCCCTTACATTATGAACCTCCTTCCAGGCTGTACATGTCAATCTAAGGCTTTCTTGGAAACCAGGGCTGTTTACCATCCCATGTGCATGAACAGTTGTCACTGGGGGGGTCTGATTGCTAAAGAAGAGCCACAGGATTGAAATTGACAATTCTTACAAAGCTATTGTTTATTGCTGCAAAAGCATTTATTTAACACGGCAACAGCATTAAAATAAGACATCAAGGGGTCCAGGTGCAGGCTCCGATTGTTCCCTCTCTGGAAAGGCCATCCAGGGCACACTTTCTCTCTAGGATCACACACATGTCACAGGATACCTCGAAACTAGGAAGCTCAGAATGGAGTTTCCACAGGGCATCTTATTTTTTTCCAGAATATTACAGGGGTACACATGTTCAGGTTACATAATTTGCTTTTGTACAGCTTTAGTCAGAGTCATAGGTGTGCTCTTAACTCAGGGTGCATTATACCCATTAGGTGTGAATTTACCCATCCCCTCCTGCCCCTCCCACCTGTTTGATTTCCGTTGAGTTTTACTTCCGTATGTGCACATAAGGGTTAATCGATTAGTTCCAATGTAGTATCGAGTACATGTGGTGTTTGTTTCTCCATTCTTACGATACTTCTCTTAGAAGAATGGTCTCCAGTTCCATCCACCAGGGCATGTGATACCCTGCTGTTCCTGTAGGCACATTTCTTGCTGTGTCACCAGCACCAACAGCGCAGTCCTCCATGGGTCTCCCCAAAACCAGGTACAAATCATTCATCGCACTGCTATCAATAAACAATGCTGAACAAAGTGAAAATGAAAATAAACACTGCTGACAAGCTAGTACAGACTACCTTGGAACCCCTCGACCCACGGTTACGAAACAACACTATTAATCAATACTTTCAATGCCTTGACCAGGGGTCAGCGCTGTGTAGGAACAGCTCTTATTTCAGAGAATCAGCTGGTGCCAACTCCAGGTCTGCTGGAATTAACCCTCACAACATGCCGTGGTATATATGACCCATCCTTTATTCAACCATTCCCATATCACTGGGTGCATAAGTCAGGGTTCTCCAGAGAACCAGAACCAGTAAGAAACATATATACATATACATATTTTTTATGTACATGTGTACAAGTGCTCCATGACTTACAATGGGGTTATGTCCTGATAAACCCACCATAAAGTTGAAAATATCATAAGTCAAAAGTGTGTTTTCAGCTTATGATATTTTAAATTTAAAAATAGCGGGGAAAGACAGATGTTGGGTATATAATTACAGATGTAATGAGAGAGAAAAGGGGGTGGAACTCAATGACCTGGGAGGTAGGATTCATCAATGACCCTTTCTTCAGAGGAAGACCCTGGAGCACAGGGTAAATAGTGCCTTTCTCCGGGTCACACTCTCAGCTCAGTGTGGAGCTGGGATTCCAACCTAACTCGTCCCACTCAAGCCCTTGTACTCAGGGCCTCAGTGTGACTTTCACAAGCCCGAGGCGCTTTGCCTTCGTGGGCCTCTTCCTCCATCAACAATAATTTATTTAAGTGACATTTTTACAATGGCATTGACATAAAGACAAATATAATCAGGCTGGCTTATATTCATTTTTTCTGATTTTAAGAGAAATTAAAACATTTTCATGAGCTCCTAAAAGTATCATGGGCCTTAGGCACAGTCTACCAGGCCTAAGGGATAAATCCACACTGTTTGTGACAGGAAGATGAATATGAAACCACTCTGGCCCTCCAAGGGGCTTCCAGTCCAGCAGGAGAAATATGAGAACAAAACAATCCGTTTTAGTAACAATAATTCTACTTCAGATGTATTGAGTGCTTGCTTATCTCATTTCATTCTCTCAATAACCTAAGAATTAGTAAATAATATTATTTTCACTTATCAGGCAAAACTGAGGCCTAGAGAGTTTATAGCACTTGCCCACAGTACTGAACCCATCAGGGACAGGGGCAAGACTCAGACCCAGGTCTATGCCACCCACGTGCCTGGATTCTTCCCTCTGCATTGCACAGCCTCCCAACTGTAGCATGGGAGGCAGAACGAAGTAACAGGAAGCATGAGAAAGGTGCTCCAACTTTTTTGGGTTTTTTTGAGACAGAGAGCAGTCTCTGTCTCTGTCCCCCAGGCTGGAGTGCAGTGGTGCAATCATAGCTCACTGCAAACCTCAAGCTCCTGGGCTCAAGTGCTCCTCCTGGCTCAGCCTCCCGAGTAGCTGGGACTACAGGCACATGCCACCATGCCCAGCTAATTTTTCTTATTTTTTATTTTGTAGAGACAGGGGTCTCTCTATGTTTCCTGGGTTGGTCTTGAACTCCTGGGCTCAAGCGATCCTCCTGTCTCAGCCTCCCAAAGTGCTAGGATTACAGGCATGAGCCACTGTACCTGGCCTCCAACTTAATGATCGATTCTGACAGATCAGCATGAGTGCCTGGGAGCACTGAGTCCTGGGGAGACCTTACCTCTGAACCTCATCCACTGCCCAGCTCCCAGATGTCCCCCGCTGCTGGGAAGGCCTCCTTCTTTTCCTTTCCTCCACACCTCTCTCACCCCAATTTGCCTTAAGCCTGACCAACAGAGGTTAAGAAACACCATCTGAGCTGTGGATGTGACCACAACAGATCTAAGAGGGTGGGGACAACCCACACTGAGATTATCTCATGGGCACGCCTGGGGTGGAGGGCGGGGGGTGGGAAGCCCACCAAGCTGTGTATGGAGCCAATAATGGTCTCCCAAGTGGAAGAGAATGCTGCCAATAATGTATACATCTAGTTCACAAATCACTTCTTCAAACGCATGCTGTTGGTTTTCACCATAACTCTTGCGATATTGGTAAAACAACTAATACTATCTATCATTGTACCATTTAGCCCTTACTTCAAATCCTGGTGGTCTTCCCTGGTGTGGCATCCCAGGCTACCCTCCCAGCCGCCTGTTGCCTGTCTCCTCTCGTGCTCTGCTCCAGCCAGACTAAAACCTCCTCCAAAACTGTTCCAGCATTTCCACCTTGGCTCTCTACTCTAGAATGCCCAGGCTTATGTGACTTGCCTGAGAACATACAATTAGGATGTGACGCAGTTGAGATTCAAAACCAGATTTGTCTCACTCCAAAGCGCAGGACAAAGAGAAGTCCCTTAGGGAATCAGCGGTGTCCCATCTATTCATGTGAATAGTGTTGCTTATAAATCCAGGTGGTATTACAGAATTCTCCCGCCGCACCTAGTGAACACCTGTGTCTCATTTAAGACTCAATTCAGGCATCACTGCACTTTCAGTGGGTTTTCTTAGCTTCGAAGTTCATTTAACAATGAGCGGGGAGTTGCGGAGTAAGGACGCTGATGTTTTTCTTTGGGAACAGGTGGTCACACCTGAAAACAAAGAAATGCCTTGGAAGCTTTGTGTTTGGATAGAAAAATGACCTGCCCATTGCTGCTGCCTGAATCCCCTCCCATAGTGGTGCCTCTGTCTGGGGTCAGAGGATGATGTACCAGCGCGGAACCAGGAAGTGGTGACTCCTTAAATGTTGCCACTCATTCACACCTTTGGTGTGACTCATTTTGGTGAAATTCAACGAACTCTGAGCACCTGCTCACAGAGCGGAGTATTTTTGAGTGAGAAAGCTCCACGACTGCCCTCCCCCAAGATCGCAGGAAGCTGAAGCCCAGACCGTGACGAGACCCAGCAGGGTGACCAATGGCCCTAGAGGACACTGCTCCTGCCCACCTGCCACTCACTGTTCCAGCCCCTGTGCGCTCCAGAGACTCACAGGTGAGCAAGTGAGAGACGCTTAGGCAAAAGAATGCTATGTGTGTATATGTGATTACACATATTTCAGTTGCCAGATTTTTAAAGATGGACCACCAATTTGTATATACTTATTGGTAGCAGTTTCATGAAACCAAAAAATATGTATATATGTATTTATATCTGTTTCTACATTTATCCAGAAGGATATTCATTAAAATATTAACTAACAGGGCCGGGCGCGGTGGCTCAGGCCTGTAATCCTAGCACTCTGGGAGGCCGAAGCGGGAGGATCGCTTGAGCTCAGGAGTTTGAGACCAGCCTAAGCAAGAGCAAGACCACATCTCTACTAAAAATAGAAAGAAATTATATGGACAGCTAAAAAATATAGATATAGAAAAAATTAGCCGGGTATGGTGGCACATGCCTGTAGTCCCAGCTACTCAGGAGGCTGAGGCAGGAGGATTGCTTGAGCCCAGGAGTTTGAGGTTGCTGTGAGCTAGGCTGATGCCATGGCACTCTAGCCTGGGCAACAGAGTGAGACTCTGTCTCAAAAATAAATAAATAAATAAATAAAAATTAAGTAACAGAAGTTCTCTCTGGGTGGTAGGATTACAATGGTTTGATTCACATATTTCTGTACTTTTCAGATTTTCTACAGTTACCATGTGTTAGTTACATGATCTGAAGGACAAGTCCAAAGCCCATTCTGTTTTAAATGGCTGGGATTCCAAGTCCGGGGGATGCTCCCCGAGCGACAGAGAAGGTCCTTTCCTGCGTTTCCGCCCCACCTCCCAGCCTTTCAGGATGATCCTGGGAAGAGCTGTTCTGTCTTCTCTGACAAGTGTCTTTGCTGCCCTCTGCTGGTCATTTGGAAGCTCAGCAAGTTCAAGTCCAACCTCCTTCCTTGCTGGGCAGTTTTCTTCTTCAAGGTTGACCTCTGAAGCCTCATTTCTTAGAGCTGTTTTTGTTTTGTTTTGTTTTGTTTTTCTGAGACTGAGAATCCTTGTAAAATGAGGTTGCTCCAGGGTAAGCTTCTTTAATGCTCTTATGGAAATGTTATTCTTGTAAAAACCAAAACCCCTCAGCCCCCACTTCATACCCAGAGAGGGCTTAAGTTTCAGCATTGGAAGGGATCTGGGGAGTTCTCACCTGCTGATTTCTCACAGTTGATCCAGGAGTGGTATCTGGTTTTGTTCAGCATCATCACTGCCACAGCCACCAGCACAGCTGCCAGAAAGCAAAAGGGTGGTGTTTCTCACCGAGTCAGGGGAGGCGGCTGCTCTGGACTCCCACAGAAATGCAGTAAGCAATGGCTAGTCCAGGGCCCCCAGCCTAGAACACTTTGACACTGTGTGGCTTTCTCAAATTATGCCACCTCTCTGTTCCTCCATCTGCAACATGGAAATTGTAACCATGCCTGCATGGATTTAAACACCAACTCTACCACTTACAAGATGTTAACCTTGGACACTTTACTTAACATCTCTGTGCCTCAGTTTCTTTTCGTGTAAAATTGGGGGAGGGAATAGTGCCTCACTCATAGGGCCATGAGGATGGAATTAATTAATATATGTGAATGGTTATAACAGTGCCTGGAACACAATTAGTTCTCAATAAATGTTTATTATTATTGTTACTATTACCAGTTACCAAAGCATATTGTTAGTTAAATGTCATTTTAAGAATGCGTATAGTTAGAAGTAAGGAATTTATTATTGGATAAGCCTTTTATGTCCTAGAAACCATCCCAGGTACTATTTATTGAATAATCATTCCAGTCCTACAAGGAAGGTATCATTATCTTCATTTTTGCAATGAGGAAAATAAGATTCAGAGTGGATAAGCAACTTACCCAAGATCACATAGCTAGGAAATACGGAGCCAGAGTTGAATCTTGTTATTTGGCTTGGGAGCCATCATCCTTCGCTGTCCCTTTGTTTGACTGCTACTGTTTGACTGCTACCTCCAAAATGAGTTGATTTTTTACTAATTTTTTTTCTGGAATACTCTATCTCTCACTCCTACTCGGTTATAAGTGAGGGTAATGCCAGTTGCTATAACAGATAAACCCCAGATCTCCATGGCTTTACACAATAGAACTTTACTTCTCATGCACGCAGTAACTCCTGAAGGCATTCCCCTCTGGCCAGCGGGCCTTCCATGTGGGGACTCAGGGACCCAGGCCCCCCTCGTCTTGTGGTTCTGCTTCCCTCTGGGGCTTTGGAGTCTTGTGCATTTGGCTGGCAAGTGAGCAGAGAACATGGGCCAGCCCTGGAAGTGGTGCTTCTCAACCGCCCACACTCCATTAACTTAAAACTCACTTGCATGCTCACAACCTAACTGCGAGGGAGGCTGGGAAATGTAGTCTTGCTGTGTCCAGGAGGTAGAGGCCACATGACCTGAGAGCCAGTCTCTGCCATGCCCAGCTTATGTCCTACACAGCCTCTATGTCTTGGTTTAAGTTTTAGTTCCTCCCGGAAGAGATCCTGACTCCTCAGGGCTGGATTGGGCACCCTTCCTCTGTACTTCCTTTCTTGTGGCATTTATTATGGACTTATAATCGTTTACTCATTTGTCTCCCCATTAGACCGTGGGCTCTAGGGCCAGAGGCTATGCCAGTCTTGGTCACTGCTGAATTCCCGGCTCTTAAATCGATACTGGCACAAGTAGGTGCTCAATAATCGTTGAAAGGATGATGTCTGCGGCGATTGGCTGAGGGGGCAGAGGAAGTGGTTGAGAGTGGTCTCTTGGGCTCCCTCAGGGTGGGGGTGCTCCCCTCCCCCGCTGTCAATAAGTTTTAGAACCATGGGACAGCTCGTCTGGGAACAGGGCTGGAAAGCCCTCTGAGGTTGAGGTTGGGGCCTCTGTTCTTTAAGAGTGGAACTGAGACACCGCGTGTGGTCACAGATTGTCTGTGCCTCTGCACCTGCCCACCCAGGAGGACCCCACACGGACGCCTCCGCCTTCCATCTGTTCTGGGGCATGTACCCCACAGAGCCTGGCTTTGAACTTAGGAAACAAACCACCACCACGGTGATAAAGCAATAGACTGCACTTATTTATTGACGATTCATATCATGTGCACTTCCCAAAATTTTTTGCAGTAGCTTACAAAGTGAACACAATAAGAGAAAGAAACTTGAATAAAAGAGAAAAAACAGTGAAAGTGATATTAGATCATTGAAACTCTGATGAACCAGGAATTTTTTAAAAGTGTTTTTTTGTTTTGTTTTGTTTTTGCTTACAAGCCAAGTCTTTATGTGGGGACAATTGTTAGTGTTTTTCAAATGATCTTTTTTTGTTCTCTTTTCCACTCTCCGTGGGTGGCTGGTAGTCATGATTCTTGGCCTGGAGCTGAGATTAGGATTGGAGAGGAGTTGTGATCAGCTCCTGGCCTCTCTTTTTGGGGTTCCAAGCACCTCTTCAGACATAACCCCTTGAGGTCACCCATTGCTCCTTTTCCCTGGCTACAAATCTGTTTCTGCAGCCTGACCTTAAGATGAAGGTGGTGTCCTTACACACTGTGTATGAGAATCCTAACTCAACAAGACCAGCGGATGGTCCAGCACAGTGATGGGGCAAGAAAATCCCAGCCTGACACCTCCTGGCTGGTGACCTTGGCAAGTGACTTCATGGTTCCAACCCTCTATTGTCTCATCTGTGAAATGGGATCATCTAGCCCAGATGCCCTGGCTGGACATGAGAGTCTGATGACACACGATGCCCACAGAGAGGCAGCATATTACATCAGGGCACTTTAATGAGGGGAAGTACATCAGGCCACCGCTCTCATTCCCAGCTGGGGCCAGTGGGGGTGAGCCTGGGGGAGGGTGGGGAAAGAGGGATGGCACCCGTGGGGTCACTTGGCTTGGGGCTCTTTGTGGAGAGGAGGCCAGGGCATGTCTCATGATGTTCTGGGAGAAGCTGAGTTTTCCCAGTGACTGCTCCCTTCATGACATCAGGAAGGTTACAGGGACCCTCTAGGTCGCCTTTGGCACTGCAGTCTGGTCTCTGGTCCTGGCTCCTGGAGGCAGGGAGGGCAGGAGGCAGCTTGGGGCCTGCCCAGCCTGCACCCCCTAATGGGGCATGGGGTGTGAGAGAGGGAGGAGGAGTCTGTGGGCCAAGGAACACCAGACCTCAGAGAGATTTGTCTTCCAGAAGCTTCTCTGGCCCACACAGACCACTTCTGTGTGGATTCATAAGAGAGAAGAAGGTTCCAAAGGAGCAAATTTGCAGTGAGTTTTAAAAAGAACTAAACCCAATCTGAGCTAGAGAAGGGGTTTCCCCCAAACTCTCCCTGCACACACTCAGCAGTTGACAGAGGGGCTGGGAACGGCTGGGAGGGGCGCTGGGAGGAAGGGTGGTGCGGTGGTGGAGGGGTGCTGGGGAGGGTGCTGTGACCCCTCTTCCCACAGGCTTCCCGCTTTATCACCCCTGAGGCTGCAGAGGCCTGTTTGAAATCAACTTCTGTAGCCTGCAGCACAGCGCATCACCACCGAAAAACAACAGAAATATTTACCAAGGGGGAAAAAAAAATCCCCGGTAATCTTATCACCCCATCAAATCAACTGTTTTCATTTTTCTGGGCTTCCTTCCATCCCAGTCTTCATAGTTTAATCATACATCAACTACGCTGATGGTATTAACTTGTTTTTCCTTCTTTAACATGATGTGATGTTGGGCAAGTTTCAGTTTCCTCGTCTGTAAAACGGGATCCTCGTAGCACCCACCTCACCGGTGTGAGCCTCAGACGACATCCTGACTGTGAAGCCCTTGGCGTGGGGCCTGGCACGTACTAGGGTGCTCCAGGCGTGGTAGCTGCAATTACTTCTGGAAGCATCTCTCTGGTTTTCTTTATAAGTTCTGCACTATTAGAATTTTTCAACTCTTTTATGCATATAAAAGATTTGCATCAGCAGGTGCGCGAGTGCCCCATTCTTCCGCAGCGAGGGGGCCAGCCGAGGGGGCCAGCCGCGGTTCACGTGCTCTTTGACCTGAGCGCACTTTACCGACGTGGGGGTAGGGCACGGTGGTCTCATTACAGCTGAGGCCTCTTCTGGCCATGATGACGTCACCTTTCTTCAGAGATGCGCAGACCCCACTACCTCATGTCCCCACTCCTGTGGTGCCCCAATGCACCCTGGGCATCTCAGCTCAGCTGTCCACTCACTATGCGTCATGTCTTGGGAGAAGTGGCCTTTAGACGTTGGCGCAGGTAAATCAAAGTGCCAGGCCCTTGCCCTATCCCACTGCAGAGCAGGGGCAGAATCGGGGAATTCTCTGTATAGCTGAAAGGCTGAGCGGGGACATGGGCGGGGGGAGCTTTCTGTTTTCCAGCATGGCGTGGTGAGCCTCAGTGCTCTGGCCTGTGAAGCGAGGTCTGCATACCTGGCCCGTCACGGAGATAAGTTATTCTTGGCACTGGGGAGGGAACTGGCGAGGTTACCGGACATTTGCCCCCAGGACTTTTCACAGGTTGTGAGATCTCTTTGCTTCTCTGAATTGGGGCCCTCCGAGGGGCGGGAGCAGTTTGCTCCAGGGCTTCCCCAATCCAATGCAGTGAAGGAACACTGTGTGCCCAGCACGTCCCCGACACAGCCCTTAGGGCGCACACAGCCGCCCCGCCCAGGATGTTGCCTACAGCCATGCTGACAATTGCAGGAGCTGCCACTCACCAAGTGCACCCGAACCATAAACTCATGGAATCCACCAAACAGCTCCATGACGTGTGTACTGGTAATATCTTCATTTTTCAGGTGAGAAAACTAAGGTGCTAAAAGAGGAAATAATTTGCCCAAAGTCACATAGCTGGCAAGTGGTGGAGCTGTGATTCAGTTCGGCCTGTCTGACTCTAGATCCCAAGCCCTTTGGGGCAGGGGGCTATCGTAAAACTCTCCCGTTTTCGTTTAATGCAATTTCCAATGAAGTCTGTGCACAGATGGACATGAGAGATAGTTCCAATCTCAAGCTAAATGCATGTCCTTTTGCACGGTTCCTCTGAGCAGAGTTTCAAGGCCCCTTCAATTGCTGACATTTTACATTTGACACCTTGAGATTTTGTCTACAGGCACAGAAAGTAGCAACATCATCAGTGTACCAAGACCCGACTGCGTGAGGTTGTGGCAGTACTGCGTTACCGTGTCGCCACTCAGTCCTGCGAGTGTAATAACTGGCTTATTATCTTTGTGTCAAATCCCAGAGCCATTTTCTTCTCCATTACCTCCTTCCCTCACCTTTTCCTCCTCCTTCCCTTTCTTCTTCACTTCCTCTTCTTCCACCTCCTCCTTTACCTCTTCTTCTTCCTCTTTTTCTTCTCTTTCTATAAAGCATCAAGATATTTGAAAATTGGCCAGGCGCAGTGGCTCATGCCTGTAATCCTAGCACTCTGGGAGGCCGAGGTGGGCGGATCATTTGAGCTCAGGAGTTTGAGACCAGCCTGAGCAAGAGCGAGACCCTGTCTCTACTAAAAATAGAAAGAAATGATCTGGACAGCTAAAAATATATATAGAAAAAAATTAGCTGGGCATGGTGGCACATGCCTGTAGTCCCAGCTACTCGGGAGGCTGAGGCAGTAGGATCACTTTAGCCAAGGAGTTTGAGGTTGCTGTGAGCTAGGCTGATGCCACGGCACTCTAGCCCAGGCAACAGAGTAAGACTCTGTCTCAAAAAAAAAAAAAAAAAAAAATATATATATATATATATATATATATTCGAAAATACTTAGGATCCCTGCTCATTTCTCTTCATACATTAAGGTAATGGAAGTGGGCAGATTTCCAGTCTCCTAACAGTCCAAAGGGTCACATGGTATTATTGATAGGATTCATTTAACACTATAATTCCAAGTTTGGCAACCATACTGGTACCAGAAATAGACATTTTCCACAGTTGTAGAAGCTTGTTCCTGAAAACCAGTCAAGATCCCAGATGTAGCTAGGAAATCACAGATGTTACTGGGAGCTGATAAGCTCCCAGGTGTGCAAAACCACTGGAGGTGGGAGGCCATCTGCTTTTGCAAAGCTCATCAGACCACAGGGAGCAGCCAGGCAATCCACTCTAGAACATTCTGCCAGTGAGAAGGTATTGCAGAGCACAGACAAGTCACATGCTCAGGGCCCATGCTCCCAACCCACCCACCCTGATGCATTTTCACCTGGAGCCACGATAAGACAATTAGAAAAGGAATCATGTTGCAAGGACTTTACAATCTAAAGAAGTTCCAAGGAGTCGGAGATAAAATTCTTCATAGACTCAAAGTTTTGAGGCTCTGTAAAGCCTTCTACCGGAAGGTAGATCAAACAACTTCAGCCCGTAGATGAGGCAATGAAGGCTGGACAAATGGCATCCTCAGGGTCACACAGCTAGTTAGTGGCAGAGCCAGGACCAGGTCCCTGGCGACCTGTTCTCAGTTTCTGGCTCTCTCTACCACACCGGTGTGCCCCTCTCCACACCCAAGCTGGCGTGCGGGGAAAGGCTTCACCGAGGAGGAGGAACGTGATCTGGGCCTGGAGGGACGGATGGGTGTGGGTGGCTCAGGGGATGGGTTTCTAATGTCACTGTGGGCCACTTTGTGACTTTCCCAACTGAATTGGTAGCTCCTTGAAGGCGAGCATATGTCTCCTCCACCCTCTGCCCCGTTGCAGAGTTCCCGGAGTGGCACAAAGGAGCTGTCAGGGGGCTGGAGGGGGGCTGCCCTCATGCTGTCTCCAGCGAACCGACTCCTTGTTTGTAAGACGTTTGCGAAAGCATCTGGTACTGAATAGAAACTCAGCTTCTATTTCTCTTCTGCTTCCTTCTTTACTTCCTACAGATGACACTTTTGAGAGCCTGTGCTCGGCCACAATCCTCCTGCCTCTGAGAGCTATCCAGCCCGCCCATAGGAACGGGCCCTGGCTGCCATGACTGGAGGCCCAGCCTGACCCCTGTGAGTGACTGAGGAGCACAGTGACAGACTCTGGACGCCAATGGGACCCATTAGTGTCTCTCTCCCGACTTGGAATTTCAACTTTGAGGGGCTCCTCAGACTCCTCTGATGGTTTGAACTGAGGCGATGTTACTTAAGGAGCTGGGGGCGAGGGGGCCCATCTTCAGCAGTGTGGAGAAGGCCGTTGTGCAGAGACAGGAAGATGGAGCAGATGCAGAGGAGCTGCAGGGAGGAGGAACCTGAGAAGCCAATGCCCCTGTCCCATGGAGGCCCCTGCCCAGGGAGGACTTCACCTCCTCTGAAGGCCTCTCCTCCTGTCACAGGAGAAGGACTGTCTGCTGCCTGGAACCCTCACCAGACTCTGATGTTATCGAGTTTCTGCAGAAGGAGCTCGCTCAGCCTGGTCTCTGACGGAGCCACCAGGGGAAGTCCTTGGTTGTGCTTCGTGCTAGAGGAACCACAGTCCGGAAGGGGGGCCTGTTGTTGAAGGGGAACTTTCTTCTCTTTCTTGAAGGGAGACTGTTGGCCTAGGGGTCACGATTTGACCCAAGCTCCAGAAGGAAAAGGACACTAGAGAAGACGTTAATTCTTTTTTGCAAAGGTTTCTAGTCAGTAGTCTTCAGGGCACCGTGAGTGGGAGAGAGGACCTCGGTGGTCACTTCAGCCCCGGCATTGTGCTCAGTGCTGAGGAGCAGAGATGAATGACACCCCCCTGCTCACGTGAGAGGGACACGTGGATCGGACTTCATGTCAATGAGATGCAAATGCTATGATAAAGGAATGCACGAGCAGTGACAGGCCCCCACGAACATCCCACCTGCGGTGTCAGAGAATGTTGCCCAGTGGGGATGGCAACTGAGCGGAGGCCCAAAGGATGCCTAGGAGTTGGCTCGGCCAGAGTGGGTTGGGGACAATCCAGAGGAAATAGCAAGAATAGGAGAACAGAATTGAGGAAGAGAATGGTGGGTGTCAAGTGCAAGTGGCCGGAGCAGCCAGAGTGTGCAGCCTCCGGCTCCCGGCTAGAAAACTTACCAGAAAGACAAATGACCACATTAGTAGATGGGGCTTTGTCCTGCAGAGCTGCCATCTCTAATCCTCTTTGCTTATGCACTGCATCTGTTACATTTTTTTGAGCATGCAAAAGTTTTTGTGTATATATACATTTATAATATAAATGTAAAGCATATATGATTGTTTACAAGGTGGTATATATATTTATTTACAAAACGGATATTTGCTCTTATGCTAATATGTTTAAATACGATTATAACATAATTTGATTCTTACGTTTTTTGTATAAAAATACGTGCACATAGAAATTCTAAAATATTCCCCATGCCCCACGGCATCTAATAGAGAACTGCTCTGTAGACGAGACTGGGAGCCCCTGGAGAGTTTGGGGCACTGCCTCCCCCCTCAGAGTCAGCAAGATGTGTAACTGTGGCTTGAGTTGTCACAGCCACCACAGGCAGCCTCTGTGCTGGGTGATTCAGACCAAGAAACCTCAGTAGCAGGCTCAGGCTCTGTGTTGCCTAGACTTCTAGAAGCCTCTGTACCTGGTGATTCCCAGTCTGAATTTCTGGATGTGCATACCACCATGACAGCATGCTTTTTTTTAACAGTTACCTGGGACCTGGACCTTACGGTTTGGGGCTGTCGATAGTAAATGTAGAATTCACCTCGGCTGGAGTCTTACTGTGAACCTTTTTGGGTGGAGTGAGCTGAGCTTTCTGTCTGGATAATCTGTCCTGAACACTGAACACAGCAGGAAATGGTCAAGCTTTGTTTGGGACCAGGACATTCAGGCCAGCAAGTGGCTGAGACATCATGTTGACAGGGGTGCTTGGCTCTCTGCCGTACCAGGGGAGATTCCTGGGGCTTGGGCTCTCACTATCATTAAGGTAGTTACAGACTTGGGTCTGATGTCATTTTCTTTGCCTCTGGTCTGAAAGTAAGGACTGTCTGAGGCATTGGCACTTGACCTTGTCCTTGGGGCCGAGCTCCACACAGAAGTAATGCCTAATGAGGCCTGCAGATGGCATCTCCTGGGGATTTTTCAGAGGAATCCAGGAATAGCTGTGACAACGAAACAGCACCAACACTAGTGACATTTATGGAGCGGTGACCACGTGCACAGTACTAAGCTCTTACAGTCACCATCTCGTTTAACTCTCCCAACAAACCCAGGGGGGCTGCTCTTATTCCCACACTGCAGATGAGGACAGGAACTTGAAGAGGCTTAATCAGAGTCACGCAGTCTGTGCAGAGCTAGGATGGCCAGGAGTCCCACCTCCCAGGCCCCAGAACCTCCTCCCACAGGAAGCTGGAGGGACCAGGCTTTGGGACAGCATCTCTTCCCTCCGTACCTGTGAAAGTTGCCATGTATTTTTTTTTTTTTTAAGACAAGGTCTCGCTCTGTCACCTGGGCTAGAGTGCCATGGTGTCATTATAGCTCACTGCAGCCTCAAACTCCTGGGCTCAAGCGATCCTCCTGCCTCAGCCTCCTGAGTAGCTGGGACTACAGGCATGTGCCACCACTCCTGGCTAATTTTTTTGTAAAGGGGAGGTCTCTCTGCATTTCTCAGGCTGGTCTTGAACTCCTGGCCTCAAGCAATCCTCCTGCCTCAGCCTTCCAAAGTGCTGGGATTACAGGTATGAGCCACTGTGCCCAGCAAAGTTGCCATTCTTTTAGGTTCTGCTAACCAAGCCAGGACTAAGCTAAACAAAAACGAGAACTCATGAAAGAGTAACCTTATGATACTCAAAACTGTAGGGCATACAATAGTAAATAAATAAATAAAGAAAGAAATAAATTATTTTTTATTTATTAAATAAAATAAATTTTTTAATTTTAATTTAAAAAAGAAATTAAAAGTTAAAAATTAGACAAAAATTTTTAAAAACTATAGGGTACCTTCTAAGCTTGGTCATTTTATGCTGTCCTGGCAGCACTTTCTGATTAGGAAGGAGAAGGGAGAGGCCAGATAGAACCAATTTGTTTTATCTGTTGGAAGGAGAAAAAAGGAGAAACTTTTTCCACGCAGTTCCTAAGGTGGAGATTTTTGTTGTTGTTGCTACTGTTCTTAACCACTATAAAAATGGTTAATATGTGTGTGGTAACAAAATTTGAAACAGTTACAAAAAGGATAAAAGAAAAAGTAAATGTTTTCTGCATCTCCAGGGCTCCCCCTAGACCGGCTCACTAGAGGTAAATGTGTTTAATTAGACCTAGGTTTTGTTCTTCTCATGGTTAGAGCCAGAATTCTAAAATATGTTTATACTTCCCTATCTCAGTTTACCTACTTTAAGCATTATTTAAAGACTCCCCCCTACTTTGAATATTGAGAATTTAACCCAATTCACCTCATTTCCCCCCCCCCCAACTTTTATGTATACTTTTCTTTTTAGTCTGTTGGAATCCTTAAAACTTTCAACAATACACTTAAATCTCTATTTCTTGGTCTGTCACCTTTGACGGTGTGTCTTGCTCACGCAGTGTAAGTTGAGGAAAATGCATCCAGGCAGACTTCCTTCCACCTTGCGGAGGATACTGTGGTGTACTGTCCAAATCCTTTTTGGGATCAAGGCCCTGATTTCCCCAAATTCTGGGAGTGCCAGCAGCCAAAGGTC
Organism: Varecia variegata; assembly: GCA_028533085.1. Lineage (NCBI taxonomy): Eukaryota > Metazoa > Chordata > Mammalia > Primates > Lemuridae > Varecia > Varecia variegata. Next base: position 21,156,422 of record CM052442.1, on the reverse strand, counting down.
TCAGCTGAGTCCCTGTCCAGGAACTGCTGTTGGCTGAAGGGAGATATTTCACCCAAGATTATGCCACCTTCCAGAGGGCAGCCAACATCCAAGGACTGGTGGACGTGGGCTGTGGGTTTGAAGGGCCGTCCGGCGCCTCCCCAGCTCCCTGCAGTGTTGGCTGGGGCCTTGTTGTGTCTGTAGCACAGCCTGATCACTCCTCCACTGCCTGGCCTGCCTCCTTCAACACACACACACACACACACACACTCTGTCTCATGGCCACACGTGCATATGTGTACGCACTGCTAACATGCATATTGGGAAGCCTAGTCATTTCCAGGAAAATTGTCAAATATTTTTAGTCTGAATTGTCCACTTTTACTCAGAAGGTAAACTCCAGTGCTATCCTGGAGGTGGGTTATGTATGGGAAACTTGCTCAGTCAACCCTTCAGACCAGTGCTGTCCGACAGAAATATAATGTAAGCCACACATGTAGTTTTCAGTTTTCTAGTAGCCACATTTAGAAAAGCAAAAAAAAAAAAAAAAAAAGTGAAATTCATTTTAATAATAGTTTATGTAACTCAATATATCCAAAATATTATCATTTCAACAAAAATTGTTAATGTGATATTTTATATTCTTTTTTCATACTGATTCTTCAAAATCTGTATGCCACATTTTACATTTCACATTTATGCCACACCTTAATTTCAACTAGCCACATTTCAAGTGCTCAACACCCCCATGTGGCTAGTGGCTATCACATTGGACGGTGCAGCTTTAGGCAGTACTCTGATACCCACCTTCATTTCTGCCCCGTTTCCTACCCCAATCTTGGCACGTGCATGCTATTTTTAGCCAAGGCTCTTTCCCCCATGGTTTCTCTCTCACTATGGGCCTGTCCATTTTCCATTACCCAGAAACTGTTCAGACTTGTCTCCTGTCCTGCTCTAGTTCCTCCCTCCCATTCTTAGGCATTGCAATGAGTTTGTTCTTCTCTGCATGTTTTCCTTATCATTTCAGTGAGATTTTCATGCCAAGCACATGGGCTTAGTCTGTCTTGGATCAGAAATGTGAGGTGGTTTTAAAAGTAATCTTTAGATAATAATAGAATTGAAAAGTCCACTGGTGCATCTATTTTCTCAGTTCCTAATGCCTCATCCTACCATGTATCTACATGGATCTCAGGAAGCTACACCAACCAGTAGAATGAGAAAGGAATAATAATTTTGTATCCTCTCAGATATATCCTTGAGGATGATAGTGAACTCAGAGAGGCTGTTACATAGCCCATCCTGCCTTCTTCCAGGGTGGTAATATAAACAAAATGTCCCTAAATAAATCCACAGCTAATGTAATATCATCAGATTCTGTTTAGAAATACATTTATGAGAGATTTTTCATTTACATAAATTCTTCTGTGTTTAAAAGAATGGCTCACAGGGAAAAATAATCCTTCTGTTCCTGAGTGGCACTTAGTGAGGCTCCATGGGACTGGCCACTAATCTTGTCACTAAGATTCCCAAGGATGTTTACTTCCACTATGGGAGAGACTAGATTAAAGGAACATTGGAAGGTCACAAAAGGGAACACTGTGGAAACATGTGTGTCCAAACTTGAAGACCATATGAGTTAAGACAAAGCACATGCTATGTGCCGAGGAACCAGATTGATGAAAGACTTTCTTGTGACATGAATTGGGAAACTTCACAGATGTTCCCCTGAGGTTGAGGAGAGACGTGTGGCTAATCTTGTATCAGTTCATCAGTTTTATGAGCTATGGAAATCCCAGTTCATTCATCCTACTGCTGTTCCCCGCCAACAGCCAGTCTTAGAATAGTATGGAGATCCTCTAAAATTCCACTCTCTTGTAGGTATATAATTTAGAGTCATTTTATTATTATTGCATTATACATGTGTCTTAGTCCATTTTGTGCTGCTATAACAGAATACCTGAGACTAGGTAATTTATAATAAAGAGAAATTTATTGGCTCACAGTTCTGGAGGCTGGGAAGTCCAAGGTCAAGCCACTGGCATCTTGTGAGGGCCTTCTTGCCGCATCATCCCATGGCAGAAGGTGAAAGGGCAAGAGCGCAAGAGAGCAAACTTCCACAAGTCCTTTTTATAATGACATTGATCTATTCATGAGGGCAGAGCCCTCATAATCCAAACACCTCACCTCCCATTAGGCCCCATCTCCCAACATTGTTGCACTGGGGATTAAGTTTGCAACACATGAATTCAAACTGTAGCAACTTGTTTACTAGAGAACACAGGCATACTGTTTGTGTCATTGTTACCATTTTGGTGTATAGTCTCCCAATTAAATACATTTGTATTTTCTTTTTTAAAAAAGTTATCTCTGAATTGTATTTTTTTAAAGGCTGTTCAAGTGAAGCAGTGAATGGTATTTTTTTATTTGTAAAAATTTATGGGGTACATGTGTAATTTTGTTACATGCATAGATTGTATAGTGGCCAAGTCAGGGCTTTTCTTAAATATGTATTTAAATACATATGTATTTTCTTAAGAAAAATATGAATATGCTGAATATATTGTTTGTAAATCTGCTTTTTAATTTATATATTTTATAATATTATATAATATATTAAATTATGCAACTAATTTAATATATTGTGAGCATTTTGTGCATTATTAAATTTTTAAATCTTTTTGTGCAATATCGTTTCTAACAGCTGCATAGTTTTCTATTGTACCATTGTGTGTGTGTCTCTCTCTCTAATCAATCTTCTCTAATGTGCTAAATTGGATTTTCACTCATCAGAGAAGAATGCATGTTTCCAAAACTTTTTAGTATTCTAGAAATACATCAGCATCTCTAGTCTGCTGATGTCCCTTCCTTTCATTATCAGTTTTGTTCTGAGTCAATTCCTTACTGCACTTTTTTGCTATCATATCATTTTAATGGGAATTGGAGAAGAGTGGGATATGCGGGGGTTCTGTTGGCCAGCCAACGGTTCAGTGTCAGGGACCTTGCCTCTTTATATGATCATCTTCTTGTGTAATTATTGAATATTTTGTTGCATGTTGCCTTTTTCCTTAAAAAAGTAAAAACTATAAAAATGAAAGTGCTAATATTAATACAAGAAAAGTAGATTTTTCAACCTTATAGCAACTGAGACAAAAAAATGGAAATTATTGCATACTCTGAGAGCAGTAAGTCTTTATTCATTGGATATAATTCAGTTTTCTGAATATTCAATTGTGAAGGGGAAAAAATAAGAACAATTACATAATAATATTCAAATGCTAGGAACATATCATCAAAGATGTGACTAATAACCTAAAATTCTATTAATAATTGAATGGAAAAATAAATTATAGTATATTCATTCACTGGAATATCAATAGCAATCAGAAGGAATAAACTACAACTACACTCAATAGACAAATAGAGAAAAACAACAGAGCAAAGAAAATCAATAAATAAAAAAATACTTCTTTTTAATAATCAATTAAATCACTAAATGGACAAATCTGTAGAGAAAGAAAGTATATTAGTCATTGCTTAGGGCTTAAGAGGTTGGGTAGATGGGAGATTTAAGAAGTGATGGCTAAGGGGTACAGAGTTTCTTTTTGGAGTAATGAAAATGTTCTAAAGTTGATTGTGGTGATGGATGTACAACTCTAAAAATATGCTCAAGGACATCATATTATATACTTTAAATGAGTGAACTGTATGCCATATGAATTATATCTCAATAAAGCTGTTAAAAATGAAAGAGAAATCAAGGTATTTCCAGATAAACAAAAGCTGAGAGAATTTACTACTAGCAGGCCTGCTCTATAAGAAAGACTAGGGAGAGTCCTTCAGGCTGAAATGAAAGGACATTAGACAGTAACTTGAATCC
>CM052442.1:21128277-21152066 GCA_028533085.1 Varecia variegata | reverse complement strand
CCTGTAGTCCCAGCTACTCGGGAGGCTGAGGCAGGAGGATTGCTTGAGCCCAGGAGTTTGAGGTTGCTGTGAGCTAGGCTGACGCCACGGCACTCACTCTAGCCAGGGCAACAGAGTGAGACTCTGTCTCAAAAAAAAAAAAAACAAAAAGTGGACTCTAGCTTTCTTCTTCTCTGCCACTCCCTCCCACCACATTTACACCTGGGGACACAGAGGCCCAGAGAGGGAAAGAGAATTTCCTAAAATCATAAAGTCAGTTGAGGGCAAAGCCAGGACCAGAATGCTGCCTCTTAACTGGCGGAATGCTGCCTCTTAACTGCCTCCCGCCCCATGTCATATTAGTTTGCTTGCATCTAGCTAAATGTCCCCTCAGAAATCAGCTGGGAAATGTGGAGGTTTTAGGAAAAGCCTGTGAGTTCTTGAATACTTCTCCCTTCAAGAGGTGGAGGCTCATTCCGCTTTCCTCAAGTGTGGGCTGGACTTAATGTCTCTCTTCTAATGAATAGAACAAAGATGGGCACTAAGTCATAAAAAGCACTGTGACTCCATCCCCCCACCCTCTCTCTCGTTGCTCACTCTGGGGAAAGCCAGCTTCCATGACACGGGGACTCTGGGGCAGGCCTGTGGAGACTCACTTGGAGAGGAACTGTGGCCTCTTGCCAACAGCCCCATGAGGGCACCATCTTGGAAGTGGATCTTCCAGTCCAAGTCAAGTCTTCAGCTGATGAGAGCCCCGGTCGATAGCTTGACTGCAACCTCATGAGAGACCCTGAGCCAGAGCCACCCAGCCAAGGAGTCCCCAGATTCCTGCCCCTCAGAAACTGTGGGAGATAATAGGTGCTTATTGTTCAGTCGTTAAGTTTTAGAGTAATTTGTTGTGCAGCAATAGGTAACTCATATAGGAGGCTCTATGATACTCTTACAATGCCATAACGTCATAGAACCTTTTGAGGAGTGTTTTATCCCAAAGGAATACAACTATATTTCTTTTAAAAAAAACTTTAGGGAGGCCGGGCGTGGTGGCTCACGTGTGTAATCCTAGCACTCTGGGAGGCCGAGGCGGGTGGATCGCTCAAGGTCAGGAGTTCGAGACCAGCCTGAGCAAGAGCGAGACCCCGTCTCTACTAAAAAATAGAAACAAATTATCTGGCCAACTAAAAATATATATAGAAAAAATTAGCCGGGCATGGTGGCGCATGCCTGTAGTCCCAGCTATTCGGGAGGCTGAGGCAGTAGGATTACTTGAGCCCAGGAGTTTGAGGTTGCTGTGAACTAGGCTGACGCCACGGCACTCACTCTAGCCCGGGCAACAGAGTGAGACTCTGTCTCAAAAAAAAAAAAAAAAAAAAAAAAAACTTTAGGGAATTCAGAATTTTAATCCATATGCTCCTCCCCATCCTACACTCCCCTGCCCTTCATGAGTCAAAATTGGAGAGGTCTTTTGAACTTTTTTCCTGTATGTGTTTCTATAAAGTTTATACTAAGTAAAACAGCTATATTTGAGTTCCACCAAAGTTATTACTGCAATTACAAGGGTTCCAAGGCTAATAAAATGATCTAGTGGCAAGAGGTTTGGAGGTATGGTGGTTTCTTGGCATTCTTCTAACAACAGCATGGAGCTGGGTAGCATCTTGGCAACTGAGTACTGCTCGAGTACATCAGACTGCCTGAGTACAGATCCTGGCTCTGCCACTTGCCAGCTGTGTGACCTTGGGCAAATTATCAAACTCTCTGAGCCTTACTTGTCTTATCTATAAATTTGAGAATCTAGTTATAATGCCTGCTGTGTAGAGGCCTTGGGAAGATTAAAAGGAGAGGTAGTAAAGCATGGTGCTTAAGAGCATACTCTCTGGAGCCAAGTTGCCTGAGTTTGAGTCCTAGCTCCACCCTCTTTATAAGCTGTATGGCCTTGGGAAAGTTACTGAGCTCCTTGTGCCTCAGTACCCCACATACATAAAATGGGGGGAGGGATGTACTTCCCTCCTCCGACTGTGGTGAGAATTAAATGAGTCAATTCATGTACTATTTCTGGTACATAGTAAATAATATATGGAAGGGAGGCTGGGTTCAGTTGTGCAGGTTGTTCACTCTTCAAGGGCTCCCACCTGAGAGATCAAGTGGGGCTTTCCAGGCCATGCACTTCAATATGGGGTCGCCTACCTAGAGGTGGCACTGTTTTCTAATTTGTACCAGGGCCCTGTATGAGCCAGCTGTCAGCATGAGGGATTGTAGCATCCAGCAAATGCTGCCTTAGCATTATCCTTAGGCTTTGGGCTGAAGCTCACAGAGCAGATGCTGGTTTCTTTATAACTGTCGCTTGGTAGCTTTATGGAGTTCTCCAGAATAACCTCACTGGGATGCCTCCACCCCCCAAGCCCTGCCAGTACCATTCGGATACTGTGTTAGAAACCAAATAGACAATGTTAACAATGTAAAAGTTTGAAATCATGCAGGACAATACTATGTACTGTTTAGGTACACAGACGAATGTGGTTCAAGTATAGAAAAATGTGCAGGAATGATCAACACTGCATTCTGGATAATGGGTTGCCTACGATGAGGAGGGAAGAGAATTAGGAAGAGGGACCTTCAGCTCTATTCATAATTTATTTATTTATTTATTAATGGTGGCCACATAAGTGGTTATTGTTTTTTAATCTTAAATATTTTAAAATAATTTATAATTAATACTATTAAAATGCAGCCCATCTTTCTATGTAAGAATTTTTCATTTCTCTCCTCATTAGTCTCTGTTAAATATGAAATCAGTATATTGATTAGGGACCGCAGAATCAAGCAATCATTCATTCAACAAGTGTTCACTGTTGAATGATAGGACATTTGAAGAGCTAAGAGCTTCATCTGTACATTACAACACTTAAAATAACCTGTTTGCTCATTTGACTCCGTTCCCTTCTTTCTATGAGGGCAGGGTCCCTGTCTTATTCATATTATGATTTCTGCTATATAATAAGTGACAAAGAAATGTCAATTTAAACTGAATAAAACATAAATATAATTATTGTTTTCCTTAAAGAACATCAGCCTCAACATACTAAGGGTGAGAGAAGATGTAAGACAATGCAGGTCACGAGTGCTCTAAATTATGAGCAAAGTTGTATGGGAATTCGTTCGTATCTTTAATTCATTTGGCAACTATTTATCAGGCATCTACTGGGCACTGGGCATATGATTGTAAACAAGAGAGACACCATCTCGTTTTTACGTGGCCCACTTCTCAGCACTGTCATCATTACCTAACTGGTCTATGCCACCAACATCTTTTGCTTGGATTGTTGCAATAATTCCCTGCTGTAATCCTAACTCGTCTCCCTACTTCCACTCTGGTCCCCTACAGTAAAGTCTCAACTGTGTCCAGGGAGATCCCGTGAAAACCTAAGTCACAGCATGTCACTGCCCTGCTATGAAACCTCCCAGGACTTCTCATCTGTAGGAGATTGCAGAAACGGCCACAATTCTTTACATTTCTCCTATCAAGAGGGGAAGTCTATTTCTCAACCCATTGAGTCTGGGCTGGCCTTGATCTTCGGCCAACAGAATGTGGCAAATGGAACCTTGTGCTATTTCTGAGCCTGGCTTGCTCTTACTCTTGGAATCCTGCCACTGCCAGGGAGACAAGCTCAGACAAGCCTGCTGGGGGGTGAGAGACCACGTGGAGGAAACTGCCCCAGGCAAGGTCATCCCAGACCAGTTCATTATCTGAGGACACACGACTGAGCCTGGCTGGAATAGCCTAGCCCAGCCTCTCTCTACCGGAAGAACCCTCCAGTTGACCTACAGACTCATGACCTATATAAGTAGTTTAAGCTGTAGAGTTTCTGGTGGTTTATTAGGCAGCAGAAGCTAACTGATAACACCATCTCATTCAGGGAGAAAGTCAAACTTTTTTGTTTTACTAACTGTATCCCCTAGCAATTAGAGAATTGCCCGGCACCTGGTAGGTGCTCAATGAACATTTGTTGAATAAATTAGTAAGTTCATAAATGGTGTTAACATTCTAATGAGAGAAACAGGAAAAAAGAAACGAATCAATAAACTAATGAAATAATTACAAAATTTGATGAGTGTTATGGAGGAAATGAACAGTAGCTGAGGTTGAGAATAAGAGTGGAGGTGGGAGGGTGGGTCCTCCACAGGCTCCCTGTTTCTTTCAGAATAAAAGCTAAAATCCTTGCAGTGGCCTCCAAGGCCCCTGTTACCTCGCTGACCTCATCTCCTGCCATTCTCCTGCCTCCCTGGCCCAGCTTGCCTGGCCTCCCTGCTGTCGCCCAGATGCTCCAAGCACACTCCAGCCTCCAGTCCTGGCTGATCCCCTTGCCTGGAATGTTCCTTGTTGAGACACCCACTCCCTCCCTTCCTTCAGGTCTCTGCCCCTACGTCACCCTTTCATCAAGGCCTTCCTGACCAACATACTGGCCCGCAGAATCCCTTAACCCACAGCCCTGCTTTATTTTTCCCCATAGGAAAGGAATGTTGTTTTGCTCAATTTCCCTTTAGGACAATACTGTCTTAGGGTAGAAATTCAGCCAGTGAATACAAAAAGTCTTTAGGGGCCATAAAGTCCTGTCAATCCTAAAATTAATCAAGGCAAGCATTTGGCTTTGAGGCATACTGGGAATAAGGCCAAATACCTTTTTAAAAAGCCAAAGTGCCCAGGTGAGAGTTGAATTGCTCACAGAGAACTACCGACAGGCAAGGCTAGGAGTCCCCTGCAAGTAACAGCCCTTGGCAGGTAGCATACTTACACTTTGCTCAGGGCATTCTAATCTGTGTGCTTATTTATTCCTTGCAACCGCTCTAAGAGGTAGGCAGGGCACCTTTTATCATCCTCCATTTACAGATAAAGATAATGAGCATCACAGAGCTTGAGTGAGGTGCCCAAGGCCACAGACAAAGTGGTAGAGCCAGAATTCGAATCGTGGTTGGGCTGACTCTAAGTGCAGTGCTTGTTTTACTATTTTTTACTGTTCCTCCATTCTGGGCTCTGACCTCGTGTCCCTGAAACATGAAGATCTAGAGCCTACCTTGAGCTCCTGAAAGACCCTCAACACAGAGGGCATCTTTTCTCTAAAGAGAGTGAAACACTCTGCCAAGAGGCACAGGTGATGAATGAGCTTTTAGAGCAGCGATTCCAGGGCCTCCCCTGTGGCTGTCAGCTCGACCTCGGGCTCTCGGCCTCTCGCCCGTCCTGTCCACAGTCAGGGAGGAGCCTGCCCTGGGGTCACCTTATTCCCAGGGCTCCCCGAGGCTGGCTGGACTGGGACCCAGAGTGAGGAAAGCCCAGCCCAAGAAAAAAGGATGGGCAGTTGCTTTCAGTTGAAAACCAGAAAGAAATCCCAGTCTCACTGCTTTATTTTGGTTTAAAAATCAAGTCTTGTGACAATGGAAACTTCTTCCCAGTTGTCCTCTCCGCTGGGCCCATGTCGACAGAAGACAGACTTGCTAATTCTGGCTGGGGTTTTTCCCTGCCTGAGCTGTTTTTCTCTTTTATCTTCATCAATTGAAGAGAGCTGCTCTGCCTTTCAAACTGTCGGAAGGTATCTGGGGTTTTGTGTTTTTTTTTTTTTTTCTTTCACATAATTCTGTAGGTCTTTTCCCAGATATGTATTTTCTCTCAAACTAACTTCTAACTTGTTGAAGTTTCCGCCCATGTGACTTCCAGTGTGAGTTACCAGAAACCACAAGAGAGAGAGTGCGCGCAAGCCCCGAAGAGAGCGACATGTCCCTGTGGGGAGCAGTCCCCCTGCACCCCAGAGCAAGGAGGACGCAGGGGTCGGAGGTGGCTGCAGGCCAGGCAGAGGAGGCAGCTGTGGAGGGTGGTGGGCTGGGGGCCCAGGAACAGTCAGAAAGGAAGGCCAGCTGGTGACAAGAGAGCCCAGAGGTGCCTGGGGCTGTGTGTGCGAGCCCGGAAGATTTCAGCCATGCCTCACAGCTCCGACAGCAGTGACTCCAGCTTCAGCCGCTCTCCCCCTCCTGGCAAACAGGTAGAGTCCTCCTTTCTCTCTCTCACACCTTCTGATTCTTCTAGGGGAGCAGGAAGAGTGGCAGGCTTCCTTGTCCTGCCCAGAGAGCTGAGAGCGAGGAAGTGGCTTGTGGCATGAGCGTGCTATTAGACTGAAGACATGGCATTTGCAATGAAGCTGTGCATGTTGGCGGAGACCCTCCTCCTTCCCCCCATTCTGCCAAAGCCCTTTTCCTGTCCACCCGCAATGGTGCCCATCGCCTCTGCCTCACCAGGCTTCCCAGCCCGTGGAGCTTTCTAGGAAGCAAAGAGGAGGATGACCATCAAAGACCCAGAGGAAAGGGTCGCCTGTTCTCCAAGGCAGTAGAAACGTGAGAGGAGGAGTTTTCAAGTGGGCTGCCGGCAAACACAACCCAAATCCTAGATATGTAGTTTCCCGAGAGAGCCAGCAGGGCAGGAGAGAAAAGGGGTCAGGGAAAAGTTTAAAAAAAAAAAAAAAAAAAAAGGTAAGTTAGCAAGTGCAAGTTAGAAGGAGGAAAGGAAGAGGAAGACCCCGGCTAGCACAGAAGGTGCTGTCTGCCGGGGCACTGCCTCCGTTGCTAGCACAGCCAGCGAGGAAGGATGCTAGAGCAGAGGCCAGTACCTCTTTCCCCTGTGGCATCTGGACAGGAGGAAGGAAATAATTGAGAAGGTGGCTGTGGAAACGTGTTAGAAACATTTGCTAGCAGTTTATCTCAGCTCTAGGGAAACCGGGGAGATTGAGGTAGGAATTCTGGAGGCATTGGAAGTCTAGATTTTGATTTCCAAGTCAAAAGGTTTTAGCTTCAGGGTTGTCAAGAAATGGAGCACCTGACCACCTCCGCTTCTGGGCCTTTCTCTTCACCACACTCTTGATATTCCTTGCTGTAGGGAGTCCTATTCTTTCTCACCCAATATAATCAGTGGACTAAAATCTTCTCCACCTTTGTGGCTTAAAAACTGCATGCTTTCCTTAGCACAGATATCCAGGAGGGCTTTCAAAATGCTGCAGCCAAAATAAAAGTATATAAGCATCTGATGTAGCATCTACCATGAGCAGTTAACAACAGAGCAGCAGGTTGGAAGAGCCCGAGTGGAGACCTCTAGAGGGCAAGCATCTAGTCCCCTGCCCAAGATGGTATCAGAGTGGCTCTGACTGCCTGGAAGTTTGTGCACTTCTTAGGAAGGAAATTACTCATGGCTTCCATGGTAACCTGGTGCCCCATCCCCCTCAGAGGAAGAGCACTTCCTCCCTATCTAACCCAATGCCATCCTTCTGCAATGTCCTGGAAGTGCAGGACACGTTGGTGAGACATATGCTTGATGAGCCCGGAGCCTTGCCCTAGGATCTGTCCCCTCTAGCCTGTGGGGCACGTGAGAGGGAACAGGGCAGGAGTTGCAGAAGTGTTTTATGCAAATACCTACACTTATCCGGCAGCATCTGGGGGAGAGCTGGAGCTAACCTCTGCCCAAGTAGAGGACATGCGCATCCCTGGGGTGTAATTAGAGAACATCCAAAGGGCCCCCATCCTCCCAAGCACCCATCCACTACCCGCCACATCCAAGCCACCTCCGTCATTAACATTGTTCTTCTTGGCATCTGGTTTTTATTAGGTGGTGTGCTCGGGGGCTGTCAAAGGTGGCTGAGCACAAGGAAGTGAGCGAAGGGGAAGAGGAGGCAGATCTGGAAGGGCCCTGAGCTCAGAATGCAGCAGCAGACCACATGGGGTACAATGCTGCGATTCGGCTAGTGAGGGGGGGAACTTGGAAAGGCATCAGACTTGGCACAGGTGATGTAACACTCCCAGTGACTGTGAGCCTCTGGGAAAGCTCTTAGGGCCTCAGTTTCCTCCCATATAAAATGGAAATAAAGACACCAACATCACAGCACTAGGGAATTCAACAAGAGCACCTCTGAAAGAGCAGTTGCACAGAGGTTGGCAAATAGCAGTTGCTCAACAAAGTTTTGAGAAAAAGAAAACAGCTAAAAGAACAGCAGGAAGATTCTAGGCCAAAAAGTGACAGGGTAAGGGTGGAGCAGCCCTGAGGAAGAGAGGTGATAAAACACACTTCATCGCCTTAACCATTTTTGCTGAATGCAGCCCTATTGAGGCTTCAAGATATCTTGTCTTTTTCCTGTAGCTTTTGGTCAAAAAAAGTCCTAGAGACCTGAGGACATGTAACAGGGCATGGGGGACAGCTCTCCTTGGGGTGCAGGCTTTTGGTAAATAGGGTGAAGCCAGGGAAGGATGGGTAGATGGATACCACACACCACGAGAGTCTGCTTCAACTCAGAAGGGAGGAGCAGACGTGCCTAACTCTCATCGTCTCTGCTTCCCAGGACTCATCCGATGATGTGAGAAAAGTTCAGAGAAGAGAGAAAAATCGCATTGCCGCCCAGAAGAGCCGACAGAGGCAGACACAGAAAGCCGACACCCTGCACTTGGTGAGTGTTCAGATCTTTCTTCACGCTCTTGAGCCTTAGGCTTTGTTCCCCACCATCCGGGGACCCTTGGACCACAGCTTTGATTCTGGCTGCGTGGGGATGTGGTGGGTGGGGAGCGGAGGGTGAGGGCTGTGGGGTGAAGTGGGGTGAGGAGGCTCTCCTCTGAGAGCATTAAAGATGTTCTGCAGGCCGGGCACGGTGGCTCACGCCTGTAACCCTAGCACTCTGGGAGGCCAAGGCAGGAGGATCGCTTGAGCTCAGAAGTTTGAGACCAGCCTGAGCAACAGCAAGACTGCATCTCTACTAAAAATAGAAAGAAATGATCTGTACTGCTAAAATTATATATATAGAAAAAAATAAGCTGGGCATGGTGGCGCATGCCTGTAGTCCCAGCTACTCAGGAGGCTGAGGCAGGAGGATTGCTTGAGCCCTGGAGTTTGAGGTTGCTGTGAGCTAGGCTGACACCACAGCACTCTAGTCTGGGCAACAGAGCGAGACTCTGTCTCAAAAAAAAAAAAAAAAAAAAGAATGTTCTGCAGCAGGGAATGGGCCAGAAGCCCGAACAGTGAAATAAGCCTTTCTACCCTGGCAAGACTCAAAGGCTGGATGGGTTGAGTGTGGGAAGCCCAGAGGCTGAGCGGAAGGCAGAGCCACCTGCTCAGGGATACGGCAGCTGGAGAGAGCTCTATCCTTTACAAGCCATTGAGAACAGAAGGCAGGACTGTCTTTGGAGGACTTTAGAAGGCCTTAAGTGCTTTGGGGAACCCATTATCTTGCAGTGATAGGGTCACACATAGTCTCATCCCTTGGACAGACAGCTGTGCAGCCATCCAAATCTCCCTGCCCTGGTGACAAGGAGGTCTTCAGGGCGCTACATCTTAATACACTTTTCTGAGCATCATTAAAGATTTTTTTTTGAGTCAAGGTCTCCCTCAGTCACCCAGGCTACAGTGCAGTGGTGTCATCATAGCTCACTGCAACCTCAAATTCTTAGGCTCAAGTGATTCTTCTGCCTCAGCTTCCCGAGTAGCTGGGGCTATAGGTGCACACCACCACACCCAGCTAATTTTTCTATTTTTAGTAGAGACGGGGTCTCGCTCTTGCTCAGGCTGGTCTTGAACTCCTGACCTCAAGCTTTCCTCCGGCCTTGGCCTCTCAGAGTGCTAGGATTATAGGCGTGAGCCACTGTGCCTGGCCTCACTAAAGTTTTATTTTGAAATTTTTGTCTCTAATGATATCCCCCAAGAAGTCTGTGAAAGATGCAATTTCAAGTGCACTGATGTGGGATGGTTGTCATCCTGGTTGAGTTGCCTCTAGTCCCAAGTTTTGTAGAGAAAGCCTTGACCCCTGGCTTGAGCAGGCCAGGGGCCTTGGGCAGTGCTGAATTGCAGTTCTGCTGGTGGCCCAGGGCCCTAGGCAGTGTTTCTGGGTTCTGGCTGTGAGCTTCATAAAGCAAGGCTTCCTCTTCGTCTCTTACCTCATCATCACACCTCTCCTCACGCTGCCCCTAATTTGCTTCTTGTTCAACCAACTCTTACTTCACTGGTTCCTTCCTATTCCATCCCCTCTTCCCTTCTTCTAGCAACCAAAGGTGGGGAACTGCAGCTTTGGATCCACATGTGGCCTTCTGTATCCTTGAATGCAGTCTTTTGACTGAATCCAAATTTTAAAGAACAAATCCTAATAAAGGGATTGTTCTGTGAAGTTTGGATTCGGTTGAGAGGCTGCACTTGGGGATCTGGAGGGCCACACATGGCCTTGAGGTAATCCTGTCCTTCCTCCTGAAGCCACCTGACAGTAAATACCTCCTAGAGACAGTGTGTGTAAAGAGCTCAACACGGTGCCTGGCATATGATAAATGTCTGGATTTATTACCATAAAAAATTATACTCAAAAAATTTAAATATTCCCAAACCTCTAATATCCTAGTGATTTCTTTCAATGGAAAAAGCACAATTGGCACCCAAGATGAATAAACTTGTACTGATTTGGACAATTCGCATGGCAACCAGCCAGTTAGTGTAGCTGTTTTAACCTTATCAAGAATAAGCAAGATGTAGTTTTGGGGGGCGGGAAATGGTGCTTCTTTCAGCTTTGTGAGGAAACTGAGAGCAGGCGGCACCATCTCTGATTGGATGCTTGTGTTTTATTTGAAATGTATTCAGCATATCCTCCATTGCACGCTAACATGGTTTTAAGTCCATAAATATTTGTTAAAAGGAAAAAAAGAATGAATGAGCAGCAAGTCTGTGCCAACTGTGACAGACAGTCTAATGTCAAGTTGTGGGTGTCCCTGCTGCTGCTATGTTCTGTGATTTCATTGCTTAGGGGCTCACAACACTCTGGTTTACTTTCTAAACTTGAACATCTATGATTCCTTGTTTTGTCTCTATCAAAGTCTGATTCTGATTCAATATTCTTTAGAGCAAGAGAACAAATAAATGAATAAAAATTTTTAAAAAAACCAAAAATATTCCTTTTGTACAAGTAGACAATGTCCCGAGACTGGCAAACTGCTACAAGTTTTATTATAAGTTTGTAATATTGGTTTTTTTTTAAGCGGAAAGTTTAAGTAAGCTCGGTAGCTCAGCAGGCAGGGCAGGGTTTGATTCCCAACTCTGCCGCTTACTATCCATGCGACTGACCTCAGAAATGTTCTTCGCCTCCCTTAAGCCTTGTCTAGAACATGGAAGCTGACAGTAAATACCTCATGGAGACAGTGCGTGTAAAGAGCTCGACACAGTGCCTGGCATACAATAAATGTTTGGATTTATTGCATACCCCCAAAAATTAAGCATAATAAGAGTAATAGTTATTATAAGAAGCAAAATAAATAACCACAAAGATTGCACACATGCACACATACACACACGTATATTTAATCACAGAATCCTGAGGTTGAAAGATTTCATCAAGGCTAAAAGGTTCAGACACACAACGCCCCCAGCAAATGACCCCAATGTACGCCTAGTCACTCTAGTGATGGGGACCTCCCTCCCTCCGCACATACGAACAGAAGACTCTTCCCCATCTTAAGCTGCACTCCTGTCTCCCTGTAAATTCAACCCACTGGTCTTTGTCCAACCCCTTGGGGACGTTTCAATGCGGGTGACATATATGTCCCTTTGCTGCAGCAAGGTTTTCAACTCCAGCTCAGTGGTCTCTCTCTGTAAGATGAAAGTCAGAACCAAAAGATTTGGCCCGTCTGTTGACACTAGTCATGACTATATTGCAATCATCTCTGGAGCTTGGGGGTCCTTGGAGCCCCCAGTCATGTAGTGAACATGTCCACACTCACAGCCCAGCCTCAGTCTCTAAAACATTCCTATGTTCCCCGACTCCTCCAGCCTCCTTTCTTTTGAGCACCACAGCAATCAACTTTCCTTCTTGCCGGGTGAGCGGTCCCGTCGGTGTGGACCCAGTGGCAAGCCCGTGGACCGCTGTCAATGCAACTTCTGCTTCTCGGCTTCAGATAGAAGCTTTTGGCAGCACCGTGTCAATCTGCCACCATCAAACAGAGGGTTTGGCTGTGGTTTGAAATCTTCATTTTCTCTCAGATGACAGCCACCCATCTTCTCTGTCCATCAGCCTCTTAATTATGTCTGTGATTCAGGTAGAAACTCAGCTGGTTTACCCCCAGTGTCTTTCGGCTCAGTGCTTGGGTTGCCCTTGCCTCCTCTTTGTGCTTGGCTCCAGATGCAGACGTTCTGGAACCATTCTCCGGCCCCCAGACATCGTCACAGGACTCATCTACCAATACCTTACACACCAGGGTGTAGGAGCCAGATATTGAAAGTACAGTATCAAATTAGGACCACAGTCAGGTTAGGGTTCCAGCCTCATACATACTGGGGTAATATTTTAACCATTTCTTGGTTTCAACTTTTGTCAGTATTATCTACCTTAAAATACCAAAACAATTATCTTGTTTCTCCAGCACGAGTGGGGTATGCTCACTATTTAATATTTTCAGTATCTGTCCTATAAATGGCTTACATCAAGACACTATGCATTGGCCGGGCGTGGTGGCTCTCGCCTGTAATCCTGGCACTCTGGGAGGCTGAGGCGGGAGGATCGTTTGAGCTCAGGAGTTCGAGACCAGCCTGAGCAAGAGCGAGACCCCGTCTCTACCAAAAATAGAAAGAAATTATATGGACAGCTAAAAATATATATAGAAAAAATTAGCCGCGCATGGTGGCGCATGCCTGTAGTCCCAGCTACTCGGGAGGCTGAGGCAGAAGGATCGCTTAAGCCCAGGAGTTTGAGGTTGCTGTGAGCTAGGCTGACGCCACGGCACTCTAGCCCGGGCAACAGAGTGAGACTCTGTCTCAAAAAAAAAAAAAAAGAAAGAAAGAAAAAGACACTATGCATTGATTGCTTTTAAAATGACAAAGTACAGAAAGAGCGTCTTTTCATGATTGTGTTCTCACACCCCCAGCATTGACTACCCCTGACATAAAATGGATCCGATGATTCTTTTCATAATTGTGACATCAACAAACAGAAGCCGCATTTTGTTTTAATTCTCCTGTGGTTGAACATCTCACACAAGCACCTATTGCACTTAGTTACTTTTCTGCAGACTATAGGGTCCATTAGGTATAGCACAGGCACTGATTAAAAATGAGAAAGGCAGCCAGACACAGTGGCTCACACCTGTAATCCTAGCACTATGGGAGGCCCAGGCGGGAGGATCACCTAAGGTCAAGAGTTCAAGACCAGCCTGAGCAAGAATGAGACCCTGTCTCTACTAAAAATAGAAAAATTAGCCAGGTGTGGTGTGCGCGCCTGTAGTCCCAGCTACTCGGGAGGCTGAGACAGGAGGATTGCTTGAGCCCAGGAATTTGAGGTTGCAGTGAGCTATGATGATGCCACTGCACTCTTCCCATGGCAACAGAGCAAAACTCTGTCTCAAAAAAAAAAAAAAAAAGAGAGAGAAAGGCAGAACTTGACCAGTTAGTATCTAAAAGATATCAGTAATTAATAAGTGGGTCCAAGATAATCAGCTGAAAAACTATAATAAATAATAAGAGAGGGAATGCAGCTTCCAAAAATAATACAAAAAGTAAAAACTTACCCATATGTAAACAATAACCAATTGGAAAATTTAGTAGAAGAGAGATTTCACTTATAATATCAACAACAACAACAAATAGAAGGAAGGAATAAATTTAACAAAAAGTACGAAGTATGAAGGTTTTTTCTTTAGAAAAAATCTTTAAAGTTATCCTAAATGTCTTTTTAAAAGATTCGAATAATTAAAAAGGTATACCTTATGTAAAGATAGCAATTTTCCTTAAATTTGTAAATTTAGTGGGATCCCAGTAAAAACCCAAATAGAGTTTTGTGGGATTTGGGAGTGAACTAGATTAGCTACTCCAAGTTTCCAGTGAAAAAGAACCATGTGAAAATTGCCAGGAGAATTCTAAAGAAGAAAAGTAATGAAAAAAGATTAGCTGACCAAGATATTAAAGTGAACTACAAACATAGAAATCAAAACCACGTGGAAAAGACAGAATATTGAGCAGGGCAGAATATAGAAACAGACCCAAGAACAAATACAAATTTTAAGACCCAGTCTGTCAATTCCTAAGACATAAGTACAAATACAAAGGGACCAGGATGGCATTTCAAACCAGTGAGAAAAAGCTGAATTATTCAGTAAATGGAGTTGAGACAACGGGCTAGTCACTTGGGAAAAAAAAAAAAAAAAGGAAATGCTGGTTCCTTCATTTCTTATACAACACACATACATAGAATAAAGGTAAAATTTTTTAAAAGAGGAAACTAAAGAAATTGGAAAAAAAAATGAACACTCAAAAATTTATCTTGGAATGAAGAATTATTTTCCAAATAAATGCAAAACCCTGAAACCATAAAGGAAAATATTGATATACATAAAAAGTGAAAATTCCTGTATAGATCAAAACATTATCTGCAAATAAGAAACTAGGGAAAAATGTTTGTAACACATATGTCCAAAAAAGTCATGTTTACTTAATATATGAGAGCTCTTATGAATAGGAAATGATTAACAACCCGAAAGAAAAATTAACAATGATTATGAATAGGCAATTTACAGAAACAGATAAGTAAATGGCAAATAAATATGTGAAAAAATGTGAGATCTCACTTAGTTAGGAAAATGCCAGCTAACGTAACCGTGAGATTGGCAAAGATAAAAAACGTTGCTAGTACACAATGCTGCCAAGGCGATGGAGAAGCAGATACCATCACATGTGGCTAGAAGGCGTATAGTCAGTACGACCCCATTAGAGGGCAATTTGATCATGTCCATCCAAAGTATAAGTGCACATACCCTGTGATTCAGCAATTTGACATCAAGGAGTCTATTCACAAATATATCCACAGATTATACAATTCTGTACATGTAAAGATAATCATTACCGCATGGTTTCTTATAAGAAAGATTGAAAACAAGCTAAATATCCATCAATAAGGGAGTGATCGAATAAATTATAGTTTGTTCATTCAATGGAATACTATGGAGGTATTAAAATAATGAGTGATATCTGAATGTGCTAATCTGAAAAGATTATCATGTTTCTGTCCTCTTAAGTGTATGAATGTGGTACACAGTTTGCCCCCATCTGTGCTTTTAATAAAAAGAAAGAGATACATATATATATGTATGTGTAAGTATAAAAATTTTCAAATATATTACCGAAAAAATCTTAGTGATATTTATTTCTGAAAAGTGGGACTAAAGATCTAAAGCAGGAGAGAGAGACTTTGCATTTTTTACCTTTTTTATATAGTTTTGGGATTTTTTTAATCACGTGCTTTAATTTCTATATTATAGATATCAAAATTCTCAACATTGATCATTACTCCATATGCATTAGGATGATTTCTTTTCTAATTCTGATATCAAACATTGAACGGTTTTCCATTGTGATATTTTATCCCTTGAACAACCTGCGTAAATATCTCAGACCTTTGGGAGAACCAACTCTCTGTTGGGATTTGGGTTATCCTAAGGACCACAGTACTAGCTGCGCCACTATAGGGGTGGCAAATCAGTTTCCTTTGTGTAGCCATCCTGGTTGACTGTAGTGGCTCTCCGGTGCTTTGCAGCAGGAAGCATTCTGAGTCAATGTCCAGGGTCAGTGGAAAAGAGGATTGACACCAATGAAGAAGCCTTGTTCCTGGAAAGGCTAAGAGCAGAGGATATGTGGGAGCAGAAGGCAATGTTAGCTCAGAGCCGAGCTGTTGACAAGTCAGATCTGACCTCCAGAATGGAACTGGATGCAGGTTAGGGTCACAGGGCCAAACCTGGAAGCTGGAGATTTAGGTGCTCCCTCAGATGGGAGTGCGCCAGGTGCTTGCCTGGGGCTGGCTCCTGGAGGAGTCTTGCACCAGTTTAAGAAAAGAGAAAGGTTTACAGGTTCCAGGGTCTGGGTTTAATGTCATATATGACAGAAAAGTCATGAGTTTAACTTATGCATTAAATGAAGCTTTGAGCTAATGCTGTGAGATATAAGGTATTTATAACAGAAGGAAAATTGAGTAGGAGAGGACAAGAGCCTTGTCAAAGATGTTAGCCTCTGGGGCCTCCTTAGAATAGCACGATTGCTCTTGGCCTTCTGGGGAGGCCTGGGAGAGAAGGCTGCTTCTGGTCCTATTTCACTCCGTTAGTTGTTTTGCTCTCTTTGGGAGACTATGCCATAATGTTTTTTGGCATAGAGAAGTCATAGGTCAATAAAACACACCCAAAAAATGTTTTGGCTTTATACACCCTTAAAAAGTTCAATGTAAAAATCAGT
Organism: Varecia variegata; assembly: GCA_028533085.1. Classification (NCBI taxonomy): domain Eukaryota; kingdom Metazoa; phylum Chordata; class Mammalia; order Primates; family Lemuridae; genus Varecia; species Varecia variegata. The sequence continues at coordinate 21,135,832 of CM052442.1, read as the reverse complement.
GAACCATCTATAGAAAAGAGACACATTTCTTGCGCTTCTCTTGCTATGAACTTCTTTTTAAACACATGAACACATGACTATGTATTAGCCATTTTGTGGTAAGTGCTCTACCCTCAGTCTCCCATTTAATCTGCATAAAAACCTTATTATGTAAGGTTGAGTATCTTGTCCAAGGTTATGTAGCTTGTAACTAGGTCTGACTTAAGATCTTTCTTCAAACCCTCATGAAGATGTATTCATCTTCCTTTACCTGTATCTTCCTTGAATCTCCTCTTGAATTTATTTTTTTGTTTCTTAAGCAACAGCCTCCAAAATTCACCTTTTCCTGATCCATTATTTGGCTTGGTCAAGAAAGTAAAGACATCTTTATACGATATATCAATTGAAACCTTTTTTGAGATGACTATGTAGCAATAAATACTAACATCTTACATGAGAATAACCTTTGATACAACAATTCCACTTACAAGAGTTTGATGAAAAAATAATTTACAATTCATCATTATTTGCAAATAGTAAACACCTTGTCAATGCTATAAGATTGGACAGGTGGCTAACAACGGGATTTAGCATATTATGATACATCCATATAATAAAATTTTATGCTGGCACTTAAAAAGACTATGTAGATCTGTGTTTATCGACATAGAAAGATGTCAATGATATAGCATTGAATGAAAAAGGCAAATTACAAAGAGTATGCAGCGTGTAATTCCGTTAATGTAAAATGTGTGGGTTTTGAGCATGGTTGCATGCATAAAGAGATGTCTGGAAGGATATTCTCCAAAATACTAATAGTGGTTATTTCTGAGTGATTGAGTCTGGGTAGTTTACCTTACTCCTAGTACTTTTCTGCATTTTTGTATTGTGATAAATGTGTGCCTTTTAAAAAATCAGAACACAAAATTAGGCTATTTTCATTTGGGGAGGAAAAGCATGTCAAGGCAATCCACCACCCCTAACTGCTTGTCTTACTGATGAGGATGGGTCAGTGTGATTACATTTAGGAAGCATTTTGGAAAGGAGGCCAACACCACACTGGTCTTGACACTGCAAATAATGACTGTCTAAATAGGATTATAGGCCCCAGGTCACAAACTGACAGCTGCCCGGTCATCAGACATCTTCATGGAGCCAGGCTTGGCAGCACCCAAACTTCCTTCTCTTGAGAAGAATTCGAGAGTCTTGCCCAAGAGACCCTGTCCAAGCTGCTCAGAGGTTTTCTTAGTCTCCTCTGTCGAACTCAGTCGGGTCCCCTGCTTTCTGGGAAGGTGAGATGGGTGCACAAGACCAAATTGTGGGAAATCTGTAGAAGGTTCCACCGTGGGTCCATGTGCTGGCTTGTGGAGGGAATAACAATAATCATGGTCATACCACCTTGTTTATAGAATCACAGAACTAAAAGGGAACTCAGAGATCTTCCAGGCCAACCTGCTGTGTTACCGATGAAGACACATGTCTCTCTCAAAGACAACCAAGAACACAAACCTCTTGCATGCCCACCTGTCTGCCTTTGTTTTGTGCCACTTTGCTGAATAGAGCTTTGCTACTTGGGTGGTGGTGTTCAATATGGCCCTTTGCAAAGGATAAGCCAAACCACTAAGCAGAACCCTTGAACAAGCAGACACTCCTCAGCTCCAGAACAACACAAGCCTACCACAAAAGACCATAAAGAGTGAGTCCCAGGTTGACAGGAGCCAAAGTTCAAATGTTCCTTTATTTAAAAGAGAATTTAAAGTTATAATCCTAAATTAAAAGGGACAATGATATATTGAGGAAAATATTTCCATCAAATGAAATAAATGAAGGTTTAATATTAATCCCACAGAAAATACATCTTTTTAAAGAAAAACATCAAGATCCAATAGATAAGTGGGCAGAGACTATGAACAGAAAGCTTACATAATATTTTTCCTACCGAAATGAAAATACCCTAATTTCCTATTCTGATTATGAAAACGATACACACTCAGGCAGGGTTTCTCAGCCTCAGCGCTATTGACATTTTGAGTCCGATAATTCTTTGTTGTGGGGCGTTGCCCTGTGCATTGTAAAATGTAAAATGTACCCACTAGATGCCAGTTGCCAGTAGAACACCCTCCCCTCACCCCAGTTGTGACAACCAAAAATATTTCCAGAACTTTCCAAACATGCCCTGGAGGATGAAATGACTCCTGGTTGAGAATGCTACACGAAGGAGACAGACACACAGAAAGTTTTCTTTCTCCTTAATAATTAACAACTTATAACATTAAAATGAAATTAAGAAACCTTCATAAATCTAGTTGGCAAAAAAAAAGAAATGATCTAAAATTATAATACCTAAATGCCAGTGAGGTTGTAGTAAAATTGATAGTTACATTCACTACTGGTGACATTGTATACTTTATACAATCCTTTTACAGCAATGCTTACCAGAAACTGGAAGGTTGATTGTGCCCTTTGCCCCATTAATCTCTCTCCTAGGAATTTATCCTAGGAAATCATTGAACAAGATGTTAATTCTTGCGTTATTTATAATAGCAACATTTTGATAGCTGCCAAAGTGTCCAACATTAGAACACCATTTTAAGTAAACAGTGGATCATCAATTCGATGATGTAGCCATTAAAAATAATAATTATGATGACTGTGTAGATGGGACAGGTTATAACAGAAAGCAAAATACAAATTATAAGGGTACTGTGGCTAAGATTGTCCATGTTTGTTTAAAAGGGTGAGATGGCAATATGTACAAATGAAAACAGTTGTGCTAGGGGACTAGGATCATAGGTGTTCTTAATTGGTTTTGAATATTTTTAATGTCATTATGATAAATATTATTTATTAAAAAAAAGAAGAAAATTGACAAACAGCTGAGGAAACTCCAGAGGAAATCGAGTACAAGTATAGAGAGGATATCAATGAGCTAGAATTTGGGGGTCAGGTTTTGGTAGGAGACTTTGTAATTTGTACTCCAAACAGGAACACTTTTGAGAGTGAAAGGTGGCACGAATAAATATTACACCAAGACAACAAGTGTGAACCAGGATAGTCCCAGTAAATATCTGATCACCCTAGACTTAGGGGAAACCAAGGAAGGTGACTTTGAGCTCTTATGAAAACTCAAAAGAAGTGATAAAGTTCAGAGCCAAGCAGAGGGGACTGGATTCCTAGGGCCAAAATGAAGTTTCTTTCAACTGAGGACCCTATAACTAAAATATTTTCTGGGTACAAGAATATGCCTCATTGTTAAGAGAATGGGGTGACAGAAAATTATAAAAGCAAAGGTGATATTCCCAGTACTAGGGCTAATATCAGCAGAAATGATTCACCCACTCAGCAAGTATTTGTTAGCCAAGTACCATTTGTTCTAGACACTAAGAGCAGTGGCAAGAAAGACCATGTGCCTGATTTCCTGGACCTTACATTCAGTTGGAAGTCAGACTGGAAAAAAGACAAATAAACACGCTAATCAGGTGACGTCTACTTAGTAGACTCCTTCTTCATGAGCACGTCTCAGATTTTGGTAAATTATTGCAGATTCCAAGTTGGCAATCAAGCAACATGCTTTGATTGAACAATTTACTATGTGCCAGGCACTGTCTTTGTCACTGAGGACAAAATAGTGAAGGCAATAATAGCACCTGCCTTCACCGAGCTCAACAACCCAAAGGGTAACTGGTTTGATAAAATTATAATTAATGAGAGTTGAATAGATCCACTACCTCTTGCCTTTCCATCTCAGCCGGGGTTGAGAATGAGGAGCCATGACACTTTAAGGCTAGCAGGTGCACACAGTAGAATGGGTGGAGTGAGTTTGGGCCAATTATGTGGGTATATACCCAGATACTCTGTCCCAGATACAGTGGCCCCACAGCTTAGAACAAAACAAAGCAAACAACTCAAACCTTTGCTTTGATGGCAATTATTAGTTGTTTTGTTGTTTGTTTTCAAAATTGGGCTTGCCAGTGATAACCTAACTGGAAGTATCAGTCAAGACTGCATTCAGCTACAAGTAATAGACAAGTCATCAACCAGAGGCGTGAACGAGTCACGGTTTATTTTTCTCAAATAACAAGACGATTGGAAGTGGAGAGATGAGGCTAGAGCAAGGAAGAACCGAGTTCCTCCATTCTGCGTGGCATCCGCAGTATGCGGTTGTCATCTCCAGGCGGCAAGATGGCTGCGACCCTCTGGGCATCAGTCCTCGTGGAGGGAGGGTGGCGTTTAAGCTCAGCCTCCCCCTCTCTCTGCAATCTCACCCCCCATGTACTTCTGTTTACAACTCTTTGGTCAGAATCCTGTCACACGGCTACCCTCAGTTGCATCGTAAGCTGGGTTTTTGAGCAATTCTGTCCCCGTCTCTCTGGAGGAAGGCAGGGAGAGGCAGTTTGGGATGGATGCTGAGTGAACCCACCTACAGTGTTTCTCACAGTTGAGGTCAATGAAATTGCAGTCTTGGAAGCCAAGGAGCAGGTGACAGGACTTGAGGGCATGGCTGATGTGGCCAAACATCGGTCGATGACAAATGTGCTTAGGGCCCTAAAGCTACAGCTCTAAACATGAAAGTGAAGATTTCTCCAGAATCAGATGCTTACATTATTCTGTGCAAAGACCTGTGGTTTGGTAATTCCTCTTCTCGCCTCATAGGGTGAGGGGCGGGAGTTGGGGTCAATTTCCCCAGGAATGGTGGGAGATGTGGGCATAGACCCTCCCACTGCTTGGGAAGGGTTCTGCCTTTCAGCTGGACCCCTGTCCACGAGGGGCGGGCTCCAGCCTCTATCCGAATGTCATGTGCAAGGACTGGGGACTGACAGAGATTGAATGTGTAGCTGGGTTTGAGGGATCAGCTTTGAGCATCACTCTCTTATTTAAGTGTGGGCGGGAACTCAAAGGTCACCCCACCAATAATTGACTGCACGTTCTGCCGAGGAGGAAACACACAGGGACTGTTTTCACCCTTCTAGAAATTGTGATTAGAAATTGTGAGGAGAAGGTCAAGACTCTAAACTAGAGCTGGCAGAGAGGACCAAGCCCTGCTCAGAATGCCTGGGAAGTCCCTGCCAGAACCTCGGGCCGGGGCCTGGCTAGAAAATACCAGCCTGTCCTTGGTCCTCGTCCCAGCTGGCTCCTGGAGGGTGAGGGAAGTGCCTGGGGATCCCCCATCCTTCAAGAGCTGTTTGTGCGACCCCTCCTCGGCCCCTCCAGGAGGGGGTTTCCCAGAATGTTCCCACACCCACAGGAAGCTTTTTCCTTAGCCACCCCCAGGCTGCTTGTGGTTCATGTTAGAGGCAGCAGCAGGTGACTCCACAGGTGAGGGTGAATTGTGAACGTGAGCATTTGCATTTGCAGGAGGTGGGAAAAGACGGAAGGTGAAATTGGAAAGCCGACAGGGCTGAGGTCTCACGGGAGATAATGATCAAATATCATAAAGTTCAAACCAACTTCAAAGGCAAGAGAGGATAGAGGGCACAGACTCTGAAGCCAGGCTGCCTCAATTCAAGTACTGGTGCTGCGTCTTAGAAGCTGTGTGACCTTGAACAAGTTGCTTAACTTCTCTGTACCTCTGTTTTTCCTCTTCTGTAAAATGGGGCTAATAATATTACCTGCCACACAAGGTTGTTGCAAAGATTAAATAGAATGAAACCATAAAATACTTAATAGAGTGACTGGCACATGGTAGTATTCAATAAATGTTAGTTATTAAGTCAGGCTAGGCTATTCTTTTAAAAATCTGGTTTTCACTAATTTTTCTCATATACATTGAGGCTACACTCCTCTGTTCCCAACACACAAACACACACACACACACACACACACACACACACACACATCCCTTCCCAACAGGAGGGGGTTAGAGGCTTTAGTTTGCTAATATGCTCAGGTAGTCAATATGGAATCCGAAATATTTGGGAGTTAGAGAGGGCTTGGAGATCGTCTAATCCTGTGGTTTCCAACATTAGCTGGTTAGAGCCCCTGGGGAGCCTTTAACAACCCAGTGCCCAGGCTGCACCCCAGACCTACGAACTCAAAATCGGACACCAGCGCTGTTAAACTTCCCGGATCCCAATGTGCGGCTAAGGTTGAAAATCATTGCTTTGGTCCAGTCTTTCTTTCTGTTTGAAAGGGAGGCAACTGGGGCTTATTAGGAAAAGTGAGACACCGAGGGTCACCCAGCCAGGACCAGGACCCAAGTTGCCTGTCCCCACGTACCACTGTGGAGCCCACCACTGTCGTGGGCTCAGGACCTGCCTGGCTCAGCGTCTGCAGGAAGGTCTGGCCTCCCGTCAGCCCGCAGGTGACCGGTCAGGTGACTCCCTTGCAACTCAGCGCAGGAGGCAGATGGCCAGCCTTGTGCTTGGAAGAGGTCACGGCTCTTATATTGTGTTGTGTGTCAGGGTCGCCAAAACCAAGACCCAGCTTTCTCCTGGGAGACCCCCGGGCAGCCGAGGACTTCTTAGTGCTGTCTGGAGACCCTTGCCCGCTCTAGTCTCCAGTCTCTCAGGGGAAGCCGTCGGGTGTGACAGAAGGAGGACAGGGCCCTGAGTCAAGCCCTGCTCTGCGCTACCTGGCTATGTGTCTTTGGATCAACCCCTCCAAGTTTCTGAGCTTCTGAGAAAACAAGTATCTTGGGGCAGATCCAGTAACACAGCTGCCCACAGCTGGTGGTCATTTTGTGTGTAGGTGGGGTAGGTGTGTCCCAGGGTCTCGGTGGTCTCCATCTGTGGAGTGGGGGTAATGGAAACGGCTGGCCTGCTGTTTCCCTCTCAGAGGGTGCCTGTGAGGAGCATGATGGACCTACGTGAACTCTGAGAAGTCAAAAGCAGGTGACGTGATGCCCGAACGCAGGCTCACCCGAGACTGTGGCAGAGGACACGCATGGTAGAAATTTCCTTCCCCCTCGCTGAGTTCTAGCTTTCCATCCCCCATGGGGAAGTTAGGGGATGTGACTCTTGTACCTCTGGATAAACGGCTGCTCCCATGGCCACCTTCACCACTCGTCCCTTCAGCCATGTGAGCGGGCATGACTGCCCCAGGAGGACCAGAGTGGACCGTGCAACGCAGGTCGGGGTGTGGAGGGACGAGGCCCTGATCAGCCACTTCCTCCTGCAAGCGAAGTCTGGTAAGCGCCAGGCTGGCTGCAGGGCCCCTGGGCTGGCAGGGCAGGTTTCTGGGGGGCCCTAGCCGGAAGCAGCCTTCCTTCCCAAGGTCACGGGTGGTTGTTTTCTGGTTAGATGCGACAAGCAGCAGTTACGAACTCGGAGAGCTCTGGGATTTGCAAGCAGGGAGGGGGAGGCAGCTAAGAAAGCTAGAGAGAGCTCAGCAGAGCTTGCTTAGGGAGGAAGGAGCCGCTGTCACTTCCCGAAAGCTGGGCCCGCCTCTAGGCGGGGAGAAGGTCAGAGGGTCCAGCCCCTCCCTTCTACCTCGGGGTTTGCCCAGGCACTTCAGAGCGCAGAATTTACGGTAAATGTTGTCACCAGTGGAAACTCTCAGAGGGGGCGAGGAAAAGGGCCAGAGGATGGGGCCAGGACTCCCGGCCCCCAGTTCCCGTCTTACCAACACCCCCCCCCCC
>CM052442.1:21092218-21127777 GCA_028533085.1 Varecia variegata | reverse complement strand
GGCTAATTTTTTCTATATATATATTTTAGTTGGCCAGATAATTTCTTTCTATTTTTAGTAGAGACGGGGGTCTCGCTTTTGCTCAGGCTGGTCTCGAACTCCTGACCTCGAGCGATCCACCCGCCTCGGCCTCCCAGAGTGCTAGGATTACAGGCGTGAGCCACCGCGCCCGGCCTAGGGCAGATTTTAAATGTCAAGTTAACTTCCATCTACTCACCACCCACCATATTTTTGGGTCACTTTCATCTTGCCAGCAATTGATGTCATCAGTCAGTCAGTCAACAAACATTTAGTTCATACTATGTGCCAGGCAGTAAGCCAGGCACTTAACAAATAGGCACTTAATAAGTGCTTGAATAATTAAAACAAATTTAATATCATACTTAGCGTTTTCAAACTTGCCTGATCATTAGAATGACCTGGGATACTTATTAAAAATTCCCACAGACTTCATGACTTCACCCCCACTAAATCCTAAACCCACTGAGTTCAAATCTCTATATTTTAGGAAGGGCCTGAAATTATATTTCTAACAAGCCTTAAAATTAATTCTAATGATATGGCAAGTGTGGGAAATGTTGACCCAAACCAAATAGAACTAGAAATATAAGACCTGGCCTCCAAATATTAGGTTGCTTTTTGAACTGAAATATAAGTTATTTGCATCTGCAATGTCATCTACCTTTCCTCTGTGAGTACCAATGCTTAGCAGAGAAGCTCTGTCTCATTGAGTCAAGGAATGTGAACCTAAAAAGTCACATCAGAATTGCAATTCTCCTAGGCTTCCTGAAGATGGGATTATTTTTCAGTAAATGTTAATGCCCAGAGCGTAATTGTTGATTAATTAATAATGTGATCAGGAAACAGCACTCTTTACCCTGGGCTTTCCTGATTAGCATGTATTTGATGGTTCCCACAAGCAACAGGGAAAAGGTGTTCCTGGGCTTGGGACACACCCAGAGTATTGAAAAACCCGCCCTCGGGTGGGCAGAATGGGGTGGAATTCTGCCCACCCGAGAACACTGTAGCAGACTTTGATTATTTAATGTTTATAAAGACCCGAGTATCCTAGAATCAGAGTGGACTCTAGTTGTAAGACCAAACGCAAATGCTAGGTGCATTTGGAGAACACATGCATAACAGAGTGGAAAGCAGTGAAATTGGTATAAGATGTTCTCACAATCTGCTTTCCACGTCCTTAGTCTCTGGTCTGCCAGCCACTTTCCCTTGGCATATACACTGGCCACTCCCCACCGGCAGACACACCCACAGAGACCCTTGTACACACGCACACATGTACAAAGGAGCACACTCACACATACACCTCTATTAGATTGAACCATATGAAATTGCAATTTTTATAGGTCAAAACAGACACATATGAGTGGTTTCATATGGTTCAACTTAATACCAGGGCACACATGCACACATATGCATGTGCTCACATAGATGCCCATACACACCTACAAACACATACACACATGTGCACACGTTCACATACGCGGAAGATTCTCTGATGCCCTTCTCCATGGCTGTGCTGGTGAAAATCTAATCTGGCCTCCTCCTGCGCCCCTCCCGGCCCCAGCAACCTTGCCGCCTTCCCTGACCTTAATCTCCCATGCCGATCCCTCCCTCTCACAGGAGAGCGAAGACCTGGAGAAGCAGAACGCGGCTCTGCGCAAAGAGATCAAGCAGCTCACGGAGGAGATGAAGTACTTCACGTCGGTGCTGAGCAGCCACGAGCCCCTGTGCTCCGTGCTGGCCGCCAGCACGCCGTCGCCCCCCGAGGTGGTGTACAGCGCCCACGCCTTCCACCAGCCTCACGTCAGCTCCCCGCGCTTCCAGCCCTGAGCTTCCGACGAGGGGAGAGCACAGCCCCCCACCCCGGGTGCCCCGCAGGCCTCAGGCGGGGCACACGGACTGTGGCCAGGTGGCCCCTATCCTTCAGAGCCCTCTGTCCGTCCGGAGACCTGGAGACAGAGGCCTGGACGAGGAATGAACACGAGGACTGTCGCTGCTGGGGGGACGTGGGGCCTCCCAGCAGAGTGGCCGCCAGTGCGTGTCCTGGACCCCCATGTGGGTGGGGGGCCCAATCCAGAGGAGCAGCCAGCACAATTGCCCACGTCCCACGCAGAGAGAGGAGGGCAGGGAAGGGTTATTTTTCTAAATAAATGTTCTAACAGAAACCAGTCTGGCAAGGCACTTTCCCTCTTTCACACTGTCCCTTGAAACTCCGAATTCGGTGAGGTTGGGACCTTCTTTTGTTCTTGGCCTCATCAAGTACCCTCAAAGAGCACTGGAGACCCCGACGACGACTCCTCTTTTCCGTGGTGTGTTACTCTACCTGGGATGCTTTTTCAAAGCGGCTTCCGTCCTCCCCCTAGGCATCTTCGCAGTTGTCCTCCCCAAATTCCTGCACCGAGACTTCCCACCTTCCGTTCCTCGTGCCCCATGCTTCCCAGGTCTCGAGCCGATCGGCCTCTTGTCGGGGGAATGCACCGGGCGAGATGGCCTTGGTGCGGGTAAGTCAGGTTGGCCCTGTCGTCTCCCACTCACACGGCTACACTTCATCCGGCCAGCTGGCTCTGTCCTCACAGCCGAGTCTCGAGGACGCTGTGCACCAGGCCCTGTGCCAGGCGTTTTAGTAGCGCGAAGACAGCGCCTCACGTGGAAGGGGGTGCTCTCCTACTGCTCTCAGGGGGCAGCACGCGGCTTGGGTCCACAGGGCCCTCCTGCCAACGGGTCTGCGTGTCCTGCTAAGGGCTCCACCTCCCTTAAAAGGAACGATAAAGAGTATGTGACCTGGCCTGTGTCCAGGAGGCTCCACGAGCTGCCATTTGAGCCCTCCGAGGGCAACAAGTGGCTCGGGTAACACGGGGGCATCTTCAGTTCAGCAGAGCCTGAAACCAGCCTGCTGCGTCTCCCGCTGCTCCGATGTCCGCCTGTTCCTCTGAGGTCCCCAGGCCGAGTGCCTGCTGGCCTGCTGGCCACAGCCTTGCCCCACCACTGCCCAAGCGCAAAGGCGGCCGCATCCGCAGAGGCTGCAGCAGGGCCTGGCCCCCCACAGCCCCTGCTGAGCCAGCTGGGGACAGAAGTAAGAGAGGATGCTGTGCCAGGCATCAGATTCAGCCCCTGCAGCAGCCACCCTCAGTCTCATCCCTTGGTCCTTCAGAGGGACAGTCACTGCCTGCTGCCTCCCTGGTGGCAGCTCTCTTGGGGTGACAGGGAAGAGAAGAGCAGGTGTCAGTGCCTCCTGAACCTGCCGGCCGGCAGCTCCGGCTGGATTGAGACCAGGTTCCAACTCTGGGCCTCCCCCCTACATGTCTCTCCTACCCGCCTGGGATGATGCCAGTTGGGCTATTGTGATTATTAAACTCCACAGAGGCCTGGAAGAGCTTCATCCCGACACATGTCACCTGACCTCCTATCATGGGAGGAGTCCAACCCAAAGGCCTCCGAGGGGCACATTGTAATGACCCAGGCTCCCACCAGCAAAGCTGTTGTCCATGGATGCCCAAGGTGTGGGTGCTGGGCTGAGCCCCATAATTCAGAGCCTGCAGAGACAGCCCAAAGTGCTGGCATTTCTCCCAGTGCAGAATCTGGAATTTTAACCTTTAGTTCCCCCCCAAAAACCATGGCAAATGGGGCTTCTCTCCCAGTGCAGAGACTCGATATGGACTGCGCAGGTGTGTAGTGAGGAGGACCTCTCTCATCAATTTTCTTCAGGACTGGTTTCTGGTAGCTCGTGTTCTGTCTAGCTCTTTCCCACCCCTCTGTTAACGGGCAGAGCAAATGAAGTCACTTTAGGTGTTGCATGTGTTGAATAGAATCATTAGTCTTAAGATGCAGCACTTTGGCTGGGCATGGTGCCACATAGCAAGACCCCGTCTCTACCGAAAAAAATCTTTTTTTTTTTTGAGACAATCTCACTCTGTCGTCCCAGCTAGTGTGTTGTGATGTCATCCTAGCTCACAGCAACCTCAAACTCCTGGGCTCAAGTGATCCTCCTGCCTCACCTCCCGAGTAGCTGGGACTACAGGCATGCTCCACCTCACCTGGCTAATTTTTTCTATTTTTGGTAGAGATGGGGTCTTGATCGTACTCAGGCTGGTCTTGAACTCCTGGCCTCAAGCAATCCTCCTGCCTCGGCCTCCCAGAGTGCTAGGATTACAGGCATGAACCACTGCACCTGGCCTAAAAATTTTTTTAAAAAATTAGTCAGGTGCGGTGGCGTGCCTGTAGTCCCAGCTGCTTGGGAGGCTGAGGCAGGAGGATCACTTGAGTCCAGGAGTTTGAGGCTGCTGTGAGCTATGATCGCACCACTGCACTCCAGCCTGGGTGACAGCAAGACCCCATCTCTTAAAAAAAAAAAAGATGCAGAACTTTTGGGTCCAGCTTTCTTTGCAGCTAGCTCTGCCAAGGCCTAGCCTCTCATGGGCAGGCTTCCTTCCCATCAGAGCTTTTCCTCCCCACCTCTGCTCTAGCACTGTGATTTTCCCCTAGAAAGCCCCACAGGAGGCACATGATCTGTGCTGAGCATCTTCTGGACGACGTGCAGGGTGAGAACCAGAAATGCAGAGCTCATGTGCGCTGTTCCCATCTCTTTCGGTAAGGACTTCTCTTCCCCTTTCATTCTCCACTTACTACTGACCCCAGGCAGTTCCACTTCTCCTTTCTGATCAGCGCGGTAGAGGCAGCAGACAGCTCAGCCTCGGGCCAGTGCCAATGCTGACTTCATCTTCACATAGGGAAATCAGAGAGCCAGCCATGAATAGGGATTTGACCTTAGATGTCCCACCAACCAGGCTCTGTCCCAGCCTCCTACCCATGACAGGGATGGCTTCCCCAGACTGGTGGGCCAGCTGACCCACACTCAAATGCCTCCAGCCCCAGGCAGGCACTGTAAATGCATGAAACTCACTGGATGTGAGGCAACTGGGAGTGGTGGAGAGTGTGGCAAACTGAGTGAGTGTGTAGCTGTCCTTCAGTCCCCTCCCACCCTGCCATGTGGGAATTCAGGCCGAGTGCGGCCATAGCTTCCAATTTGTCAAGAAAAGCCAAAATCGGTATTTCTACATGAAATCTCCCCATTTTTAAAATACTCCACAGACCAAACAAAATATGTTGTGGGTCAGGTCCGCCCTTAACATTTGCATGGCCTAGAGCAAGAGAACAAGCTGAGGCCACATACCAAATGTCTAAACATCTCAACGTTATAAATCAAGCTTACAAGTCGTTAACAAAATACATTCTCATCTCCTCCCTCGACAAAGATACCCTCACCACAATCTGAAAGGCCAAGTTCGAATTTAGAATACTAATTTAGAATACTCACACTAGCACAAAGTAGTGAGGGGAGAAACTGCACTCAGACTGCGGCCTGCCCGTTTCTTGTCCCTCCCCTCATTCTTCCTGCACCACAGCTGCCTCAAGTTCATGGTGGCGGACACACCAGCCTCGAAGACCAGGTTCCAACAACACTCCACACACACAGCATCCCTTGATCACCTTGGGTCAAGAGGTACACATTCCAGTGGTCTATCCACCCTCAGGAAAAAGCATCCTGAGGTTTCAGCTCCTGGAAGCCAGCTCAGGGCCATTTAGTGAGTGGGTTCTGGTGTCCTGGATATGTGGAGCACAGTCTAAAAGGGGCAGAGGGCTCTGGGTAGGCATGTCTCCTTAGTCCTAAGGACTCCTCGCCCCGTGGAAGGGGTATGGCAGGAGGAAGGCCAGGGCTGGTCCCAGTAACATCGGGAGTCCAGAGCAGGGATCTCCCTTGCTCAGGTCTGAGGGTAGCACTGCAGAGATCTGCCAGTTTGCTACCCTGATCTGGGTCAATAACATCTCACCAAAGGCTACGGGAAGCCCCCTTGCAGCAAGAAATGGGCACAAGACATCCTCTGTCACTTCATTCCTGGAGAATGTTTGTTTCCCCACCTGCCGTCTTCAGTGTTCACCGCTTACTAGCAGTGTTAATCCCTGAGTGAGTGTCAAAGCAAATTACGAGAAAGCCAGGTTTCTCTGTCCTCAGGTTGAGAAGCGTGGGTGGGGAGAGAAAGGGAGGCAAAGTCAACTCGAAGGTCACGGGCTGCGTCTGCTGGACCAAAACTTACCAGCAGAGTTTATTAATACCTCTAGCCTGTGTTGCAGTTATTGCTGTGGCTTTTCCGTGAAGGAGGTGAGGCAGCTGGGTGTCCCACTTCTTTGGGGGGCAGACGGGCTATCTCTATCCCTCTGCCCTTGTTCCCTTCTCCCCGACCAGTTTCAGTGCCCCAAAGCTGCTGGGAATTCCAAGAGGACAAAAGAGCTGGTGGACTGAGACCAACACCAAGGTAGTAAAGATTTAATACTCTTTTGTCTCTGTCAGAGGGGATTGACATTTTAAGAGACACTTAGGGAGAGTAATGGTTGACCCAAAGGAATGAGTTCCTAACGGTGGCATTTTAGGCTTTGTAGCAAGTGTGTAGAGGAGATATCTAATGGAATTCTTGCCGTGGAAATGACCAGCTACTACATTGGCCCCATGTGGGTGCCAGGGGAGTGGGAGATTGGGGTGGGAGGGGAAGAAAGACGCATCCCTCCTAAAAATCTTGTTTTTTAACCATTTGATATGTGATTTGAGTTAATCCACTTCCAGGAAGATAAAATAAAAATCTGATCCTGGTTTGAACAATCTACTGGCAGGCAGGATAAGGAGCCCCTGCTCCCTTAGAGGAACTCAATAGGAAAATTTGCAGACAAATGCCATTGCTACCCAGGAGGTTTGACTGGCTTCCTCTGGAAGATTCCTGTCGAGAGAACTTGCTGAACTTGTCACTATACCTAGACACTGAGGTTAGGAGGGTCAGCAGAGATTCATATTTGCCCTCTCAAAGCCATTCTTCCCCTTTTCCTTTCTACAGAACTCTCATTTTGTCTTGGATGGCAGTGTGCCCAAATAAAAAGATTACATCTCTCAGACTCCCTTGTAGCTAGAGATGGCCATGTGACAGTTCTGGTCAAGAGATACAAGCAGAATTTACTAGGTAGGGCTTATGGGAAAGCTCTTTAAAAAGTGGGGCTGTCTCAACTGGCACATGCCTTTCTCCTTCTTCCTGCCTAGAAGGCAGATGTGATGCCGGAGGTGGGGCAACCATCTTAGCACCACGAGACAACCATGTATCCAAAGGAGGAAAAGAGATTCTGGGTCCCTGGTAATACTGCAGGAATGTGACGATGGTGCAAGCTCTGGACAGCCCACCTCTAGACTTCTTTTAAGTGAATGTGGAAAAGAGTTTATTTGGTTATGTCACTATGAGTTGGATTTTCTATTAAGTGCAGCTTAACTCACTTCTGTCTAATGTAGGAACTGAGGGGACAAACAACCAAACAAGGAATGTAAACCATTCTTCTAGCTCAGTAGTTCTTAACTAGGGGTGATCCTCCTCCCCCAACCCCCCGGCAAGATATTTGGCAGTGTCTGGAGACATTTTCAGTTGTTACAACTTGGGAGAGAGCTGCTGGTCGTGTCTAGCGGGTAGAGGCCAGGGATGCCGCTGCTAAACACTCTACAACGCACAGGGCAGCCCCCAACACCCTGTGTACTGGCCAGGTTGAAAAAATCACGTCCTTGACCACATCTTACACTTTCCTCTCTCTAAGCCTTTGCTCATGTATTGTTTCCTCTGCTTAGAATCTGTCTCTTATCTTTTCGGTAGTTCTCCAGCTGGGGCCCAGGAATCTTCATTTTTAATAAGCTCCCTGGTGATCTTAATATAAGTAGCACGAGATGATTCCAATCTAAGTGGCATGAGAAGCATGATTGTATTATGCCACATTTGTTTTTTGAAACCCTACCCATTTTTCAAAATCCAATTGGAATGTAGGATGAGTTCAGGTGATACTTGGATAAAACTTATTTTACTTTACTTGGTTTATATCTATCTTAATAAATTTAATGGTTTTCTATTTATTATATGATGTACATATTCCTTTATAAATATGGTTTCATAAAAATGTGAATTAATTTAAAGAAACATATGCTAAACCCTGTAGTTGTTTAAGAAATACCATTCTAGTTAATGTACATTGTATGTAAATATTTGCTTATTTTTTACATTGTTGCTTTTTTAAATTGACACATAATAATTATACGTACTTATAGGGTACAGAGTGATATTTACATACAATGTGTAATGATCAAATCAGGGTAATTAGCATATTAATCACTTCAAACATCTATCATTTCTTTGTATTGGGAACATTCAAAATTCACTCTTCTAGCTATTTGAAAATATACAGTAAGCTATTATTAACTATAATCACCCTACAGGGCTATAGAACACTAAGACTTATTCCTCCTGTCTAGCTATAATTCTGTATCCCTTAACCAGCCTCTCCCTAACCCTCCCTCACCCTCCCCTTCCCAGTCTCTAGTAACCACTATTGGACTCTCTACTTCTATGAGATCAAATTTTTTAGCTTCTGCATAGGAGTGAGAATGTGCAGTATTTATCTTTCTGTGTCTGGCTTATTTCACTTAACATAATGACCTCCAGATTCATTCATGTTGCCAAAATGACAGGTTTTCCTTCTTTCTCACGACTGACTAGTATTCCATTGTGTATATACACCAGGTTTTCTTTACCTATTCGTAAATGGATGCTGTTGATGTGCCCTCAAGTTGATTCTACATCTTGACAATTGTGAATGGTGCTCTACATTGTTGCTTTTAAGTGTACACAGAAGAAAAGAAGAAAGGAGTAAAAGAGATTCGGGTGTGGGGGAGTTAAATTGCATTTTTCCTCTGCTCTCACACCACCCTACAAACAACACAAAAGACTTCTGTGACCAAATGTGGGGTTTTTCACACACCACACCAAGTAAGCAGACATATCTGCAGCAGACACCAACTGCATGTCCTCTAATTCCATTCTGATACTACCCACCTAGAGATAGTGTCAGACCCCGCAGGGTGAGGGCTCAGTCCCACAAGACTTCCCCGCTTCATGTCAGTCACAAGTCTGGGCCTCTGGAACTTTTGACAGACTGACTCCAAGTTGGGGTTCCTATGACCCCCTCTTTAGGTTCGATTAATTTGCTAGGAGAACTCAGGGAAACACTTATGTTTACCAGTGTATTATAAAGGATATTACAAAAGATACAGATGAAGAAATGCATAAGACAAGGTATGGCAGAAGGGGTGTGGAGCTCCCATGCCCTCCCTGGGCATACTACCCTCCAGGAACCTCCAGGTGTTCGGCTATCCAGAAGCTCCCCAAACCCTGTCCTCTTGGGCCTTTTATGGAGACTTCATTGGATAGGCATGATTGACAACTGTGTAGAGATGGGATTGGACAAAAAGGGTGTGACCCAATACTAATAGGCTGAGTGCGGAAACCCAGCAGGGCCTGTCTGTTCGGATTCTTCCTGGCCTCTCTGTGCAGCATTCCTTCCTCCAGGTTATGGGGTAGGACCCCTTCTGGAATGAGGGTCATACGATCCACAATCAGAAAGGTCGGGAAGACCACAGTCCTGCCTTGCGAGAACTTGGCAGTTCAGAGAAAGAAATTCTATTTTCTGAGGCCTAAATCACCCCAACATTATAACAAAAGACCATAACAAGGGCTATGGGAGTTATAAGCCAGGAACCATGGATAAAACACACACACACACACACACACACACACACACAAATATATATCATAATATCACACAGATGAATAAGACCTCTGTGCTGTCCAAAACCAAGATCAGTTATACTCTTCTTTTGCTTAAAAATATGTACATTTAAATTTACAAAACTTGGCGAATGTAGAGTATAAATACTAAAACTTGGAGGCCTAGGAGCATTCATGAAATTTCACTTTTTTGTTTTCTCTAAAGAGCATCTGTCTTAGTCTATTTGTGTTACTATAAAAGAATACCTGAGACTGGGTAATCTGTAAAGAAAAAAGGTTTATTTGGCTCACAATTCTGCTGGCTGGAAGATTGGGCGTCTGGTAAAAACCTCATGGCGGAAGGTGAAGGGGAGCTGGTGTGTGCAGAGATCACGTGATGGGAAAGGTAGAGAGAGAAAGAGAGAGAGAAAGAAGGGTAGAGGTGGTGTCAGGCTCTTTTTAACAACCAGCTCTTGTGGGAACTAACAGAGCAAGAACTCACTCATCAGCCCCTCCCAGGGAGGCCATTAATCTATTCATGAGGGATCCACACCCATGACCCAAACACCTCCCCTTAGGCTCCCACCTCCAACATTGGGATCAAATTTCCATATGAGGTTTGGAAGGACAAACATCCAATCTAGAGCAGCATCCATGTCTGAAAAGTTAAAAGCATCTGATCTCCTTTCTCTATCTTGTGGCATTTGAAGATACTGACACTGAACTTTCCAAACCATCTTGCAACTTGCAGCCACAGACACAGGTCTTCATTCCTAGAGGTCAGCTCTTCACATTTGTACCATGGGAGCAATGAAATTGGGTTGGGAGTCAGATGAGCACCTGGTCACTCCCATTCACCCTCACCTCCCTTAGCACGTCTTCTTGAAGTAAAGCCAGCATTACCCACATAAAATGTCACCAACTGACTACTGATGCACAGCATGATTGGTGGAGTTACTCAACTCCTTGGTGGGACCCTGGAGACTTGCACCCTCTGCCCCCCAGCTCACCACACACCACCACCCTCTTTTCCTCTGCACTGGCTTCCGTTCCTTCCCCAATTCTCTTTGCTCCCTCCAACCCAACACCTTGCTTACGCTGTTCAGTCCTAACTGAAATGCTCTCTACCCCGGCTCCCCCTTCCATCTCATTCATTCCTACCTTTTCTTCAAAGATCAGCTTCGGAAAGTTTTGCCTGACTCCCAGACTAGACCAGAATCCCACCGTCACATAGTTCCACAGCACCACATAGTCTTCCTTCATAGCAGTGAGCACAGACTGAAATTTAACATTTATCTGAGGGGTTATTTGATTAACATCTGTCTTCATGACTGGCCCAGAAGTTCCATAAGAGCAGAGATTGCATCCGTTTTGCTCACCTTTGTATTCTTAGCCCCTTGCACCACGGCATTGAGCCTGCCACATGGTAGGAGTTCAATAAACCCACTTCTGTGATGATGACATTGGATTCATTAATCCATGAGGGCTCTGACCTCATGACCTAATCACCTCTTAAAGGTCCTGCCTCTCAACACTGTTACAATGACAATTAAATTTCAACATGAGCTTTGGAAGAGACACGTAAACCATCGCCATCAGTGAGGGATGATGATAAAGATGAGATGTTGTCCACCCACGTCATGGCCAGACCACCCAAGGTCACTCATGGTGGGCAGTCAAAGGCTGTCTAAAATGGCCATTCCCTAACCCCTGAGCAAGGGCAGAGACTGTCTTTGTCTTGTTTACTGCTCTAACCCTAGTGCCCAGCAGAGCAGGTACTTACTATTTACAGGTTTGATAAATGAATTAGTGAATCATAAATATGAAGGACAGATTCATTCATTCATTCATCCATATAGTCTCAAAGCTTGTCTACTTCAGATTGAACACCTTGAGTTTGGACTGTGACTAGAGTTACCTGTGGCTCCCTCAGAGGTTTGTGTCTCATTGTTTATCCCCTGCTGATTGAGGGAACAAGGCCATTAGAGCCCCAAATCCTGAGGAAGCAGGGCTGACTGGGCTGATCTGGTGACTTCAGGAAGGTTATCACACTACAAGGATGGGAATCTAGTTCCATCTTGGTCTAACACCTGGGGGCTGAAGACAGGGTGTCACTGAACTGTGACCTTGAACTGGGATGGGGTGATTAGAGTGACCATTTTTTGCCACGCAGAATCCATGACTCCTTCTTCTGGTAAAGTACCCAAATTTCCTTTCTCTCGTGTACAGCTGTCAATCAAGTGGCCTTGCCTGCTACCATGTGACCAAGTCTGGACCAATCAGACTGCCTCTTGGGAATTTAACTTTGGAGCAGAGCAAGAGAAAGACCCAGAAGATAGTTGGAGCCCCTTGACTGCAACTGTGAAGCAGCCAGACCAGAGAATTCCTGTGGTGGAGAAACATCCTGGTTCCTCCTTTATTCTGAGCCTTGTTCTCCAGCCTTCCTTTGAATTCTATGAGTTGCATACTATCCTTCCAACAAATTCATTCCCTGCTTAAGTCAGCCAGAGCAAGCTGCTATTATGAAACCAAAAAAACGGTGATTCATAGTACCTGGGTTTCCCAGGGAGGGGGAAGGGGGTGGGGTGCTGAATCCTAATTCTCGGGGGCTAACAGGAGCAGACTGCTTTCTGAGGGGGTTCTGGGATGCCCTGTGCTCCATCAGAAACCAGCCGTTCAGCCAGAACCACACCAGCCTCTGGAGTGCCCAACCTGGACACAACACATACTGCTCCTGGCAGGAACCCCGGGCTCTCATTTGAAAACCACCATTGGGAGTTGCAACTCAGCCTCCAGGCTTCACTCCCCATCCCCTTCAGTCCATTCTGTGTGGGGCTCAGCCCAGCAGCCAAGGGGCAATATTCAAAATTCAGGCCGGGCACTGGCGATCCGAATGGGGTTAGAGCAGGGTCAGGGCATGCCTCTGCAGTGCTGCGTGGAGGAGCACTGGGACAGTGGCTACTGAGCTGCCAGAAACTAAGTATCTTAATATTTTAACAACCAGCTCAGCTGCACTGGGTGCACACTACCTGGGTACAGCTTAGCTCCTGTGGGACTGTGAGCACCTCGGGAGCGGGGACTCTCTCCAGTGTGCCTTTGTAACTCTGCCCCCTTCCTTTGCTTCCCCACCTGTCCCTGCCTCGCCAAGGGCTGTGCACAAAGCAGGTGGTTAACATAGATTTGTAAATAAAAACCCCAGGATAGAAGAAAGAAAAGAAAGAGGAAGAAAAGGGGTGGAAGGAGGGAAGGAATGGGTTCTAGAAAAATCACAGCATGAACCTTCCCCCTGCCTTCTTACTCCTCCACCCCAGAGTGTTTATCTACATGCTCATTTCAAATAAGCATTAGGCACACTCTTGACAGAAAAAAAGGTGTAAAATAAGGTTGATGTATGGAAGAGTAAAGGGTAGTCTTCTTGCTGGGGGCGGCCATGATAGTGACTGCCATTTATCAGTTATCTCATTTTCTGTTCACTCTTTTAGGAATTATTGTTATCCCCATTTTACAGATAAATAGACTCAAAAGAGACTAAATGGACCAGGCGTGGTGGCACATGCCTGTAGTGCCAGCTACTCAGGAGGCTGAGGCAGGAGGATCGCTTGAGCCCAGGAATTTGAGGTTGCAGTGAGCTGTGATGACACCACTGCACTCTAGCCTGGGTGACAGAGCGAGACTCTGCCTCAAAAACACCAACAAAGAGGTTCAATGGTTTGCCCAAGCATGGAGAGGGGACTCAAACTTACCGTCGCTGCCTCCAAAGCTGGAGCTGTATACCGACCTCGAGTGCACTTGAGGGAATTTCCCAAGTCCCAGAATGACAGCCGGGCATTTGGACAGCAGTCCTGGGGTGGTGCTGCCACCTAGTGACAAGATAGAGAGCCATGGGTGGGGGTGGGGGTCTAACCTTCCCCTCCCCACCTCCTTTCCCCACCCTGCATCTCCATTTCCCAGCTTGAGAGAGACCTGGGCCGCCTGAGACCTGCCTCTGGCAGCCGACCATAACTCGTTTGGGCAGGAGCTTGGGTGCAGGGAACTGACCGCTAGATGTAAGCTGACACCTCACTGGACTCCCTCACCCGGCATCCCAGAGCCAGCTCTGAAGAGATATTCCAATGAGTGACCAGGGGTGCAAATCTGCACAGGTTTGGGGCTCAGCCTGATCTCCAAACACAACCTCTGAAGACATTTTACTGTGAAGATCAGGGTTGATTACATCCTGTCCCCGGGCCACGACTTCTGCCTTCAGTGTGGGAAGCGGGTCTACTTTGGAGCTTGTTACCTGGTGTCTGCCTCACTACACACACCACGTCAGGTGCTGGGCTGGCTGCGTGGACTGCACAGTCCCATTCATTGAGCACCCACGCGCTCCCTGGTACCACGTTAAGCAGCAGCCTCTAATGTCATCCGAAGCCCAAAGAGATCAGCACGACTTGCCTGAGCCCACGGAGACCCGACCCCGATCCTCAGACTCCAGGTGCATCGCTCTGCCTGCGCCCCGCTTCCCCCCAGTTCTGCAAACCCACGAAACCTTGTTTTTGTTCGCCTAGTCATCCAGACGCGATGACTCAAGGGTCGGTGTGGGACAGACTGTCAGGGAAGAAGGACCTGTGTCAGCACAGTGGCTTTCCTGACCTTTAAGGCAGCGAGGAGTTACCTCAACCTGAAACGTGTGGCTGCCGAGTGATTTCGGTCTCAGCTGAACCGCGGACACGATCGCCGGGCAGATAAGCAGGAGCCATTCCCACTGCCTGGGCTTCCCACAGCTCTTTCCCCACCTTCTGTCTTCTCCCTTGCCCACCATGGAAGCCGGAGGCTAAGTTTTCCTTTTAGATCTGGCTCCTGGAGTCTTGTGGCAAATGGAGGGAGAATAAAGTGTCACCTCTAGAGGGCAGGACAGGCTCAGCGACATGTGTCTCACTGTGACCAAAATCAATCTAGTACCTTCTCTGATTAGTTCTCAAAGGTTGCCTCCAACGTGCATAATTTGTGCCAGGAAAGCCATTTTGTGCTACAAAAACCGGTTGCCCATAGTGACAAAATAAACAGAATAGAACAGTCAGCTCTGCACCTAATAAGGTGTACGTAGTGAGGACAGACACCAAGTGACATGCTCCAAAGTAGACCTTTTGACCTGAAACATGCAGATTATCCATCTAAACCAGTGATTTTTTACATGTGCTTTGAAGATCTGGTGAAAACTATCCACCCCGCCCTTCCCCTTTCCATAGTACATGTATACTCATCCATGTGGATTACATGACTTCAGGGGTTCACAGACTCCTGGAACTCATTTGCAAAACCATAGGTAAAACCAGTCAACATGGCAGCCACCCAAGACTCAAGAAACACAGTTGTTGGCGGAGCGCGAGGCCAGGACACGCGGCAGTGCGTTGGCATTCGGACACTCTTGTGGTGGTCACAGTTTGGTGAGCCAGGAGGTCCTCACGCTCGTGGGGAGTAAGCCTACTTGATGTGAAGCAGAATCTTTGACTCAGGGGCCACTTTGATCTGTCAGCTCTGACACAACATGTCCTCGATGGTGAGCAGGAAGGAGTGGAGATGAAGGATGCATGAGATTCAGGAACTGGGGGAAGATTCACGTTAAGTATGTTACTCAATAATAATTTTTAAAAGATTGGAAGTCACATTGATTTTCAAAATAATATACTATAAAAGCATCCCTTTGACAAAAGCTCTGGTGCTGGCCGAAGTAGCCCTGTCCAGTGCCCTCTGAGAGCAGCGCATGAAAAATTAGGACAAGCTTTGTGAGATGGCTGGCAGCCCGTGGAATACGATCATCACCCACCCCCCGCCCTGCCTTCTAAAAACAAATCTCCTCTTTAATGCCATAACGATGCCTGGAACCCTTTTCTTAGAACTTTGTTCCTATGATGTAAGGTATTCATTACCCATGACGTGCTTGTGAGTCCCTTGATTTGGTTTCCAAGTTGGCATAGGGCCTGTCCCTGTCTCCATCTCCTCTTTCAGAATCAGCCTGCCTCCCCTGCCGCCTCTCTCATACCTGCCCCACGTCCCAACCACTTACTGGTTCATTCATTCAACAAAATGTGCTGCGCACCCCACCTCCCCACCCGGTGTCAGACACCCGGCTGGGAAGTGACGATGGAGGGATAACAAAACAGAGCTGGTCCCTGTCCTCACGGAGACCACGATCTAACGGGGGAAATAAACACCAAAGAACTAATTATTCTAATTAAGTACTGGCAATTGTGGCGCGTGCCAACAAGGAGACGCACAGAGAACTAGGACAGCACACACCCAGAGCACCTGACCTATTTCGGGGAGCAGGGGTGGTCTGGGAAGGTTTCCCTGCGGAAGTGATATTTAAACTGAGCCTTGAAGGAAGAGTAGAGCAGAGCAGATGAGGAAGGTGAGGAAGAGCATCGTGGGCACAGGGAACAGCATGTGCTCAGTGTGGCCTGTGTGAGGTGCAGAAATTCTATGTCGTGGCCAGAGGAGCCTAGTGAGGTGCCCAAATAACTGGGGAGCTGGTCCTACCTCTTCCTAACTTTACTGCCTCCAAAAGTACCGTTGCTGCGCTTCAGTTCCACAGAGGGAGCCCCCATTTTTCACAGCTAGTGACACACTGCAGTCAGCTGACAAGACAGGACAAGCCACCTGTCAGCACCCCCACACTTTTCCTCCGGCCTCTTAACTGCTCCCCTGTCAACTCCCCACATGGCAGCTGGGATGATCCTTCACAACGCAAGCCCACCACAATGCTCCTCCGCTTAAAACCCTCTCGGGGCACCTGGCTCACTCAGCGTCATGTCCTCACCAGAGCCCACAAGACCCACAGGATCTGGCCCCCGCCTGCCTGTCTGACCCCTCCTCCCACCCGCCTCCCTCTCAGTCTCTCCACTCCAGCCACACCAAGCACATCCCACCTCAGGGCCTTTGCACGTACTATTCCCTGTGATTGCCCCAGATATCACGTGGCTAGTTTCCTCACTTCCGCTCACATGCCCCTTCCTCAGAGAGGGCTTCTCTAACCACTCTCTCACTCTCTTGCTACCTTATGTGGCATAATGTAGTGACTGTCTTCTCCACAATATTATAAACTTCAAGAGGTTCAGGACCTTGTCAGTGTGTTCACTGTCATGTCCCCTGTGCTTAGAGCAGGACTAAGACACACAGGGCTCCACAGTGTGTTGGACGAATCAATCAGGGAATGGGTGTCACCACCCCCACCCCGCCTCCTCCCTGCTCTCACGAACTTCAGCAAAGAGGAAGAAGGGAATGCTTGCTGTCAAAACCCCATAGATTCTTCCTGATGCCCCGAACTTTCCCAACACACTGGCCAGGAGCAGGCTTTTAATAGCAGTCTTGACGATGGGGCTATGTCAGCTTCTAAAGGGCGTGAGTGTCTGGAATACAGAGAGAAACAAGCCCCCTGGGTCCAGGTACAGAGGAGAGATTGAGTCCCGGCCTACGTGCTGTGAGGAGGTGGAAACGGGTTATGTCAGTAGTTTTGTGTTGTGGTTACTCGATTCACAGGCAGAGCTGGGGGCCTTACCAGCTGACGAAATCTCGTGACAGGGCTGTTGCCATTGCGTGCTCCCAGCAGCTGTTTTCTATCTGAGGTTATACCCACTCCTCTAACTCTGTCTCCAGCTGCATTCCACCACCACAATTGCTGCTGCACCCATGAGCTAGCTGTGCTGGTGTTTACTTAGTTTTTAAAGTTGGCTCACTTTTATTACCTTGAATACACGTATTTTAAAAGGAAACCAGGAGCTATTAATATGAAGACCAAAAGGCACCATGTGACAAGCAGGACAGCCCTGGCCCTAGAGGAGGGGCTGCATGCAGAGGCCGAAGGCAGAGGCCTGGACAGAGGGGAAGCCAGGAGCATCCCCTGGGTGGGGAGTCCAGGTCCCAGGCGCTGGGCAGGGAAAGGAGGGAAGAGGAGGAGGTGAGGCCCTGGGCCCCCATATCTCCTGGGCAGGAGGGAAGAAGGGGGCTGCAGCCTGGGAAGGGCAGCGGGACTTGGGGAGACTCAGTGCAGAGTGAGGAGGGGAGCTGATTATGTGGGGTTGAGGCGAGCGAGGCTCAGGGCAGGGCCCGAGGGACTAAGTTGGAGAGGACGCCAGCGAAGGGGGCCTGGAGGAGGCAAAGGTGGAAACAAAGTGGGTGTGTTTAGGGAAGGGGTGCTGAGGAGTTGGGTGCAATGAGGGCCCTGGCTTAGGAGAGGGCCCCAAAGAATCCAGGGCAGGATGGCTGGGTGTGCAGGTGGGAAAGCGGTTTTCTGGTCAGGGTATTGATGAGGGGCGGTGGGGGGTGAGGGGACAGGGTGGGCATGGTGAGCAGGAAATAGGGCTGGAGGGAAAGGTAGTGGGGGGTGTGGGACCAGGGGCTGGAGGACAGGGTAGGGAGTGTGTTGGTCTCAGCTGGGCAGCATCCCTCTGTCGTCCCTGCACCACCTGGCACAGTCTATGCACCCCTACTCTAAAGCAAGGGCGCCAGTCAGCCCAGGACTCTAGGGGGCAGAGCCAAGACACATGCCATCCTGTTGTGCAGAGGATAGAGTTTCTGGGAGCAGTGGTGATAAGCAAGCATGCTAAGGAATGAAAAATAGCTCAGGGAAGACCAGAAGGTAAATTGTCATACAGAGATCTGTCAAAGCAAGACTTAACTGCAAAGATCCAAAGCTGCATTTAGATTCTAGAGTCATCTGCAGAATCACATAGATTATTGTGCACAAGAAAATGAATGGGCACAGGCAACCCTTGAGTGTGGTGTTGCTCCTGGGTCGTTACTCTAGCAGATGGGATGGTCCTTACCAAGGTGGGTGATGCTCTCAAGCACTGAGTGGATAGGGAATGAGGTCCCCTGTTTCTAAAGGCACATGAATCCCAATGCATAGGAGGCAGTGGAAGGCACAGATGGTTTTCTGCCTGGTTAATTGCCCCTCTCTTTCCAGAACTGCCCCTCCTCTGCTCCAATACAGCCCCCTTAGCAGCTGCCCTGTTCTTATATAACCCTTGTCCTCAAGGTCATGGGTAATGAGGCTGGGAATGGGCATCAGCGAGTTTCAATTTAAGACAAAAAATCGGGGCAGCCTCTCTCAGGCAGTGGAAGCTGTTACGTTGTGAAACTCCACTGCTACTGGTTGCCATGTTTCCATGCCGAGAAAACCAGAACGGGATTTGAAGGAGCAAGCTGACGGGCAGGAACATCAGAGAAGGCGAGGGTCCCAAATGTGTCCCAGTCCTCGGTTCTGGTGGTTCCTGGGGCTTTGGCCACTCTTCGCCCTTCCTGCTGCTCTACCAGTGGTCGACTCCTCTCAAGGTCTCAGCATCCCCAAACTCCTGGAGTCCCCCAAACACACTATCTCTGAGCTGAAGCTGGTTCACACCGGGCACCTGTCATTTGCAATCAACTCTACAGTGAAAAGAAAAGGTTATTGAGAAAAGCTGGGGGTACAATCAGCACTCTTGGTTTCCCCATTTGAGACACAGAAAGCTCTTTCAGGGACTACTCAGAGCTCAGGGCAGCCGATGGCATCAACAGCAGGGTCTTCACACAACGACTGACTCAGGAAAGCTTGAAGGGAATCTGCAGCTACTTGGGTTTTATTTGCGAATTCTTTCTTTCTTCTTCTTCTTTTTTTTTTTCTTTTTGAGACAGGGTCTCACTCTGTCACCTGGGCTAGAGTGTAGTGGCATCACCATAGCTCACTACAACCTCAGACTCCTGGGCTCAAGCCATCCTCCCTCCTGCAGCTGGGACTATAGGTGTGAGCCACCGTGCCCGGCCGGGAATTGTTTATTTCTAATGCTTCTATATATTCACAGTTCAGGTGAGCCCGAGCTGAGTGTCCTGCCCCATAGCGTCAAGGAAGCATGATGCCATGGAGTGAAAGATGAGATGATGAATTCAGGACTTGTTACTTTCCATAAAATTTGATTATTGCATTTTCATGGGAATTCACACTCTGAATTTAGGCTCTCTCGACTCTTGATCTCACAGTGGCAGAGATCACCGTAGGGAAAGAGTGGTGGGCAGAATAAAGGAATGAAGGGAGGAGAGAGAGAGAGACAAACAGGAGGTGGGGCAATAGGACACGGGCACTTGTCTTTTATAGCCTTGCTAGCCTCTGTGTAACGTGTCAAGGTTGAAGCTGTGATTCTCCCTTGAGGAGGCAGCTCCATCTACCCAGTTGGTCGCGTCGGAAACCCAGGCAGGGCATTCTCCTGACTCCTCCCTTCTGGCCCCCTCCCCTTCCCACTGCTTTCCATCCTCCTGCCACTGCCCAAATTCCACTCTGACCTGGGTGACCACAGCGGCCTCCTAAAAGGTCTCCCTGGCCCCACTCCAACTGGATTCTCCACCAAGCAGCCAAAGCCTTCTCTCCAAATGACAAATCTAACAATGTCCCTCATCTGCTTAAAACCTCCTAGTGGCTCCTTTGTTCTTAGGATAAAGTAAAACAAAAAAACCCTTAATAATTAGGCCTGCCCAATCTGGGTGCCACCTCTCTCTGGCCTCGCCTCTCACCCTCACTCTGCTCCAGCCACACTGGCTTTGTCCAGCTCCTTGAAAGGGAGGCTCCCTCCTGGCTCGGGGCCTTTGCACATTCTGTTCCCTCTGCCTGAAACACTCTTCCCCTCTCTTTTGCCAAGTTAGGTCCCACTGTTTCTTGAGACCTTGCTTAAGATCCAGCTCATCTGTCCCTCTTTACAAATTCTTACAAATACCATTCATAGCACTTATCATTTTACTTACGTGTGTATGTGAGTGTCTGATGTTTGTGCTCTCAACTAGACTGTCAGCCCATGAGGTCAGGGAGGGAGTCTCTCTGTTTTGCTCACCACTGGATCCTCAACACCTGCCGCAGGGCCTGGCTTAGTCTTATCTGTCCCTCCAGACCCTGTTGAAACACCTCTCTGAGAAGCCTCCTCTGACTCCCTGCTTTGTCAACCCATGAGCCAGCACGGACTCTGCCACACATTTATCAGACCACCCTGCAATGATCTGCTCACATGTCCGTCTCACCACTAGTGAGACTGCAGATTCCTGGAGGGCAAAACCCTTGTCTTTGCTGAGTTTTTTCCCCCTACACCTAGCACAGGACCTACTCTGCAGAGATCAGTGGTGAATAAATGAATGACTCTGTCAAGATAGTTCCCTGGTTCTGAGTTTTTCCCCTGTAAACCAAGGGGCAGAACCCGATGATTTTGTCTGTCTTTTCTCCAACCCTATGGTTCCAGCATCGCCTCACCCTGCCCAGCCAGCGCCCGCTGCTTTGTCATCCCCTGTGCCTTTAACTGTTGCCCTGGCAAGCAATGAATCTAGCTGCTACCACCGTTTTTCTCTTCCACTATGCAAAGACAGCCTCGCACCTCTGGGCTTTCTATAGATTATGCAAAAAAACAAAAAACATTTTACTATCTCCTTCCTCTTTGACTTATGTTTTTTAGTTAGCTCTTTCTCATATTTATGGAACAATTTTTTTGGTTTTTGAGTTATTAAGAAGTATTTAAAATATATAAAAAGTATGAAGAATAACATGGTGGACACCCATGAACACGCCCGGGGACATAGAGCTGAGGACATAAAATGTGATCCACAGACATGGGCCTTTCCTTGGGGGAGGACTAATACCATCTGAGGCCTTTCAGGGTGAACTCATGTATTTCTAGGGAACTGAAAATCAGTTTCAAACCATGTGTCCAGGGCAGAGCCTGGCATCCACACGTCCAGGTAGGAGGCCTTTATTCTGTACTGTCTCCTAAGGAGAGTGGGTCTTCCTCTGCCCCGAGGCCTCCGCAGACCCTGAGCACACTCCCTTCAAGGACAGACTTGAAGAATCTCTGTGCTGAGAGGACCCTGGAGGGAAGGAATCTGGACTTGCCCTTGGCACGAGAACGTCCCCCCGCCTGTCCCCCATGGGCTTCGTGAGGTGTGGCAGTGGAGCCCAAACACTGTGGGAAGGCACTCCAGAAAAGAAAAAGAAAAGCAAAATAAACAAAATAGACATGAGCATCCCGTACAAGATGGACATGTTGTCATTTATTTTGAGGCCATCTGGAGGTGGGACTCATCTAGGAAACGCATCCCAGAAGTCGGTTCCATCAGTCTGCTATTTCCCTTCTGGGGGCCAGGCACAGAGCTAGAGGTTGGGGTTTGAATATGAATAGGCCATGACTCATAAACTTGAGGTGCTCACAGCAAGTGGATAACATAAAGAAGTAAATAAACCTTTATGATACAATGTGACCAGAGCTATCACCAAGGTGTACATCCATGTGCTTGTGGGGAGCTGCAGGAGGTTCCACCTGTCTGGGGCAAAAGGTGGGAGTGGGCCGTGGTGGGAGATGTGGCCGAGCGACATCACAAAGGCGCTGTGTGCAGAGTGGAGGAGTGTGATCCTTCTGAGAGTTGGGACGGCCACTGGAGACATCAAGGCAGGGCCTGAAGAAAACAGGAAGGCCCTGGAAGGGGCGTGGTGCTGAGCTGGAAGGAGCAGGAACATTAAGGAGGTGGCCGGGGGGATGGAGGTGAGAGTCTGAAGTATGGTGGCGGTGGTGGCTGCATGGGAAAGCAAGGAGGGAGACTGCAAGGAGATGAGCACCATAGACATTGTGAGTGTAGGGGGTCTGGGTCCTTCTCAGGATTGGGGTTTGGCTGACCGGGAACTGTTCATCCACAGGGAATTCCGGAGGAGAAGCAGATCTCAGCATGGATCTTTGGATGACAGGACAGAAGGTGAGTTGTAAATTGAAGGGATAAGACCCCACAAACTCTACAGGCATGAAAGAAACAAAAAGAAGGTCAGAGAAGGGCTGAACAAGACTAGGGTGTGGGGAATAGGGCCTCCGACATTACCTACGGGCCCCGGAGAAGCAGCTGGATCTCCATTAGATTCCATTTTTAAATTTTAGGCGTTTTTTTTTTTTGTTTGTTTGTTTAAGAAAATGAAAGTTATACATAGTTTAAAGAATCAAATAATCATATACAAAAAGTATCAGTTGCCTACCCCCTCCTTTCCTGCTCTCCTGAGACAACTACTTTCAATTCTTACTAGCTGATTCTTTTGGTGTTACCACCATAGCTGCAAATGACATGGACATATTGATACCTCCTGACTTTTTCCATGATAGGCATTTACAGGCTATGTCCTTTCCAATATTGCAGACAAGGGTTTCACTATTTACCCCACCCTCATCTCAACCACACGCACGTGCCCAATTCCTATTCCTCCCTCCTCCCAACAGAGTTATAGTTTTGGGTAAGTCAACTTCCAGTGTTCACATTGTTATGATTGTATTCATGCTATGCAAACTGAGTCACAAAATAATCACCATAATTATTTTTCCCCTTCCTCCATAGCTTTTTTAAAATTCCACTGGCGTTAATAATGCCTCCCCTCCCCCATTTATTTAGTTATATTTGTACTTATCATTACTTCAACCCCTAATTCTCCCCCAATTGTGTAAACCTTCTCTCAATATTTTCAAACACATTCCTATCAGTGTCGCTTCCTTGAATAAATCTTTCCTGTAGTCTTCTGACCAGCTTCCATCTGAATGGCTGCTTTCCATGCCTGGCAAACAGCTGTCCCTCTGGGCTTTTCCTTTAGCTAGTGATTCCCATTGCCTGCCTCTTGCACGGGATTCCTTGCTTCCCCAATCTCACGTCATATTCTCTCTAGGGTTCCTCTCTTGTTTTGGTGGAGCACATCCTTTAGCAGCTTCCTAAGAGAGCAGATAAGGCAGTACCTTTTTTTTGAAACTCTGCATATCTGAAAACATTTGATTCTCTTCTCAGACTTATTTATTTTGGTAGTTTGGGCATAGAATTCTAGGCAGGAGATGCTTTTCCTTCAAAAGGTATTGTTTCACTGACTTTCAGTTTCCAGGCTGGATGACAACTGTGATGACATTTTGTACATTTTTTAAAAAAAAAAACTTTTTATGAAAACTCCTTTTTATCTCTCTGAAAGCCTGTTGGATCTCCTCTTTGTCCTCAGTTTTCTGAAATTCCACGGCTCAGTTCTACAGACGTATATTGTAAGCATGTGCTATATCGTTTATGACATTAAACACTCCAGGCTATGCAAAGATATACATAAGTCCTTAGAGAGCTAGAAATCTGAGAAAAACGTAGGCAATAAGGCAAACAGAAAATTGATGATCACGTAGTATTACACACATAAATTGTACATATAAGACTTGTAAGGGCAACATTTTTAGAATTTCCAAATGCTAGTATTTTAAGGAGGCATAATCCAGGGTATCAACCTGATTCACTTCACTGTAACTTCTCAAGCACTAGCCAAACTCCATGCTTCTCACATCTACAGCCCTGTTTAGATGGTAGTAAGCTATCTATCAAAAAGGGCGAGACAGTCTGACTTCTAAGTCCTGTTCTTACTGCCAGGAGTTGCTGTTAGCCTCTAGGGGGCAGATTTCGCTACCAGTCTGCAGGAGGCCAGGAAAGGTTGAGTTTAATGCCACAGGTTCCTGCAAGCTTCCTCTGGAGTCAGTTGAGGACAGAACTAGGAACCAGAGCCCCCTTTCAGGAAGCAATCTCTAAAATGTATTTCTCCTTCTCCATCAAGGTGTACCTATAGAGACCTATAGATAGAACATACAGATAGATACGGTAGACAGCTACTTAATAAATGTTTTTTCAACATGATGAAAAACGAATACAGAATATTTCTATGTAATATCTACCCAATGGAGATAAGATATTGGGCAGATATGGAGCAGTCCACCCCCTGGTGGAAATCTGCCAAGAGTCAGCACTACCCTGGTTGGCTGCCAGAATATCATCATTATTGAAAACAAATATACACATCACCTTGTTTAATTCTCACAATAATCCTATGAGGCAGGTATTTTAATCGTCATCTGATAGCTTCAGAAACTGAAGGCTAGAGAGGTTAAGTGACTTCCCCAAGATCCCAAAGCTAATAATAGCAGGACAGAGCTTCAAGTCCAAGCGGACCCAGTTCAGGGCTCACAACAGATCCCAACTCACTTCTCCACAAAAGCAACTCCAAATATTCCAGGTTAGACCCTTGGAATTTGTCATCAGACTGAAGTGCTGCCCCAGAAAAGATAATGGGAGATGCCACATGGAAGGGAAATCTTACCGTCACTCGTTCTGATGCTAATTCACTGTGAGACTCCGAATAACACACCTGACTCTCCGGGTTCCAGCTTCCTCCTCTATAAGGTGAAGTTAAGCATATATTCTGAAGAGTTTGGGGAGAGGTCCATGATGACCTAGGGAAAAGAAACAGTGAGAGGTTTCAGAAGGCCTTCCAAAAAGTTCTCTGCTCCCTAGAGAATGATGGGAAACACTGGAGGAATTTTGAGAATTCAGGACGTTAAATTAATGTGGAAATTTTTAGATGGGTATGAATTTCTTCTTCAAATATTCCATTATAATCCAATACGCCACAATTTCTACCAAAAAGTGGGTACCTCCAAGCAGGGAGTGATCATGTGAATCTAGTTCTCTCTCCTGGGAGTCAGGGGTTCTAACCCCACCAGGGGTGTTCCAACTTGGATGACCTGGAGAGCTAGAAACATGCAGACATCCCTGTCCTTCCTCAGAGATTCTGATGTGGGTATGGCCCAGGCATCTGGAATGTTGAGTCCTCGCCATGTGACTGTAATGTATAACCTGGAGAACCATTTCTCCAGAGCTTTAAATTAATCATTTTTGGTCTGAAATTTAAAGAAAAAAAAAAAAAAGGAAGCAGAGGCACCCTGTAGCTCTCAAACTTTAATGTGCAAACAGATCTCCTGAGTATCTCGCAAATAAATATGCAGCTTTTAATTCGGTAGATCTGGGGTGGGCCTGGCATCTTGCCCTTCTTGCCCCCTTTTTTTAAAGACCCTGACACTGGAGAGGATTCTGCCCTTCTAACAAGTTCCCAGGGGGTGCCCATGCTTTTATCCACGGACTGTACTTGAATAGCTAGCCTATAGCTTGCATGATTACAGACTTGAAGGAGAATTATGGCTCTCCACGCCAGCTAGGACCTTAAGTAAGAAGTCACTTTGCTTCTGTAAGGCTCATTTTCTATAAAATGCAGTCCAGCAATACTAATTAAATCACAGAATTCTTGTGATGCTTAATTGAGATAATACATCAGACGTGTTTAACACAGTACACCCAATGTTAGCTTTTTGCTAGGACAGACAGCCAACATTCATGGAAAGCTTACTAGGTGCCAGGAATTTTCTAAGTGCTTTCGTGTATTAACTCTTTGAAGCCTCAAAACAACACCGTAAGGCAGGCATTATTATTTCATCAGCCCCACCTTACAGATGAAGAAACTGGGGCACAGAGAGGTGCAGTACCTTGACCTACAGTGACGCACCTTAGAGTAGCTAAGCTGGTGCTTGAACCCAAGGTGAATTCGGGCTCTTTACCACTGTCTCTCGACGACGGGGCTGAAAGGGCTCAGTGCGGCGAGTTAAGGGTTTAGGCCTCTGAAATGTGCTGGCACCAGCAGGTGGCAACCTAGGGCCACGTGGGCGCAGAGATCACTTACCAGACCGCCCTCAGAGCCAGCGCTGCGCTAAACATTTCGCAACACAACCGCTGACAGCTTCTGACGCTTCTCCGAACTCCCCTCTCCCCTCCACCCTAGGGTCCTCACCGTGGAGGCTGCCCAGAATCCATCGGGAAATAATAGCCCTCCATAACAGGTTCAAATCTAACTTCCCCAAGACAAAATCACGTCCGCAGGGACAGCCGCGAGCAAAGCGAGTTTTCCGAAGCTCTCCTTTAACCCAGGAGCGCACAGACCAGGAGATCTACAAATCTTGTTTTTATACCGAAAGGTCAGCAAGGAGTGGGGAGCTCAGCCAAGAGGGAGGAAGCCGGGGAATCCCTCTCGGGTGTCCGGGAACACCTTGGCAGCGCCCGGCAGCAGTGCACGCGCGCAGGGCGTGCGGACGGGCGCGGAGGAAACTCTATTTGCGAATTACCGTGAAGGGTGGGGGATCTTCTCACAGGGGCCGCTGGGAGCGGGGCAAAGGAGTTTGAGGGGCAGTGCAAGGCGTTGGGGTGCGCGGGCGGTTTCCATGGCGCCCGGGGCGTAGGGGAGGAATGCATCCCGCAAGCGGTGGCGAAACAACTGCGCGGCCGGCGGGGCAGGGCTCAAGAAGGGAAGGGAGACGGGGTGGGGGCGGAGTAGGGGGATGGGAAGCCGGCCAGGACGGGGGCGGGGCGGTCACGTGCGCCCGAGGGGGCGAGGCCCCGAGCCGACCCGGAGCGAACTGAGCAAGCCAAGTAGCTGCGCCTGGAGTGAATTTTCTCTGGTACCAAAAACGCTGTGGGGGGGAACCCAAGGCAGGAGCGGGCTGAGGCGTCTACAGCCGGCCTGGGGACTGCGATCGCTCCGGGTGGGCACAGAGAGCTCCAAGGAAAAGTGGGAGCAGGAGCTTGGAGGTGAGCGCAGGGAGCCCCACTCGCGGCTTTTGACGCTACCTCGGATCTCCGTTTCTTCTGGGGCAGGCGGAGGCAAGTGTCCCGTCAGCTCTAGGGGACAGCCACTGTCCCTTAAGACTGCTGGAGTCCTCAGCACCTCTCCAGGACTCCAGGGGAGGCTGTGGTCATGGTGAATGAAGATCCCAACCAGCAGGAGCGCGATGACACCCCTGCGCCGGAGTCCCCCCTCCAAGAGGACCCCAGCGTCTCAGCCCAACCCAGCGTCTCAACCCACCCTAGCGTCTCCATCCACCCCAGCGTCTCTGCCCACCCCAGCAGCTCGGCCCACCCCAGTGCCTTGGCTCAACCCGGCGGCTTGACCCAACCCTGTGGTTCCAGCCCCGAAAACCTCAGCGTGATCAAGGTGAGCAGGCGCCGTTGGGCTGTGGTCCTGGTGTTTAGCTGCTACTCCATGTGCAACGCCTTTCAGTGGATCCAGTACGGCGCCATCAATAACATCTTCATGAACTTCTACGGGGTCAGCGCCTTTGCCATCGACTGGCTGTCCATGTGCTACATGCTGACCTACATCCCTCTGCTCCTGCCCGTGACCTGGCTGCTGGAGAAATTCGGCCTGCGCACCATCGCCCTCACTGGCTCGTTTCTCAACTGCTTGGGGGCCTGGGTGAAGTTGGGCAGCCTGCAGCCACACCTCTTCCCGGTCACGGTGCTGGGCCAGGTCATCTGCTCCGTGGCCCAGGTCTTCATCCTGGGCATGCCCTCCCGCCTGGCTTCTGTCTGGTTCGGGGCCAATGAGGTTTCAACAGCCTGCTCCGTGGCTGTCTTTGGCAATCAGGTGGGTAGAGGAGTTTGTGGATGTTCAGAGGAGTGGGCATCTTATCGTCGCTGGACTGAGTGTGTTAGATTGCGCTTAACTACTGAGCGTGGGAGGCTATGATTTTCTGACTGTTCAAGAGTGTTTGTGACTCGGGGTGACCGTTTGGCTGGGTGTGACCCACAGTGTGATGACTGGGTGATTGTGACTAGGTGACACTGTAAGAGAAGTGGGAAACAAAAGCAGGGGACCTGCTCTTTCGTCCACAATTTCTCCTCCCCCAGCAGAAAGCATGCTTCTTGAACATACTCTGTGTCATTCCTGAACCTGTGTTAGTCCACCAACTTACACCTGTGACTTCAGGAATATTACTCTTTCTCTGGCAAAAGCCCCTGAGCTTCAGACTATTTTGATGCCATCAGATTTTGGCAGTTGTTGCTGGCTAGACCAATGGGCTTTCCTAGAGTGCTGTATCTCCTGTACTGCATAAAATTGCAGAGCTCTGCCTGCTGGTTTTTGGCACTGTTCTTACCTTCTTTTGTACACAGCTGAAGCCAGGACAGTGGGAAGAATGCTACTCCCCTGCGATTTAGAGCCAATTCTAGCAGGATGGAGTAGAAATCTCTCTCTGAATTTCCAAGGCCTGGAAGGGCTAGATTATGTCTTAATACTCTCTCCTTTCTTCTTTTTGCAAGGAGAATCCCAATCTATTTGCATCTCAGTGTGGTTATGATCCAGAAAGTTGGGCACGTTATGAATCTGATTGCCTTCTCCAAATATTTGAAGCAAATATGAAGGGAAATATTTGAGACAAACCTTAAGCTGGACCACTGCCTCTGGGTGTCACTTCTTCCCAAGCACATGCAGTCCTGACTGTGTGTGTAACAAATGATCAGTAATCTTTAGTTCTCATAGGTCTATTTTCTCTGACTTGTTCATTTCATTTAGAAAATTTAACCTTGCATTTTGAAATTTTGCATTTGGAACAGAAACTTTCCAAAACTTCTCTAATGACAAATTACACTTCTGATCATCTTTACCACCAAGAAGGTGATGTGACCTAAATTTCCCTGTGTCAGTGAGTTCTGCCACTTGGGTAATTCTCTAAGCAATCGTTGAAAGCAAACAGAGAAGCCACCTTTAGCCCACAAACGAGCAACATAAAATCCCTTACCCAGTTTTCACCTATGGCTTTGAATATTTTGAAGATTGAATTGATTTGAGGCCTGAAGTTGAAACTGGATGGATCTTTTGTTCAGGGCAATTTAAAAACAGGTAGTGATGATATTTATCAACCCCCTATCTTCTAAAATAATGTGACTGTGGATTTTAACACCCTCACTGCAGCCCTGCTGTTGGATTTGGCACTATTGGATTTTTCCTTTATACAAGGGTAAAGCTAGGGGAGGAAGGGCAGGAGCTTTCCACCATCCAGAGGCTTAACTATCTCTATAAGCAGCAGAATAGGATTCAGACAAGGTCACTGCAACCCCCGGCCCACTGTTTGCTGAGGGCAGGATTGTTTGCTGGGAGAAGCCCTCTTTGTTGGCTGGGTGATGGGAGATTCTTGTGTGTGTGGTGTGTGTGTGTGTGAGAATTTGTTTTTATTGGGGTATGAGACATGGGGTGAGAAATGTCACTGTGGGGTATAGTATACCCCTCCTCACAGGGAATGTCCATTCTAATCTTCTTGGGGTGGTTTGTGGAACTTTTTCTTCAAGATTCTAATACCTTTTTTTTTGTTAATCATAAGGTGCAAACTAATAGATTTTCACACCCCTTCTCATACACCTGTGAAGAAATTTAATACTAGATATATCTTTAAAATTTAATAGGATCCTATTGCTGCATGACCAGTGGGTGAGGGGGGAACTTAATAGGAATAGCTATTCATCCCGCCTCTACCCACCACCAAGGTCAGAAAATGCTAAGAACTTTATATTTAAAAACACTTTGACATGGTGAATTTGCATAATGGAGCCATCTATTTAGTTTGATCTTTTTAGTTTGATCCATTTAGGCCTAACCCTCCATGCTCAGTTATACATGATGGAAAACTGAATTGTTTACTATACTAACTCAAGTAGAGATGACTATGTTTGCTTCTTTGTCGTGTTTTAACCCTTTTTTTCTGAGTGAAGTACAGCTGAATGGAGGAGAAATATTAACAGAGCACCTTGAGTTTTGCTGCTTAGAAAAAAGACTCCACAAAGCTATTTAAACATACTTCAAATGTTGTACAAAATAATTCTTTATGGCCTGTAAACTTCACTTTGACCCTGACCACACAGATTACCCCAACCCCTGTTGGCTGGTAATTCTGACCTCTCTCTTCAAATGCTTTTTATATGCTCCACTCATGCGCCAGCCTCTGCTTGCATTAAATCCATCATCCATTCATTCAATAAGCCTGTACCTAGCACCTGCCTTCCGCAAGACATTGTTCTAGGGCTGCAAAGATAATCCTTGCCTTTGCAGAGTTCCTGCACCAGATTTTAAAATTGTACCAGGCACCAAGATTCAGATTAAAAAATAAAAACAGATTGTAATATAAAGGATTTATTTTCAGTTCCCCATGAGGTTTTTAGTATTTTCTTTGCCTAACTGCCATGGTAAAGGGTGAAGAAAGGGAATGAAGCTAATATCTATTAAACACTTACTACATACAAGGCACTTTTCATCTATTATTCAATTTAACCCTTTCAAGAACTCTTTGAGTTTGGTGAAATTGCTCCCATTGTTACAGGTGAGGAAACTGAGACCCAGATCAATCAAGCAACCTTATCTAGGGTCCCATAACTACTAAGTGATGGTAGAAGAGAGATTTGAACCCAGTTCTACCTCCAAAGCCACTGTCAGTAGGCCCATATTGATTGTGGAGCAAATATATATATGGTGGATTCTAAGGATCTAATTTTTCTTTTTGTGTCTGCAGGGTTGTTGTTGGTAATAAAGTTTCCAGTTATTTTGCCCAGCGTTTGAGGGCCTGGGACTTACCTTTGGTTTTGAAGTTCCTCTTAGAGGGCTGATTCTTCCTCTTTTAACCTAGCACAGCGACTGTATTGTCGGGAAGGTGGGGGTGGGGCTGGATTCTCTGGCAAGAAGAAACCAGTAAATCCTGAAGCGAGGGGAGAGAGGGAAGGCAAGCCTCAAGACTACAACTGAGGCCATTCCCTTTTGTTGGGACACTCTGACCAGTGGCTCCAGGTGGTAACAGCTTGGCATTTTTGAAGCAACACCAGCAGCATTGTTTCAAGGGAAAATCTGTGTGGGGTTTTAAGTGACATGCACACATTGTTATTATGCAAGTGTCGGAAGAGCGCCTTGTGTTACAGTCTGATAGTTGGACAGTACAGGATAAGGTAGATGTAGGAGCTAAAAGAACTCTTCAAGGTCAGCCCTAGCCCAAGTGAGGGGCAGAAAGAGGGGAAGGGACTTCCCCACGGATGCTTGGGAAGCTGAAAGCACAGTGCCACCCAGAAACAGAGTGAGAGAGAATCAATTTGCTTCTAGAAGTAAAGAAAATACAGTAACCTCACAACCAGTTCTGTAGGAGCCACAGCTGGCTGTCTAAAATAGCACTGTCCAATAGAAATAAAATGCCCCAAACACGAGGCACATGTGTAACTAAATTTTCTAGTAGCTACATTAAAAATGTAAATATAAAAAAGGTAAAAAGAACAGGTGAAATTAGTTTTAGTAATTGCCTTAACATGTTTTATGCTGCTATCACAGAATACCACAGACTGGGTCATTTATAATGAACAGAAATTTATTTGGCTCATGGTTCTAGAGACTAGGAAGTCCAAGATCAAAGGGCTGGCATCTGGTGAGGGCCTTCTTCCTGTGTCATAACATGGCAGAGGGCTTCTTATGGGCAAGAGAGAGGGTAAGAAAGGGCTGAGCTAGCTTTTATAACAAACCTCTTGTGGTAACAACATTAAGCCATTAATGAAGACAGAGCCCTCATGACCTAATCACCTCTTAAAGGTCCCACCTCTCAGGGCCAGGTGTGGTGGCTCATGCCTGTAACCCTAGCCCTCTGGGAGGCCAAGGTGGAGGATTACCTGAGACCAGGAGTTCAAGACCAGCCTGAGCAAGAATGAGATCCTGTCTCTACAAAAAATAGGAAAATAAGACAGGCATGGTGGCGCATGCCTGTAGTCCCAGCTACTTGGGAGGCTGAGGCAGGAAAATTGCTTGAGCCCAGGAGTTTGAGGTTGCAGTGAACTATGATGACACCACTGCACTCTAGCCTGGGCAACAGAGTGAGACCTTGTCTCAAAAAAAAAAAAAAAAGTCCCACCTCTCAACACTTGCATTGGTGATTAAGTTTTCAATACATGAACTTTGGGGGACACATTCAAACCATAGCATTTTGCTCCTGGTCCCCCCAAACCTATGTCCTTGTCACATACAAAATACAATCCTTCCATTCCAGTAATCCCAAAAGTCTTGTTTTGGCACCAACTCCAAAGTCCAAAGTCTCATCTGAAACTCAAGGCAAGTTCCTGCCAGCTACGAGATTGTAAATTTTAACACAAGTTTTCTATGACTAAGATACAATGATTAAACATTGGATAAACATTCCTATTCCAAAAGGAAGAAATCCACCAGAAGTAAGGGGTAACACCTGTAATCCCAGCTACTCGAGAGGCTAAGGCGGGAAGATCACTTAAGGCCAGTAGTTCAATACCAGCTGGGTAACATAGCAAGACCCCTCACCCCTTAAAAAAAATGAAAAACATTAGCCAGGCATGGTGGTGCACCTGTAGTCCCAACTACTTGGGAGGCTGACCTAGGAGGTTCACTTGAGCCCAGGAATTCAAGGCTGCTGTGAGCTATGATTGCACCACTGTACTACACCCAGAGTGACCAAGTGAGACTCCAGCTCTTTAAAAAAAAAAAAAAAGCAAAGCCAGGCACGGTGGCCCACACCTGTAATCCCAGCATTTTGGGAGGCCGAGGCAGGAGGATTGCTTGAGCCCAGGAGTTCAAGACCAGCCTGAGCAACATCTCTACAAAAACTAAAGAAAAATTAGCCTGGTGTGGTGGTGCACACCTGTAGTCCCAGCTACTCAGGAGGCTGAGGCAGGAGGATCTCTTGAGCCCATGAGTTCAAGGCTGCAGTGAGCTATGATGATGCCATTGTACTTCAGCCCAGGCAACAGAACAAGACCCTGTCAAAAAATAAGAAAAAAGGAAAGGAGTAACAGGTCCCAAGCAAGTTCAAAACCCAGAAGGGAAGACATTGAATGAAAAAAATCAAAAAGCTCTTGAATATACTCCTTAGACTCCATGTCACACATCCTGGGCACACTGGTGCCAGTGGTGGACTCCCAAGGCCTTGGGCAGCCCAGCCCCCATGGCTTTGCTGGGTGCAACACACATGGCTGCTGTCACTGGTTGAGTCAAATGGCCTGCAGCTTTTCCAGGTTGGGGCCACATGCTGCCAATGGCTCTCCCATTCTGGGGTCCTGGCAGTGGCCCTGCCCCTTCAGCTCCACTAAGCATTGCTCTGGTGGGGACTTTCTGCAGAAGTTCTGACCCCACATTTCTGCTTGGCATTACCTTAGTAGAGGATGTCTGTGCTGCCTCCAGCCCTGTGCCAGGTTTCTGCCTGGGCTTCCAGGCTTTCCAGTACACCCCCCGAAATCTAGGTGGAAGCCGCCACGCCTCCACTGCTCTTGAATTCTGCATGCCTGCAAAGTAGTAGCAGGTGGATGTGGATGCTGCCAAGGCTTACAAGCCTATGCTCTCCAGAGCAGCAGTCCAAGCCACAGCTGCTCTAGCTGGAGTGACTGGGAGCAGCATCCCCAGGCCTGTTGCCCAGTACCATGCTGTCGTCCTAGGCCTCTGGGTCTGTGATGGGAGGGGCAGCCTTGAAGATATTTGAAACGCCTTTGGGACCTTCTCCCCATTATTCTGACTATTAGTACCTGGCTCCCTAATATCAGTACTAAATCCTTTAACAAAGAGTCTCTCGGCCACACCTATGGATTTCTTTCCAGAAAAAAAATGCTCTTTCATTCTCTACCACATGGCCAAGCTGCAAATTTTCTAAATTTTTATGCTCTGCTTCACTTTTAATTATAAATTCCACCTTTAGGTCGTTCCTTTGCCGCCCTAGTTTGAGCATAAGCCATTAAAGTAACCACACCGCTTCTTGAGCACTTTGTTGCTTAGAAAATTTCTTCTGCCAGATACCCTAGGTCATCACTCTTCAGTCTGGCCTCCCCAAAGCCCTGAGGCATGGACACAATGAGGCCAAGTTCTGTGCTGTGGTGTAAGGTGGGTGACTGTTCTAGTTTCCAAATAAAATGCTCCTCATTTCCATCTGAGACCCCATCTGAATGGTCTTTACTGTCCATGTTCTATTTCTGTCCGCATTTTGGTTACAACCACTTAACCCATCTCTAAGAAACTCCAAACTTTCCCTTTTTATCTTCTCCTGAGCCCTCACCAGAATCACTTTTGTGTGTGTGGGCACCACATTGTGACAGAATCACTCTGAATGGTCTGTTCATGGCAATCTTTTCTAGCCTGCTCCTCCAGACTCTTCTAGCCTCTGCTCCTTAGCCGATTTCAAAGCTACTTCTGCATTTTCAGATATTTTTACAGCAAGACTCCACTTCTTGGTACCAATTTTCCATCTTAGTTCGCTTTGTGTTGCTATAACAGAATACCTGAGCCTGAGTGATGCATAAAGAAAAGAAGTTTATTGAGCTCATGGTTCTGCAAGCTGGGATGGTCAAGGGCGTGGCCCTGGCTTCCCCACGAGGGCTTCCATGCTGCATCATGATGTGGCAGATAAGGTCAAAGGGAAGTGGACACATGTGAAGAGGCAAAACCCAAGGAGCGTCCTGGCTCTATAACAACCCACCATCCTGTGAGAACTAATGCAGTCCATTGTAACTGGCCACAGGCTCAGCCACTCTCCGCTTGCAAAAGCCAGTAACAAGGACACGGTATGGTGAAAAGAAAGTGACTTCATTCCAGAGCTAGCAGTGGGCCAAAGGCTCATGCCTCAAAGTGACCATTTCAAAATTTTGGATTGAGGATAGGGATTTAAAAAGGGGTCTTGGTCCTAGCACTCTGGGAGGCCGAGGCAGACAGATCATTTGAGCTCAGGAGTTGGGGACCAGCCTGAGCAAGAGTGAGACCCTGTCTCTACTGAAAATAGAAAGAAATTATCTGGACAACTAAAAATATATAGAAAAAATTAGCCAGGCATGGTGGTGCATGCCTGTAGTCCCAGCTACTCGGGAGGCTGAGGCAGTAGGATTGCTTGAGCCCAAGAGTTTGAGGTTGAGGTTGCTGTGAGCTAGGCTGACACCACGGCACTCTAGCCCAGGCAACAGAGTGAGACTCTGTCTCAAAAAAAAAAGGAGGGGGGAGGTCTTGGTATGCGGGGTATGCAGGAGCAGCAAGGAGGTGCTGGTCAGTGTGACTCATTCTGATGATTATTGCTCCACCTGGTAAATGGTGCCAGCTCAATGACTGTCCTTAGATTACATGAGGCTTTGAGGTAATCTCCTGGTGGGGTCTGGATGGTTTCAGGACTCAGTCTCTGAAACTTCTAAGTTGACACATAGATAGGGGAAACTTGTGCAAGACAGTGCCTGGTGGAAAGAAAGAGAGCAAAGGGCAGTGTTTTCTCATTAA
>CM052442.1:21042083-21091718 GCA_028533085.1 Varecia variegata | reverse complement strand
TTGCCCTTTGAGAGGAGAATAAAAAGGCTTTCCTGTATATGCGTCACATCCTATCTCTCTGTGATGTGCAGCTGGGCTTAGGGGCCACACCCTCCAGGTAGAGGACTCAGCACTCTTGCCTTTGTAGTCGGCTTGTTGTTCAGGATCAGCACTGTCGTTCTGGCTGTATGAGCTTCTCCCAGAGCTCTGGGTTCCAGAACGTCCATCCTCTCGCTAGTAAAGAGGGGAGGGAGCCACTTGTGGATTTGGTCCTTTTGAGCTGGGCCCTGCTGCAGCTCCGGGACTCCTGTGGAGCATCCTTGTTCCCTTTGCTTTCAAGGGGCTCACAGCTTGCTGCAGAAGGGCCTTTTGCCAAGGAGTGGCAAGAGGCAGCTTTTAAGTCTATATGAGCCTCAGATGGTTCCTCGGATGGAAAGTGGTGGTGGCACAGCACAGAACTGATTTAGTCCCTACTCTCAGGAGAAATAGGGCCTGGGAGTGAGAAGCTTTCTCCTAAGGGCCTGGAGGTTCTGGCCTTACCAAGTTCTCTCCTGGCCCCTCACGGTTAGCAAGTGGCAGTGATCAACAGTAACGAGTGGGGACTGGTGGTGCTTGGACAGCCCTTGCGAAGATGTTAGAGCCTTTAGGAAGATGCTGCAGTTCCTCTCTCTCTCCGGGAGGAGGGTATGTCATTGTCTGTCCTAGGTATGACTGCTCTGTATTCTCATGCTACCTTACAAAAATCCATGGCCTTTATTAGGGAGCCCCATCTTGGTCCAGATCTCTACCCTTTGCAAATAACCCACACAGGCCCCTGGCCATCCAGTCTCTGCCTCTGCTGTGTTCTTTCCATGAATCCTTGTCCTGGATTGCACTCCTCCAGCCAGCCTCCCTGTGTCTCCCCAGTTGACAGCAGGCAGT
Organism: Varecia variegata; assembly: GCA_028533085.1. Classification (NCBI taxonomy): domain Eukaryota; kingdom Metazoa; phylum Chordata; class Mammalia; order Primates; family Lemuridae; genus Varecia; species Varecia variegata. The sequence continues at coordinate 21,090,818 of CM052442.1, read as the reverse complement.
GTGACAAATGAGAGCCAGTGCATGAAGGCTCTCATCCCCTTGGCCTGTCAGATGGTTTTTTTTGAGACAATGCATCACAGCCTTTATTTTATTTATTGGACAAATATTTATTGAGCATCTACTCTGTCGCAAGCAACATTATGAGCACTGGGGAGGTAGCAGTGAATGGGAAAGAAAAGGTCCCTGTTCTGGTCGAGTTCACATGGGAGGGAAGAGAGGTTAGACTGTAAGCCAGTCATTCTAGGAGTGACTAATGGTGGAAATGTCAGGCCAAGGAGGAGAGGAGGTGACTTCAGAGCAGGACATTGGGAGCTGTTTTTGTGTAAGTAGGTCCCTGGGTAACTCCCTAAATAACAGGGCTAGATCTAATGAGTTACTCTCTTGCGGTGGTGTTAAATAGGGGTGACTAATAGTTTTCTGCGTATAATAGTTTTCTGTTTCTTCTCAGACTTCTCTCTGGGATCATGAGGCAGGGTTACTTAACTCATGAATTTGGCTTCTTAGGAAAAGGCTACATGGGGCCCGCCCTATCCCTTTCTGGAAGTGCACACTTAAATGAGAGGAACCGGGTCTTGCCCATGCTGGTCCTTGAAGCAGCAACTCTTCCAGCCACTAAGTAATTGACCAGATCTGAGTTTCACCCCTGAAAATTGGACTGGGAGGGCTGTCACCAAGAAAGTCCATTTAGGCTTAAAAGAAAGCGTGGGAGGCTTAGGAACATTGGTTGTCACATGAACACCCCGTTGAAGAATGGCATCATGTTGGCTTGCAGACAAAGGAGACAGTTCTTCTCCTTTGGGCTGTTTTATCTGTCAAAGGGCAGGGAGTGGTAAATTCAAGCCAGGGGAATAACACAGGACCACAGAATCCATCTGTTGGCTGTTGAGTGCTGGCGTCTGGGACAGAGTTGGTGGGAAATGACAAAGCATTTGAATGGAGCTTTGCCCATTGCCTACCTCAAATGTGAAAAATTTGGAGTAAGGTTTGCGTCTTGTGACCTTGGCTGGCCAAGTGGTTCAAAAGACACCCACTCATTTTCCATCCTTCCTAGCTGAGTCATGGGGGAATTCTGGGAGCTTGTGGCCAAGGTCTGTCAGCACAGCCAGGCAAAGGGACCTTTGGGTGTTGAAGCCAACAGTGATTTGTGCTCTCACTGAAAGGGGAGACAGAGGAGGCTTCATTGCTGCTCTCAAAGTAGACCTAGACTGACCCTTCATGGAGTTCACCATGGGGACAACAACATCAAGGGAAATGCACAACCCTTAAAAGGAGGAGTGCGTGCAGCACAGAGGCTCTTGAGTTGACAATAACTGAAAGCAAGCATAAATGCTAGGCTCAGCTGAAAAATAAAATAAAACCCTTTGTCAGCATTCCTTTTTTTTTTTAATCAGAAAAGTTTCCCTGTAGAACTCATTCCCCTCCCCTAAACTTAGCATCTTGTCTATTTACAGCCTAGGGTATCTCTGCTCTTCAGCTACCTTGCACTCCCCAAAGATGAGGAGGAATCCCAACACCAAGGCTGTAGGTCAAGATCCAAAAGTCTACCAGATAGATTATAAGCTGGGTGAGGGTGCACTCCTTGCCTTGCATCTGTCTCCTCCCTTACTTTTTAGTAGAGTACTTAGTATGCAGGGATGTTCAATAGTGAGTGTAGGCTCCGGGGTGGGAAGTTCCAATGACTTCCATGCCTGATCTTGGGGAGCCTCAAATGGGAGGTCTTCCCGATATTGGGGCTTCCCTGTGTCATTCCACCTTGCATCTGCTTTCCTTAGATACTCTTGCAGTACAGCAAAGTGCTGCTGTGCCCAACTTGTGTACTGTGTGCTAGAGGAGACTGGAACTGCTTGAGTTAGGTTTGAGCTGCACCGTTCTAAGTAAGAGTCATTTCTTTATTCAGAAAATATTTCCCACACGCCATCTCTGTTCTTGGCATTGTGCTGGACGCAGTATGGGGAAGGATCACACAAGGAAATGTTAGTCAATGTCCCCGTCCTCAAGGTGCTAACAGTCTGGTTGTGGAGACAACACGCTAAATGTAAAGAAATAAAGCTAAGTGTTACATAAGAACAAGAAACTCATAGGGTGTAACTATGTGGTAAACAAACCAGATGATAGCTGGAGACACCTCTCCCCAGTTGCTTCCTCCAACAGCTAGATGTTGGGGACACTTGAACTACGGAACTGAGCACATAAGACTGGAGGAATTGTCAGGTCTTTGAGGGCAGTTGCTCTTCTGTTACACTCACCTTGTCCATCAAGGGCTTTGGAGTCAGGTGGCCATGAGTTCAAATCTCCTTTCTGTCATTAGAAGCTGGGTGACTTTGGGCAAATTACAGCGGTTTTCTCATCTGTAAAAACCAAACCAGAGGTGATGGTACCAACTTCAAGGGGTTGTTGTGAGGGCTTAAATGAAATACCATGTGAAAAATCCTTTAGCACATAGTAGGTACTTAGTACATGTTAGTTTCCTTCCTTCTAATTTGAATAGCACTTAAGACCAGAGCCCTTGGTCTAATGGATAAGAGCACAGACTATAGTATAGATAGCCTGGGCTTGAAGTCCAGCCTCATCACTTGCTGTTATGTGACCTTGAGCGAGCTACTTAAATTCCAGTTTCCTCAACTTTAAGATGAGGATTGAAAGAGTATATATATTTCTACAGTGTTTAGGACAGTGACAGTTGCATGGTGTGCACAATGTATTGGCTATCATTACCATTTTTTAAAATTTCAAAATATTAAGGGGAGGTACAAATGTTTTAGTTACATGGATAGCTTTTATAATGCTTAAGTCAGGGCAATTAGTGTGCCCATCACTCAAATCGGGTTCATCATGCCCAATAGGTAGGTTTTTACCCCTTCCCTACTCCCCCTCCCCCTTCTTGATTTCCAGTGACTTTTACTTCCCTCTGTGCCCATGTGTGCCTATCGGTTAGTTCCAACTTATTAGAGAGTACATGTGGTGTTTGTTTTCCATTCCTGAGATACTTCATGTAGGATAATGGTCTTCAGTTCCATCCATATAGCTGCAAAAGACATTGATTCATTTCTTCTTATGGCTGAGTAGCACACCGTGGTGTATATATATCACATTTTGTTAATCCACTCATAAATTGTTGGGCACTTAGGTTGATTCCACATCTTTGTGTTTGTGAATTGTGCTGCAAGAAACATTCGCATGCAGGTGTCTTTTTGATAAAATGAATTTTTGTCATTACCATTAATATCTTCCCTAGGAATCAATGATTGTAGGCTGTCCTCATTTCAGTAGTGCAGCTTCCTGCATTTTTCTAACCTCTTTTCCCCCAAAGGATGGAGGAAACCAAAGAGTGGAGGTCAGGTAAGCCACCAGCATAATTACAGCTTTGAGGACAAACCCTGTGACTGGGGAGGGAGCTCCAAGGAAGTCGGAGTTGACCAGCTATGACCTGCTTCCTAAGTTCTTAGAGACCTAAGCTTAGGCTTTAAATCCATAAACCCCTTTCATGAGTGATTTTCCCCCAAATCAATGGATTGTTCTTGTCCTTGAAGGCCTGCCACCTCCTTATTCCTGAGTCTGCCTTTTCAAAAGAAGCCAAGGGCTTGGATCTGGGGATTTCAGAAATGCAGTCATAGGAGCAGTCTTTGCACACACGTTATTGCTCACCGTGGCCTTTTCCTGGGTGGCTGGGGGCTTGTTCTCATGATGAAACTCAAGTCCTGGGTTCTCAGTTCTTCAGTATTTTAGGGACCCAACAGCCACCTTGGTCTCTCCTTGCTTCTTTCTGGGACATCCACAGACTCAGCCCCAGGACCCCCACACCCCCACCCAGTTGAGCCTCATCCACAGGCCCAAAGGCAGCTTACCTTGTAGTGTCTTCACTCTAACATGGTCCCTTACATTCAGGACCCTGGAGCCCTTGTTTGTGCTCTGTTTAGCCCAGATCAGTTATTCATTAGCAGGTGTAAACAAACATTTAAGTGACACTGGCCAAAGGGTAGAGTGAGGTATTTACAGCACGAGAAGTATGCATTGGAATGTGCAGGCTTGCCTCAGTAGCACCATCTTTGTGATGTTTCCACGCACACACCAGCATGTAGGGATGGGCAACAAGTGTGGAAGTCACTTCTGCGGAATTCCCAATGTGGATGTGGTCCTGGAAACGGAGCTTTCATGGTAGCCTTCCCGCTGGCGGCAGTACCCTCCATGCATGAGACACTAGCGCCAAGCACACAGCCCCGGGAGTGTGTGGGTTTGTTTTTGTGTGGAATACAAATTGGGCATACTGTATTTTAGCACGTGTTAGTGCCCGTAAATTCTGTATGCACTTAAATGACCCTTTACATAGTAGCATTTCCGTACATTTGTCTATGCAGCTGAAGTTTTCCTCAACTGTACCCACTCTGTGAACTTAGCTTCAGATTAATCTATAGGTCACAAGATCATTGTTAGTATGCATGAGATTTGTAGATATGCACATTTACCTAGGGATGGCATCACCTCAAATGTCCCTTGGGGAGGATGGCACTTCAACCAACAGGTTCTCACCTACAGCACTCATTCCTCTCCCAGGCATGCCGTGCTAATCAGAGGAAGGTAAGCCCACCCTCAGCCCCAGGGCTGGGCTCTGACTGGCCAAGTCAATCAGTTCATTCCTCTCCCCAGGACACAGACACTGGGTGGGACTGGACATACTCCCTTGGACTCAGGGCTCCCAGGAGCTAGTGCCCTGGTGCTGAGTCAAAAATGTCCCATGCCCCCATAAATATGTAAAATATTATGTATCAGTATTTTAAAAAGTCCCCTAATTGGGTCAGCAGTTTTCCCTACAACAGGGCCCTGGGGTTGAAGGTTTCCATCAAATCTGGTCTCCCGATGACCTAACCTGGGGCTCACCTCACACCCATTCTATGCTATTTTTAAATAAAACCCTCACTTCTCCTCCATTCTACCTCAACATTCCTCAGAGACATTATCATACTAGTATAAGTGGTTAAGGGCTCAGGCTCTGGGGTCAGAAAGATCTGAGTTCAAATCCCAGCCCTACCAGTTACTAGATTAGTTCACTTCTTTGTGCCTGTTTCCTAATCCACAAGAGAAAGACAGTATCATCTGGCTCATCTGGTTGGGTTTCACTTCCTCCCCGCACACTCTTACGCAGCAACAGTGACAGGCAGCAGAGGCTACTGGGACTCCCAAGACACACCTGGTTCATTTAGGGCAGTCATGCAAACCATCCCACCCTTGTTCTGCTCTCTTCCTTCTCTGGCTAACTTCTGCACGCACTTTCTCAATTCTGTTAGTCATCTTTGACCCTGCCCTCTCACACCCACTCCATCCCAGAGCCTCTGGTTGAGGGTCCTTTTAAAATCAGAGCCACATAAAAGATAAATTAGGGTTCAATCTAATTGAACTGCTGCTTCAATTCAATGTAATTGAATTGACTGCTGGCTGGAGTGCTGGCCTGGCCATGGCTCACTCACTGCAGCATTGAACTCCTGGGCTCAGATGATCGTCCTGCCTCAACCTTCTTTTTTTTTATTTTTTTTTATTATTATTTTTTTTTTACACGGTCAAACTCACCAGATGCCTCAACCTTCTGAGTAGCTGGGACTACAGGCACACACCACTGCACTCAGCTAATTTTTCATATTTTTTTTGTAGAGATGGGCTCTCGCAACAGCCCAGGCTAGTCTCAAACTCCTAGCCTCAAGCAATCCTTCCGCTGCAGCCTCCCAAAGTGCTGGGATTACAGGCACGATCCACTGCTCCCAGACTCAAATGATCGATCTTAAAGCACAAAGCTTTCGTGCAAGCCCTGGGGTCCTCCCTTGGTGGCCTGGCCATTTCTGACCCCATGACCAGCCAGGATTTAGGAGGGCAGCTTTGTGCAAGGGTTCTAAATCAGTTTTGACTTAGGACTTTGTCGATGATGGATGGGGACAGGGATTCTGTGGGCCGCAGAGCCAGCATAACAGGTGTGTTGTGTTTTGTAATGTGTTGGGTGCGGGAATCTTACCCCAGATGTAACCTAATGGTTTCTGTTTTTATTCTTGCTCTGCCAAATGCATGAACCAGAGTGACAGGTGACACATCACACAAAGTATGGCTTCTACTTGTCCCCTCGCCCCCCGCAAAGCCCTCAGGCAGCACAGACATGTTTTAAACTGTGACATGCTCCTGACTACTGACATTACAGCAGCATTTAGAGATCACCCTTGAGTTTGAAGAAAGGGCAAAAATAAAATAGAAAATGTAAATTGAGTATCTCAGGGTACCTCCATCCCTTGATTCATCACATTTTTGCCAAACACCTTTTTTTGGGGGTGAAGTAAACTATAGTTATTAAGCTTTTGTAACTTCAGAACTGCTGTGTGTTGAAACTCCAGCTCTGATACCTATAGCTGTGTGACCTTGGGCAAGTCACTTAACCTTCCCGCACCTCAGTTTCATCATCTATAAAATGGGCACAATGTTAGACCCCCCCCTCTTTCAGGGGTTGTCATGAGGATTGAAATATTCCATGTAAAGCGCCATATATTTTACTATGACTAGTAGTATTATGTGCCAGGCTCCAGAGATAACATGTGAGCCCCACCCTTGTGGAGCTTACAGTCTGGTTGGGGAGACATATAAATTAAATAATCATACAAATATAAAATTACCTATGCAGGTGCCTAACCTCATGTGAGGGATCAGAGACATCTTTCCTGAGCAAGTATGACTTGAACTCTGACCTGAAGGATGGCAGGAAGGGCATTCTAGTCTGGGTAGAGGAGCAGGTGCAAAGTCCCCATGGTCCTCAGGTATGAGGGGGCTTTGAAAGACAGAAAGGAGACCAGTGTGGCAGCATCCCAAGGAGCAAATAGATGACCAGGGGCAGACCAGTAGGCTTGGGATTTTTACCCCTAATTAAAAAGCAAGAGGAAGTCACTGCAGGGTTTTAAGCATGGGAGGTTGGTCTGATCACATTTCCCCAAGATTGCTGGCTACCGAGGAGAATGTGAGGAGCAGAGCCATATGGAAGCCATTCAGAGGCCTGAACCAGAGGCCAGTGTCCCCCTCCCAAGTCCCTTCCTGGCGATAAGGATTGCCTACATGTGAAAATACTGGTACTCAGGACCCACCCAGACCTGCAGAATGACAGTAGAATTGGGGCTGGAGACCTTTGTCATCAGGAAAGGTTGAGAAACACTCTATGGGATAGGTAAAAGTGAAAAGAGCCTAACTCCACTTTAAAAGCAATTTTTAAAAAGTAATTTCCAAAGAGCTAAGACTGTGACTTGGTTTGATTGTGAATTTTGTATTTTGCTCATGACTTCACGTATCGTTGATAATGATACAACTAGAACAAGGGCAGGGACCTAAGTCAACTCAAAACCAGCTAGCGGTGATTTTCAGTCATTTACGTTCCCAACCTGGGTCTCTGGGTCTTCTGTGAACACGGGAAAGCTGCCAGCACCACCCTCCAGCAGTGGTGTTCTCCTACCTCTTTGAACTAATGTAGCACTGACTTGGGCTCCAGGTCTCTGATTTTTACCCTAGAAGTATCCTATCAAATGGTGACAGGACTCAAATGGTGACCATATAGACTTCTGTATTGACGAGCATCACACAGACATTTCGTGGAAGGCAGCGAGGTGAGCCTGGGTTCTGGGGTCAGACAGAACTGGCTTAGGGTCCTGGCTCTTTGGCTACCTGCCTGTATCACCTTGGGCAGGGTGCTGAACATCAGTTTTTCTCTCTTTTTTTGTTGTTGTAAAGTTATTGGGGTTACATTAAAAGAGAAAGTATATTACATATCCAGTGCATAGTAGATGCTCAAGAAAAGGGTAGATTATCCTACCTCCTCCCTACTTTCACATGCACACACATTATTTTTTCTTACCACTGTGGATACAATGAGGAAAGAAACTGGACCCTAAAGGGCAGACTTGTGTGATATTCCCAGCTTTGTGTAGACAAGATATTCCACCAATGTCTGTCTGTCTCTCCATCCATCCATCCATTCCACATGACTGGGTACTTTCTACAGGACAGATATAGGAACTAGGAACTAAAAATAGACTAGTTGACTATTCTGTTTCTAGAACACTGCTGTCAAAAAGCAGGAAAAAACATGTCTTGAAAAAACAAAAGAGACAGAAGCTTACAGTCCAATCCCTAGGTTTTGGTTTTCCACACTGGGCATGAAGTACTTCCCAAGCCAATTTCTTCCTTGAGAAAGGTTACTGTGACACAGCGTTGCCATCTGGCCAGGGGCTACTGCGGGCCACTAAGCCCCGCTGCTTCATCCTGCTGGCTGCAGAAGGCTTCGAAGCTGGAGCTGGGGTGGAACGGCACTCACTGAGGCTTAGTGTGTGGATGTGGTGACCCGGGTCCAGCCCCTGAGGCTAAGGCGCACAGTGTAGCACAAGCTGGGAGGATTTACTGATTGAGGCAGAAGATTACAGGGGATTAGTTTATCCTGTATGAGGGTCTTAGGGTTTTTATTTTCCAAAAGGAAACAAAAGTCACAGAGCCTTGGATGATGTTGGTATCATCCCTCACTCTTGCAAACGGGGCCCTCTGAGACTCTACTTACCTTCTAGGCCTCCAACTCCAAAGCGGTTAGGAGGCCAGGGAAACCTGGAACGGGCCCATGTTCCCGGCTATGAAGAAGGTCGTATTTGCCCCTCTGTCTATGGCTGGTTTATACCCTGAATCAAAGTCTTGGAGAGCAGCAGTTAAGAAGCCTGACTCTGACAAACCAGTGTGACCAAGGATCAGGTAAAGCTCCAAGAACATGACATAAGTTCCTCTTCTAGGGAAGCCTGCTTTCCTGGTCTTTCTCGTGGCTGGTACCCCTGGAGGCCCTTGCTGCCAGGCAGAGTGGAAGAGGCACTGGCCTGAGCAGCCAGGAGATCTGTTTTCTCACCTCAACTGTGCTAGAACTCTGGGTGACCCTGGACAAGGCTCTTATCAAGCTTCATTAACCTCACTCAGCCTCCGTTTGGTCCTATAATCATTGAGTTGTAATAGAGGCTTACAAAAGGCCTTTCAAATTATAACATTCTATCATTTCAACACACAAATATGGCCATTTGTGTTATCTTTTGTATTTTTGTTTTGCAGTCTTTCCTGCTGATAGATTATAAAGCTCCTCGAAGGCTGGAACCCTGCCTTATACATCTTGGTAACGCCTAAAATATCTAGCAGAGTCCTTTGCACATAGTAGATGCTTTAAAGATGTGTTTGGTATATTGATTACGTATTGGCATAAAGAGCCTACACGGGGCCTATTGATGATGACTTTTATGAATATTCCAGAACTGAGAACCACTAGTGACCAATTGAGTGTAACTGACCAGTCAGGGCGGTTGCAAATTGGCAGCTGATGAGCGAGTGGTGTGATGGCGTGGAGGGAAAGCAAACTGCTCCTGTGTCCGCAGTTCCTCTCAAGGATCCTCAAGGAAAAGTGGGACCTTAAGACAAAGGATTTGCTCATCATCCTTCACTCTTGGAATTCGGCACTTGCCTGAGTTCACAAGCTATCTTCCCAATTTCTGCCTTGTTTTATGTATGGCAGAAGGGCTTTTTGGAAGCATTTCTGACCTCAGAAATACCCAAGTCACGTTATCTGTCAGGTCACTGGAGTCTGGATTCCAGCTCAGACATGAGATGTTTTCATTTGTTGGGGATGTGTGTGTTTATAGACATTTTGCAGGTGCCCATGTCTCGTGTGTATAAATTGATGCAGTTATGCATGACCTCACACTTCACATGCTTTGGAAGTTGCTAAGTTATTCACACAGTTAACTGAAAATTTCATGTTTGTACATGCTAACAACTTTAGGCTTCCTACTCTTACTGAATGCAAGTTCTTGGGGCTGTAGGGTGTAGAACTTTTCTCCAGCTGGTCTCTCGGCTCCAGGGTTAACAGATTCAATGAAACTAAACACTTAAGTATTAATAGCACAAGAAAAAAATCAACATTGTTTTACTTTACCCCAGAGACCGGTGTATACATTGTTCATTAGTTTGCAACTAGAGAAGAGCCAGCCTGCATTGAGACCATCAACTATAATGTTTTCCAATAGGCATCAATAGTGAGGGTGCTCAGAGGTATGTATGAGTCCAGTAGTCAGTCAAAAGAAAGATTTCTCTGGTATGTCAAGGTAGGGAAATAATCCCTGATTGGGTTTAAGGAAGGAATGGAAGTTGGGAATTATGTTTCTCATGAGGAGTCTCTTTAGATTTGTGCTGTCACTTCTTGGCCGCTGGTAACTTGTGATTGAGTGTCTCTGTCCTGTCTTCTACAGCTTGGAATTGCGATTGGGTTCTTGGTCCCTCCTGTTTTGGTACCGAACATTGAAGACCAGGACAAGCTTGCCTACCACATCAGCATCATGTTCTACATGATAGGCGGTGTGGCCACTCTCCTCTTTATCCTTGTCATCATCGGTAAGGTCATCAGTAGACAGACGGGTGGGGGCAGAGAGGCAGGGGGTTCTGCTGACCTCGGTGGGCCCTTGTGAGCATGCTCTAAAATACCATGGACATTCACAGAAACTGGAGGCTGGTCTTCTTACGGCCTTCAAATATCGTAGCCTGAGCAGTTGCCCCTTGTACGGTGATGGCTGGTCCTGTGCACTTTGCTAGTGGCTCAGGAAAGGTTTAACTGTAATTAACAATCCCCCAATCCTACCTCACCAGAAGTAATGGGTAGATCGGTGTCCTCTGGATGAATTCCCAGTGGGCACCTACGATACTACAAGCATTTGCTAAGCATGCCTCATTTCATTTAGTCCTCAACAACCCTGTGAGTGGGGTACCATTATCAGTCCTGTTTAACAAAGAGAAAAAAATGAGACTTAAGGGAGGTTGACTAAGCTACTCAAGATTAGATAGCTAGTAAGTGGCAGAGATTGGATTCCAGTCTAAGCTTGTCTAACTTCCTGCTCTAACTTTCTGAAAAACAAAACAAATTGACCCACAAACACTAATAATCTCATAAATTAACCTGACAATACTTGGGGACCATGTTTCTTTAATGATTTTTTAAAAAATTATAAGAATAATATATGCTCATTATGGAAAAATCTCTACAAAAAAGCATAAAGAAAGGAATGACCATTATCTTCATACGAGTTAATCCCAAACACCAACCTCAGATAACTACTATCAATATTTTATTTATTTTTTGAGACAGAGTTTCTCACTCTTTTGCCCAGGCTAGAGTGCTCTGGCGTTAGCCTAGCTCACAGCAACCTCAAACTCCTGGGCTCAAGCGATCCTCTTGCCTCAGCCTCTCGAGTAGCTGGGACTACAGGTACACGCCATGATGCCTGGCTAATTTTTTTTATTTTTGGTAAAGATGGGGTCTTGCTCTTTCTCAGGCTGGTCTGGAACTCCTGATTTCAAGTGATCCTTCCACCTCAACCTCCCAGAGTGCCAGGATCATAGGCGTGAGCCTCCACACCCAGCCTTACTATCAATATTTTATGTGCATGTACATTTAATCATTGAGGTATTTGGTAATAGAACTTTATATCCTCTTTTTTCAGCTGAATGATGTTATAAGGGCTGTGATAAATTCAGAAACAGCATGGTAGAGGTTTATGTTTTCAGTTAGTCACTGGGCTAAAGGTGAACCAGCTTTCTTCCTAATACCTGAAAGTTCCACCCCAAGTGTTAAAGGTTTCATTCCTATCTGCCGGCCCCGCCTCCAGAGTCTAACAGTTCTGTCATTGTGTCCCTCATTTAGCTGTTCTCACTGTGTCACTTCCTCCCTGGAGTCCAGGATGAGGAAAGGCTGCCTGATAGCTTTTAAAAGCTGGCAGAACATCTTAGACAGAGGCTTTGGTGCCCCTGGAAAGGTAGGAAGCCAGGGAGCTGAAGATGAGAGCTAGCAAGAACCACAGGGCCAGGGCCTGGCAGCCAGACTTTGAACTGTAACGTGTCCAGCTCCAAATCCTTGTGTTCGTAGCAGATGAGGGCCAGGTCCTTTGCAGTTGAAAACCTGGAGGTAGAACATCTCTATGTTCAGCATTTGATTTTCAAGCACAGATAATAGCTAACTGAGTAAAGAACTGAAAAATCTCATCTGAATTCCGGTGTGGCTACCAAATCCTTAAGCCAACACCTGCTGATGCAGAGATAAGTAAGCTTCTTCCTTGCATTCTTTGGACTGATGGAAGGGGAGGTGACCCAGCAAGACAATGGATGAAAGGCCCCTGCAGGTAGAAAATACCCAGGACAATTTCCGGAGAAGGAGGAAGGGGGGGCGGGGCGGGGCTGTTTTCTTGGGAAGGGGGTCCCTTTGATCTGCCGAGAAAGTAAAAGCTCATTTCCAGAGCTTCCTGTAACTGGAGATAGTCTCCTGACCTTTCAGGAGCTTCTCAGGGAGTGTGGGGAGGCCACATGGTGCTTGCTTGGACTCCATAGGGAGATCAACCTAGTGAAACAACTGATTCAACTGATCTGCCCCGCAGAGAACGGAATGGCAGTGAGTGCAGTCAAAAGGGTCACAACAGTGGTACTGAAAACAGAATATAAATGGAGTGGTTTTCCACTGTCCCTCTCCAGCCTTCAAATCAGTGTCCCCTTCAGGAGGAGCGTATATTAATCTTGTCTCCTTCATGGGGCAGAGGGCTGATTTTGACTTTGAGAAACTAGAAGTAGTCTCCAGGATTTTCCTACATAAGTAAATCCCTTTTGCCTATTTGGGAGGTACTTACCAGCCGCCATGTGCCAGGCTCTGTGCTAAGCGTGGGCAGCACAGTCCCCGTGCCCTTGGGAGGAGCTCTGGTGCTGAGCTAGTAACAGGGCCACGGATCTCAGAGCTTTAGCTTTTGCTCCTTTTCCATCCGTGTGTTGTTAGTGTGTTTTTTCATTGCTCTGTGGTATGTTATTTGCTGGTTATTACAGAACTCCTTGGTCTTTGAAGGTTGCCTGGGAGGTCCAGTGATTTCAGCCTTCCGGAGGCCGTTAAGAAAAGAGTAATCAAAGGACCATTTGCCACTCTGGGAAGCTGACTTGGGAGGATTGCTTGCACTCACTGAGAAAGAGTGAGACCCTATGTCTACTAAAAATAGAAATATTAGTCTCTACTAAAAATAGAAAAATTAGCTGGGTGTGGTGGCGCATGCCTGTGGTCCCAGCTACTTGGGAGGCTTAGGCAAGAGGATCACTTGAGCCCAGGAGTTTGAGGTTGCTGTGAGCTACGATGATGCCACTGTACTCTACCCAGGGCGACAGAGCAAGACTGTGTCTCAAAAAAAAAAAAAAAAGACCATCTGCTCAGCTTCAGGTAATGAGAAGCAGTTCAAAAGGGGAGGCTGTAAAGGATATAATTCAAGAATGAATATTTCCTTTGGCACTCTTAGCTCCTTGTCAGATGATGCAGCCAGCTCTTGTCCCTGCAGAGCAAGCTCTTCTGGGGTGGGACCATGGGAATTTTTAGTCATCTCTGTTTCTTTCCTTTCAGTATTCAAGGAGAAGCCTAAACATCCCCCCAGCAGAGCCCAATCCCTGAGTTATGCCTTGGCGTCCCCTGATGCTTCGTACTTAAGTTCCATCATCCGGCTCTTCAAAAACCTCAACTTTGTGCTGCTTGTCATCACCTATGGTAAGGGACAGGTGTGTCCAGCAGTGCACTCAGCCTGGAATGTGAGATGACAGGCCTGATGTGTCTCTGTGTCTTACTCTTTCCAAATCCCAAATGTGCCCATAATGTTGTTTAGGGTCAAAAAGGGCCTTTGCATATGCTGTAAAGCCCAACTAGAAAATAATTCCTTCCCATGTCAGATTATCTGACAAAGGCTCATTGGTCCTTCAGTTCTCATCTCAGTATCACCTCTGTAGAGCAGTAGTAGGTGACTTTCTCTTTCTTATGCTATTCCTTATACATCTTAACACTAATCATTTTTTACAAAACCATTTCCAGGTCTACCTCCCCACTAGACTGAGCTCTATGAGAGTCGGAATGTAGTTTTCCATCTTTATAGTTCCTCAGCATGGCCAGCTTGGAGTGGTTACTCCAGCAGTTATGGAATGAATGAATACGTAGATGAGTCTTGCCACTTGAACCACGCCACAACCAATCCCCTCTCATTTGGTAACATTGATTTCTTTTTTACCTGAATGCACAACATCCCTCTTTCACTTTGTTTTCTTGGCTTTTGGCAAGATAAATTTGAATCTTTACGCTAGTGTGTTGGCTTGCCTTTTCAGCATGGGGTTTTTGATATCTTCTTTCTAACCTTTGATAAGATTGTTGGATCAGACAAGGGAAGGACAGAGCCTCATGACATTTCATTAAAGAGTGTCCTGCAGATGAACACCAGTCTGTTAATTCAGCGGTCCCCACCTTTTTGGCACCAGGGACCGGTTTCATGGAAGACAATTTTCCATGGATGGTAGCGATGTATAGCCGGGTTCCTAACAGGCCACGGGGCAGTACCAGGCCACTTTGGTACTCTTAGTTCAAGCTGCTACAGATCCACTCAACTGTACTGCTGTTCAGCCTGCATGTGACCATTTAATCCACCAGTTACAGTTTGATTAAAATCAAGAGTTAACAACTTTGTAACATACTCAGTAGCTGCACAAAATAAAGAAAGATGTAACTTATTCTACCATCTCATCTTTTCTATAGGCTCAACAACCATTGTTTTGGGAAAAACAAACAATAATAACCAAAAACCCATTGTTTCGTAACAATAGCATTTACTATGTGCCCATGTGCTTTTCATATATGATTTTTTTTAACTCCTACTACACCCATGTGACACAGGTACTGTAATTATCCCCATTTAACAGATGAGGAAACTAAACTCAGAGAGACTAGATAATTAGCCCAAGGTCACACAACTTCTAAGTGGCAGAGCCAGAATTTAAATACAGATTTGTCTAATTCTAAAGCCTGCATTCTTAATGCCTATCCTGTAATTGCCTATCTGTCATCTTAGAATTGTGCCAGGGTTTCATTTTAGGCTTATCAATGTGTTTATCTGCTGACACACTAGATAAGAGGTGGTGTCATCCCCATAGAAAGGCGATCCTGTTTTTCAGGCATACATAAGAGTTAGGTAACCTCTCAGCTGGAATAGCTCTTGATAACCAGATTAGTCTTCATTGTCCCAATTCTTCATTCCTCATTCCTCCAGTTTTTCAGTACTCTCTAAGTATGTCTGTGCATTCATCCATAATATAAAGACAAAGTTTCCAACACTTAGAGATGTCCAACTAAGGAAGTTATGAGTTGCCTATCACTGGGAGGTACTCAAGCCTAGATGGGACCAGCCACTTGGTGGGAATGTTATAGGGGATCTCAGGCTGTAGATGGATAATGAAACCAGATGATCTCTGGGATCCCTTCGAGACTCAGGATTCCATAACTGCAAGAACTTTCTCCTTTCCCTAGAGTTAAATATCTTGAGTACGTTGACCTTTGACCACCATAATAAACCTTATTGCCTCTGATGACATGGTATTGAGGCCTACCTTGTGATTCTAGGACAGATGAGTGGCTGATAAATGTTTTCTATGGCTGAAGATGGTGATAGTGGTGATAATTGGGCAATGGTTCCATTCTAGAGGCTGTGGTATTCAGTGCCGGTGGCTGATGATGGCAGAGACAGGCCACTGACCTATGAAAGCAAGAGGCAAAAACAAAATATACCAGGGACATTTTTGCTCCTGGTCATTGAGGAGCTCAAATCTGCACTGTGTTGTGGGGAGCAAAGCAACTCCTTCTCTTTTGCATGACTGGTTGCTTATATGGCCTTTAATCTGGCAGAGTGGTTTTCATCCTGTACTCCTAGACACTCTTCCTTAACTATTTGGTTAAATGATAATTCGGGAAATAAATAGGAAAGCACTTCTTGAATTGTGGAATAAGGACCTTAGAAAATTTTCTCCTCTGTAAAAGCAACAGGAACACTGGCAAACAGTATCAAAATCAATTTTTTTCAGAACTCTTAACCAAAGGCTTGCAACAATACATTTATTCAAGAAAAATGGCTGAATGTCAGTAAGTGTAGTGGCAGCTTTTTGCTCCGGTGCTCAGTAGCAAAGGAATAATTGTTTTAAACACATAGTGTGTAGAGAGAATGGGAGAGACCAAAGTCTGAATGAGAAAATGGCCTCCTCAGCTGAGTTCCTTCCCATATTTATTTCCAAGGACATGTGCAAAAGGTCAGGGCCATTTGCTAATTTCTTTAACAACCACCATACAGATCAGCTGTTTTCAGCAGATCTTTGCACACAACAAACAAGCAGCTTCGGGCAGGCGTTTTCGCCTGTTCCTTCATTCACCCTGCTCATATTCTTTCCATCCATCCATCGTTTCTTCTAGGCCCAGCCCCCACAAGTGAGTACAGTGGGCTTTGTGTTTTAACTTGCCCTGTTCCAATCCCCTTCTCCCAGGCTCTGCAGTAACCTTGCAGCCATGGTAGCTGTGACAACCATGCAGCCTCACAGCTATGGTAGCTGTGACAACCAACTAACTGCCTCATAGCCACTGGACAGAGCTAAACAGGTATGGTTCTCCATCCCTGAGAATTACCACTATTTGACCTATCTGGCAGGTTCCTGGCAAAGCCCCATTCACAGGACTTGTCTTTATTTGACCTGACTTGAAGTTCGCTCAGTGGGAAAAGCCCTATTTCCAGGACATTTGTTGAAGACAAT
Source organism: Varecia variegata (assembly GCA_028533085.1). Lineage (NCBI taxonomy): Eukaryota > Metazoa > Chordata > Mammalia > Primates > Lemuridae > Varecia > Varecia variegata. The sequence continues at coordinate 21,074,165 of CM052442.1, read as the reverse complement.
TAGTGGCACTATTTAACATTGCAGCTGCCTGAGGTAACAATACCAGTTGGGGCAAATAAGAGGCTGGCCAAAAATCTTGAAAGGAAAATCTGGAGAATATGATATCCATAGGGGGCTTTGAAAAATTCTGAGATGTTCTTAGGGATTTAGAAATCCATATGCATGTGCAGAGCTGTGCAAATACTCAGGAAAGACCTGAGAAAACCCTAAGAAAGCCTTAAACTCTCACCTCTGGCTGACCTTGAGCTCTGCACAAGCAGGAAGTAAAGGCTAAGGCAGAGTTGTCAACTGCCTGCTAGTGCTTTGAAGGTGAGCCCAATATACACACACAGAGCTCCTTGGTAAAAGTGGGAGACTTATTGGTTGAAGGCATTAAAGGAAATCTCTGCCCAATCATTAGCTTACCATTAAGCTAATGGGGCAGAAACTGTAGTGGCTGTACATGGCAAAGAATACAGACTTTACACAATTGGTCCAGGAAAGTCACTACCCAACAGCAGCAACAGCAACAAATCCTGGGGAGGGAGGAGAATATCATGTCTGGAATTGACATATTATTTATAATGTCCAGTTTTCAACAAAAAATTATGAGACATGCAAAGAAACAGAAAAGTATATACACAGGGAACAAAAACAGTTAATAGAAAATGCTCCTGAGGAAGCTGAGACGTTGGGTATAATAGACAAAGATTGTAAATCAATTATAAATATGGTCAGAGAATTAAAGGAAACCGTGTCTAAAGGATTAAAGAAAAGTTTGAGAATGATGTATCACCAACTAGAGAATATCAATAAAGAGACAAAACTAAAAAAGAACCAAATAGAACTTCTGGAGTTGAAAATTACAATAACTGAAAAGAAAAATTCACTAAAGGGCCCAAAGTTGATTTGAAAAAACAGAAGAAAGAATCAGCAAACTTGAAGATATGTCAAATGAGACTTTCCAATATTAAAAACAGAAAGAAAAAAGCATGAAGAAAAATGAACGGAGCCTCAGAGACCTGTGGGACACTATCAGGCATACCAAATATGCAAAACTGTAGTCCCAGAAGGAGAGGAAGGAGAGAAAGGAGTGAAAGTAAATTGTCATCTAATTTGAGATAGCATTCAGCTAGAAAAACATTTCACTTCTGAGCCTCCGGAAGCATCTGACTCCATTATGCATAGATAGAATTTATTGACATTTATCTCAAAGGCCTGGGATTATCACAGTAAGAGTGAGTTAAACTAATATGGGTGTTTGTACATATTTCATTATAGTCAAAGAACCACAAGCCTTGTTTCCATTGCAGAGAATTGGACTTGGTGACAGGGCTCTTTGACAACAAGGAAATGATTCTTAGGCTTAATCATAAATTTGAAAAATGATTTATTGAGCCATTATTGTGTGTCAGCCATCACGTTAATTGCTTTATATGCATTATCTCATTTAATATTCAAACAAACCCATGACAGTTCCTTTATTCCATTTTATACTGAGGCTCTGAGAGATTTAGTTTCTTGCCCATAATGGGACAGTTAGCAAGCAACAGAGCTTAGATTTAAACTCTCTACCTGATGCAAAGCCCATCTTCTTAACCACTGCACTGTTTTGCCTCCCCATACAGAAAGGAGCCTCTTGGAGACAGAGTCAGGGCTCTTTTCTTAACCCTACTTGCCTGGGTTTTCCTTTTGGTCTACCTAGGGGAGTATGTCCTTCCTCATATTCAGTCCTCCAGACCAGTTGCCTGGGGGTTGAGTACTTCTAAAGTTAGGGTCTGGTGTCCTAGGGTCTTAGAGCCAGACCAATCATACACCTTTGGGATTTGGGGATGATGGGGTCTCAGCCTCAGTGTGTCTAAGGTTTATAGGTCACATAAAGGCAGCATTGGGCACTTACTCCAACTGAAGATCTTTGCTTTCTTCTTACTCTGTCTTTGTCCAAATGAAAACAAATAAAAAAACAACTGAAAAAGCCCTCCATAAATTCAACTAGGTGCTTTGAAATCCCGCAGAATTTCCCTAAGCCTCCCAATCCTTCTGTAGTTTCAGGTTGGGCTTTGAAGAACAAAATGGTTCATACTTTTTACTTTGTACATATGGTGTTCATATTTTGCTCTGAATTATATGCACTTAAGAGCACGTAGCTGGGAATCAAGCAGACGATAGCATTTCATGGGCACATATGCTGGATGTGGGTAGACACATCTGGAGAGCTGGCTCATAAGGAATGGGAGGTCTGGGTTGTGGTGTTCGCTCTGCCAACTATTGAGTGTACCACCTTCACCCATTCTGTGCCCATCTTTCATGTCTCTAATACTCCCCACGAGTGCCCTGAATGGAAGTGAAAGCTTTTAATGCAATAGAGAGTAAAGACATGGCATGCCTTGGAATTGCTATTGTGTTGGAAAACTTGCTGATTTCCAGCATTCTTTCTTTGGGTCTGAACTAGATTTCACCAAGTAGGGAGTAGCTTTCCTGCAGCTGGTGGTATTGTATTTGTAGCACTTTCCAAGTGGGTCTGCATGCTGCTGAGTCAGCTGCACAGAGCGGAGGTGTACTGATAATTGAAGGCCTTGGAGGAAATCCAGGGTCCAAATGTTGCTGGCCTTTCCCTAGGCTTTCGGCCACACCTTTAGGGGTAGGGTTGAGAGATAAAGGCTATCCAGTTAAATTGGAATTTCAGATAAACAACAAATACTTTTTAGTATAAACATATCCTGCACAATATTTGGGGTATATTTATACTAAAAAATTTATTCACTTATTTGAAATTCAGATTTAACTGAGTGTGTTGTTTTGTTTTGCTTTCCCTAAATCTGGCAATCCAATTTAGAGGGGAGGAGTGGCAGGGGTTGGGTTTGTACTTGATGTTGCTGAAATATCACAGCAATAAGAAACTCCCACCTCCTCAGTAAAATACCCTCTCACCTCTAAGTTTGGCAATGCAGGAAGACTCAGGACTGGAATTCCATCAGTCTGCCAACATCTGAGACAGAGGGTAGCTTGCGATATGTGCAGTGGGGTGGGGTGAAGAAAGGAAACTCCCTTTGGCTGTCTTCTCTTTGTGTCTCTTGCATCACAGGCCCCCCTCTAATGTCCTTTTGTCAATGACATAATAACTACCATGTTGAAAAGAATTATTGAAAAGGCTCCTCTTCTAGAGAATGTCCTCTAAGGGAATACCTTTTCCATGTCATCCCCCAGCCTTGGCTCCAGCTGTGAATAATCTTCCCGTGTGTCTGGCTTTTGAACTCAGAGCCTCAACTTGTGTATCCCCAGGTTCCCCTTCCCTTGGGGCTCTCAAGTGCTTTACCATTGTCCCACCTACATAGGCCTAGGGAGGGGCTCTGTGCCCTCTCCAAGACCCTGGCTTCAGAATGGGTATAAAATCCTTCCCCTGGTTCCTGGGAGCTTTGCTGAGGTCAAGCTGGCCCTGTAAAACAAGGCTTTGCTACAAACTCAGGAAGGATAAGAGGGAAACACAGAGAAACCAGAACCCAGAGATATGATCTGGGAACAGTGTTTCCCAAGCGTCCCTGAGGACAGATTCCCCTGAGGTACTTAATTGAATGTGTGCATAGATTTCCTTATCTCTCTTCTAAAAATTCAAATTCAGAAAATCTGGGCTGGGGCCTGGGAACCTGCTTTTTATCAGCATTACAGCTGATTTTGATTTACAGCAGAGTTGAGAACCTCGGAAGCAGCTGTGTGATGGGTCATTCTGGTGGCCTCACAGCCTCTTCCCATCCCAGCTGCCTCCATGTGAGACCTACCAGCTGGGAGCCTGGGTCTGGCCTTTGATCTTCTGCATTCCCTAGGCCATTTAGTCCCAAACTCCAGAGATTTTAAGAAATGCCTGTTTTTTGTTGTTGTTGTTGTTGTTGTTGCTAAAAATGCAGATTCCTGAGCCCCATTCCAGAAGCTTCTGATTCAGTAGGTCTAGGGTAGGGCTCCAAAATCTGCATTTTTTTAACTTTAAGGAATTCTAATGTCAGTAATCTCTGGACCATAGTTTGAAAAAAAATTGTTTTTGACAAAGGAGAGAAAGATACTCAGGGTGATGTCAGAGCCCTTTCTGCCTCCTAAGTAACTAGGACTTCTCCCAGGAGACTAATACCAGGAATGACCAGGCCTTTCGGGGGAGGTCACAGTTTCTCTGACCCAGCAGGCTCACCTTGCCAAGGACAATGAGACCTGAATATAATGCAGTTCCTTGTATTCCTGTAAGCGGTGCTCACACACAGGCAGAGCATACGTTCCATTCTTGCCCTTCTATGTAGGATGCCCTTGGTTTGGGCAGTGGAGTGGACTTACACTGGTTGACCATGTCTGGCGACCTTTGACAATATGGGGAGGGACATCTAGACTGAAGACTGATTCAGAAAACATGCATAAGTTCCTAATTCCTCTAGGGTGGGACTGCAGAAACGATGGAAAAGGTTGGCTGCCTTCTAGAGTGAACTCCTCCTCCTCCTCCTCCTCCTCCTCCTCCTCCTCCTCCTCCTCCTCCTCCCCCCTCCCCTCCAGCCCCCATGCAGTCTCCTGTCTGGCTGGCAGCAGGGAATGGCTGTTTGGGAACCACCCTGTTGTAGCTGAGCCAGCACTTCCAACTTGAGCACTGTCAGAAAACCACCTGGAGGCTTGTTCAAACACAGATTGTCGAGGGGCTCTGCTGCAGTAGGTCTGGGGTGGGACAGACCACATTTGGAAACTATTTCACTAAACCACTGAGTCCTAGAAAAACCACTCAGCCTTAGTGGTGTGGGTCAGCCCGCTGGGCTTTTTTCAGGGTCATCCAGGCCAGGTCCATTCCCTAGGCCTTTTTCAGGGTCATCAAAGTGCTGGTGTATGTTTTGCTCGCAGTCCTTCTGGATAATTTGCCTGTTTCCTGTGGATTCTGCCCCTCCTTGTTCATCCCAGGTGGGGCCTGACGCTGAGCCTGACCTGGAACATTCCTTGCCTGTTGCAATGCCAGGTGAGAACAAGAGGCCTGGAGAGGGGAGGAGGTTGTTTTCTTCCTTCTCCCCTGTTCCCAGCTCCACTTCACCCTCCCTTTTCAGGAATGTGTCTCCGATGGGCCTCTTGACTCAGGAATGGAGTTTGTCTGGGCTAAGTGGGTGGTATGAAGGTTGGACAGCTGTGCTTGCTGAGCACAACCTTGCTGAGATACCATAGTCATCATGACCATCGGCCTGATGGCCGTGCTGACATTTAGTGACATGCCTGGGTTTGCCAGTCCCCTGTGGCCCTGTGCTGCTCAGGGGCTGCACTGAGCCCAACTTTGTTGCATCCCTGGGGTGACCTGGTGGGAAAGGCTGGCACATGAAGAAACTGTTGAGTGACCTGAGCTGGGGAAATCTTTGTTTTGAGAATCAGCTTTGTGAGGGCGTAAAGTAGAGTGATTAAGATCAGGGACTCCAGAGCCACAGGGCCTGGGTTCAAACCCAGCTCCACCACTTCATACCTGTGTGATTGTATAGCAAAATTCTTTCCCATTTTGCATGAGAATTTGATCTTCGCTTAACTTTGTATCTAGTACCCCTGGGAACCCGATAAAGGGAGTACATCAACTGCATTTATGCAACATTGCTTATGATAAAAGTGACCTCTTGTGATAAAAATGGACAGGGAGACCTATTCATTATCTGATAGGAAGCCATTCTTTGTGCTTCCCCGAGTACAGTGACTCTGTCACTGGCCTGTCCCTTATGGAGACCCTGGAAGCTATGCCTGTGGAATTGTTGCAAGCAGCAGTGATGCCTGTGAGGTGTTAAACCAGGGTGGTTGCCATACCCACCTTTCCCTGTGCCATAGCTATCATCTGGGGGCCAAAGAGAATAGCCTCTGGGTGGCTCGATGGACTGGTTCTGTGGCTGCCCTGCTCACAAGCCGTGTGTCCTATCTTATAGCCTTCCGAGTGAATCCAATGTCAAGTGTGTTGGTGGTAGTCTTGTGAGCCTCAATGTTTAGTTAAAGTTAAAAAGACCCCAGTAGGCATTATGGAATGACTGTATTTGGTTTTTTGGTTTGTTTATTTTTTTTAGCTGTGTGTATTTTTTGTCTATAAAATGGGATAATACTAGTTACCTTCTAGGGTTGTTAAAAAGATTGTCAGTTGCATAGAACAGTGTCTAGTACATAAATATGTGCTGCTGCCATCATCACCACCACCATCATCATAGTTACTGAAGGGAGGCCAGGAGGCCTTTTCTCCTTTGGGTCAGTTCCAGTGTCATCTCAGCTACTAACTCACTATATGGCTTTGGACAAATGACTTCATTCTCTGAGGACATGGGCTCTTACAGTATATTCTAGGTGCTCCATTTATTTGATGAATGAATCGGTACAGCAGGAGAGTCGACTAAATGATCTTTAGGGTCTTTTCTAGTTTCACATAATAGATTTTGTGTGAGAAGAAAGTTGGAGGAGGAATGGAGAGAAACCACCTGCAAGGGGCGGGTCAGAGGTCAGAAGTCTGGAGCAGAATAAAAGGGGATGGCGTGCTGAGGGGGGGTGTCCAGTAGTCCTACTGACCACCCCATAGATCCAGCCAAAGCTTAAGAGAAGAACGTAGATGATTCTGACCTGGGAGTAATACTTGCAGACCCTATTTGCCAGGGCAGGTTAAAGGGATCAAAGGGCAATGGTATGTGGCTAAGAAAAGGTTAAAATGGTTACTCTTGGTTGTTTTGAAGTATTTCTTTGAGAAGAACTGCAGAGTAGCCTCATGCATCCCTGTATTTTTCTCCTCTGGATACCACACTGAGCGGCAGTGGGGATGAGGACTCCTGACCTCCCTAACTCCTGGTGCGGGGAGAAGTCAGCAATGGCCCCAGGAGAAGGCTCACCCTAATGTTGTATTTCTCCCTCCCTCCTTCAGGTCTGAATGCTGGTGCTTTTTATGCCTTGTCCACTCTGCTGAATCGTATGGTGATCTTGCACTACCCGGTAAGGGAGTTCCCTGAGCATGCTGGGCCTAGAGATAATGTGGTTTCTAAGTCTGTCTCTGCAGGAGCTGGGGTGATGGTTAACTCTTGGCTCCCCCTACCCCCCAAGTTGTAGGCAGCATGGTTTGGTGGTGTGCTTATGGAAGTTGGAGGGAGATGGCCCTGGGTTTCAACCCTAGCTTCGGGGTGCTAAACTGTGTGATGATTTGACTGTGATAAGCTAGTTAGCATCTCTGAGCTCTCATTCTCTTTTCTGCAAAAGAAGCATAATTACTTCTTGCAAAATTATTTTTAGGACTAGAGAGTAAATAATATCATGTGTACATGTATATATATTCATATCATATTTATTATATATGATATATGTAAAGCATGGTTCCTGGTAATACAGTTGGTAAATATATCTATATAATCATGTGTGTGTGTGTGTGTGTGTGTGTGTGTGTGTATGTATATATCTCATATTTCTGGATTTAAATGTTTCTAAAACCAGTGAGGGCTGGATTCTGGGAATGGGATACTAAGTGTCCCGGAATCAGGGATACCTAGGTCCAACCCTCTTTAGAAAGGCTAAGATCTCACACATGCAGAGGTGGTAGTCCATTGCGACTAAGTGTTCCCGTTTTGGACTTTGACAGGTCTGAGTTCAAATCCTAGCTTTGAATTTAATATATGCCTCGTGACCTTGGGCTAGAAAGTTTGTCTCATTGTGCCTCAGTTTCTTCATATGTAAAATGGGGAGGACTGATTCCTAACCTTATGATGGGGAATTGTGGGGATTAAATGAGATAATCATGTAAAATCTTAGGCATGGTGCCTGGCTGCTAGTAAGCCAAAATATATAATAATATTAATAACTCAAAATAATAATATAATAATAAAATAATAATAGCTCAAAATATATATAAATATTGTTTTCCCATTCCTTTTGGCACTGATAGCCAAAACCCGAAGACTGGAATATTTGGACATCCATATTTTAATTTCCCTATCTGTGGGAAAAATGGGAATAATGTAATAATAAATGGGAATAATGATAAATAAGATAGAAGACTTGCTGTAAGGGTAAATTTTTCTAAAAAATCTACCCCAAAGTGGTTTTAAGGACAGAATTTTGTTCATCCCTGTCACTCCACCATCTAGTATAATATCATGCACACAAATTCAGGGTTATATTGTTGGGAGGAGCAACTATTCTAGGATTTTCTCCCAGGCCATCTTCTCATAGGCCGTCTTGTCCTGATACTTTCTGAACATTGGCTGTCATGGAGCCCAGGTTACTTGCCTTTGTCCCACGGTGACTGCGCTTTGCCCCGTGTCTTCTCCCATTGCTGGGTAATCTCTGAGGCTGTGGCTTCCTTTCCCAGGGTGAGGAGGTGAATGCTGGAAGAATCGGCCTGACCATCGTCATTGCAGGAATGCTCGGGGCTGTGATCTCAGGCATCTGGCTGGATAGGTCCAAAACCTACAAGTAAGTGACTCTTCCTCTTGGACTGAGAACTGGGGACCCATTTTTTGAAATGATGTATTCATTAGTGATATGGCTCCAAAGCTTTGGGTGCAGCAGCTGGGGATCTGAGTGGCCAAGCAGGCAGTTCACGTTTATTTTCTCTGAGCCTCAGTGTTACCATTTGTAAAACGAGGGAAACTCTACCCTTCCTGAGATCCTGTGGGATCCTGAGGGGATCTTAGGAAGATGAGAGATAGTGGACATGCAGGCCTAGAGCAGTGCTCTTCCCCATCCCTGCTCTCCAAGTAGCTTTGTGAAAGGGACAGATGAGAGAGAAATGAAGATGAATGTGAAAATATCTCACCAGTTGGAAAGTTTGTGGAAATCCCAAAGAGTGGAGAGGAGAAGGAGGTGATTTTACTGCCCTATTCTCGTGGATTCTTGTGAACCCCATGGGATTAACCAAGATGCTCTGGGCTTACTCCAGTTTGTAAGGTATATTATCTTGCAATGATTTATAGCGTGTTGGTAAATATCATGATGTACTTCAGACCCGAATGCCCAATGCACTTCTAAGAGCCCAGAGCTGTCTTAGAAGGTTTTAGTGTTTGCCAGGCTAATCCAGGATGCTTATTAAAAATACGGATTCCCGGAAGGGAGCGGAGCAAGATGGCCAAATGGAAACCTACAGCTATTGACCCTCCCCACAAACACCAAATTCAACAACTATCCACGCAAGCAAGCACCTTCAAGAGAACCAAAACTCAGGTGCGTGATCATACTACCTAGTTTTAACATTATGTCAAGGAAGGACACTGAAGAGGCAGAAAAGACAGACTTGCATTGTCCATGCCACCCCTCCCCCATCCCCCAGCAGTGCCGTGCCAGTGGAGAGAGAATCTGTGTGTCCAGTGGAGAGAGAATCTGTGTGTCCGGGGGTGGGGGGAGAGTAAAGTGATTGTGGGGCTTTGAATTGAAACTCAGAGCCGCCCTGCACAGGGGAACACAGCACAGCGCAGAATTCGGCTGGTGCTCACAGAGGAGCACTTTGACCAGCTCCAAAGCCTGACTTCCCGCTAGCCCCACCATCAGCAGACAAAGAGTAGCCTGTGGCCTGGACTAAATTCGTAAGGCAGTCGGGCCACAAGGGCTGCAGTTCTTTGGCAACTCCTGTGGCTGTGCTGGCTTGGAGCCAGTGGACTTGGGGTGCATGTGACCCACTGAGACACCAGCAACTGCAACTGTGGCCAGACCAGTTCCTGTGTCACCCCTCCCCCAACAACAAGCAGCGTGGCTCAGACAGAGTCATCTTCCACTTGAGGAAAGGAAAGGGAAGAGCTTAGAGGATTTTGTTTTGCAACTTGGGTACCAGCTCAGCCACAGTAAAATAAGGTATCAAACAGACTCCTGAGGCCCCTGAGTACAGGCCTTAGTTCCTGGATGGCATTTCTAGACCCACCCTGGGCCAGAAGGAAACATGCTGCCCTGAAGGGAAGGACCCAGTCCTGGCAGGATTCACCACTTGCTGACTGAAGAGCCCTTGGGCTTTGAATAAATATCAGAGGTAGCCAGGTATCAGTCAACACTGGCTTTGGGTGAGAGTGGGCAGGTTTTAGGTGTGACCTGGCACTGGTGGCCACAAGGGAGTGCCCACTTTACTACTCCTCCAACTCCGGCAGCCCAGCACAGAGAGTGAGAGACTTTGCCTGGTAATCCAGGGAATTCTCTAGTATCTTACTCAAGCTCACCAAAGTAGTACCACCAAGAGTCTGCAAGAATCACAGCATTACCAGGCTTGAGGCACCCCCAGTGCTGATACGGTCCAGGGACTAAAGACTTAGATGACAACATTCAATTCCCTTTGAATATCTGGAAAGCCTTCTCAGGAAGGATGGGTTAAAACAAGCCCGGACTTTGAAGATTAAAATAAATACCAAACTCTTTAATGCCCAGATATCAATGAACATCCACAAGCATCAAGGACATCCAGGAAGACATGACTTCACCACATGAACTAAATAAGGTACAAGTGACCAATCCTGGAGTGATGGAGATAGGTGACCTTTTGGACAAAGAATTCAAAATAGCTGTCCTGAAGAAGCTCAGTGAACTTTAAGACAACACAGAGAATGCATTCAGAAGTCTATCAGAGAAATTTAACAAGGAGTTTGAAATAATAATAAACAAAAGTCAAGCAGAAATTCTAGAACTTAAGAATTCAATTGACAAACTGAGAAATACATCAGAGTCTCTCAATAGCAGAATTGACCAAGTAGAGGAAAGAATTAATGAGCTTGAATACAGGCTACTTGAACATACACAGAAGAGAAAAAATAAAAAAGAATAAATAAGAATGAAGCATGCCTATACGATCTAGAAATAGCATCAAAAAAGCAAATCTAAGAGTTATTGGCCTTAAAGAGGAAGTAGAGACAGAGATTGGGGTAGAAAATTTATTCAAGGAAATAGAGAACTTTCCAAACCTAGAGAAAGATATCTATTTTCGGGTACAAGACAGTCATAGAATACCAAGCAGATTTAACCCAAACAAGGCTACCTCAAGGCATTTAATAATCAAGCTCCCAAAGGTCATGGATAAAGAAAATATCCTAAGGAAAGCAAGAGAAAAGAAAAAAATAACATGTAAAGCAGCTCCAATATGTCTGGCAGCAGACTTCTCAGTGGAACCCTCACAGGCCAAGAGAGAATGGCATGACATATTTAAAGTGCTGAAGGGAAAAAACCTTAACCATAGAATATTATATACTCCAAATATAGCCTTTAAACATGAAGGAGAAATAAAGACTTTCCCAGACAAACAAAAAACTGAGGGATTTTATCAAACACCAGACCGGTCCTATAAGAAATGCTAAAAGGAGTTCATCAATCTGAAAGAAAAGGACATTAATGAATGATAAGAAATCTTCTGAAGATACACAACTCACTGGTAACAGTAAAGACACCAATACAGAATACTCTATTGCTGCAAAAACTACTTATATCTTGAGTAGGAAGACTAAAACACAAACCTGTCAAAAATAATAACATGTTTTTGAAAGATAGTATAAAAATATACGGATGAAAATACCAAAAAGATAAAAAGTGGGGGGGGGGGTGGATGGAGTTAAAAGGTAGAATTTCTGCTAGATTTCTCTTTGCTTATTTGTTTGTAAGCAGAGTTCTCATATGTTTAAAATAATTGGCTATAAAATGTTTCTTGCAAGCCTCATGGTAACCTCAAATCAAAAAACCCACAACAGATACACAAAAAATAAAAAGCAAGAGATTAAAACGTACTACAGAGAAAATCACTTTTAACAAAGGAAAACAGGGAGCAAGTAAGAAAGAAAGGGAGGCCCACAAAACAACCAGAAATCAAATAACGACATGGCAGTTGTAAGTCCTTACCTATCAATAACAACATTGAATGGACTAAACTCTCCAATGAAGAGATACAGAGTGGCTGAATTGATTAAAAAAACAAGAACCAACTATATGGTATCTGCAGGAAACACACTTCACCTATAAAGACACACATAGACTGAAAATAAAGGGATAGAAAAGGATATTCCATGCAAATGGAAACCAAGAAAGAGCAGGAGTAGCCATACTTCTATCACATAAAATGGATTTCAAGATAAAAACTGTAAAAAGAGACAAAGATGGTCATTATAGAATGATAAAGGGGTCAATTCAGCAAGAAGATATAGTAATTCTAAATATATATGCACCCAACACTGGAGCACCCAGAAACATAAAGCAAATATTATCAGAGTTAAAGAGAGAGAGAGACTCCAATACAATAATCGTCAGAGACCTCAACACTCCACTTTCAGCATTGGACATATTGTACAGACAGAAAATCAATAATGAAACATTGGACTTAATCTGCACTATAGACCACATGGACCTAATAGATATTTACAGAATGTTTCATCCAATAACTGCAGAATTCACATTCTTCTCCTCAGCTCATAGATCATTCTCAAGGATAGACCATGTGTTAGGCCATAAAACAAGCCTCAAATTAAAAAAAATTGAAATCATACCAAGTATTTAATATTTTCTCTGACCACAATGGAATATAACTAGAAATCAATAGCAAGAACAACACTGGAAAATGTACAAACACATGAAAATTAAACAATATGCTCCTGAATGACCAGTGAGTTAATAAAGAGATTAAGAAGGAAATTAAAAAATTTCTCAAAAAAAATGAAAATGAAAACACAACATACCAAAACATATGGGATGCAGTAAAAGCAGTAATAAGAGGAAAGTTTTACCAATAAATGCCTACATCTACATCAAAAAAGTAGAAAAGCTTCAAATAAACAACTTAATGATGCATTTCAAAGAACTAGAAAAACAAGAGCAAACCAAACCCAAAATTAGTAGAAGAAATAATAAGGATCAGAGCAGAAATAAAAGAAATTGAGACAAAAAAATACAAAAGATCAATGAAACAAAAAGTTGGAGTTTTGAAAAGATAAACAAAATAGACACACCTTTAGCCAGACTAAGAAAAAAAGGGAGAACACCCAAATACAATCGGAGATGAAAAAGGAGATATTACAACTGATACTGCAGAAATCCAAAGGATCATTAGAGACTACTATGAGCAACTATATGCCAATAAATTGGAAATCCTAGAAGAAACTGATAAATTCCTAGACACATGCAACCTACCAAGATTGAACCAGGAAGAAATCTAAAACCTAAATAAGCCAGCAACAAGTAATGAGATAGAAGTAGTAATAAAAAGTCTCCCATCAAAGAAAAGCCCAGGACCCAATGGCTTCACTGCTAAATTTTTAGGAAGCATTCGAAGAAGAACTAACATCAGTCCTACTTAAACTACTCCAAAAAATTGGGGGGGGGAGGAGATACTCCTCATTCTAGGAAGCCTATATCACCCTGATACCAAAACTAGACAAAGACACAACAAAAAAACTATAGACCAATATTTCTGATGAACATAGATGCAAAAATCCTCAACAAAATACTAGCAAATCAAATTCAACAACACATTAAAGGCCGGGCGCGGTGGCTCACGCCTGTAATCCTAGCACTTGGGAGGCCGAGGCGAGCGGATCGTTTGAGTTCAGGAGTTCGAGACTATCCTGAGCAAGAGCGAGACCCCGTCTCTACTAAAAATAGAAAGAAATTATCTGGCCAATAGATATAGAAAAATATATATAGAAAAATATATATAGAAAAAATCAGCTGGGCATGGTGGCGCATGCCTGTAGTCCCAGCTACTCGGGAGGCTGAGGCAGTAGGATCGCTTACCAAGCCCAGGAGTTTGAGGTTGCTGTGAGCTAGGAGGACGCCACGGCACTCTAGCCCGGGCAACAGAGCGAGACTCTGTCTCAAAAAAAAAATAAAAAAATAAAAAAAAACCCAACACATTAAAAAGATTATTCATCATGATCAAGTGGGATTCATCCCAGGGATGCAAGGATGGTTCAACATATGCAAATCAATGTGATATATCATATCAACAAAAAAAACAACAGGCTGGGTGCGATGGCTCAAGCCTGTAATCCTAGCACTCTGGGAGGCCGAGGTGGGTGCATTGTTTGAGCTCAGAAGTTCGAGACCAGCCTGAGCAAGAGCGAGATGCCGTCTCTACTAAAAATAGAAAGAAATTATATGGACAGCTAAAAATATATACAGAAAAAATTAGCCAGGCATGGTGGTGCATCCCTGTAGTCCCAGCTACTCGGGAGGCTGAGGCAGGCGGATTGCTTGAGCCCAGGAGTTTGAGGTTGCTGTGAGCTAGGCTGTCATCACGACACTCTGGCCTGGGCAACAGAGTGAGACTCTGTCTCAAAAAAAAAAAAAAAAAAATTAATTAAAAAAAACCAAAAACCAAACAGAATGGTACTGCCATAAAAACAGACACACAGACCAATGGAACACAATAGAGAACCCAGAAATAAATCGACACATCTATAGGGAACTTATATTCCACAAAGTTGCTAAGAATATACAGGGGGGAAAGGACAGTCTGTTCAATAAATTATGCTGGGAAAACTCGATATCCATGTGTAGAAGAATGAAGCCCTTATCTCTCGCCATATACAAAAATCAAATCAAAATGGATTAAAGATTTAAATCTAAGACCTGAAATTATGAAACTACTAAAAGAAAACACTGGGGGAATGGGCAATGCTGCAGGACGTTGGTCTGGGCAAGGACTTCTCAAGTAATACCGCAAAGCCCAGGCAACCAAAGCAAAATTGGACAAATGGGATCACATCAAGCTAAAAAGCTTCTACACAGCAAAGGACACAATAAACAAAATGAAGAGACAACCCACAGAATGGGAGAAATATTTTCAAACTACCTGTTTGACAAGGGATTAATAACTAGAATATATAAGGAGCTCCAATAATTCCATAGGAAAAACTCAAATAATACAATTAAAAAATGGGCAAAGGCTCTGAATAGACATTTCTCAAAAGAAGACATACAAATCGCCAAGAGGTATATGAAAAAGTGCTCAACATCATTAGTCATCAGAAAAATGCAAATCAAAACTACAATAAGTTATCATCTTACCCCAATTAAAATGGCTTTTATCAAAAAGACAGGCAACAACAAATGCTGGCGAGGATGTGGAGAAAGAGGACCCTCGTACACTGTTAGTGGGACTGTACATTAGTGAACCATTATGCAGAACAGTGTGGAGGTTCCTCAAAAAAACTAAAAATAGAACTACCATATGACCCAGCAACCCCACTGCTGGGTATAAATCCCAAGGAGGAGGGGAAGTTAGTATATTGAGAAGATATCTGCACTCCCATGTTTATCGCAGCACTATTCACAATAGCCAGGATATGGAATCAACCTAATTGTCCATCAATGGGTGAATGGATAAAGAAATTGTGGTACACAGACACAATGGAATATTATATAGCCACAAAAAGAATGAAATCCTGCCATTTGCAACAATGTGGATGGAACTGGAGAACCTTATGTTAAGTGAAGTAAGCCCAGCACAGAAAGACAAATCTTGCGTGTTTTCACTCATATGTGGGAGCTAAACATTAAAAACAATTGATCTCATGGAGACAGAGAGTAGAATGATGGTTACCAGAGGCTGGGAAGGGTAGCAGGGAGGCAGGATAAAGTGAGGATTGTTAATGGGTGCAAAAATATGGTTAGATAGTTAGATAGAATGAATAATACTTGATAGCACAACAAAGTGACTATAATCAACATAAGTTAGGGGGTACTTTAAAATAACTAAAAGAGTGGAATTGAAATGTTCCTAACATAAAGAAATGATAAATGCTTGAGGTGATGGATACCCCAATTATCCTGATTTGATTAATATACATTATATGACTGTATCAGAACATATACAACTATTGTGTACCTGAAACAATTTTTAAAAAAAGGGATTCTTGGGCCCTATAGCCATGGGTGCCAATTCAGTAGAGAAATATGCATTTGTAAAAAGCAATCTGGGCGCCTCAGTTCAGCAGCTGGCCTTGGAGAAAATGTTCCGGAAAACAGCAGCCCAACATCCTTCCCTTCTTGTGAATTCCCAGTGCCCCCCATGCACTGGGAGCTCTATTAGCACCGGCTGCTGGGGCAGCTGCCGGGGCTGTCCTGCCTGGGGCAGGGTGGTGTTCTGGGCTGCTTTGTCAAGGCCTCCAAAGTTCCCAGAGTCTGGAGGCGACAGACAGTGGCAGACCTGTTCTCTGCCACACAAACCCGCTTCTGTGAGGCTCTGGTCAGACCAGGTCTCACTCTCACTGCTCTAGTCAAAGGCCAATTGAGACCGTCCCTAGGGATGTGGCCGCCTGGTGTAACGTGGCAAGGAGCCTGGCTCCGCTTAATTACTGCTGGTGGAGCTTGGCCGCCATCTCGTCTCTGCCATCTGTTAGTTGCTTCAACCAGACACAAGAGTAGTGAGGACTGGCCACCCCTAAATCAGTGAACAGCAGTGTCCCTTTTTGCAGGGCTTGTTCTGTGGCAGAAGGGAGGGATTGGAATGTTGGCTGGGCTGGGACGTGGGCAGCTGAATGATTCAGATGAATTAGAATATAGAATGAAAGGTCTGGGGAGGACACTTGCTCAGCCCTTCTCAGAACCTAGACGTCATCATTTCCTGGTGTCACTCATTGATGTCTAAATTCAGTGGTCAGCATGAGGCACGAGTCTCTTCCCTGTGCCACTGCCCAGGCAGAGTAAGGACAACTCTTAGTGGGAGGACAGAGCTCTGTGATCCCACCATTTTGGTGCCAGTTCTCGTCTCTCAAAGGCTCCCAGATTTGTCTAGTTTGGTTTGGATGCTAGAAATTGGGTGGTGAGGTCTGTTTCTCTCAGGCTGGGGCTACAAATAGTTTTTCTAAACTGATCAGTGGTTTATGATGAAGCTATGGTTAAACTAACATGGCCAAAAGAGTTCAGGAGTATCTGGTGAGATTGTGAGATCACTGAGAAAGAATGGTTTCCAAAAAAAAAAAAAAAAAAAAAAAACAGGTGGCCCTCGGCAGGGTAGGTAGAAATAGAATGTCGGGTGCAGGGTGAAGGAAGAAGGAAGCTCCTCTACCTTCAGTGGCTGCTTTGAAGCACCAGGTAGGCGTGGCATCCTTGGAGGCTCTAACGTGGAGCTTTTCCAAAGATGCAACCACGTGGTGTATTGTTATTCCTGTATGTAGTGGTCGAAAGAGCACAGGTTTCAAATCCAGCTCTGAGTTCCCATCCCAGCTCTAAATTTACTCAACTGGTAGCTTGGGACAAGTAACTTCACTGGCCTAAGCCTCAGTCTCCTCATTGGTAAAATTAGAGATAGTCACACATTTCTAGGATCATCCCTAGGTCACAACCCCAGGATTTTTGTAAGAGTTGAATTGAAACAGTAAATGCATGTAAAGTGCTTAACAGAATTTGACACCCAATACATGGAGGTATTAGTTTGACATAACCATAGCGTGCCCCTGCTGCACCCACCACATTTGTGGCTTTGGGGGAGATGTATTAACCTGAGTCCTGATGTTCATGGTAGGAGGGCAGAGGAATGTGCAGAGCCCGTGCCCTGCCATAAATAATTCGGGGAGAAGAATGCAGGTCTAATTGCAGAAGTCAGGGCTGCAGCAGAGTCCTGGGTAGGCGACATGGCAAGAGAAGTGTGTGGAGGGGCAAAAGCAGGGGTGAGCCTGAAATAGAAACCAGGACTTGCTGAAGGTACTTGTGAAGGGACAGACAATGGGAAATGTAACAGGGAATAGATGGAACTTTCTCACTTTGGCTTTGGAAGTCAAGCACTTAGTTCAGGGTGAGAAAATGTTCTCTCTTAGCTCCCACCATATGGGGTGGAGTAGTTCAGATTAAACAGGGAAAGCTGTGCTGGGCCTGTGCAGGTAGGGACAGGAAGAACTTGCAGGTGACAGAGAGCATCTAAAAGTCAGATCATTGCCCAACATTGTCATGGGGTCTTGGGACAAAGCAGACAAGCAGAATCAAATGGCTTCTGGGGTGGTCCTGACCGTCACTGCCACCTCACCATTGCTGGTGTTTGTCCTGTTTTTTTTTTTTTTTTTTTTTTCTGGTGGGGGATAAGGGAAGGAAAGGCTGTGCCCTGCTTGTCTGCGGGTAGAACATGGCAAGACAAGGGGAAGCTTGATATTGTTGACAGGGTTCTGCAGGAAGAGAACACACATATAACAAGATGGCTTCATACTTTCCCTAGTCTTACCCTTTGTAGCGTTGATCATGATGTAATTAAATTTTTTGTGTAATCATTGGCTGAGTGTCCATCACCCTTATGGACAGAAAGTTCTATGGGAGAAGATGTCTAAGCACATAGCAGAGGACTTAACACACTAATAGGTACTTGTGGAATGAATGAATGATCAATCCTGTTAAAGTCAGAAGTGTATGACTCAACTTCTTTGCCTTTACTTGTAGGGAGACAACCCTGGTGGTCTACATCATGACACTGGTGGGCATGGTGGTGTACATGTTGACCTTGAACCTGGGACACCTGTGGGTAGTGTTCATCACTGCCGGCACAATGGGGTAAGCTTCTCCTCTGACCTGTTTCATTAGAAAACACCATTCCATGGCTCCTAGAGCTGCCAATAGTCATCCAATACATCCTAGGATGTAATACCAGTCCCTTTCCTGCCTTCTTACTGACCTCAGGAGATGTGAAAATGGTGTCCAGGGGTCTTGGTAATATTTGTGGCACTTCAAAAGGCAGCCTGGGTCATTCATGCTGTTAAGATAAAATGAAGCATGGAGTATACCCCTCAAGACGTCTGGGAGACGAGGAAATGTTTAGAGTCATTTGTAGCTTTGCCTAGGACAACATGGTGTCATAGACAACACACAGGGCTTGGAGTCAGAATCTTTGGGTCCTGGTCTCAGTTCTGCTGCTGACTACCTGTTAGACCACAGGCACATCACTTAACCATTCTGAAGGCCAGACGCGGTGGCTCATGCCTGTAATCCCAGCGCTTTGGAAGGCCGAGGCGGGAGGATCACTTGGGGCCAGGAGTTTGAGACCAGTTTGGGCAGCATAATGAGACCCCTTCTCTACAAAAAATAAAAAAATTAAAAACATTCTGAGCCTCCGTTTCCTAATGCGTAAATGAAGGTAAGAGTGGCCTGCCTCGTAGAGTTGTTGGAAGGATTGAGAGGGATAATAGATATGAAAGCAGCAAGAAGTATGGTACTGATGTAAGAAATTGGAATTAGAATTTTCTAGACCTGTTGTATAAGAAAACATAGGAAACAATACCCCTTTCACAGGCGTCTCTGCTCAGCGCTACCTCCCAAGGGATCTGAGGCCTGCCCAACACAGGCCTATGCATGAACTTCCTGACCTTTAGGGCTCCCCTTTCCTTGGTATGGCCACGTAGGGGATGCCCAGATCATTCAAGGGCCTGGCATGTGTTGATGGGAAGAAACTAAAAAGGAGAAGCAGTTCCAAGGGAGGAGGGGTGCTGCCCATCCTTCTTGTTCTGGAAGTTCTTCATCACCTTGTTTCTCTGTTCTGGACTTCAGCTTCTTTATGACTGGCTATCTCCCCCTGGGATTTGAATTTGCCGTGGAGCTCACATACCCGGAATCAGAAGGCATGTCATCTGGACTCCTCAACGTGTCTGCACAGGTAGAACTCTTATTTACTCTGTTTAAATAAGAGAGTATTGCCTGGCTGGGCTGGCATTGTGTTATGACAGCTCAATTCTCCCATGGCTTAGGTGATTAGGCCCTTGATTCCTGTTTTCTTTATGCCTTTCCAGGTATTTGGAATCATCTTCACCATCTCCCAGGGCCAGATTATTGACCACTATGGAACCATGCCTGGGAACATCTTCCTGTGCGTGTTCCTCACCCTTGGAGCGGCCCTCACTGGTGAGTTGGGGTGTGAGGGCAAGATGAGTCCCAGGCTGCCCATGGGCAAGGCTGTTGGCAGTTTGGGACCACAGTGTCTTGATTCATTGGACAGAAAGGAAGTACATACACATGTAGGGAGACAGATGGAAGGGCTTGTCAGAAGATCTGTTTGAGAGGCAGTAACATGTTTTGGTGGAATGAGCATGGGCTTTGGAACCAGGAGGCCCATATTTGAATCTTAGGCTGTGACACTGACTCCCACAGCTATTGACCTTGGGTACATAGACCAAACTCTAGGAATCTCTGTTTCCTTAATCTGTAAAATGAGGATTGTTGTGATAATTAAAACAATGTGTGCAAAGTCCCCGGCAAATATAAGTGACGAATAAGTGAAGAACAGTGACACCCTTGGCTTCCACCCACTAGGAACAGCAGCAATCCTTGGGCTTTATAAAGTTGGCTGACAGTGCCCCTATCTTCCTTGAAATCTGAAGTAGGTTTGGTATACCTGGGACCCTCAAGAAAATGAGGGTCCCCTCTCTTGGATGAACTTGATGACTTTGTGTCTTTGTCACTCTTCCTTCTCCATCTCTGGAATGCAGCATTCATTAGGCCAGATCTCCGGAGACAGAAAGCAAACAAAGAAATTCCTGAGAAAGTGAGTATATGGGAACTTGGGGGAGCCAAGGTCTGGGTCCAAGGATTTTGATAAGGATATGGGAACGTAGGTGGGGCAGGGAGAACCCCCAGTGGGACTGGTTTTGTGGTGGCTGGGAGACCAGATCACCACTCACAAACATGGCATCTGAGGGCTTCCTGGGTGGGCATTTTTGGCATTTGTTTTATGCTGCTCTTTCTTGGGTGCTTCTCCTGCTTCCTACCTCCTCATGGTGCCCCTGCTCTGGTTGCTGTTGTCACCGTCTGCTGAGCAGCGCCCACTCCTCAGATCCTGAGCCAAGACCCCAAGCTTGGGCTCCACCACTTCGGTCCGGGGTAGGTGGCTGGGGAGGAGAGGTGGAAGCCTGGCTCGGCCATGCTGTCATGGCAGTGGTGGCCCCATGGTGGTGGCTCTCCTGGCACATGACAGTCCCTTAGGCAGGGCTGTGGGATAGAGCCAGTCGGCTTGCCACAGGGCTCTGAAAGGCCAACTCAGGAAGCAGGAGCTGACAGTGGTAGAAGAGTAGAGAACCAGGAGTATGATCTAGTACCAAAAAGTGTTTCCCATCTGCTCAAGTCAACTGGGGGCCACTTTAACCAAAATGTTAGGGATCAAATCTGAGTGAGGATGGAAGGCATTTCAAATCTGAGGAAGAATAAAAAAGTAGGATATTTCTAAAAAAAAAACCAAATAAAACTTATCACAGAAGTAATACATGTTCTTTGTAGAAAAAATAGGAAAATACAGAAGTGTACAAAATTTTAAAAATCACCCTGTATTTCCATCTAGAGATGAGATGCTATGCTATTTTTGCATTTATTTATGCATGTCTCTATCCACATATAACATATATGTGGGTGTGTGTATATATATATATCTTTTTCATAACAAAAATGGAATCCTAGTCTACTTTTTTAGTTATTGAAAACACTTCATCAGGCCACTAGTCTTTTATAACATACTTTAATGACTGGATAGTGTTCCATTCTATGGAGAAGCCATGATTTGTTTAACAATTTTCCTGTCTGTGGCTATTAAGGTTGTTTTGAGTTATTATAAATAATCTTGTCATCAATATGTTGGAAGCTGAATCTTTGTGCATGTTCTTAAGTACAGTATTTACTTGAGAAATGGATCAGTGGTCATGCCCATTTTAAGACTTTGATATGTGTTGCTAAACTGTCCTCTAGAAAGGTACTATCAATACTACCAATTTATATTGCTATAGCAGCATATATTTATCATTTTGAAAAATCTTTGCCAGTTTTCTAAGGCAGAAATGGTTATCTGCAAGAGATATTTTTAGTGTTTTAAGGATGTTTTGGCAGATAGATGATAATCTTCGGTTCTTTACTATTTGTCTTCTACTGCCACGTTCTAGAGTTGGCAGGCAGCAGCAAGTAGCATGCGGAAGGAGGAGCCTAGAACAGGAAAATCCACTGGGGAGACAGGGAAGGCCTTAACGCGGGAATGATGTTCTCTGGTCCTGCATGAGGACCATGGCATGGCCACCGTGCAGATGCGCTTTCACCCATGCTGTGTATAAGAAGACGTAGTGACTTGGTAGACTTTGGTGACTAAGTATACAGTGAGCCTGGGAAAACGTGCCTGTACTAAAACAGATTTCTGCTGAAAAGGTTTCAATTTGGAATGTGACGTATTGGGTCAGGTGACATGAGATTTTACTACGTTTACTTTATAACCTGTGTTTATGTTGGCAGATACAGACAAATGACGAAAATAAAAATGACCTGTAATCCTACTTCCCAAAGATAAGCTAGTAGCATTTCCAGTGTTGTAATCTGTAGGTATGCTTGTGTGCATTTCATTTTCTACCCTGCTTGTTTACTTAATGTATTAATAGCTTGACAATCTTTCCACACTGTTACCTTCTACCACAATCTCATAGAAATATATATATAAATATATATATAACGTATATATTTTTATGGATATATATGTATGGAAATATATATACTACATATATATTTATGGAAATATATATTACATATGTATTTATGGAAATACATATACTACACATATATTTATGGAAATATATAAATTTATGGAACTGGAAATCTATAATTTATAGAAATATATATAATGTATATATTTATAGAAATATATATATTTTTCCATCTTGTTTAATATTTGTTGTTCCACTATTTCACTATTCTTGCAGCCAGATCTTTGTGCACATGGACCAGGTTTGCTAACCAAGGAGTTGCTGGCTCAGTCTCCTTGAGTATGAGGTATTGGAAATAGCGCTGACTAGGAATAGGAGCCTAAGTTCCAGCAACGGTGCTCAAACGACTTGTGTCCCTGGATAACTCACTATGCATCTCTAGACCTCCCTGGCATCTGCGGCAGCTTGGTATTATGGGGAGGCCAGAGTCATGCTGGGACTGACACCAGCAAGAAGCTCTCCTCTGGAGCCCTGTCATTACATACCCCGTGGTGGTCAGTATAACTCAGAGACTTACAGACAAATTCATTGTCAGAGCCGGATGAAGACAGAGCATGCAACAGATCTGCTCTTTCTAATCAGTGAGATGCATAGTTAGGTTAAAAAAGAGACAGGATTTTTGGGACAAGGGTGACCCAAAAATTTGCATTGACCTTAACTATGCAAATCTTCTGGGTTTGAGTTTCCATTTTTCTTCCAACACACAGACAGTAACAGCTTCTGTCCCTACTAACCTTTGTTTCTGTGACTTCATGGTGATGGCTTTGGAGGAGGCAGGTGTGTGTGTGTGTGAGAGAGAGGAGAAAGGGACTAAGTAGGCTGTTAGTTACCTGAGTGAAGGCTCCTCATGGCTGAGACTAATTGGTGCCAAAAGGTTAGCAAGGTTGAGAATGGAAAGGTTGGATTTCTACAGCTCCATGGGGAAGAAAGCACCATTTGTCTACTTGACACTGGGCTCCAGCTTGGTCCTGTGCATGTCCTCTAGGCCTTGAGTAGCCTTGGCTGTGTGGTACTGTGCCTGTGCCCAAGGCCTTCTTGCTAATTGAACCCTTGAGGTAACAGGTAAAAACAGCAGACAAATGCCCAAGTTGCAGTATGTACCAAAGGCCCCACAGGATAATTTCCAGGCCATATTTAATTCCAAACCCACCTAACAAGTGTGACCCAGAAGACTTTCCTATAAACGAGTACTGTACCATCTTTCCCCAAGAAAGCCAAAGCCAAACTGCCCCAAAGTCTTTTTTCTATGGAGAAAGAATATGTACACATTTTCAGACATTGAGTTTATATATGCAACTACGTATGCTGCCTTTAAAAATTTCTCTTTGTGGCATCCATTCCATGTATATAATAATATTCTTCATCCTGGGGTCTGCCCCCAAATGGGGGTAGCTGGAAATTCTGAGGGAGTCACAGACCTGGCACTGTTTACAGCTATTTGATGGGTAGTCAAGGTGAGGTTTTAGCTGTCAGGATGGGGAGGGAAAGTGGGCTTTGCTTCTGTTTCAATCCCAAGAGTGAGCCTGGAACAGGGGCACTCGGAGTGGGATGGTTTGTGGTGGCCATGGCATCATAGAAAGCTGGGCTTTTTTCTCTTTGATGACTTTGTGACATTATGGGGTGTGTGTCTGGGGAGCGTATGACGGCAGGCGCTGGTAGCTTCTTGTTCCCTTTTTTGGTTCTTGAGGATGCTCGGTGGCCTCTGTCCCTTGTATTCCCCACTGATTAGACATACACAGGCAGTTGCTCTAGCCAGGGTGGAGTCCTGTGCCTTTTACCCACAGGGTTGCCTGCTTGTTTTGCCTTGTAGAAACTCCAGGAGGAGCAGAAAGGGGGCGATACCAGCAAGGTGCCCATCGCTGTACTGGAGGATCACCTCTGAGAGGGAAAGGTGGTGGCGACCCAGGGAACGTGAACACCCCTCCTCTTCCTCCAGCACAGCTCTCACTGCCAGCACAAAGGCCTTCGCTGGAGAAGCTTTTGGAGGGAACCAGCTGGAATATCTGTGGCTTGGACAATGGTGCCTATGCCTTCTGGAACCTACTCAAGAGCTTGGATGATTTAGTTGGGGAAAATCGCACCTTTCACCAAATGCGGCTTCGATTCCTGCCTCTACCCCCTTTTAGGTTACGGGAGCTGGTGTTGGGAGAGGCTGGTGGAGAAATTGGAGTCAATCCTAGCTTGGTCCCTTGCCTTCCCTTTCACCTTCATCCCTCATGGAGAATGACTGCAAAATTTTCACAGGAAGAAAGCTTATTCAGGATATTAACTTTTTCTAGTGCCTTCAGACCCTCCCACGAAGCCCAGCTGTAAGAAGCCCAAGCTGCTCTGCCTGGGGGTCATTCCTGGGCCATCAGTCTGACCACGTTCTGTGGGAGAGGAAGCTCCATAAGAACAGCCCCCTGAGAACAGCTCCACCAGGACTCTTGGGCCTAAATTCTCCTGGCCTAATGTTGGGGTCTGTCTCCAATCCCTCTCTCCTAAGAGCTGATCAAACCAAACATCAATAAACTTGCCGAAAACATCACCGTGGCCATGAAGGAGAAACTGATTTGGGAGGGCTAACTACCTAGGTGTGATAGTGCTGGGGCCCCCCTTCCTAGCATGGTTGTGGAGGCCAGTATTTAGACACTCTGGTAGCCCGATTGGGAATGGGAAGGTTCTTCTCTACAAAGAAGTACTTGCCCAGGAACTTCTGTGTGTCACAGTCACCTCGGGTGCCTTTATTTGGATGCTGCATTGGGAAACCCAGCCATCAGCCCAAGTGCTTGTTTTATCCCTAGGGGGGCACTCCCAGCCAACTCACCCTAACCTTTACTAATCTAATCTTGATTCATTCCACCCTGACAATTCCAAAGGTACTTCTGAGAGGTAAGAGGAAAGGGGTAGAAGGAAAGATGCCCTTTGAAATGGAAATTGAGTCTGCTTGAATCAAGCTTATCCCACCTCTGCTGGGGACAGTATTTGCACACCCAGCCCCTTTCCATTCCCTTCTAGCAATAACCTTTATCAGACATTCTAAATTTAAAGGAATTCCCTTTAAACTGACTCAAACTGACTTCCTTTCCTGCTGTCTCACTCTATTAATGGGCTTTGATAGTATCTCTTGAAAATAAGAGAATTTTTGGTAATTTCTCCTATGCATTGAGCAGCTGTGATCATGACCACTGTGCCATCTTGCTTTGGCCACTGCCCTGGCCTCAGCATATCAGAGCAGCCTGTGCAGGTTACAGTACTGCGGTGCTTGGGCCACTGCCCCTGAGGGTAGCCAGGTTTGTGTGTGTGTGTGTGTGTGTGTGTGTGTGTACAGATTTGAGCAATGGATGGGAGGAACATACTATATGTAATAAAAGAAGTTCGCACTACTTTTGGTGGAAGGAGTGAGTGAGGGGTGGAAGAGAGACGAAAAGAGGGTGTGTATTACTTTTTGATAAGGAGGCAGATGTTTACTCTTCTACCCCTCAAAATGTATTAATGTTTACTGAACCCATTGCTTTATTTTAAAAACAATTTGTATTTTCTATTTGTCATATCAGATGTTTTAAGGCAATAAAAGATTCTCAGAGTGGTCTGCCTTATCATTTGGCAGAGGGGTGGGACAGAGATGGCTTTTGGTAGTCCCCATAAGACGATCACACATTCCTGAGGACTGTGTCTAAGGTATGGCAAAAGGCTGGAGGGGCAGGGGCTGAGGTTAGAGGAGCAACTATGGCCTTCCCCAGGAGCACCTACATCCTCCATTGCCATAGATGTTACCATCCTGGGAGGATATTTTTTTTAAAAACAAGGATGTAAAGGTTACTGTCTGCCTACAAGGAGGGCTGCTACTCAATGACCAACATGTGACCTTGACCTCTTTCCATACAGTGCTGGAAAATAACTGCTGATGGGAGTCCACTGTTGTTTCTGGCTCTACCTCAAAGGTGGGGGCCAAAGTGTTTGTTCTGTGACCACTCTGGCCACGTAACAGCTTGCTGTGGCCACAGCTCAGTCCCAGCATCTGCAGTCCTGCATTATCATTTTTCTTCTGAACTTACTGCCAGTCCTTCCTCCCTAGTCGTGCTGACCGTATGGATGTCACTTGGATATGCTGCTGCTACCAGTTTTCTGTACATTTCTTCCCTAGCCAGTTGTACCATGCCTGTGGCATTCAGGCATCATATTTATTACCAATTCTTAGTTGACAAGAAACGATATTACAATTCTATTTTATATCATTTGGGAAGGGACCCAAGCCTGGGCTGTTAAGAAACCTAATATTGATAGTGTCTGCAAAACACACTAACTATGTATCTTCTTTAGATCCTTTGGAATCTTGCTTTTACTTATCTGGAATCACATTTCTAACACATGCCACATGTTTAGAGGACCCAAATCATCTTGTTTTCATTTACTCCTTTAATAAGAGGTCTCCATGTGGATCTACACTCAAACGTTAACTCTTTGTAAGATGATTGTTTTTCTTCTTTTTAATGGAGAAAGGGTCTCACTCTGTCACCCAAGAGTACAGTGGTGTCATCATGGCTCACTGCAACCTCACACTCCTCAGCTCAAGTGATCCTCTAGCCTCAGCCTCCCAAGTAGCTGGGACTACAGGTGCACACCACCAACCCTGCTAATTTTTCCAATTTTGGTAGAGACAGGGTCTCACTCTTGCTCAGGTTGGTCTTAAACTCCTGACCTCAAGCAATCCTCCTGCCTCAGCCTCCCAAGGTGCTAAGATTACATGACCATTGCTTTTCTTACTATCACCTTACAATAGTTGGTGAGTGAGGAAAAGATAGGTCTTATCACTGAGCTGTTTTTCTAGATGTAGTGTTCTACAGATGTAAGGCTTGGAACTGTTGCAAGCACATTTGGCACCATAAAGGAAGCCAACCTGAGGATGAAGCCAACATTGGCAGAGCTGAATGAATCACAGAAAAAGGGAGCTGGACTTTTTCTTTTTTTTTTGAGAAAGGGTCTTGCTCTGTTACCCGGCTGGAGTGCAGTAGCGTTAACCTAGCTTACTGTAACCTTGATCTCCTGGGCTTGAGTGATCCTCTCACCTCACCCTCCCAAGTTGCTGGGATTACAGGTATGTGCCACCATGCCCAGCAATTTTTTAAATTATTTCTTTGTAGAGATGGGATCTCGCTATGTTGCCCGGGCTAGGCGGAGCTGTAGTCTTGAACAAACCATTCCTGAAGCCTATAATCTTATAACTTTTCAGTTACGTGATCCAATGTTGTTATCTTTATTGTTTAAGCTAGTTTAAGGTAGATTTTGTTACTTTCACCTAAAGAGCCTTAACTGTGGCTGGGCATGGTGGCTTAGCCTGTAATCCTAGCACTTTGGGAGGCTCAGGCAGGAGGATCGCTTGAGGTCAGGAGTTTAAGACCAGCCTGAGCAAGAGCGAGACACCATCTCTACGAAAACAGAAAAATTAGCTGTACATGGTGGCGCATACCTGTAGTCCCAGTTACTCAGGAGGCTGAGGCAGGAGGATCATTTCAGCCCAGGAGTTTGAGGTTGCAGTGAGCTATGATCACACCATTGTACTTGGCCAGAGTGATAGAGCAGGAACCTGTCAAAAAAAAAAAGCCTTAACTGCTAGAGAATTCCCAGTGTATTTAAGTACAAATGTCAAGCTTCCTCCCATGTCTCTACAAGGCCTGTTTCCCTTTCTGACCTTATCATCTACCTTTCATTTCCCAACTCTTCACCATACTGTAGTTACACTGATCTTACTCCTTGAACAAGACTGTTCCTACCTTCCAGCTGCTGTTCCCTCTACCCTAAAAGCCTGCTTCTTACCTTAAGACATGGGACCCCTGGGCATTCAGGTCTCTCAGCTCAAATCCCACCTTCTCAGGGAGGACTTTCTGATGACCTAATCTTAGTTATGCCCCCACCTCCCACCCTCTTCTCGATCAAAATACCTTGTTTTCTGTAGAATTCTTAATCACTATCTGAAGTTCTTTCATGTGTTGGTTTGTTGATTGTTACCTTGACGACAATGTCAGGCCCAGAGGAGCAGGGTCATTGCTTATGTTGTTCATTTCTCTTTCCCAAGCACCTGGCATGGAGAAGTGCCCAATAAATATTTGTTGAAACAACAAATAGCCTTTTGGGTACACATGCTGAGGGCCCAGCCAGTGGGAAGGCCCGCTGGGTAGTGTTCAGAGGCTAACTATCCATTCCAGTGCATTATCCTCAGGGTTTAGCTGCCTTCTTTTCATGGTCATGCAGCTGTTTCTTTTATTTTCTGTCTCTGCTATGTTGCCTAGTTCTATTTTCTATCTCTGCTTTCTCAAGAATCTGCTGCTTCTTTAGGAAGAAAACAAGAAAGGGTATTGACTGTTTAGTTGTGAACACAGAATCTTGAAGGTAGTGAAAAAGAGAAAGATTTGACTTCAAGAATACAAGAGAAATGAGCAAGTGACAATAAGGAGGTGGAGGGAGCCAGGGTTACCTGTGTCTTGAGCTGTCCTATTCACTGTGGTGTATTCGATCAGGTAGAAAGCTATGATTCTCCTATCCTAGGAGTCAGAGGGCAGGAGTGCTCTTGTCCTAGGGGAGGTAAGGGTACAAGGACTGAACACAGCAGAGGGTTTTTCTGTTTATTACAAAACTCCTTACACAAATACAACTGAGCAGAAGGTCTAAAAACATCCCAGACTCTTCCAACCCTCACCCTTCTGTAGATAGAAGGAGAGCCATGGTCCTGCTCGTGCACAGGAGAGCCCTTCTTAGAAGAACTGCCTGTCCCTTGGATGGTTCAGAGTCTTGGGTCCAGCAGCAGAGAGGAGCCCAACCTGTGTGGACAACCTCTTGAAGCAGCCCTTGGTCACAGCTGCTCTGGGTGGGCAGCAGCTTTAAGTTTCACAGTTCGCATGTTCCCACCACACAAGTCAAATCAAAGAATGAAAATAAAAGGGAAAACGAGCAGGAGACTGGAAAAGGGAGCCCAGAAGAGGCTGCAGGAAGAGAAGGACACACAGTAGGCTTCTTAGGTGCTGGCAATTTCTTGACTTGGATGGAGTTACAGACTATTCGCTTTAAAATTATTCTTTAAATTGTACATTCATGTTATATACTTTTCTGTATACATGTTCTATCTTAAAATTTTAAAAATATAAAAAAAAAAAACTTAAGAGGCTAAAAGTGAATAAAAGGGCTGATGATGAAACAGAAAAGAAGAAATTAAAGAGCAGACAGAAATGGGAACAGAACAGAGGAAAAGTATGCGTCAGACTTGACAAACACAAATAAAAACCCAGAATGTGACTATGGCTCAAGAAAAAGGACACTTTCTGATTATATCAATTACTTATCAATTACGACGAAGGAAAAAGACAGTAAAGGTGGAAGATGATGAAGTCTTAGAGGTGGTAATGTTGCCTCAGTTTCTCTTCTTCTGTCTGGATACTGGTTCTGCTTCTAGGTACCGGAGCCCAACTAGCATACCCAGGATGGAGAAACCTTAAATACAGAGAAAAGATTAGTGACTGACAGAAACCCAGCACCTTTCTTCTATCTCTCTGTGTCCACTCTTTGTATCAGCCCTAGTGCTTAGACAGTCCCTGCAGGAGGTCTAGGGTGGCTGGATGCTTACTTGCCACCATCAGGGGTGCCAGGACACCAACTGTGGGAGCTGCAGTTCCATATACAAACAATTCTGACAGGAAGTGCCCCAGGGCGAGGAGGAAGGTCCACAGTGTGATGTGATAGAGCCTGTAAGGGAGCAGACAGAAACGGAAACTGAGGTTACTGTTTGTTCAGTACAGAGCAGAGGAAAAGTATCAGTCAGACTTGATAAACACAAAAACCCAGGATGTGACTATGGGTCAAGAAAAAGGATACTTTTTGATTATATCAATTTATTCTCATTTAGGGCAAAACTGAAGGTTTCAAACAATTGCTCAACTGAGAGAATGGTCCAGGCATCCAGAGGAGATCTCTAAGTCTCAGCAAGGTGGTGAACCCAGCCATAGCAAAGCAGAGTCTGGATTATGGCCATCCTAGGCAGTGTAGACAAGTTTGGATCAATCATGCTTATATATTCTATTTATCCAAATTGGCTGACTCTGTAGTCTAACCCTACCTGGCAGGTGTCTGGCCATGTGCTAGTCAGTGTTTACATGATGGATGCCACAGAATGAACGGCCTGAATGGGGAAGAGGAGCAAAGACATCTCTGCAGCTTTTAGATGCTCTTGCAGTATGGGCTGGTTACCTTGTGTCTTAGCCTAGAAAAGTGATCAGGTAGAAGACACAATGACAACCTCATGGGAAGAGAGCTTGTTCCTCAGCTTTAACTATGAGGTTGAGAAGAGATAAGCTATTAGATGGCTGACCATTTGGTTTGCTGATATCTTTAAGTATAAAATTTTAAAAAAATAATGAAATACTTCGACATTCAAAAATAGAATACTATTATGAACCCTAATGCAACCAATACCCAGCTCCATTAAATCTCAGCATTTTGACATTTTTGTTTCAGTTTTTACTAAGAAATAAAACATTACAGATAACAGTTATCTGTATGTCCTTATCCCAGCCTGATCCTGTTCTCCTCCCTCCCCTGAAGCAACCAATATCTTAAATTTGATTTTTATCACTCCTGTGCATGTTTTTATACATTTTGTAAACATGTATGTATGTGTATTAATTTTGAGTTTCCAGTTAGTGAGGAAATAGGATCAGAGTGCACATCAGAAGTGGATGGGTCAAAGTCCTAGGCTAGAGAGGTTTGGAAACAGGAAGTCAGTGTTTGCAGCTATCCGGTGTTGGGAGAGGGGAAAAATGAATGGGTAACAGAGGTAAAGATAAGTTTGAGTTATCTCTGCTCACTCCAAAAGCACAACAAACAAAAGACATATCCCTTGTACCTATCAGCAATTCTTCATCATGGTGAAGTCAATCCTCCCTCCCTCTCAGTCGCCCTGAGAGGTAGAACAGGTATCTATTCTCATTTTATAGATGAAGTGACCGAGGTGCAGAGAAGGCAAATAATGAACTTCCTGCTGTGAAGCCAGTTACCAACAGAACTGGGACCAGAACCCATTTTCTTGTTTTCGTTGTTGCCCCAAGGCTGTTTCCACTAAACCACACTGCTTCCAAAAATACATGTCAATCTAGGACAAGTAAACCACAGTTTCAAGCTCAGAAAAAAAAATTTAAAAATAAGTTAGAGAGATCAAAGGGCTAATAGCTCTGCCTCAAATCCCACTTGAGTCAGTCTTCCTTAGTTTAAATTAATTAGATCTCTAATATTTAGATCTGCAAAATCAGGAATGAATATCACTACCTCCCAGGGCTGCTAGGAGGAGATTTAATCAAGATCATGTAGGTAAAAATTCCTGGTATGATAAAAGGAGCTCAGCTGGGTACAGTGGCATGTGCTTGTAGTCCCAGCTACTCAGGAGGCTAAGGCAGGAGGATCACTTGAGCCCGGTAGTTCAAGACCTGCCTGGGCAATATAATGAAACCCTCAATTCTAAAAAATAAAAATAAAGAAATTAAAAAAAGAGAGGGGGGCCGGGCGCGGTGGCTCACGCCTGTAATCCTAGCACTCTGGGAGGCCGAGGCGGGTGGATCGCTCAAGGTCAGGAGTTCGAGACCAGCCTGAGCAAGAGTGAGACCCCGTCTCTACTAAAAATAGAAAGAAATTATCTGGCCAACTAAAATATATATATATAGAAAAAATTAGCCGGGCATGGTGGCGCATGCCTGTA
>CM052442.1:21009588-21041583 GCA_028533085.1 Varecia variegata | reverse complement strand
CTACCTTTGAATATCTATCCTATGTCACGTGTTGGGGAGATACCCAGAGTGACAACAGCTAGATAACATACTGGGTGAAAATAACAAACCTATCCAGAAAAAAATGGGGAGAAGAAAAGGAGGTGTACAAATATTACTATAAACTAATCAAATGGATTTCTGTGTAAAACTTATAGAAATTGGTTTCAATATTTAGTCACACAAATAGTAGTAAATGAACAGTATACTTTGCAATAAGTGGCACAGTACTTATCTTTGTCTAAGCAATTTCTCCAAAATATTACCCTAAATCAGAACTCTTGTCAGTTGGAATCAGTTCTCTTATATCTTTACCTTTTCATGCCATTGCTTTGTAATTCAAGTGGCTCAAATCTCTTGACAGATACCTGCCTGGCTATTGATGACAGATCCTTCCAAGCCTATAGAAGCCTTATACATTTGAGTGGAACTTATGGGGTGAAGGCTCTATTTACATCCTTAGGTTTTCTGTACTCTGGTTCTCAGGTACACCATGTTCCATAAACTAGAAGAACAATCTAAAAGTTAAAAATAAATAAACTACTGTGACTTTACAACTAGTAGAAAATTATTTGGAGATGGAAACAGTAATCTTAGTGTTGGGTTGCAAAAGAAATTATAATAGCTATCAGTTATTGGCCACTTGTGCTGAGCACTGTGCCAAGCACCTAACATACATTATCTATTTAATCCTTATAATAAGGTAGTCATACACTATTAATATTTCCATTTTACAGGTGAGGGTTGGAACAGAGAGGTTAAATGAGTTTCTTGAGATCACACAGCTAATACATGGCAGAGCTGCAATACCACCTCACTGAAATTTTGATGAAGTTCTTATTTTTGAGAAAGAAAAGTGTACCATATCCACTTTTGTCTTCAAGTTGTATAGAAAATACAATTAGATTACATACTTTGTGTTTTTTAAAAAAGGCTTAGATCAACCCTTGTTGAGTAGTGATTTCAGTGAGCTTGATTTAAATAAAACAAATATAAAGAATCTAATAATGGAAGAACTTCTTCTCATCTTTATTATTATTAGCCCATGTTTTATCTGATGTCAGGTTAACTTCTTGGCTATAAAGCGGTAATAAAATATCAAGCTTCCTTTGTCACTTTGGCAATAGAAGTTTTACTATTGTCCTACGCTACCCAGCTGAGATATATATTAAAGTCAGCAATGGCTCAAGACAGTATGAAGCACCCAAAAATGAACATAACAGAGCTCTAGAGGAGGAAGGGTGAATTGATGAGTCCCTCAGGGACAGGTGGATCAAAAAGGTGGACTCTGTCCAAGTCCAAAGAGACTACGGGCCTACTGGACATCACAGCATGTATAGCCTGGACCAAGATCCACCTATCCTCTTTATTTTCTCACCCTCTCCAATAGGACAGTCAGGTCTCTTTTCAGGGTTAGAAAAGCTGCATGCATCCTCCCCCCCTTTTTCAGCAGAACTTACGCCTTCCATTTCACAGAAGCTCTTAGAAATCCCAACAGGTAGGTGATGACAGAGCCTGCGCACTTCTGGCAATTGCTCAACCCCATTTCCCTAAAGCTTTAGGGCCTCCTAGAGTGTATACAACATATATTTCAAATTTTGCCCTGGCGCAGCCCAGCATATGTGTGGTGTTAAAACTTAAGAGTGACGGAGAGAGGGATTCCTATCCTGGCCTTACCATTTAGTAGCTGTGTGACCCTGGACAAGTCATTTACACTTTTCAGCCTCGTTTCCTCATCTGCAAAATGCAGATAATAGATATCTACCTCAAGGGTTCTTACAAGAATTATATGAGAAAAAGTGAAGGCTCCTTGCATAGTGCTGGGCTCACAGTGCTGCTCATTCGTTCATCCATTCCTTCGCTCCCTGAATTTACCAAGCCTTCTCCATCTTCCTAGCGCCCCCTTGTCCTCATCTCTCGAGCCCTTTTCCCCCCAAAAGGTTGCCTCCCAGGTATCTTCCTTCCACCCCATCCCCATTTTTCCATACTCTCCGGATTCTCTCAACCGGATGCGACACAGACACATATCCCCCTATTCTCCCCCACGTTCTACCTACCTGACGACCGGACTCCCAGGACCGCAGGAGCAGTAGCAGCAAACAAGCTCCCCCAGGACAGCTCCAGCCGGGAGTCCACCCGAGCCATTTGTCCCCGCCCCCGCCTTCAGCCCGGCTCCAGGATTGGGTCGTCTCCGTCAGTCCTCGCTCTGATTGGCTGTGTCGATTTTGCTCGAGCAGGAGATGGGGAGTGAACCCCTTTACTGCCAATCAGCGGTTGCCGCTGCCTAAGCCTTTCCCCGGGTACGCCGCTCACGCAGTAAACCCTCCTGTTGAGCGTGGCGGAACTCTGGGTCTGAGTCAACCTTTTAGGGGCGGAGGAAAAAAAGAGCGGAAAAAAGAAGACTCCCCTCTGCCAAAAGCAGGGCTTCGCTCCCGCGCTGCGAGGCGGTGACGACATTCTTCTGCGCCCGCAGCCGAACGTTGTCAGCGCCGGGTGGCGGGCGCCTGCGCAGTGGCTCCGAGCGGGCGGTTGCTTGTTGGTTGTTGTAGTAACGGGGGAAGCAGCCGTCGGCGGCCGCCGTGAGCCGGGCTGGGGAAGGAGGAGGGAGGTAGGCACAGAGCGCGGTCCCCGCCTGCCCGCCCCGAGCCATGTGAAGATGAGACAGGTAAACGTCTGCGCCGGCGCTCTTCCCTACCCGAGGGAGGTGCGTTCCCGGATCCGGGCCGGCGCCGTCCGCTGCATTTCCCTCTCAGAGCCCGGGAGCCGCTGTTGGCTTCCGGGCGCGCCGGGTTGAATCGCTGCGGCGGAGTCGCCCTGTCCTTCCTGAGGGGAGCGTCTGCGGACCTACCTGGGATTGGGGTGAGCTGGGGGAGCGGGGCTGAGGGGCAGATCCCTTTAGGGCCAGGACTCCCATTAGGCTAGTGTCCTTAATCTTCTATCGTCCTGTTTCTCCCTGCTCTGCAGCACTCCAGGAAAGGTTGGCGTCCTTTCCTCGCTTGGAGGTTTTGTTTGTTTTAACTTAAAGGACTTGCTAGCATTTTGGGAAAGGTTGAGAAATCCCGTCGGGAATCCCTGGAATAACGTCACTGAGGTGGTTAGATATTGCCTATTCAGCTCAAGATGTGTAGGGATCATTATCAGGGTCGGTGTTTTTTTTTTTTTTTGTCTTATTTATAACCTTATCGTATATGTGAATGCACAGAAAAGTAGAGTTTGGAAATATTGACACCAAGTGGTTATCTCTGGAGTAATGGGATTATGGTCATTTGAACATGTTCATTTTCTTTATCTGCAGTTTCTGTTTCTCTAACACACTTAACAAACACGTACTCTTTTCCTATGGAAAAAATATTTTAAGTTAGAAATGCGGGGGGGGGAGAATAAAAAAATAGAAATGCGGTGTTGGCAATATCACAATTTTAATGCCTATTTGAGATTGAGATCAAAGTTTTTAGTAAGAGAGAAAAATTTTTAAGAGTGTTTGGAAGGGCAGTGGTGTTTTCCCCCTGAGCTATTTATATGACCCTTTATTCAGGAGAATATGTTAATCTTTTGGTTCATTGTTGAATTTCTTGTACTGGAAACATGATGGCATCTTGCCTGTGTGCTTGTCATAGAGTCTAATAAATATTTAAAACGGTCTTAAACCTTGAGTTTTTATTTATTTTTAACCCAGGTCAGGTTTGTATAGCAAGGAACCTATGTTTTAGGAATCAGCCACCTACCTCAGACTGCCCTAAAAGTGAAGTGAGTCTGCCCTTTTGGTGTATGTTACATTTAGTATATAAAAGACAACTGAGGAACTCATACTTAATAACAGCTCTTCAAATACATAAAGCACAGACAGTATGTTTGGAAAAAATCTTGATTTTTGTGGCATATTTGAAGCACTGTGATAGAGGTAAGCTTCTAGAGGTTGGGCACTCTTTAGGAATATTTTCATTTTTGTGATTTGGAAGATCATCAGCAATAATCAATAGACAACTGCATTCTGTTTCAGATCAGTTGACTTTCTTGCAGGAATCTGTGCCATCCAAATTTTTTGATCCAGTGAATCTTCAAGGAAAGGTCTCTGAGGCCCCTGTGTGCTGACTGCATGACAAACCCTAAAGGAAATGCCAGTCGTGATGGCCCGGGACCTGGAAGAAACAGCATCATCCTCAGAGGATGAGGAGGTGGTAAGCCAAGAGTAAGTAATAGCAAGCCTGCTTTTGACCCTTTGCTTTTAGGATGAAAAATAGTTCTCTTTTACTCATATACTTTTTTATCCAGTGTCCTTCCTTTGGTATTGTCTGACCCTGGTTTTAGCTTCTATCTATAATCTAACTCAAGATTTTATTATGCAGTCTCCATCAACTATCAGAAATTAGATAAGGCTCTGTTTCTGGGCTCATGCATGAACATAAGCTTTAGATGTTGTAGGATGCAGGTGGTAGTTCTTGGTGAACCCTTGCTCAGAGCTGCCAACATAGGAGATTTTGAAATTTTTCGAGATAGAGGAAAAGTGGGTCTCCAAACTCTGTGACGTTGGTTATATTTTGCTAATTTTCTCAAAAGCCTTTACCATGATAGAATGGTAGTAATATAGAGGGATCAGGTAACTTACCATAGTAATTCTGGGGCAGGATATTAGAATTCTATAGCGTATGCTGTGTCCCTGAACCACATTACTTTCCTGAGTTCTTTTAGGTAAGAGTCAAGTTTCGTGATTACAGCTGCTATAGATGATGATAAAGGCTTTATCTTATCTGTATCTTATTTAATCTAAAAATGTTATTATTTTAAAACTCAGTCTTACAAATACCAAGAAACTTCCTCAGGGACCCATAGAGAGTAGGTGATGGATTGAGATTCAGACTTAGCTTTCCTGGATTTTGAAGCACCTTGCCCTTTTATCTCCTCTACTTATTACTTGACACAGTAAAAAGGGAGTCTGGCTTAAAGTTAAAATTCATTTTAAGATTCTCTGTGAGTACTTTTGGATATGTGTGTGTGCTGTGTAACCTGAAAAATAGAGGTAATATCTCCCAGGCTATTTTGTAGGGGTGTGGTTAGGATCAAATAGAATAATGTGTGTGAAGTTACTTTGTAAGTTATAAAGTGCTATACAAATATAAAGCATTATTCTTACTGGTTTTAGTATTGAATTTATGGAGGACTTGTTATAAGGTAGAAGATTATATTAACGTAATTTGAAAAAATTATTTAAACATTAATAAAGCTCTGAGGAAAGGCTTCTCATCGTTGTTAGGTCATGGAAAATAATAGAGATTTGGCAATATATTTGGGTCATTCTTATTCAGGATAATTAAATGGATAATTCCCTTTGGTTACTTTGCCTTCTTGTGACTTTTTGCTTTCAGTGTGCTGCCTCTTACCCATTTCACACAATTTTTAACTTCTGCTGTAAACATCAGTCTTTCTATTTTCAAGATTGTTTTTTTCCTCCATTACTATCTCTCTTATTAGTGGGCTTAGAAGTTGGGCCTGACAAGTATTAGATTGCACTATATGAAATTGCCATCTTGGTAGGTTAAAAACAGTCAAATATTGACAATTGTATATGGTTTTCTCTGATGTTGTTGTAGGTACTCAATAAATACTTGCGGACTAAATTACTAACTAAATGAATGAATAAATGAAGGCTTTATACTTTACTATACTTTAGATCAGCGTTCTTAAAGATTTTTATACCATGGATTCCTTATCAGAATAATATTTTTAAGTGCTTAAAATAAAATACGTATTATTACAAAGAGTTCCAATTACATTGAAATGCAGTAACAAAATATTAAAAAATTGTAATATAGTAATATGTACTTTTTAATTCATATGTTAAATAATGAGGTCATTTAAAATCTAGGAAAGTTAAATTTTATTTTCTAAAGACAACAGCATGAAGACTTTTTGTTTAGTTTCTATACGATCTTTACACTGAGCAGTGGTCTTTGATTAGCAATTATAGATGGGGAATACTGAGAAGCAGCAGAGACATCTGGGCCACCAACGTGAGACGTCTCTATTTTGTGACTGAATGATTACTAGGGTGAGAGTTACCCAATTTTTATCCAGTCTCATTACACTAGCATCTAGATAGGCTGTGATTACACGTGATACAGTGATGATTCTAATTACTACCTTAACTTAGAAATAGTGATAAATGTAAATGATATTTTGAGGTATCTACAACTGTAATGGGGTATAAAAGTACCTGTAATTTCAGATAGAGTCAAAGGCACAGATAATGCTAACACTATTAATACTATATTGGTTGCCTATGTTCATAATCGAGAAATAGTAAATTTCTAGTAGAAGTTAGTGAAAATAAAGGTGTAATTCCCTGCCCCCGCCCCCATCCAAATTCATGGACCTTTTGCTCTTCTTCCTTTCAGACTCCTACTGTTGATTTTTAACTGCTAATCTTTCATCAGCTTATGTTTTGCCTATCAAGTACTTGTTTCATACATTAGGAAGCTTAAATCAATCTTGTTCATACCTGGAGCAGAAGGCTTACATTTTAAAAGTTGATTTGGAAGTTCAAAGGTCTTATATCAAGATTGTTAATTGATGTTGATTTGATCCAAAGATATATATCTATGGACATCTGTTTGATCTGCTCAGATCCCTAGGCTGTATTAAGGTATTAATGCCTTGTAATCCTGGCCTGTCCAGGGAGTCCTTGTTTTGCGTGGCATTATTTCAAACAGTAAATGTAAAGAGGCTATTTTTCTATATTTTGCTTGGGGATCCCAAATAAAATTTATATATAGATGTAGAAACTTTCATATAAGAACTTGATGTAAAGTTTCTTTACCCACTGAAAAAATAGTAACGTTAATTTCTGTCATAAAAGCTGACTTTCTATCAGTTAAAATGATCATCAACAATCAATTTTAAAGTGAATGCTTCAGGAGTTCAGAGAAGCTAGGGAAGGCTCCATGGACGTGGGAGACTTGAGGTGGGCCTTTTGGGGGGTGGGCTTAAACAGAGAAGCGGGGAAGGCATTTCTAGCAGGGGCAGTGGTATGAAGAAGGCATAGCAGCAGGAATAAAAAAGCTGCTTTACATCTCCGTCTTTGAGTTATGTAGGCTGGGTCCCAGAAGTGAACATTCCTCATGAAATTGCTCCTTAAAAACTAAAATGTTCTTAGGCTTTCAATAATGTGAACCATGAAACCAGTCTACTTGAATAACTGAACATTCAAATGCTTTGTTCTTTCATGCCTATAAAATTTAAGATTTTCTTAATATATACCAGTTTCTGATATGAATAAAAATTTAAAGTTCCAATTTTCAGTTTCCCAATCATTTTGAATTTTTCCTTTTAGCACCACCTGGTGGGAGCATGTTTTTCATGGCAATTTTGCCTCTGCCTTAAGTGTTTTTTAGTTGATCTTACTGAATTGATCATTTGTCTATTCCCTGTTTTATTTTTACTTAGGTTGTAAGTGAAAAGATTTCTCTGTCAGAGGTTTGGCTTTCCACAGATAGTATAATTAGGGCCTGGGCTCTTCTCAGCTGTCTGTTTATTGTGTTCCTGACTTGTGGGGCATTGTAGCAGCAATCTATTGTTTGTAAATGCTAAGGCATAGTGGTGCCAGTTGGTAGCTAGTGCTAGATTGACAGAGAAATTTGGATAGTTCCCAAAGTTTCTGTCTAAGACTTTGTAGTTTAGGCTGCCTATTTTTTATCTGTTGACTTAGAAATGTGGTGGAAAAATTAAGATTGGAAGAGATCATAGGAATCATTTGGCCTCATGCCCTCATTTTACAGTTGTTTAAGATTAAAAAGCAAGCCACAAAAAATCCTTGCTAAAAAAATGTACGCTATAGATACCATTTCTCATAAATGGGCACTATTAACCCAGGTCAAAGAACAAGAACAAAAATCACCTACATTCCATTTTTGGAAAACAGGGAATGAACTAGGTATGATGTTCTTTACTTTCTTCACTAAAAAGCTATTGGCAGCTCATCCCAAATATAAAGGCTGCCTCACTTCTAAGATTGGTAGCCTGGCAGCCTGTGCACTCAAAGTGTGGATCTTTTTAAATTTGGATTGGAAGGGTCTGATTTTGCCCTGAGATTTGTGGTATGGCCTTTGTTAAGGGGTATAGTTATGGGAGTTTTAAAGAGCAGAGTGAATCTTGGCTAAATAGATCTTATTCCATTTAAGGAATTGATCAGTTTAAATTCCCGAAGAGTTGAGTTCAAGGTGTTCAATATATAGGACTTCATTGAAATTCAATTAGGGAGGCAAAGGGTGGAAAGAAAATACACACTGGGTTCGAATACCTGTTCTCTTACTTAACCAGCTGTATGACCTTGAGCGAGTTACTTAACCTCTCTGAGACACTTTTTCTTCTGTTCATAGTGTGGACAAGGGGATTAAATAAGATAACATGTGAAAGTGTCAGGTTTTAGTCTGAAATGTTGGTTCTTAGTGTGCTCATGGCCAAGGAATGACCAGACACACCAAAATAAGGCAAGCATGAAAATGAGGTTTATTGAGGAGAGAAAGACAGGATTATAGGATAAGAACAAGACATAGGTTTACAGAGCATGATACATAAGCCACAGATGATGACTGGACCCATTGTCACAGCAAAGGGAGGGGAGAGCAAAAGGAAGGGCGCAAAAAAGGGACTTGGTTATGGCCTGTGTCTTGTTTTATAGTGCCTAGATTGAGACCTCCCTAGTGGCTCAGATATCACCATGGAATCACTTTGATTGGACAGTTGAGAGTTGCATTACTATGCATGGGAGTTGTTCTAGTTTAATTTCTGGACTCTATGGTACCTGTGCTGCTTGGCCGGTGGGCTAGAGGGTCCTCTGCATTCTTTTCCAGCTGGCGCACTAAGATGATTGGCAGATTCATAGGGTATTCCCTCCTCTCTCAGGTATGGTAGTAGCTCAGGGCAGGATCAAAGTGGGGCAGGACCAATATGGGGGCCTGGGGCCCACCCTTGCCCTTCTTCCCAGGTGGGGCAGTTGCACCAAGGCAAGGTGCCCACTTTCATCCTTAGGAGACCTGGAATCCCTTGCTAACTACCTAACAAAAGCTCTTAGTTTAAATCCTGGCACATAGTAGGGACTCAGTTCATTTAATTTTCTTTCCCTTCCTACATCCCTGCCCTAAGGATGAAGATTTTCCTAATCTGTGAGTAAATATCCATCTATCCAAGATTAATTAAACTGAGCTTTCCTGAGGCTAGGGATAGAGAATAAAGTCAGAGGTCCTTCTCTGTACTGTGGTTTTATGCTGAAGGAAAATATATGTTGTTGCATTTAGCGTAGGCTTTCTTTAAAATGTGTGATTTTAATTGGGATACTTGTATCAATTTAGGGTTCCTAGGTCAGAATCTTAGGATGGGTCATCAGATTGGCTTGAAAAGGTACTATAGGGTACAAAAGGGGCATGTAAATTATTGGGAACATATCCGGATTCTTTATGTGTGCAAGGGATTAAAACATAACTCAAATTGTCCTAAATAAAAAAGGGAATTTGTTAATTCATATTTAGGCAAGTCTTGATTCTACAACTCCAACTTTAGAACCCAGGATCTCATTTCTCTCCTTTCAGTCAGGCTTCCACTGACTTCCTCCTTTACCAGCAGCTGCAGGCTCTCCCCTCAAGGTCACAGAATGGCTGTGGCACTTCCAGATTTCTCATTCTCATCCCTATACCACCAAGAGGAAGAGAGGCCATCATCTATAGCTGCTACAGAAGAGATAGAAAGCATTGCTTTCTCAGAGGGTCTCAGAACGTGTCTCATTACACTCAAGGGCTCCAGTTGGTTTATGTGCCCATCTCTGAACCAGTCACTATAACCAAATGATAAAATACCCTGATTGGATGCAACCAATCAAGGCCCATCCCTGGAGCAGGGATAGAGTTAATCCTAAACAAGCATATGGCTAAGAATGGGAGATGAGGCTGGAGCAGTGGCTCATGCCTGTAAACCTAGCAATCTGGGAGGCTGAGGTGAGCAGATCGCTTGAGGTCAGGAATTTGAGACCAGCCTGAGCAAGAGTGAGACCCCGTTTCTACAAAAAATAGAAAAAATTAGCTGGACAGGTGTGTCGGCGCATGCCTGTAGTCCCAGCTACTCGGGAGGCTGAGGCAGGAGGATCGCTTGAGCCCAGGAGTTTGAGGTTGCAATGAACTATGATGACACCACTGCACTCTAGTGAGACTCTGTCTCAAAAAAAAAAGGGAGGGGGGGGATGAGTGATTTCTCAGAGATATTTGGGATTCTCGTTCTATAAAGAAGGGGAAAATTGCTAAACAACAAACCACAGTCATCTGCTTCAGCAGTTAATTCAGATTTTGAGCTGTAAATTAATGAAGCCTTTGTTATGGTTTTAGGGATCATCCATGTATCATGTGGA
The DNA here is from genome assembly GCA_028533085.1 of Varecia variegata. Classification (NCBI taxonomy): domain Eukaryota; kingdom Metazoa; phylum Chordata; class Mammalia; order Primates; family Lemuridae; genus Varecia; species Varecia variegata. Next base: position 21,031,175 of record CM052442.1, on the reverse strand, counting down.
CTGGAGGCTGCAGGAGAATTCCAGTTTTGGTATTCCATGCTGAGGCTATTCTGACAAAGGACAACAATATTCGAGTAATTGGAGGTGGGTGTAACCTCTTCCACAGAGGGCAGAACTGGGCATGGCCTTGACAGCCTTGTCTTGAAGAAATTGATATGGCATATATTAATAGGTAGAGAAAGGGCTTGGCCATGAGAAAAATTTATGGAGTTGTTGCACTTCAAAGATTATAATTTCTTAATTTGTTTTCTGCTCATGTTATTCCTCTGAACTTATTATGTGTGCATGTGTTTATTTTTTTTAAATCATGGTAAAATGCATATAACAAAATTTACGAATTTAACCATTTTAGAGTATACAATTTGTTGTTATTTAGTACTTTCACAGTGTTGTGCAACTGTACCACTATCTAGTTCCAGAACACTTTCATCATCCCAAAAGTAATCACCAGTCCCCCCCATTCCCTCATACTGCCAGTCCCTGGCAACCACTAATCTACTTTTATCTCTATGAATTTACCTACTCTGGATATTTCATATAAAGGAATCATACAATATGTGGCCTTTTGTGTCTGTCTTTCACTTAGCATAATGTTTTCAAGGCTCATCCATGTTGAAGCATGTATCAGTCCTTCATTCCTTTCTAAGGCTGAATAATATTTATTCAATTGTATGGATATATCACATTTTGTTTATCCATTCATCAGTTGATGGATATTTGTGATGTTTCCACCTTTTGTCTATTGTGAATAGTGCTGATATGAATGTGGCCAGATTGTTGTTTGAACATCTGTTTTCAGTTCTTTTGGGTATTAACCAGGAATGGAATTGCTAGGTCATACAGTAATTCTGTTTAACTTATTAAGGATCTGTCAAACTGTTTTCCACAGTGGCTGCGCCATTTTCATTCCCACCAACAATGTATGTGGGTTCCAATTTCTCCACATCCTCAGAAACATTTGCTATTTTCTGGTTTTTAGATTATAGCCATATTAGTGAATGTAAGGTGATATTTGATGTGGTTTTGTAATGACTAATGACATTGATGTGCTTGTTGGCCACCTGTTTATCTTCTTTGGAGAAATGTCTATTCAGGGCCTTTCCTTATTTTTAAAATTGGCTTGTTTGTCTTTTTTGTTGTTGAGCTTTAAGAGTTTTTTATACATTCTGGATATGGGACCCTTGTATACGAGGGCTGTCCAGAAAGTATCCAGCCATTGTTAATATAAAGAGAACGGTTTGTACAACATCTATGTAACCTGACAGCCAAGGAGAGTGGAGTGGAATGCGCATGTGTGAACAATGATTTCTTCACTGTACTAGTCAGGGGTGCACTAGACGCTGGTGATTGAGCATATGTACTATATGGCCGTCATATTAAACATGACTGAGTGAGTAGAGCAACGAATCTGCATCAAATTTTGTGTTAAGCCTGAACATTCCTCCATGGAAAATATTCAGATGATTCAGAAGGCTTTCGGGGATGATGTAATGAGTATAGTGCAAATAAAAGTGTGGCACAAACACTTCAAAGACAGTCGAGAATCTGTTGAAAGTGATCCACGTTCTGGAAGGCCTGCAACAAGCAGAACACCTGAGAATGTTGAACTTGTACGGGTTAGGTTAAGAGATGCTGGGAGAACTGTGTGAGGTCACAAGGTGCCTACTTTGGAGGGGAATGAGGGGTCATTGTCCTATGTACAATGTTTCTTATATCTTGTATCTTTTTCAATAAATGTGTCTATTTTTTATATTACATAGCTGGATACTTTCCAGACAGACCTGGTATGATTTGCAAGTATGTTTTCCTATTCTGTGGATTGTTTTTTCACTCTCTTGATAGTGTTCTTTCATGAGAAAAAGTTTTTAGTTTTGATGATGTCCAGTTTATCTAATTATTCTTTTGTTGCTTATACTCTTTTTTTTTTTTTTTTTTTTTTTTGAGACAGAGTCTCGCTTTATTGCCCGGGCTAGAGTGAGTGCCGTGGCGTCAGCCTAGCTCACAGCAACCTCAAACTCCTGGGCTTAAGCGATCCTACTGCTTCAGCCTTCCAAGTAGCTGGGACTACAGGCATGTGCCACCATGCCCTGCTAATTTTTTCTATATATATTTTTAGTTGGCCAGATAATTTCTTTCTATTTTTAGTAGAGACGGGGTCTCGCTCTTGCTGAGGCTGGTCTTGAACTCCTGACCTTGAGCGATCCACCCGCCTCGGCCTCCCAGAGTGCTAGGATTACAGGCGTGAGCCACCATGCCTGGCCTTGCTTATACTCTTGATGTTCTATCTAAGAAACTATTGCCTAGTCCAAGGTCATGATCCCTATGTTTTTTCCTAAGAGTTCTATAGCTTTAACCTCTTATATTTAGAGCAATATAGTCATTGATCCATTTTAAGTTAATTTTTTAATATGGTATTAGGTAAAGTCCACCTTCATTCTTTTGCATTTGGATATTCAGTTGTCCCAGCACAATTAGCTGAAGAGATTATTCTTTCCCCATTGAATGGTCTTGGCCCTATTGTCAAAAATTCGTTGACCATAGATGTATGGGTTTATTTGTGAATTCTTAATATTCCATTGATCTGTATATTTGTTCTTTTGTTAGTACCACATTGTTTTTATTACTGTATCTTTATATTAAGTTTTGAAATTGGGAAGTGTGAGTGCTGTAACGTTTTACTTCTTCAAGATTGTTTTTGCTATTCAGGGTCCCCATAAGAATTTTAGGATTAGCTTTTCTCTTTGTGTAAAATGGCTGTTGGGATGTTGATAGGGAATGCATTGTATCTGTAAATTGCTTTTGAGAGTATTGCCACTTTAACATATTTAGTCTTCCAATCCATGCACATGGATGTCTTTACAATTATTTAGGACTTCTTTAATTTCTTTCAGCAATGTTTTGTAGTTTTCAGTGTACAAGTAAATATTATACCTCCTTGGTTAAATTTATTCCTAAATATTTTATTTTTGATGTTATTGTAAATAGAATTGTTTTCTGAATTTCATTTTGGGGTTGTTCATTGCTAGTATATAGAAATAACAGTTGAGTGTTGTATAGTGATTTTGTATCCTGAAACCTTGCTGAACTCATTCATTGCTCTAATATATTTTGTGTGTGCGTATATTCCTTAGGATGTCTGCATATAATATCATTTCATCTGCAAATAGAGATAATTTTATTTCTTCCTTTCCAACCTGGATGCCTTTTATTTCTTTTTCTTGCCTAATTGCTCTGGCTAGAATTTCCAGTACAATATTGACTAGAAAGAGGGCATCTTTGTTTGTTCCTGATTGTAGAGGGAAAACTTTCTGTCCTTCACTGTTCAGCCTGATGTTAGCTATGAGTTTTTCATATATGTCCTTTATCATGTTGAGGAAGTTCCCTTCCATTCCTAGTTTGTTGTGCGTTTTTATCATGAAAAGATGTTGGATTTTGTCAAAGGCTTTTTCTGTATCAATTGAGAAACCTTTTTTTTCCTTCATTATATTAATGTGGTATATTATTACATTGACTGACTTTTTGTACATTGAACCACCCTTACATTCCTGAGATAAATCCCACTTGATCAAGGTGTATAATCCTTTTAATATGCTGCTGGTTTTGGTTTGCTAGTATTTTGTTGAAGATTTCTGTGTCTGTATTTATATGGGGTATTGGTCTATAGTTTTGTTTTCTTCTGATGCCTTTATCTGGCTTTGATATCAGGGTAAGGTGATAGAGTGAGTTGCCTCTTCTTCTTGGGAAGAGTTCGAGAAGAATTGGTATCAATTCTTTAAATGTTTGGTAGAATTCACCAGTGAAGCCATCTGGTCTTGGGCTTTTCTTGGGTGGTTTTGATTACAGATTCAACCTCTACTTGCTATAGGGTCTATTCATATTTTATGTTTTCTTTTTGGGTCAGTTTTGGTAGTTAGTGTGTTTCTAGGTATTTGTCCATTTAGCTTATCTAATTTGTTGGCATACAATTGTTCATAGTATTCTTTTATAATCCTTTTTATTTCTATAAAGTCTATAGAAATATCCTTCCTTTCATTTCTGATTTTAGTAATTTGAGTCTTTTCTCTTTTTTTCTTAGTCTAGCTAAAGATTTGTCAGTTTTGTTTATCATTTTAAAGACCCAACTCTTGGTTTTGCTTATTTTCTCTATTCATATTGGGTTTTTTTTTTTTGAAACAGAGTCTTGCTCTGTTGCCCGGGCTAGAGTGAGTGCCGTGGCGTCAGCCTAGCTCACAGCAACTTCAAACTCCTGGGCTTACGCGATGCTACTGCCTCAGCCTCCTGAGTAGCTGGGACTACAGGCATGCGCCACCATGCCCGGCTAATTTTTTCTATATATATTTTAATTGGCCAGATCATTTCTTTCTATTTTAAGTAGAGACGGGGTCTCGCACTTGCTCAGGCTGGTCTCAAACTCCTGACCTTGAGCAATCTACCCGCCTCGGCCTCCCAGAGTGCTAGGATTACAGGTGTGAGCCACCGCGCCCGGCCTTCATATTGGGTTTTAAGCAGTGCTCTGAGTCCTGGGGTTAGCCTGTAGCTATTTTCAAAGTTCAGCAATGTCATGTGGTATAGAGGAAAGGGTCTATACTTGGGTACTCAGTCATTGGTTCAAATCCCAGCTTTGGCATTTACTAGCGGTGAGTCTTGGGCAAGTCACTTAAACTCTCTTAACCAGTTTAGTTTCATTGTTAGTAAAATGGAGATAATGTCTACCTTTAAGTCATTGTGAAGATTAAATGAGATCATTTAATATCTGGCACACTCGAAACTTGTGCTACTTATTTTACTTGTTGAATAGGATCTGCTCTACTTTTAAATGACTTTAAGGTTTGTCATTGTCCCATAATAAGCCAGGAGTTCGGAGGACTGTGAACACCTGCTTCTGGGATTTGAATCTTCCTCACTCCTATGTTCTAATCCCCACAGCAGGTTGCTAGGTTACCATTTAAAGGGATGTGGTTCATTCGTGTTCTCTGAAGACCCTTTCCTGAGAAACTTCCTCTGAATATGAGTCGAGCCAAAATGGATAAAGACAACAGAAGTAAATAATCCTCTCAAAACATGCTTCCTTTTGTCTGCTTATCACTTAAAATAATCTACGTATTCTATGAAAATAGACAGACCCTTCTATTTTAGAATACCTAGCATTTATTGGAAAATAATATCCATCAGTGTAATCATTCCATTATTCAAGCAATTACTATTTTCTAGAACCCGTAGTCTTTGGTCTCTTTTCTTTACACATTCCAGTTATTAAAGAAAAAGCCACTAAACTTTTCTCAAATTCTTTGTTTTTGAATTTTCTCTATTTTCCCCAGTTCCTTGAGATTTAATAATTTTCTTCACCTTCCTTTATGAAAAGGACAATTTGAATGACTTTTGCTAGCTGCTGCCTCAATTTTCTGAATTTTTTAACATTCTTGGTCTGTAACATTTTTTTTTTTTTTTTGGCTGTCTTAAATAGCTGACATAGATTTGTTCAGATCATAAGCCTGTGGTTAAATCCCCTTGAGAAGCATATCTGGGGCATTAGTTATCTTCTGTTGATCTCATAGTGTTATTAGAGATGCCAACTTTATTTTTTCTGTTTATCAAATGTGTCATTGAATTTACTGTTAATATTTTTGGTACAGTATGATTTCTTATGCTTTATTTGTAAAATAGTCTAGGAATATGGATTTTTCCTCATTATAACCTTGTTTTTTTCTAAATTGTATGTACTTTAAACAGGCAACACTGGTATTTTCAGCTTAAACTTTTCCTACATGAAATGTATTTTCAAAAATTTTTGCCTCTGAATGTATCCATTTAATAAGTTTGTATTTATTAAATATATAGACTAGCAGAAGTATGATGCAAGCTATATATGTAATTTGAAATTTTCTAATAGTATTATTTTAATAAGTAAAATAAAAGATGAAATTAATTTTAATAACAGATTTTATTTAACTGAGTATATCTGAAATATCATCATTTCCACATTTATTCAATATAAAAAATCATTAACAGGATATTTTACATCTAGTGTCTATTTTGCATTCATAGTGCATCTCAGTTTACTGCAAAATTTTCATTGGAAATACTTGATCTGTATTTAGATTTCATAAACATTATAATTGGAAAAGTAAATTCATATACTCAAGTTGTTTCAAGTAAGTTTTTCAGTAACTGATCTAAGTATTAGGACTTAAATTTAAAATTTTTTTTTTTTTTGTAGATAGGATCTTGTGCTTGCCTGGGGCTGAAGAGCAGTGGTGTGATCGTAGCTCACTGCAATGTCAAACGCCTGGGCTTGAGTGATCCTCTTGCCTCAGCCTTCCCAGCAGCTGGGACTACAGGCGTGTGCCACCATGCCTGACTAATTTTTCTATTTTTTGGTGGAGACAGGGTTTTGCTCTTGCTCAGGCTGGTCTTGAACTCCTGAGCTCGAGCAATCTTCCCACCTCAGCCTCCCAGAGTGCTAGGCATGAGCCACTGTGACTGACCTTAAATTTAAATTTAAATTAATTAAAGATAAATAAAATTAAAAATTCAGTTCCTTTGTCACACTAGTCACATTTCAAGTGCTCATTAGTCACATGTACCTAGTAACTACAGTATTAGACAGTGCATGTATTCTAATCCTAATCCTAGGTAACTTAATTTTCTGATACTGGGGCATGGCTACACTATGTTGCCATTAAGGGATTTTTTTTGGTTCTAAAAGTCAAAAATGTCAGCTTTATCTTTACTGTGGTTTCCCATGCTATTTTTCTCCAAACCTCTTAGGGTACTTTACTGCTCCTTAGGAACTTCTGTGCTGACAGATGATTGGTTTCTTGTTTGCATTTGCTCTGCTGTAGTCAATCCTGGAACTTGCCAGGGGTTCTAGCACTTGAGTTGCCTCAGGGAGTACATGTGAGTGTTTAGAGAAGAGGAAATTCTACGGTCTCATGGTGGAATTGATGCAATGCTTTTTCAGAGGCTCATAAAGAAGATATTTGGCAGTTTGCTAGTAGTCAAGGACCATGCTCTGCCACTTGTTTTAATAGGGAAGAGAACATGGGATAAGGTGGGTCTTTTTTTGGCAGTTGGGCAGGTTCCGTTTGCAGGTGCAATTTTCCGGTTGACTCTTGTCATAGGACAGAAAGCCCTGGTGTATTAGTCAGGGTTTTTCAGAGAAATAGGACCAATAGGATAGAGAGAGAGAGAGAGAGAGAGAGAAAGAAATTTTGAGAGATATTTATTATAAAGTATTGGCTCATGTAATTATGGAAGCTAAAAAGTCCCATTATCTGCCATCTGCAAGCTGGAGACCCAGGAAAGCTGGTGGTATAGTTTGTAGGCCTGAGAGCCAGAGAGCCATTGTGTAGATTTCAACCTGAGTCTGAATTCTTGAGAACCAGGAGTGCTAAGGACAGAGAAGATCTATGTTCCAGCTAACCAGCCAGGCAGAGAGTGAATTCAACCACCTTTTTTTTTGTTTTGGAAAAGGGTCTTGCTCTGTTGCCCTGGATAGAGTACAGTGGCATCATTATAGCTCACTGCAACCTCAAACTCCTGGGCTTGGCTCAAGTGATCCTCTTGCCTCAGCCTCCTGAATAGCTGAGACTATAGGCACATGCCACTGCCCCTGGCTGATTTTTCTAATTTTAGTAGAGACGGGGTCTCGCTCTTGCTCAGGCTGGTCTCTAACTCTTGACCTCAAGTGATCCTCCCACCTAAGCTTCCCAGAGTGCTAGCATTACAAGCATGGGCCTCTGCACCCAGCCTCAACTACCTTTTTGTTCTTTTCTGGCCCTTAATGGACTGGATGCTTACCTACATTGGGGAGGGCAGTCTGCTTTACTCAGTCTACAAATTTAAATGCTAATCTCTTCTGGACACACCCCCACAGACACACCCAGAAATAATGTTTGACCATATGTCTGGGCATCATATGGCCTAGTCAGGTTGACACATAAAATTAACCATCACACCAAGGTTGTCAGATTTTTCAAGAGAAGCCCAGAAATCTAGATTTTTATATTAATTCTTCCAATTTTCAGATGTTAGCACCTAATTCAATTTTATTTATTATTCACAGTTTTAAACACTGTGAGTGACAAACAGACCATGTCTGCAGGGTGGGTCTGGTCCTTGGGTCACCAATTTATGATCTCAGGTCTAAGATATATTGCTAACTGGCATTATTGGACACACAGGTCTATTGGGCAAAGAACATAAATGAATGAAAAATTCCCAGCAGTGATGGTTGCTTTATATCATTCCACCTTTCCTCTCTTGCACTCCCCTTCTGGAGCACGCTTAATGTATCTGAGTTGGTATAGATAGATGGTAGAAGCGGATGGTCACTGCTTACAATTTATGTACTATAGGAATCAGGTCTGCCACTGAGTGAAGTGGTGATTATACTTTTCTTCTATATTAGGAGGGGCAGGAGAAAGAATATTAATAGCATTTTAATTTTTTTACTTGCTATATAAAATATATAATTTATTATGTGTGGTACTGTGTGTTAATGGCTATTTTACCACATATTTACTTTTTAAATTTTTAATATGTAGCAACAACTATTATAAAGCTTTGTATGTATTAATTGATTTAGTGCTTACAACTACTGTATGAGGTAAGTACTGTTATTATCAACTCTATTTTATAGGTGAGGAAGTTGAGCATAGAGAAATTAAATAACTTATTGAAGATTACAAGCAAGAAGTGGTAGAACCAGAATTTGAACCCTAGCAGTTTGGCTCTAGAGACATACTCTTTCTCTTATTAGTCTCCCTTCTCTCCCAATCCCTGTGTTACTATTCTCTATTTTCCTATGCACCTTACTGATCACCTTCCCTGTGGCCTGGCACTGAGAAGCAAGCATTGCAGAACATGCACAGACTAGGTACAGTCTTTGTCTCCAGTAGTAACTGCATAGTTGATGATGCTTTGGCTTTTCCTATATAGAAGTGGAAGTATTAGTGATCACAGTTATTATAATGAAAGGACCTGATTTTCTTTCATTTTTCTAAATAAAATATTTAGAAATATTAGAAATATTTAGAAATGTTTCTAATAAACATTTTATTTAGAAAAATTAACCTTCAGACAAGTTGTAAGAATAGTACAATGAACACTTGTATACTATTGCTAGAATTACCAATTACATTTTGCCATATTTGCTGCTTCTCTATAAACACAGCAATCTTTCATTGGTAAAGTATTATTATTATTTTATTTTGGAGGCAGGGTCTCACTGTGTCACCCAGACTGGAGTGCAGTGGCATGGTTATAGCTCACTGCAGCCTTAGACTCTTGGGCTCAAGTGATCCTCCTGTCTCAGCCTCCCAAGTAGCTAGGACTATAGGCATTTTTTTTTTAAGAGATGGGATCTCACTATGTTGCCCAGGCTGGTCTTGAACTCCTGGCCTCAAGTGATCCTCCTACCTCGGCCTCCAATGTGCTGAGATTACAAGTGTGTGCCACCATGCCCGGCCTAAAAATATTATTATTTAATTTACAGTCTCTATGCAGGTTTTCCCATTGTTCCAGTTTTGTCCTTTATAGTGGCTTTTTGCTTTTCTATCCAGAATCCAATCAAAGATTACATTTAGTTGTCATATTTCTTTAGTGTACTTTAATCTACAGGCATTTCGCAGACTTTTTTTCTTTCATGACATTGAAATTTTTAAATATTCCAGACTAGTTGTTTTGCAGTTATCTATTGCGCCACTGGCCCCATTCCATTTTGCAGCTATCCTTAAGCTTGATTGTTATCCTTATCTGATTTTTCCATGTTTAGATTGAATTTTTTAAAACTTTGCAGGAATATTGCTTAGTGAAATTGTGTACTTCTCAGTGTATCACATTTGAAAGTACATGATGTCATTATTTTGCATTATTGGTGATGGCAAGTTTGGTCATATGGTTAAGATAGCGTTCACCAGGTCGTTTCATTGCACAGGTACCTTTTCCCCTTTGCTATAAGCATTCCTTGGCATGATATTTTGAGATGTATGAGTATCCTATTCCCTAATAGTCTCTATTGGTATCCATTGATTCTTTTCTGAATCACTTCACTCTTAAGATTTATATAAAGTGGTGATTTTCTAATTCTACCTTTCCTTCTACATTTATTAGCTGGACTTTTTGGAATTAAGAGCTTTCTTTTCTTTGGTGGGCAGAATAATAGTCCCCCCAAAGATGTCCACCTCCTAATTCCCAGAACCTGTGAGTATGTTACCTTCATTGGCAAAAGGAGAATTAAAGTTATAGATGAAATTAAAGTTGCTAATCAACTGACCTTAAGTAAATTGTCCTGGATTATCCATGTGGGCCCAATATAAGCACAAGGGTTCTTTAAAATGGAAGAAGGAGGTAGAAGAGGTCAGAATGTTGTGACATTAGAAGGACTAGACCCACTGTTGCTGGCTTCAAAGATGGAGGACGGGACCATAATCCACAAGGGAGGGAATGGGGGTGGCCACTAGAAGCCGGAAAAGGAAGGAAACAAATCTTACCCAGGGCCTACAAAAAGCAACATAGCCCTGCCAGTGCCTTGATTGTAGCCTGGTGAGACCTGTGTTAGACTTCTGACCTACAGATCTGTAAAACAATTAAATTTGTTTTTAAATTTCCAAGTGTGGTGATTTGTTACAGCAGCAAAAGAAAACAGTATACGTTCTTACTTTGTTATCAGTGTGGATTCATGGATTCTTTTATGAATGCATTATAATCTATCTCTGTCACTATCTCTCTCTTTTTTTTTTTTTTTTTGAGACAGGGTCTTACTCAGTTCCTGGGTTAGAGTGCAGTGGTGTCATTGTAGCTCATTGCAACCTCAAACTCCTGGGCTTGGCTCAAGCGATCTTCCTGCCTCAGCCTCCCAAGTGGCTGGGACTATGGGCGCGTGCCACCACGTCCAGCTAATTTTTTTCCATTTTTTGTAAAGATTTCGTCTTGCTCTTGCTCAGGCTGGTCTCAAACTCCTGATCTCAAGCAATCCTTCTGCCTTGGCCTCCCAAAGTGCTAGGATTACAGGCGTGAGCCACTGTGCCTAGCCTCACTATTGATTTTTATGTTTAGATTGTCTTGAATTTGGCCATTGGGAGTCCCTTCATACTCTTTGTGACAGGTCCCTAATCAGTTTTTGAGCACTTTCCTTCTTTTTTGGCATAGTAACATATCCCAGGCCTACCTTGTGTTGCAGTGAGCTATGATCACACCACTGAACTCTAGCGCAGGTGACAGAGCTATACCCTGTCTCAAAAAAAAAGCAAAACAATGAAAACAAAGATGTAGTTTTTCTCTCTGTCCACGTTTAGTGAACCCCAACAAGTTTCAGGTTAAGAACGCTTGGTCCAAAATAATCCTCAACTTATTTATATTAGCTTTAAGAGTAGCAGTATAATGTTATTGAGTATAATTAAGCAAGCCACCATCTTACAGTTTATTTCTGTTTTTATGGGTAACTTTCTGGTTACTGAATTTGATTCTGTGTTTTTCTTTAGAACGTTATCATTTGTCTTATAAGATTGTGCGAACGGACAGTCGCCTGGTACGCAGCATTCTGACAGCCCATGGATTTCATGAAGTAAGCTTATTTTTACTACCTCATCTGATCTGCTGAAAAGCTGGAAATCAGCCACCTAACTCACTTCACCAATTAACAGGGCCAGCTCTAGAAAGTACATGGGACTAACGCTTAGTGATGGTGCAGAACTCGGATTGAATTACTGAGTGGCTTTACCAGTTTCTCCTTGCAATACATGGAAAATGTTTCCACAGGATTTAAAAACAAATTTTTTTTTTTTTTTGCTATGTTTTTAGGCTTAGACTAGAGGCAGAGTTTTCCATAAAGAATTGTCTCATACCAATTAAGATTCTTTGATTGCAAGCAACAGAAACAGACTCTGCCTAACTTGAACCAAAATGGATTTGTAGGAAAGGTGTGCAGAGGGGGCTAGCAGAATCAGAGAAAAGGCTGAAAAGGCAGGCCTTTGGAAGGAGAGAGACTAGGACAGTCCCATGGATCTAGGAACAGGAATCTTCAGGATCATCTCCTCAGGCCACAGCCATGGAAATGGCTGGACTCCATTCATTGTCCTTGTGCCTTTCTTTGCTCAAGAATCACATTCTGGAAAACAAATGACTGGCCTGGCTTGGGTCATGGATCCACTCCTTGAGGGAAGGGGAGGGGTGCGTAAAGGACAGATCCTTTAAAACCAAGGAGTACATCATTCCCCAAAGAAAACTGGGAAATTGGGATGTCGTCATTAAAAAGGATAGGCAAAAATTCTGGACAGACTTCCACCATAGATATTTTGAGAGAGTTGATAAAGTCTGGTTGCTAGTTCCTTATCCTCAGTTGAGATCTGTAGGAGACATTTTGAGGAAGTCCCTTATATCTTGTATTGTGTCTTGTTGCTCTTTTACCTCCGGCGCTTAACATCATACCTATCATGTTATAGGCACAGAGTACATAATTGTTGAATGAATGGACACATGAATTCTAATGAATGAAGTAATGAATTCTAAGTTGTGTGCTACTGTAAGTTTTTATTATAGTTCTGACCAACACTTTACACCCAATATCTACAAGGACGTAAGAACAGTCTGAAAGAGGACTTTTGGGTTTGGGTCCTTATCTCATACTTTGATATTGCAAAAATATTAAGAGACATCATGGATTTCTATAGAAGGGTTAATTTATTTTACTTTCTGCATCTAGGATTTGCCTGACTCTCCCATTCCTTAAACTTGATTGTCCCTGGGTTCTGTGATACTCTGCTTTTGCCTCACTTGGCTCACATACTAACTGGGCCACCCCTGTGAGTGCTCTGTGGATGAAAAAGCACTATGGACTTGTGTGCCACTGCTCTTCCTGGAAAGGGGCTAGCTCTGATGTGTTTTTGCCTTTTTGTCTATCTGCCATTAGGTTCACCCAAGCAGCACTGACTATAATCTAATGTGGACAGGATCCCACCTGAAGCCTTTTTTACTTCGCACCCTTTCTGAAGCACAAAAGGTTAATCACTTTCCCAGGTAATGCTCTTGTAGCTGCTTTGTTCCATTTAAAGGTACCTGACATTGGGGCATGTAGCCAGCAAAGATAATTAATATTCCTAAAAGAAGAAGTTTGTGATACAGGGCAGCAGTCTGAAATCAAACTGATATATTCATATCCCTGAGCATGTATGAACATTTTCCAAGGGCTATGTAGACATGGATGGCTTTAAAGGAGACAGTTTTTGGTTCTCTTTCCTAAACTTGAGCTTTATGAGATCACCTCATGAGAATGGGTTCTCCTTTCTCACCTCCCTTTCATAGTTACTGTTTTTCACCTTTATAAAAGAATAGCCCACCTAGAATCTTTTTTTTTTCTTTTTTCTTTGCCGTTTTGGCCATTTAGGAAAAACTACCTAGACTCTTAATCTGGTGTGTTATCCTATCCTGGTGTAGAAATTTCGAGGGTTCCAAAGAAAGGTATTAAACAGAATAACAAATCCTTTTTGCATGATGGTGTTTTCTATTTCTTTGTTTTTAAAGACTTGAAGGATAACATCAAATTATCAGCTGATAGACCATTAAACATAATTTTTAAAGTTTTAGAAATTTTTTATTTTTTTTTAGGAACAGGGTCCTGCTATGTTGCCCAGTCTGCTCTTGATCTCCTGGGCTCAAGTGATCCTCCTGCCTAGGTCTCCAAAAATACTGGGAGTGTAGGCATGAGCCACACTGCTCCTGGCCTAAGCATAATTTTTAATGACAGATCATTTTGTGATTTTTGACATGTAATTAGGAAGGAGTTCAAAGAATTGAGTGTCATTGCTATAGAAAATTCCTTCTAGTTGCATGTATTGATTGCAGCCTAGAGAGGCAGTATTATTACCTAGTGGCTACAAGCCAACTACCTGGGCCCAGGTCCCAGCTCTACTGAGTGACCTTGGGCAAGTGACCTTTCTGGATGTCAGTTTCCTCATTGGTAAAAAGAAGGTATTAATGGCACATACATCATAGGACTGTTGTAATATATCAGGATGTAAAGTGCTTAGAACAGTGCCTGCCACATAGTACACACTGTATATATTAGCTATTATTTATGTGAACAAGATTTCTTAGGGTGTACAACTATGAAAAAGAAAATAGGAAAAATGTTAATGCTGGAACCCCACTTTATTCTAGCAGCATTCAACCATGGAGAAATACATGACGTAATGGAGAGAGAGGGAAGCTAGTCTCACCCATGTAATAAAGAGACACAAATGCAATAAAATAATTTTTATTTGGTTAGTGGTTACATTTTATTTCCAGAACTTAAACCCAAGTTACTTTCTCATGCTAACTAACTTTATTTTCAGTTACCTCATATGCTATTCTGCTTATCATGAAGTGATGGCTGTTTCCTGATTTTTTAATTCTATGGTCTTACACCCACTCAATGTGTATAGAAACTGACCTGTGCTGTCTCTGTTACTGTGTATTTTGAGTCTTCATAGCAAATCCTGGTTTTATTTTATGTTTGAACTCCATTGACAGAAAATAATAATAATTTAAACCTTTTTTCCTTAATGCCTAGAAGATATGGATTTGGTTTTCTAAATGTATGACTGGTTGTTGAGGTAAATCAGATGCCTCTATTTTAAATAGATATTGAAGCAGTATTTGAAATAGCCCATACTAGAGTCTACATTCTTAATTCATGTTCATAGTATATTATTTATTTCCATTGTTTTTGAAGTATTCCTGTAGGGGTATAGGAATTCCATCTCAATTTGGAGTCAGTAATAACAGATTCCAACCTATATTTTCCTTGACTAATCTTTGAATGTGTTATACTTGTAAGTTTGAGAACATTAGTGATCCATTTTCTAATTGCAGTATACTTTATGGCTTCTGCTGCTATATCTCTCCTATTTCAATCCAAAGACTTCTAACTCACATGCAGAAGGAATTCAAGCACTTTAATGTTTTCAATAATACTGTGAACTCTTCTTAACATAACTTTTTAACTTTTAATTTTAAATAATTTTCAGATTCAGGGAAATCACCATCTTCAGAGAAGGTATATATTTAAGAAGCACCTTTTAGGTACTTTACCTTTCTAGTTAAATATATACCTAGACAGTTATATATTTAAAAAGCAATGGTGATTTGTAACAGGGAAGTCTAGAAATTACTGTTGTTGATTAAATCAGTGGTGTAGTGTGGGCCCTGGACCATTGGTACCAGAATCACCTGGGGTATTTGTTTCACATGCAGAGTCCTGGGCTCTTCATCCCAGTATTTTTTTTTTTTTTTTTTTTTTTTTGAGACAGAGTCTCACTCTGTTGCCCAGGCTAGAGTGCTGTGGCGTCAGCCTACCTCACAGCAACCTCAAACTCCTAGGCTCAAGCAATCCTCTTGCCTCAGCCTCCCGAGTAGCTGGGACTACAGGCATGCACCATCATGCCCGGCTAATTTTTTCTATATATATTTTTAGTTGTCCATATAATTTCTATTTTTTTTTTTTTTTTAGTAGAGATGGGGGTCTCGCTCTTGCTCAGGCTGGTCTCGAACTCCTGAGCTCAAATGATCCACCCGCCTTGGCCTCCCAGAGTGCTAGGATTACAGGCGTGAGCCACTGCGCCTGGCCCATCCCAGTATTTTGAAAGGTGGAACCCAGGAAAATACATTTTTAAGAAGCTCTCTAGGTGCTTCTTAGGTACACTAAAATTTTAGTACCTCTGCTTTAGATTTCTAAAGAGGGCAGTGGGTAAGAAAGAAGTGTTTGATACCTAAATTTGACAAGGCAGTCTTTGAAATCACAGTAAAACATTTGAACTGAGGAACAGGTGGAGTAAATTTTTAATGGTTACAACAAAGATTTTTAGGCCGGGCGAGGTGGCTCACGCCTGTAATCCTAGCACTCTGGGAGGCCGAGGCGGGTGGATCGCTCAAGGTCAGGAGTTCGAGACCAGCCTGAGCAAGAGTGAGACCCCCGTCTCTACTAAAAAATAGAAACATTATCTGGCCAACTAAAAATATATATAGAAAAAATTAGCCGGGCATGGTGGCACATGCCTGTAGTCCCAGCTACTCGAGAGGCTGAGGCAGAAGGATTGCTTGAGCCCAGGAGTGTGAGGTTGCTGTGAGCTAGACTGACGCCATGGCACTCACTCTAGCCCGGGCAACAGAGTGAGACTCTGTCTCAAAAAAAAAAAAAAAAGATTTTTAGATGGTTTTTAAGCAGTGGAACAAATCATAGGCTTATGAGTCCAGTTGAAGCTAACTGAAGTGCATTTTTGCAGTATTGTACACACGAATATACCCCTTGATATAGGTAGCAACTATTACCTTGATTTTAAGGTGATCATTTCCTTGCCTTCCTTTATAATTTAACCTCTTCTGTATCCATCTCTTGATGATGTAGTTAAGTTCCCAATGGGGTTTCTAACTTGGGGCTTTAATAGGATCATTATAGTCTAAAATTAAGGTCTATCTTGGGCTACATGCAGGAGGGATATATCAGACCCGTGGTATTAGGTCATTAAATATGAAATGTCTGATTTCAAATCAGAAGTTTAGTTTACTATATCTCAAACAGGAAGCAGTACAGTTAATCAAAGTATGCCCCTAAGCTATGGATGCAGTTTTGCCATCGTAACAGTAGCTTGTTTATGCCAGCATTGAAGAAGCCTGGAGAGTGAGTGGTGATGAAACATGTGAAAGGCATTTTCCACAGCTCGTTTTGAATATTTTTCCTTGCAAGAAGTGGTCCAAAGCCTGGAAGAAGTGGTAGTTAGTTGGTGTAAGGTCTGGTGAATACAGTGGATGACAGAGTTTCCAAGTCCAGCCTCTGTAGTTTGAGCGGTGTTGTTTGTGCGACATGTGGTCTTGCAAGAGGATTGGCCTGTCTCTGTTGACCAATCTTGGCTGCTTAATCCCAAGCATCCTCTTTGTTTTGTCCAGTTGGTTGCAGTAGACATCTACTGTAATGGATTGACCAGGTTTCATGAAGCTGTAGTGGATAATACCAGCTCTGGACCACCAAGCAGACACCATTAGCTTTTTTTGATGAATATTCGGTTTTGGACTATGTTTCGGCACTTCATCTTTATCCAACCATTGTGCTGAACGCTTGTGATTGTCAAAAAGAATCCATTTTCATCACATGTAGCAATACGGTGTAGAAATGACTTGCCTTTATGTTGTGACAACAAAGAAAGGCAAGCTTCAAGACGATTTCTCTTCTGACACTTGTTTAATTCATGTGGTACCCATCCATCCAGCTTCTTTACCTTGCTGATTGTTTAAAATGGTCCAATATTGTTGGAATAGTCACGTCAAACCTTGCTGCAAATTCACATGTAGGCTGAGATGGATTCACTTCCACTACAGCTCTCAGCTCATCATTATCTATCTTGGTCTCAGGTCACCCACATGGTTCATTTTCAAGATTAAAATCACCAGGACAGAACTTCACAAACCGCCGAGGTAGTGTGCCTTCGTTAACCACATCTTTCCCAAACACTTCGTCGATATTTTGAGCTGTCTACGCAGCATTGGTTCCACGAGGGAACTAATACTAGAAAATAACACAAATTTTTTACTTATCCATGGTTTCACAAAAATTGCTCTAAAAAAAAAATTTGAAAGATAATCACAAGCCAAACTGTGTGTTTGAAAGAGTGAGGATGTACCTTCACAATAAAAATAAAATCGGATCTGATTTCCTTAAGTACTAAGCTTGACAGTCAACATCTCTGACATTTCACTTTGACACTTCTTGTTTTATTTTTTTGATTGCTCTAGTACTGTGAACTGTGAACTCTTTAGAATGTGATAACATAGGAAAACTTCTGAGTCATAATTTACTGAAATGGAAATACTTTTCCGATTTCTAGGTCTTATGAGCTAACCCGGAAGGACCGACTGTACAAAAACATCATTCGAATGCAGCATACGCATGGATTCAAGGCTTTTCACATCCTCCCTCAGACCTTCCTCCTGCCAGCTGAGTACGCGGAATTCTGTAGTAAGTGCTTGCCTGAGAATGCCCCAATCCCCAGCAACTGAACTTGGGGTAAATTTACCCCAGAGGCTGCCTCAAGTTGTCAACCAATTGAGGCTTTTCAAATCCTGAATGGCAGAGATAACTTTAAAACTATTTTTATTCTGATTGTGTACTTGTATATTTATTCTTAGTAAGCTTGTCAGTATCATTTATGTAAGCCCACATTGGTGTCTCGTAAGCATGCCCTGTCTTGTGTATTTTTGCTTTAATGTCTTTTCTCTCTACTGACAAGTTAGTGCCTATGTAAGGACACTTTGTATTTCTGCATATGAATTGTTAATACATATGCTTCCTTTTTGGTGTCCCTTTTTCCCTTGCCATTTAAGACACATTCTTGCCAACTTGGTTTTTGGACTTGTGTGATTTATGTTCTTTGGGATACAAGTATCATGTATCTTTTGATGTTAGAGTTTAGAAGTTAGTCATGTTCTCTCCCCTTTGAGTCCAGACTAATCACAAACACATGTAAGTGCCAATTAGACCCTAATTGTCAGCTGTATTGCTGGTAAAGTGACATAGGACCTCGTGGCCTGGATCCAGGTCTAATATGGGCTGCTTATTTCTTTTGCCTTATTGTGAACTTACCTACCCAGACCCAGGGAGAGGTGCTGGCTGTTTTAGGCTTTCCTCCGCAGGAGCAGAGCCTGGCTCAGTAGGCTTAGAACACAGAAGAGGCACCAGTACAGAGAAGGTATGAGGCAGGTCTTTTGTGAGAGTTTAAATAGTAACTATAATAATAACTAACACTTAATGAACATTTACTTTCTATAAGGCACTCTTTTAAGTGGCACCTCTACTCTGTGGTAGTTTTACAGATGAGGAGACTAAGGTACAGGTTGGTTAAGAAACCTCCCGTAAGTTATGCAGCTTGCAAATAGTGGAATTGAGGTTCACACTGGCAGTTTGGCTTTAGAGACCATGCTCTTCACCTCTGTGCTTTAAGGGTAAGAGACACTGGCGGCGTGCCTGCAATCACCATGTCCCAATAGTGGCCCCAAGAGAAATCACTTCTCCTGTGAGGAGCATTAGATGAGATGCACAGAGAAAACAGACAAACAGTGTTCTTCTCAAGAAATCCAAGAGACTGTTCCTGCTTTATGGATAGAGGAAGTACCATGGAGAGAAAAGAGAGTTCTCCCTAGACCTCCTGACTTTTGATTCTTCTTTTTTTTTTTTTTTTCTTTAAGAGACAGGGTCTTACTCCATCACCCAGGCTGGAGTACCTTCATGGCACTCCATGATCATAGCTCACTGCAGCCTTGTACTCCTGGGCTCCAGTGATCCCCCCACCTCAGCTTCATGAGTAGCTTGAGATTACAGGCATAAGACACCAGGCCTGGCACTTTTTGTTCTTTTAACCTGTTGGACTTGCCAGTCTGACTGGGTCACCCAGTGAGGTGTTCATTTTTTTGGAGAAGAGACCAACATTTCATCAGAAACTGCTTCCCCACTTCTCTGATAGCATTACTTGCTCCAGCTGGGACCATTGGGTGGCATTTCATTGTTTGTCCACAGAAGGCTCTGAAATGGGTCATGTAGAGCAACTAATTAAATGAATCGACTTCAAAGCTACAGTGCACTCAGAGCTGAAAATTTTGTAGTTAAGAATTGTCTGTTATGTGACTTTAGTCAAGTTACTCAAACTTCTGTGCTTCCTTATCGGTAAAATGGGACTATTACTATTGCTGGCCTGGTAGTGTTGTCAGGATGTTTAAGTAGGTTAATATGTGGAAAGCACTTGGAATGGGGCTTGATAGGTGCTTAATAAATGTTTAATACTGTTTCTTATTTCAAGTTATGTATAACTATATTGTTATATAATAAAAGTAAAAAATTACAGAATAAGCCAACCATGATGGGAGAAAAACACTTCAAGTAACAAACATGACAGCAACATTTAAAAGAGTCCCAGATATGAACCTCTCCTATGGATTTTCTAAAGAGAAATTAAAGTCCAGAATAATTCCCTATTAGAGTCTAAAGAATCTAACTTGAAAGTCCTCTTTTCCTTCCCTCTGCTATTTCTTCTTCAGCTGTACTCTTCCCACCCTCTGGAGGTAGGGGAGGGGTGGTGGTGCTCATTCAGATGATGGGATAGAGTTAGAGTTTCTCCATCAGCTCAAGCCAGACCTGTGTTTCAGTTGAATTGCCTCTTCAGCATGTTATTCAAACTCTTATGTGTTTTGTTTATTAACAAAAATGGCTTTGAAAGATCAATAGAACACATAGCATTATTACAGCTATAACCTAAAGCTACCACATTTAGCCCCAGGGAAATTATTGCAGGCCAGGATGTTCCTTGATTCCCAGTACAAATCAATCACTGCTGTTGCCATGCAAAGACCACAGCAGGGACTTACAGTGTCTGTGGAAGGGAGGGGACAGGGAAGATGGGATAGTAAAGAGGAATCTTGATTTCAGTCTTGCCAGGATGCCAGTCATTCTGTGCCAGTTGTCCAGGGTACGTGACCTCTATGCTTAAATTCAGCTGGGAAAAATCCAACACCATCAGGTTAATTGTATTAAGTTGACATATTAGGGGAGAAATCCATCTATTCCTACCACCTCTTCTTTCAGAGAGATATTCCCAAAGTTCCCCTCTTTTCCTTTGTATCCTTCTAGCATATAAAACTCAGAAATTCTGTTTTCTCCATGACTCTTGTGTTCCTGGCCCCATAGCGCTTAATTGAATATGGGCAATAGGAGATTTCTGAGAAGGAAAGGGGCATAAACAGACTGACCTTCGGAAAGATAATTGTGTGAAATGAATCAGAAGAAGCGGAAAGAAGGAAAAGGTGGTCACTTTGAAAGTTATTGCAGTGATGTGGAGAAGTGGTGTTAATGAACTGAACCAGGAGGTGGAAATGGACAGGCTTGAGTAGAAAGAGTGGGAGAATGAACAGGATTCACTGACTAACTGAGAACCAAATCAAAGACTCAATACCCTTCACAATAGCAACAAAGAAAATAAAGTACCTAGGAATATATTTAAGGAGGTAAAAGACCTCTACAAGGACAACTATGAAACACTGAGGGAAGAGATAGCAGAGCACGTAAACAGGTGAAAAACCATACCATGCTCGTGGATCAGAAGAATCAACATTGTTAAAATGTCTATACTACCCAAAATGATCTACAGATTCAATGCAATCCCTATTTAATTACCAACATCATTTTTCACAGATACAGAAAAAATAATTTTACACTTCATATGGAACCAGAGAAGACCCTGTTTAGCAAAAGCAATTTTAGGCAATAAGAACAAAATGGGAGGTATTAATTTACCAGACTTCAAACTGTACTACAAGGCTGTGGTTATTAAATCAGCTTGGTATTGGCACAAGAACACAGAGACACAGACCAGTGGAACAGAACTGAGAATCCAGATATAAAACCATCCTAATATAGCCATCTAATCTTTGACAAAGCAGACAAAAACATACACTGGGGAAAAGATTCCTTATTCAATACATGGTGCTGGGAAAACTGGATAGTCACACGTAGAAGACTGAAACAAGACCCGCACCTTTCACCTCTCACAAAAATCAAATCACGGTGG
>CM052442.1:20977443-21009088 GCA_028533085.1 Varecia variegata | reverse complement strand
AGAAACAATGGTGATATAGCAGCACCTCTTGTATATTCCTGGATAGAGCTGGAACCCATTCTACTAAGTGAAGTATCCCAAGAATGGAAAAATAAGCACCACATGTACTCACCATCAGATTTGTTTCACCGATCATCACCTAAGAGCACATTTAGGAATAACATTAATCGGGTGTCGGGCAGATGTGAGGGTGGGGAGGGGATGGGTATATACATACATAATGAGTGTGATGCGCACCATCTAGGGGATGGACATGCTTGAAGCTCTGGTTCAGGGGGGAAGAGGGGGCAAGGGCAATATATGTAACCTAAACTTTTGTACCCCCATAATATGCTGAAATAAAAAAAAAATTAAAAAAAAAAGATTCACTGACTAAGATGTGGGGAGTGAGGCGGAGCAAAAGAGGCCTCCAAAGCTTTGAGTCTGAGAAGCTAGGAGAATCATTAGGTCTTTAACCAAGGAATGTAACCAGGAACGTAAAGGAGGAGCTGTTAAAGGGGAAGAGAAATGTTAAATTTTGGACAAGGTATGGATTTGGGTGTCTACAGGGCATCCATGCAGTGATGTTTTGTAGGCAGTTGTAAAAGCAGCTTTGAGTTCTGGCCAGCGACATAGATTCTGGAGGTTGCATGTATGGAGGTGGATGTGATTACTAAGGGAGAGAAAAAGAGAAGCAGCACCACACCTGATCAGAGAGGAGAGGAATGAGGTCTTAGGGGAGGCAGGAGAGGGTTACATCAGGAGCCGAAGCAGAGGGATGAGTGTTGGAGAGAGAGATGGGCATGTCTCCCCTTAAAGGAGGGAAGGACGAAGGCTAAGTGATGATCCAGATAATATTTTAGATGGAGAGGAAAGCAGGTAAGTAGGTTTATGTTACAGTTCCCAGCCTTCTTGGTGAAGAGGCTGATGAGATCTTGTGCCAGGAGTGAGGGACCTAGAGTTGGGTTTGGGTGTCTGAAAGGGGCAAGAAGGGATTGGAATAGCTTCTGAAGGACATTTGAAAGAGAACTGATAAGGATTGGACATGAGGATTGCTTAAAGACACTAGAGATACCAGCCAAGGTAATTTTATGAATTTATAATTTTTTGTTCTAATAAGAGAAAACCTTAAATCTGTCTCTGTAGAGATGTAGCCCAGAGAGACTAATCACTATCTCCAGAGATGTTAAAGCTCAGATACTCCCCAAACTGTTCCTAGTTATTAGCATGTAGGGGTTGGCATTACATGGCACAAACCTCTCTAGGTTCCGGGTGTCACCATTGCCAGTTACAGTTTTTAGTAGAATTGGAGTTCTGTGACCCTGAAGAACCCGAGGATTTGTTGCCGGCTCCAGCCATGTTCCCCAAGGACAGCTTTCTAAGCAGAAAGAAGAAAGCAACAAAGAAGATAAGGTAGTACCAGTATCAGAAAAGCAAAATTTTTCAGAGCATTGTGTTCTGTGGCCATCTCTAGTTGTAAGAAAGACTGAGAAATGATTCAAAGATACAAATTTTTATTTCAGCCAATTAGTTACAGATGAGTAGATTTCAAAGCAATCAGTAAATTTACAGAATCATAAATTTAGAATTATAAGAGATCATATAGCAATTCAGGCTAAATGCTACCCTCATTTTAAAGATGAGACTAGATGGTTTAAGTAAATTACCCATGGAGTCACACAGTTGAAAAGCCAGAATTAGAACTCAGGTCTTTCTACTCCAGGTTCAGTATTCTTTCCATTGGCCCAAGCATGCTGCCACTCTAGGAATGGAAGGCACTGGAAAGAATTGTGGAACCTGTTTGGTACATCTTCATCCTAAAGCAGGGGTTCCTTAGCTCTCTGCCCTGCCTCTTCCTCTCATTTTTCTTCTTTCCTACCCACATTTTTAGAACCTCTAAAAGAAATCAATCAATCCTTGTTATGAAAGACTGCAAATCAGAGAAAAGCCTCACATGAAAAACAAGTCTTGAATATAATTTCAAGAATGTGATAATAGTGAAACACCAGAGGCGCTCTAACTTCTGTTAAGTCTAATTCGCAGTGTAGGATTGATTAGACAACGTGTTAGGTGGCAAAAATTACATTTAATTAGATTTGCCCTTTTCTGGAAATGACAGTTTTGTACGTGTGCTTGTCACTGCAGAGGGTACCGTTTCCAGAAAGCTTTGGTCATTTTCTTAGATATTCCTATAGCACCCTGTACTTCCTCTTTATAACTCCAGTGTCTCTAATAACTTATTCAATGTCTGTCTTTTCTGCTAGTCTAATCTTTGTAAGGGTAAAGACTGTCCTTTTCACTATTGTATGCCCACACCTAGCAAACTGATTAACGCAGATTAGATACTTAGAGGTATTGAATGAATGAAGTTTAGAACATTTTGTAGTTTTTTCTGTTAATAGTGTCTGTGCTCAGCTAATCTATTGTCTCCTCAGTATTTGGGGAAAATGGCAAAATGAAAAAAATGAACTATACATATGCATATTCAGTGACCTCACTTTATGGAGATTTATTTGTCATATATAACTATAAATATGTCTTCCATAGAAGGACTTGAAAATTACATAAACTGTATTTTTGAAAGGTAATATATTACCATGGTAGAAAAGAAATTACAAAAATATGGTCAGTGAAAAGCCTCCTTGAACTCTTTTCCTTAGTCATGCAGTTCTCCTCTCTAGAGGTGATATGTGTTACTAGTTTTTTTTACATATCCTATAGAGATATTCTTTGCATTTACTAGCAAATAATGTGTGTGTGTAAATGAACAGATGGGAGTATACAATATGCATTTCCCTACACTTTCCTTTTTTTCACTTAACAAGCTGTCCTTGAGATCATTCCATATCAGTTCTCATTTTGTGTGTGTGCTCAATATTCTGTTTTGTAGATTAGATGTCTGCAAACTATAGACCTTGAGTCAAGTCAGTCCCCTGCCTGTTTTTGTATGTCCCATGAGCTAAGAACCATTTTTAAATGGTTGGGAAAAGAATAAGATTTTGTGGCATGTGAAGATCATATGAAATTCAGTGTCCAGGCATAGTTTTATGGAAACACAGCCACGCCCCTTTGTTTACATATTGTTTATGGCTGCTTTCAAGCTACCATGGCGGAGTTGGGTAGTTGCAACAGAGGTTGCACAGCTCATAAAACCTAAAATATTTATTATTTGGCTTTTTGCAAAAAAAAGTTTGCTGACCCCTCATATAGATATAATATAGTGTATATAAAGAATCTTTTGCTATTATAATGCAGCATTGAATAATCTTGTATGTAAAACATTTCACACGTATGTGAGTAGAACTAGAGGATACAGTTCTGGAAGTAGAATTGCTCGTAGAGTTTTAAATTATGTGTGGCACGTTGAATTTTTCTAATTCTGTTAATTCTGCATCAAGTGAAAAGGCAGGAGAAGAAGGGGGAGAGTGAACAAAGAGATCTCTTTTTCCTCCTGGTGAAATGGTTTGTGGCACTGACAAAGTCAAGTTCCTGTTGGGAGGCCTTGAAGAGACTATTTGGCTCATATCAGAGGGAGAGGAAAGAAAAAGAGGCAGTAGTTGCTGGCAAGTCTTAGGGGAGAGGAGCCGAGCCAAGCTTGTTCCTCCTGAAGGCATGCCTGGTGTAGGCCCAGATGCAGGGTGGAGGGAAGTTTGTGTACTTATCTGGGGGAAGAGGGAAGGTGGATTAGCACACAGGTGGAAGTACTTGCCTCTTAATAACTCAAACCAGAGAAACATGAACTATAGGGAACTTTGTTAGGTTTATGTTGCTTATTCTAGATGAAATGGTGCTAATATCCTGAAGAACAGCAACCTAGGAAATTCTGAGACCTGTTCAGAAATGTTGTATTTACTTATTTCCCCACACTTACCTATTCCTTCCCTGTTTCTCTTCTTTCAGAGAAGAAAAATAACAAGAAAAAGTAAATCTCTTTTCATCTTCCATTTTTTTCCCCCCTACTTTGAAGCAGTAACCACTGCCACTCCCCAAGGTATTTCATCAAAAGTGAAAGGGGCAGAGTTGAGAGTAAGGACTAGTTAACCTCTCTCCTGTCAGGGATGTGAGAACTCAGCAGCACTGAGTCCTCTGTCCCTGCTTCTCCCCCAACTTCTGACATTCCCTAAGTGGAAGACAGAGCCATCCGCTTCTCCCCAGACCACTTACAAGCCTCTGGGAGTCTTAGTATCCGTTAGTTGTCTGCTTTCTCTCCTCACAATCCAAAGGTATTGAACTTGGAAAAGGAACAGAAGCAAATGATACCTTTTAATCACTTGTAAATTATTATCCTTCCTCTCCACTTGCACATTGCTTGATTTAAGGTGATTTTTTTCTTAAAAGCTCTAAGTAATTATTTAAGGAAAGTAACCATATTGGGAGATCTAGCTTTTGATTTAACATTGTCACGGTTTGCTGGAGGTCCTTTAGTTAACAGAGATGAGAATTTCAAAGATTCATGAAGGTTGTTTGTGACAGTAATAGACTCACATCCAGATATTTGCCTTATTTTGTTTTCATCCTCTCATTCAAGAAAGAGGGGAAATGGTGGGACAAATAATTATGTAAGGAATTTTGCTGTCCTCTTTTCTCCTCCTTCTCTTTCTCTTCCTCCTTGTTCCTCTCTCCTTCCCCGCCCTCCTGCCCTCTCATTCCCTACCTCCCTTTTTGTTTGTTTCTTTTTTTTTTTTTTGAGACGGAGTCTCACTCTGTCACCCTGGGTAGAGTGCAGTGGCCTCTTTGTAGCTCACTGCAGCCTCAAACTCCTGGGCTCAAGCAGTCCGCCTGCCTCAGCCTCCCAAGTAGCTGGGACAACAGGCATGCCACCACGCCTGGCTAATTTTTTCTATTTTTAGTAGAGATGGGGTCTCACTCTTGCTCGGGCTGGTCTTGAATTCGTGACCTCAAGTGATCCTTCCGCCTCTGCTTCCCAGAGTGCTAGGATTGCAGCCATGAGCCACTGTGCCCAGCCCATTTTCATTTTTTAAGGCTAGTCTAAAATGTTAATTTTAGCTGCTGCCCTACACTTAGAAATTTGGAAGATTTTTGGGGTCCCTGATTAGATAACCGTTATTGAAAGTTATGACAATAAACATGTTTGTTCTATCTCTCTGTTTCTCCCCTTTTTTATCTCCCAATATTTTGAGCAGATTCATATTCAAAGGACCGGGGACCTTGGATAGTAAAACCAGTGGCTTCTTCTAGGGGGCGGGGCGTCTACCTGATCAACAACGTAAGTACGCAGCAGATGGCAAACCTCTTTCCTTACTTGTTTTTTTCTCCCTCACCTTTTGTCCTGGATACTAACTAATATGGTTCCAATGGTTCCATTTCATTAAGAGCAGATGTGTCCTTCTGAAATCTGCATTCAGTAGTGAGTTGAGGGTAGATATGAGTTGGCTATTGTTCACCTTACCGGCAGGAACTTCCTCCTGCTCCAACAGTTAGTCCATAGCTTAGTAAGTCACTCCATGAAATGTTGGGGGAGAGCAGCCTTTTGTGTCAGCAGAAAAGAGGTACCTTTTCTGCTTTCAGCATATTGCCTTGCTAATTCCTCAGCACTAAGCATTAACTGGTAGCATATATGTTTAGCCTCTACTGTGAGCAGAACTTTGGGTTCCTGCCCTCAAGGTTATCAAGCAGATTAATGTTAATTTGGCATCCTCGCTGCTACTGCCTTCCTCTTCCCTCCCTTCATTTCTTCTTCCCTCTCTCTACTCTTCTTTTTTTTCTTTTTTTCAAAAGCCAGCAGTATCTTGATTCTTTGCAAAATTCTCATTAAAAGTTGTTTTAAATTGAATACATATATGGAACAAATAAAATTCCAACTCGTTTCACTCCTTAGACTTATCACAGTTAGGAACTTAATGTAGTTGATTTATTTTTTTCTCTTCTTGACTTTACATTGTATTTGTTGTTAACTCTCACTTTGATATTGTTGCACTCACATCACATCCTACCCTCTGACATTCCATCCCTAAGTTTGATTAGTTTTTATTTTTATATTTTAAATATTTACGTTTCTCTTCAATAACTGTGATTCAGTTTCACTGCTTTATCTATAAATTGAGTAGAAAATTTAAACTCAATAGAAACAGACTTTATAGCATCAGGATTCTGAAATTTAACCAGTGTTTAAGTTCAACCTTTTTTTCATTCTTGTCTTGAACATTCAGTGGGCCCTTTCAGTCTGGAAACTATAGTTTTTCTTTAGTTTGGGAAAAATTATCCTTTTATTATCTTTGTCTCTGCTTTTAGAACTTCTTTTTGAGGAATTCTTGGTCTTTCCCTTCATGTTAACTTTTCTCTCATTTTTAAATTCTTTGTCTTTTCCTTGTCTTTGTCTTCTGGATCACTAGTTTGAGCTCTACCCATTTTGTTATTCATTCCTCTACTGTATTTTTATATTGGATATCATATTTTGGTTTCTAGAAACTCTTATTTTCTGATTTGCTTTATTTTTATTTATACATAGCACCCTGTTGTTGCTTAGTGGATGCAGTTTGCCTGCCTGTCTTTCTGAAGTTACTAGTTGAAATTTTTATAAACTTTTCTTCTGTTCTTGAATTTTATTGGGATTGTCTTTTTTCTTGCTATTGGATTTTCTCAGTTTTGATGATCCTTAGGTGTTGGGCCATATTTATGCACAAAAGACTGGGCTCATTGAAATTGGCATCTGGCGTGGGTTTCTCCTATGGTTGTGTAGGACTCTTTCCCTTGTAGCCTGTCTCTGGAGGAGGATGACTGTGAGTTTTGTGTAAGGGCAAAGCACGTTGACTGTCAGGCTTTGCTTTAGGTGGATGTGGGTTAGGACATGTGTGAGGAGTATGCCCCTTCCACCTTGCCAAAATAGAATGGGCCTTATTGTGAATGTAGAGGAAGATTTTGGTGATTTTCCTCTTGGGCAGAACTACCTTTCCTCTCTTTTTCTTTTTGTGTCTGTTGGGGATAGAGTGGCCTCAAATTCCACTCTTCTCTGTCAGATCCCCATACCCACACGTCTGTTGGCATCGCTGCTGAATGATGGCAAAATGCTGTTTGTTAATTAATTATCTGATTCTTGTTCCTTGGCCCACCCCAGTCTTCATGTTTGTTGACTACCAGCTTGGAACTTTGCAGGGGCCTCCTTGGGAAGATCACTCTCACCTCTCATGTTTTGGCCTGGGGTTTCCTCTGCTCTGTTTTCTCAACATGAGCCCATCTGCTTTCTGTCTTTTAGGATATCCTTAAACTTTTAGTCTGTTCTGGCTCCTTTAACTTTTTTCTCTCCTTGTTTTCGTTTCATTCTTTTGAAAATAACCTTTTCTGTCCTTCCAGTGGAACTCTGGAAGGAAAGGGTAGGGGGAGGTAGATGTGTTGTATGTATGGCCAATGCCCCACCTTAAATTCCCCAGTTATCTTTTCACATTGAGCTATTTCCTATATGTGCAGAAACGAACTTTCTGAGGAGTCTTTCACACTGAAAAATCCTTAAAGTCAGTCTGTATTGAAACTGTACAGTGATGGCTAGATCTTTCATGCTGAATAAATATAGGATCTGATTTTGACAGAGCAACTACTGCAGCCCCACATCCAGGCTACAAGTTCTGTTACCTGGCCTGGGTCACTCTGGAGTCCTTTAACCCTGAGTCTCATGTGTAATAAGGCCCTGGTCATATGCCTTGGCTCTCTCTTGTCTCTGCTGTGACCTTGGCGTGAAAGCTCCTCTCCAATAGCTTTTCCTTCAGTTCTGTGCCAGGAGCTCCAGTGTTGTTTGAATCTCATAGACGGCACTAGTTTGGGTTTGGGTTTTAACTGCCAAATGGAATTGCTATTGAAAGTCAACTATGGTACAAATTTGCTTTTTATTTTCTTAGACATGAGTCA
This sequence comes from Varecia variegata, assembly GCA_028533085.1. Taxonomy (NCBI): domain Eukaryota; kingdom Metazoa; phylum Chordata; class Mammalia; order Primates; family Lemuridae; genus Varecia; species Varecia variegata. The sequence goes on along the minus strand of CM052442.1, from coordinate 21,001,249 downwards.
AAAAGAACAGGATCTATTCCCAGATCATCTGGGACTTTTTTTCTTTTGGAATGCTCTTTTGCCCTAGTGATTTGCTATTTTAAAGCTAGCATCATAAAGAATACAAAAGTTAAACTTTCCCTGGTGGGGCTGAGAACCGTGTGCCCTAAGTCTTCGCTGGATATGGAGTCTCAAAGGGGTGACATGTCTTTAGAGAATGTGTTTGGCAGGGTATGTAAGCGTCTTTTCCTCCCTCCCACCTCTCCCTGGGCTGAATCCCTTGAGACCCCCTGCATAGATCAAAGCACTTGGCAGAACCTTTTGCCTTCCCCCTCCCCCTTTGTGAAACTTTGGAATGAGTCTGATTCTTGTAGGTATTTAGTGGAGGTGCCAGACAGAAGCCTGGGAAGATGCCAGCAGGCATTAGGGGAGCTGGCAGCATGTGGACATAATGGGAAAATATTCCCATTTCACCCCCAAACTGGAATTTTATCACCTTTTACCCAGACCTACAAACCATGTTGTTAATACTTCTCTTTCTCCTTACACAGAAGGCCTAACCATCCCTTCTTTTCCATACCTGGATCCTTTCCCATGGAATATGTGACCCATTAGCCAACTGGATGAAGTAACTCTTTCCAAGGCTGCTGCCTGCTTTTCTTTTAGACTTGAGGGGGAGAGAGAGGGAGTACTAAGGGGGGGAGGGTCTGTGAGCAGAACTAATGTGAGCGGGCGAGAGATTTGGCAGGGGGGTTGGAGTGCGTTAGTTGTGAGGGCCAAATGAAAACATCTCTCCCTGTCTTCCCACTGGAGTGAGAGAGGGCCTTTTATTAAAACTTCCCTAGAATAGTCATAACCTTTTGGAAAATATCCGCAAATAGCAACTTTTACCATTCTGAGAACAGGATAAAGGATAGAAAGAGCATTGCTTTTATGTAATACTGAAGAGAGAATTGTGGACTCCTGCAGTTGGAAGCATCTTGGCTGGTTGGCTAAAGTGGTGTCTTAATGATGTGCTCTTCTTTAGAGGTATAGTGTAAAGGAACAAAGCGGTGTTTGCTCCAGTTCCTTCAGTACCATGACTAAATGCCATATTTTCCCAATTTAGTACATTCAAATCGAGGAGGGCAAAGACCTGGTGTTTCCTGATTAAGGTGTGAATTCGATTATGGAAATCAGATTTTTGTCATCCTTGTCTCACACATTATCTGTGGTAAAAATAGTATTAATATATTTCCTTAGATTTTGACATATCAGGAGAGTGTTAGGTTACTCTGTTCACTCCTAGACTTATGAATGTAGTTCTGTACTCTCTTCTATTTGTTTATATGTTTTTATCTTAGGTCCTCTCTATTTTTCTCATTACTTAACAAATATTTAGAGAGTGCCTACTGTGTACCAGGTGCTGTCACTCCTTAAAACCTTTTGAGAAATTCTCCTAATTCTTACGTATCTCCTAATTCCTACCTATCTCCATTATAACTCAGTGCCCTGCTCTTGAGTAGGATGGCATGTGGCATGCAGTAATGAATGCTGTCAAGTTGTGGAACTTAGTAATTAGAACCATATAGATACTGTTAAATTTGCAGCAATAATGATAAGTGATATTTACTGAGCATTTAACATGTGCCTACCACTGTGCCTTCCAAATATAGTCTTATTTAATCTTTATACAAACCCTATGAAGTACTTATTATTAAATATTTCCTTAGTAAGTGGTAGAGTCAAGGTTGTAACTCAAGTCAAGCTTATTCCAGAGTACATACTCTTAACCTCTGTATCATTCTACTTTACAATGACTTAACAGATACCATGAGCTTTAATCTTAAGGTCCAGTAAGAAAAATGGATGTGTTTCCAATTTTCTTAACAGTTCAGATTCCTGCTTTAGCATGCGTTAGGAGGCAATTTGAGCTTGGAATTGGAATAATTTAAAATGAGTTAATTGGGGATTGATGAAACAGGCTTGAAGATATAAAAATGCTTTCATTAGTTGCTGTTCATTGTATAACACTATGCAAAGAAACTATATACCGGAACCATCTTTTTCTTCTATAAGTTTACAATTTAATTCCCAATGCAGATAGAAAGTAGAGGTAAAGACAGTAGAAAAAATATTAAAATTACCTAAATAACATGAGAGTTTATGTTAAGTTTAGTAACTCAAAATATAAATGTGTACAGTGAGGAAGGGAAGAGAGGATATGGGCATGGGCAGTAGGTGTGTCTTGGAGTAAAGACCACTATCAGTTTATTTTCTGGTTTGGAGGAAAGTTGAATGGATTTGTAGCCTATAGGTGTTACTAAGTAGGGAGAGAGCTGTGATTGTTTAATTTTAGGTTTAGAACACAGCTAGGTGCAGCTGTATAATGATTGCATCAGTTCTTACTAAGTTGGTTCAAAATGGAGATGGTGCTTGTGAGAAACTGATCAAGAAATGTAAGGGAGCCAGGAAGTGGTATGGGTGATTAAGTTTGTTAGGGATGAATCAGTGCTGGTGTCATTGTGTCCATATGATGCATAGAGATGGGTGTGAGAGCTGTGTTCTGACTTGGAGATAGCAAGAGTGGGAAATGAGAGGGGAATCTTCTTATTCTGACTCTGGAGTTGCTCATTGTGGTTGTGTATAATGTTGTGGGTTACAAAATTATTTTTATTTTATGAACAATTGTATGTGGGGTAGGAAATGCATTATTATAAAGACAAACTTTTGAATTTGGGGGACAATTATTTGGGGGCAGTGTATTGGGGAGAAGGTATGAATAGTGCTTATAAGTTAAGTCTCTGAGGCAGACTGCCTGGGTTCCAGTGCTGCTCTGTTGCTTATTAGCTGTGTGACTTTGAGCAGGTCCCCAACCCTCTCTGATTCTCTTTTCGTCTGTAAAATGTGGGTAGTGATATACCTGGCTCACAGGGTTGGGTAGGGATTAAATGAAATAATACTGTGATACACTAGACCAGTGCTTGGCACATAGAATTGTTCTGTATATTTATTAAATTTTAATTATTTCTGCAAATGTTCATAGTTACTTCTGTTGCTGCTTCTGTAGCTATTATCATCATAATTATTATCATTACCACTGCCCTTTTGGAACCCTTTTGTCCTACATAGATTGTGCTGACTCCCAACTGGTTTCTCAGTCTTAATCTAGTCAAACATAGAGTTGTTCTATTTCAGATACTTTAATCTTACTGTTTCCTTAATTTAGAACCCATAATAACTTCCTGCTTTCCACCATGTTGAATCTAAACTCCCCTTGCCAGGGGTGCAAATCCCTTTGCCAGTGGGGTCTCTCCCTCCTAGTTGTCTTACCATGCCTTTGTTATTTCTCAGTTCAGTCTGTTAGCCTCATGTCTGTGAATCTGTCTACCCTCCTTTTGGCTGGATTTTGTGTGTGCACCACCTTCCCCATGATGGCCTCCTTTCTTCTCACATTTGCTTGATAGCTTTCAACACTCACTTCTGCACCTACTCTTCCAGGACGAGCTTTCCCTAACTGGCCCGCCTGACTGGTTTGCACTTTGACTTTGCAACCTGACATCTTGTATTTGTGGATATGCTGTTTTGTGTTTTTATAAATTATTATATATATTTTGCTGTCCCTCTACCTAAATATTAAACTCTTTGGGGATAAGGGCTACTAAATCTTAAGTTCTATGAGGGCAGAGATTGTGTCTGTTTTCTTAATTACTATATTCCTAGTGCCTTGTATAGTGTGCAACATACTCACTATTTATTGTATAAATAACTTTTTTTATTGAAGAAATCTTTTTTTTAAAATTTCAGAATATTCTAGGGGTACAAATGTTTTGGTTACATGAATTGCTTTTGTACAGTTTGAGTCAAAGTTGTAAGTGTGTCTATCACCCATATAGTGTGCATTGTACCCATTAGGTGTGAATTTACTCATCCCTTCCTCCCCCCTCCCACCTGCTTGATTATTGAAGAAATCTTTAAAAGATCTAATTCAGTCTTTGCATACAGTTACTTAGAAAGTGCCCTTGAGCGAATCAATCAAATATCCATTTTATTTCACAGAGGAAATGCTAGGATCCATTATGGATCTGTAAGTTCACTAAACAACTTAATGAAAGCCTTCATTTAAGAATAGTGGTAGTATTTTTAAATTTCCATCATAGTTTACATTTGTGAGAAAGCAAGTTTTTATTTACTTTTCATGTTGCTCTTATTTTCTTGGCATATAACTATTTAATATCATGTATTTAAATCTTTAAAGCTGTTTAGGCTGTATTTATTATGTGAGAGGTGCTGTGTAAATTTTTTTTTCCCCCACTGTAATTAGATACCCACAGAATTTATGGAAGTGATATGTAGCCTATCGAGTATATGGGTACCTTGGAGGAAAACTTTTCCTAGAGTTTTAGTTTTAGTTTTCTATATTATCATTTCTTAAAAGGTTAAGAACTTTGCTCCCTATTGTAAATTAGGATTCCTTTGCATTTCTACTTTTTCATTCTTTCTCTTTACTCAATAGCCAAACCAGATTTCCCTGGAAGAGAACATCCTGGTCTCCCGTTACATTAACAACCCCCTGCTCATAGATGGTGAGTTGTGTGAGGCCCTTGATGAAATTGGGCTAGCTCTTTAACCTTTTCATAGTCTTCTTTAGTAAGTCTTTATTAAGCTAGTGGGAAATTCTTAGCACCTGTGGCTCCAGAGATGAGGCTTATTCCATACCTACCTCATGGGATTATTTTGAAGATGATATGAGATAATATGAAAGTATTTTATAGGTTATACAATAATTCATACGTATGTATGCAAAGGATACAGTATATATATAATTGAACTATATACACGCATTAAACACATTATATATAATAGCATAATGTACTATATATATATCACAATTATATAATTATTATTTATGCTCAAAAGGCAACGTATGTAGGCAGTATATGTTTCATATGGAGAGGAAGAATGTTCTTTCTTTCATATTTCTTGATTACATTGTCCTATTCATTCTATAACAAAAAACAAATGAACTTAGTTTTTCCTATGAATCCAAACTTTTTTTCTAGATTTCAAGTTTGACTTGCGCCTCTATGTGCTTGTGACTTCCTATGATCCTCTTGTCATCTATCTCTATGAAGAAGGATTGGCTAGGTAAGAGACTTTGTTTTTGGGTAGAGGGGTGGAGTGGGTATATTAGATTGGACCGACTAAACAGTTTATTAAGATTAGACTGTTTCTTTCTGTTATATTCATCTTAAGAAAATAGAATCTATACCGAGATGGACTTCAGATTACTGAAATCAGTCTTACTAGTCTACATTCTCACTTGCATGTCCACACATATAAGTATATGTAAACATAAACCTTTCCCAGTGGGGATCTAGGATCACATGGTATTTTCAGGCAATGACAAGTGTTGTCATGACCCTAGGTTATTAAGATAATTTGCCATTTTTCTTTAGAATAGATCTAGAAAAACAAAATCCCACATTTATTTACCTGTTATATACTAGGCATTTATTTTAATACTCACAACAACCTTATAGTTGATGCATTTTTGCAGTTGAGGAAACTGAGACTTAAAGAGGTGAGGGAACTTTAAGTCACTTTTCTGAGTTCTTTCAGCAGCTTGGTGGTGGACTGGGGATTTGAACTCAGATCTGACTCCAGAGCTCAAGACCAGAACTGTTTTATTTATTCCCTCTCATATTTAGGGAGTATTAGATGCTTTTTTTTTTTTTTTAACATTCAAGTTGTATATACATTGTTTTCTTTTTCTTGAGGTGCTTTTTAAATTTTAAGGTGATGTGACTTACAAGATTAAGTTCACGTTGTAATAATTTGAAGTTTTGTTTCCCATATCTACAGGTGACAGTGGTTTTTGTATACCCTTGAATTGTTTAAAATAAGTATGTCACTTTGCTATGCTTTTGTTCTTTCCCCCCCAAAACCGATTTTATTTTAATCAAATAGTTTGTCCTGAAGTTTCTTTTTTAATGCATAATGGGTTTGTTATAGAGCATAGCAATTTTTGAGGCGGTTTGCATCTGTGAGCAGTCGTGACAAGCTAAAAAAGCATGGTCTGTGTTTTAATTTAATAATTTAAATATTTCTGTATATTAGAAAATGTAGTTTGAAGATGGGAAATACCATGGATAAAAGAAGGCTACCTATTTAGGTATAGGTGCTTTGGAAAATATTATTGTACTCTGACAACTATTATTTTAGAATGGTATTTTAACTATTTTGTATACTTAACTTTTTTGATATATCCTTTAGCTAGCTGGTTGAGCCCTGTCTTGACTTTGCCTCTAGGTGGCAGTGACAGCATTTATAAGTTCTGTCGTATTCTTAACTAAGATTTATGAATTTGAGCCCTGGGAACATTGAGGGCTACCTAAACTCCCTAGTTCTGGTTTCTCCTTCCTTGAAAATGGAGATCGGGGAGAACTAAAACATCTCTCAGTTATTGAATAAGGGCTGGAACAGGCGTCTGAACAGGAACTGACTACTAGTTCTAATCAGGTTTTTATAGGAAAGAAATTTTCTGTGGTGTTTGAAGATGCATGTGCACTCATGCTTTCAAATATAGATGTACAAGACTAGGTATAAAAGCCTAGTCCCTATGTTATCCAGAACAAAATGAAGATAAAATATACCACTAACTTCTGCTTAGGTATGCAAGGTGCTGAGGATTTTCAGTTTTGTAATTTGAGACCTCTGAGCTTTCCCTCTTCTATATTATAAGCTTCTCTATTCTCCTTCCTCCCCTCATCCTCACTTCAACTCATCTCCTGTGTCCTGCTAGGGAACTAATTATGTCCTGCCACAAATTGGACTTTGAAAATAGAGAAAAGATATCAAGGTTATGCTTCAGTGTTTCTCAAGGATACCATACCAGTATGTTTTGCTTAATATTTCAAAGATATTTCACCCACAATATCAATAGCTCTCCCTGTGGGTAAAATTTGGCATAGTTTTAAGACCTTCATGGTTCAGAGCACAAAATGAGAGCAGTACCAGTGTTTTAGAATTTACTACAGATACACAAGTGCTTTAGCTATTGGTTGTGTGTTGGAAATCAGAATCCACTGAATTGAGTAACCTTCCTCTTTTGTTTCCAGCAGAAAGTGAAAAATAAATAAATAAATAGATAAATAAAAATATATATAAATCAATGGATGCTCTTTCTCAAAATAATTAGGAAAACAGGTTTTTAAAATATCAGACCAAATTGAACCAAAAAACAACATAAATTTTCAGGGCTTTGGTTAGGTTCTTCTGAAAATATAGGTGAATATAGAAGCTTTATCAAAGCTTTACAAAAAGATGATACATAGGAATATGATGGATTATTTGCTGGAGTCCTGTGAAGGTAGATTGTTTTGTGCAATAGTTTTAATGTGCCTAAGTTCTTGTGTCTTCACTATGTGTCTTGGCGTTCACCTGCTTCTTTTTAATCCTCAGAGTCTGCTTAACTGTGTCATTACATTCAGCAATAGTCTATAGCATCTCCAGATCGGCACCTTGCAGTAATCTTGAGTCATGTGTTATGTGAACATAACTGGAGATACTCAGTCTGAGATGAGCTCCCTAGGTCATCATACTTTGAGGCTCAACAAGGAAAACCATCTTTCCTAAAGAGATGGAAGTGTAGGCAAACGTAATTAGTTTTCTTCTTCAGAAAGGAAGGCTCTTACACCATATCACTTCTATTTTGGATCTCAGATTAATGCAAGGTGACAGAAAGATTAAGTTCATTTTGTGAGACAGTTTTGTGAAATAAGTTATTTTGTGTGATAAGTTATTTTGCTTAAATTTTTTATCTTCTTAAACTTATTAAAGAAAAAGGCCCTAGTTTCTTCATAGATTGATGTTTTCAGTTGTCCTTGTTTTATTATTATAACATAGGAAGTAGAATTCTCAACTGTTTTCTTATATGTGGATAAAATATTGAAGAGGTATTAAAATGAAATTCTCTTTCTGGTATTTGGGTCCATTGTTTTGTGATTCTTATAGTAGTACCTCAGAGAGTCCATCCTACTTTTGAATTTCACGTGCATGTTGCTGTTTTGTACCAGCAGGGGACACTCAGTTTCCAGAGAGAGGTGCTATTCTCTACCAAAATGGTGTAGATTCTTTTTCCTGTCAGAGGTGGAATCCAAAAAGATTTTGTCCTGGATTTTATAGCTGTAGGTAGATCCAGTATGCGGTTTAAATGATTTGACAAAGCCCTTTTTGAGACGAAGCTAATAGCCAAATTTTCACTCAAACAGGAAAAATAAAAAGTTTAAAATAATTAAAACAAAATTGAGTTGTAAACCAAATATGTAGTCAGAGACCCAAAGAGAAGTGGCATTAGGAATCTTGGGGACATGAGAGTGCCTACCTAGGGAACTGAGAGGTTCGTCCACCATGATCTGGAGGTGGGAGGGGAGGACACTGAGAAGGTCCAGTCAGATCTGCCTTTTTTTCTGCCCAGCCATATTATTCAGTGGAAATTCAGAAAAGACCCCAAAGCATTTCTAATGCCTCTCCCTTTCTCCCCACCCCCAGTTCCTTCTTCAGTAGCCTTCCCTGCTAATTAACACTGGCTCCACAGGGATATTTACCTTTTCTCTGCTGGATTCCTGTGGTTTTGAAAGAATTCAGGTACTTGCTGGTTGCCAAGGAATTCAGATTACCTCACAGGCTGCACACTGTCCAGAATCTGCCACAGCAGCAAGTGGGGAGAAGAGACACCAACAAGGGGGAGAAAACCCTTTCCAGTGCTCATTGTCACACTCCCTGGCAGGCCTTTGCTGTTTGTGAAGTTTGAGTCATTTCTGGCTCTAAAGACAGGGGATCAGGCTGGTAATCCCCTCCCAGACGGCTCTGTAGGGCGCTGCCTAGTCACTGCAGCACTTTGGCAGTCTCCGGGCTGCAGCTGGTTGACAGCAGATCAGAGAGCTCTTGGGCCTCTTGTTCTCTTCCATAAGATTTTTCTGGGTCAGGCCAGGATGAAACCCAGTGGCTCCTGGCAAGGCTGCCTGAGGTGCTGTCTCTTCATCGTCCAGGCCTCTGTAGCTCAAAATGGCTACACCTGCTGAAAGATAACTCATTTGCCACAGCCAGGGCCTCCTCAGGGCTGGCCTTCTCTTTTCTTTGTACATTTGTAGTGAATGTTTGTTAGAAAATATAACTACCAAAAGAGGGGGTTTAAGTGTCCCACATCTAGACTATATATGACCCTGACCATAAGAATATATGGTGTCATATTCTTAGAAGAACAAAATAGTTTTTGAATAGGGAAAGAGAGTTTAAAGGATCCCACTAACTCTCTGTGCTTTTCTCCTTTTGATCCTATTAGAAAAGATCTTGGCATGAGCAACTTCAGTACAGTTTCAGTTAATGCTTATCAAGTACCTACTATATGCCTAACAATGAAATCCTTTCTTTACACAGACACTCAAGACTTTTAGACAAATTATTGTCATTGTCTTGGTTCTTAGAAACATTAAAAAGCAAAAAAAGGAGGCATGCCTTTTGATAAAAGAAGTTGTCAGAATAAAAATATTGCCAGAATAAAGACAATCCATATTTGTTTTCACTGTGGGGAAAAAGAAAGGGCATGTAGTTCTATATTCATCAGTAGGCTGGGAAACAGTACCCAGGATTTCAAATTTAGCAAAGAAAGTAAGGTTCCCCTCCTTTTCTCTTGGATTAAAGAACTGTCCATGAGAGCTTTCCTAAATCTTGATCTCATTTAGAGGGAGGATCAAGACTCAATTCCTCATGTAAATTTCAGCATAAGGATAAGTACAGTCATGCACTCCTAACAATGTTTCAGTCAGTGATGGACCACATATATGATGGTGGTCCCATAAGATTATACTGGAGCTGAAAAATTCCTATTGCCGGTGAATTTGTAGCCTTCATAACATCATAGCATAGTGTATTACCTTTTCTATATTTAGATATGTTTAGATACACAAATACTTACAGTTGTGTTCCAGTTGCCTACAGTATTTAGTACAGTAAGATGCCATACTGGTTTGTAGCCTAGAAGTGATAGGCTCTACCATATAGCCTAGTTGTGCAGTAGGCTATACCATCTAGGTTTGTATAAGTACACTCTGTGATGTTCACACAACAATGAAATCTGCTAACAACATATTTTTTAGAACATATCCCTGCCATTAAGTGACATGTGACTGTATTGCAAACTTGGTCCTGGGATACCTAGCAAAGAGTTATCTCTTTTAGGTTGTTGTTATAAAGAAATTGTGTTGAAGCTTTCAGACCTAAATCGGATGAAATTTAATAATGTGTGAAGGTCTAAATTAAAGGTCATAAACCTAAATGCTCACAAGTACATTCACTGAAGGAAGTTGGCCAGGTGGAGAATGGAAAAGCATGTGTCTCACATAAAGGCATTTACTGTTCAGTGCCAGCAAGTCATTGATATTGTTATTGCCAGATCTGGTTTGGTAAGGATCCTTGAACATCTAGATTTTTATTATGAAACTTACCAATTTTTTTAGATTTTTACTTTTGAAACCATTTTGAACTTACAGAAAAGCCATAAAAATAGTATAAAGAACTGCCTTTTACCCTGCATCTAGAGAGCCCCTTCAAATTGTGCCAATTATCCTAATGTTTTTTATAACAAAAGGATCCAGTAAAGGATCACAGTTATGTTTAGTTGTCATGTCTTTTTAGTCCCCTTGTGTCTGGAACAGTTCCTTGGCTTTCGTGACCTCAGCATTTTTGAAGATTACAGGCCAGTCATTTTAGATTTTCCCTCTATTTGGGTTTGTCTTATATTTTCTGATGATCAGACCCAGGTTATACATTTTGAGCTGCAATACCACAGAAGTGATGCTAGTTCCTCTCATTGCATTACATCTGATGGCAATCTGATATAACTGTTTAGTGGTGTTTGACCATTTGATTAAGGTTGGTATCTACTAGATTCCTCCATTGTAAAGTTACTTTTTCTTTTCCTTTGTAATTAATGAGTATTTTATGAAGAGATACTTTGAAATCATGTAAAATTTCATTCTTCATCCCATTTCACCCAATAATTTTAATACCTATTGATGTTCTTGCCTGAATGAATTATTGCTATAATGGTTGCCCAATGATGATTTTTCTACAAGGATTCTTATTTTATGTAATGGGCTGTAATTGTTTACTATCATGATTTACTTTGATGCTTAAATTATCCCAGATTTGACCAGTGGGAGCCCCTTTAATCTGGCTTTTGTGTTCTTTTGACATGTCCCCATCATTCTTTGAGCACAAGATGTTTCAGGTTCATCTTGTTCTTTTTCTGACCTATCCCTGGAATCAGTCATTTCTCCAAGAGGCACTGGTAGCTTTTTAACAGAGAGTGGTATTTAGAAATCAGTATCTGGGTGCTAGATATTCCCATTGCTCTGGGGCATCTCTATTCTCAGGTCCACCCAATGGACAGACTTAGGAAATATATGGATGCGTACATACATACACATTTACATCTATATTTCTATATCTCTGTGTATTGAAAAGCAGTTCATACTAGTACCTCCAGTTCTAGTTCAAAACTGCAGACTTCATTCTAGCTTTTTCCCTTTCCATGTTTTTCTGTCTTTTCCCCAATAGTGAGAAATGTGACTCCCAATGTCTTTAACATATTTATTAATTTACTCAGTTCCCTTGTCTGTAGCCAATCTCCTGACTCTGCTGGGGCACTGTCCAACTCAGATGCCCTTATTGTGTGGATTTGGATCCCTATGGAGTAACCACCCTGCTTGGATAACTTCCTTGCACTGCCTCTGGGCTGCCTTCTCACCCCATTCACCATCTTCCTCATGGGCCTTGGGTGCAAGAAGGAAGGGCTGCTAGTAGGAAAAATCAGTAGGCTGATTTTTAAATGTCAGTCAAGTAATTCAAGTTTAAAAGAAAAATGAAACAAAATAAAAAACTTTTATAGGTTAATCAGAACTTGACTAGTAGGCCAAATCCAAGATTAGTGTAACCTCTGATCTAGACAATAAAAAGAAAATGGTGATCAGAGATGGTTATGGCTTGTTTAATATAGGTTTTAGTGAGCACCATAAGATCTTACTGATTTAGGAGGAAATAGGAGCACACATGCCTGCTGTTCCTCTACATGGCTTTCTGTCTTCCCTGTTGGGCTAAGTGAAATACAGAGTGCAGCACTTTTACTCCATAGGGGAACTTTTCCTTTAAGCTTAAGTATTTTTTTTTTCTCTTTTAATTATTACTTCCTACTGCTCCTTATACTCTGCAGAAGTCCAATCTATGACAGTAGTAATCTTGTCCTTGCTGAAGTTCAGAATAAAATGCTCCAGTGAAAAGGAAGATTAGGAAGAAAAAAAGTGAATTTTTTAGAGGTCCAGCTGTCTTGAAAAAAGGAGTATAGAAATGACAGATGTGTTGGGTACCAGATTCCAGCTCACCACAGACTTTGTCAGGCTTTTCATGTTGACCAAGTTAGATCAGGTACTCATAGTTAGGCACGATGAAAGCTTTCTCTGAAACAGAACCTTCTCTCTCCCTCAGAATAACTCATTATTCTTTTGGGGGAGAGGATGGCAGGAGGTATGTCACTGTGAGGTAATGTCTGGTTGAGCCAGGCAGCCTCTGTGGGGCCAGCAAGGGCCCCCTTTGCATTTTACAAGAATTCAGAAAATGACTGACTTCATTCCACTTGTTTGGAGAATCTCTGTATGTGGAAGATTGGGATGTGTAGGCCAGGTTTACTCACCAGGGATTGACATGGCTAGAAGTTACATGATAACTGCTGGAAGTTTCTAGAAAATCTGAGTTCCTTCTTTAGCATAGACATAGTGCTCATCAAACTCTTGTCCTTTAGTCTGGTCAACATTTTCTCTTTGTCCACATCCTTTTCCTGGCTTATTGTTTGTTTATCTGGGTTTTCTGTTTTTTTGTTTTTTAACTTTTCTGTCTTTGGCCCTTGTTTATTTCTGGTACAGAGAATTAGTGAACAGAAATAGTGGGTGGGTGAGAAGAAATAGAGAAGAAAAATTTTAAGTACTGACCTTTAATGTGGTAAAAATTCATGTTGACTTCATAGTCTGGGTAAGCATATGTAAATAATTTGTAAATCATATAAAAATAAACTTGTGGCCTTCCAGTTTTTTTTCACACACTTGGATATGCCTCTTGGGAAAACCACTATAGTGAAGGGTGGTATGGTTATAGTGGTATGTAAACAGGGATTCATATTTACCATAACCATTCGCCTTGAGTGTCCTTTTGTTGATATTGAACACTGCTGGAAAGTTTTCTCTTTTCCTGGTAACTTCCTTCAGAGGCACATATATTTTCTACTTTGGTCTTCTCCTGGATATCAGATTGCTGCCCTGTTTTCAGTGGGCTCCGTGTTTAATCCTCCTGTCTTTTGCCTTCTTTCCAAATTCAAAAATTAGTCTCTTGCACTATGCTGTTCTGCTTTGTCTGCTGTCAATGCTGCCATTATTGTTCTTTTTAAATGGATATTATAGATTAGTTCTATTCTTTCTGGGTATGAGCTCTAAGTCTTCATATTGCTATGCTCTGTATATTTTTTTCTTAATTTTTTTTCATTGAATGCTATGGTATTGTGCACTATGTGGGTACTCAGTGAGTATTTCTCAGCTAAAGTCCCATCATTCACAGCATTCTACACACAATTTCAAGATTGTGAATAGCTATGTTTTTAATTTTCATTCTTCCTATTGGTATAACATTCTATATAAGAGAAGCAGCATCTTGTTGTTAAGACCATGGGTTTTGGAGTCTGTGTGATCTAGGGCAAGTTACTTAATCTTTCTGGGTCACATTTAGTTTTCACATTTATTTTAAAAATTAGATATAATATTACCTACTTCATAGGGTTGCTTTAAGGATTGAATTAAATGTGATATTATATATAAAACACTTAGCATGGGAGTTGGTACTTAAAAGGCACTCAGTATTTGTTAGATAATGATGTCACCCTCTTTTATTATTGTTACCCTTGGTCCTCAGTTCTAGCTTCTGTTTCTTTGAAAATCTGTTCCTGGCATTTAACCTGTGTCATTTCTATCAGGTTTGCTACCGTGCGATATGATCAAGGAGCCAAGAACATTCGGAACCAGTTCATGCATCTGACAAACTACAGTGTGAATAAGAAGAGTGGAGACTATGTCAGGTACAGGCTGTGTATCAGGCAGAAGTTAGAGAAGTCATTCTCAGATGTGGGTGTTGTAGAGGTGGAAAGTTATCATATTGTACTGAAGGATAGCTTTATTTTTATGTCCATGTAACATATATGGCAAGCTGTCAGAGTCATGTAACAGTTTTGAGGTGTATCTGCTGCTGCTTCTCCATTGCTCTCCCAGGTATAGTGTCATCTTTCTCTACCAAAATATGCCTTCACAAGCTTTGTCTTCCTCATTGTCTTCCCTCACTTGACTTAGGGGTGGGAATTTAATAGGCATATGGAACTTTTTAGAAGTCAAGAATGAGGTCATTTCAGCATTTGGCAAAACATATCAAAAGCCTGAAAAATATTTATTCCCTTTGACCCAGCAGTTCCATTTCTAGGAACTTAACCTTAAGAAATAAAGGATGGGCCAGGCGCAGTGGCTCATGCCTGTAATCACAGCACTTTGGGAGGCCAAGGTGGGAGGATTGCTTGAGGCCAGGAGTTTGAGACCAGCCTAGGCAACATAGTGAGACTCCATCTCTATAAAAAATAAAAACAAATTAGCTGGGCATGGTGGTATGCACCTGTAGTCCTAGCTACTTGGGAGGCTGGGGCTAGAGGATCGCTTGAGCCCAGGAGTTCAAGGCTATGGTTAGCTATGCTCATGCCACTGCACTCCAGCCTGAGTGATAGAGTAAGACCATGTCTCTTAAAAAAAGATAAAAAGGATATTGTTAAGGGGAAAAAGCAGGTTACTAGACAGTACATGTGACTTAATTTCTTGCTTGAATATATCAGATATCTATTAATAAAGCTGTTTATTTTTGCCGAGGGGAGAGAGCAAACAGATTAGAAGTAATACTGAAATGTTAACTGTGCTTAACTATAGTGGGTGGCATTGTGGGTGGGTTATTTTTATTTTCTTCTCTGTGCTGTTATGTATTTTCTAAATATTTCTAAAACAAATACTTGTATGATTGGGGGAAAAAAGTTAGGAAAAAAATTAGAGAAAGACAGAAATGAGGCCATCTCAGAAAAGGATTCAGTGGAAGGGAATACTAGCCCAGCTGTGTGGAAATGTTCTTCTTGCTCTGTTTTCTTTCATCCCAATAATTTTGTCAGAAAGTGGAAAAGTAAAAAAGAGACCCAAACAGCTACTTTCTACTTAGACTAAAAATAGGTGCCTAGCAGTTCCAAGGAAAGAAAGAAAGGAATCTGGAAGTGATGGAATAGTTGCCAAAGTTATATAGGTTTCACTGTGTATGCTGTGACCAGCGTTTGAATTGATTGAGGATATCATGCCTTCACTTTGGAAGATGAGCAAAGGTGCAATTGGTGGAGGGTGGACTAGTGGGAGGGAATGAGGGGGCAGCAGCTGTAAAACACAAGTTCCAGATTGCAGGACTCTTCCAGCATTCGTGGGAGGCTGCACCATTTGCCATTCTGCTGCTATAGCAGTGGTATACTCATCACTCTTCCTGTCACTCCAGTGTGTTCTCCCTTCAGTGATACCTCAAAAGGTATCAGAGAGGCGGGAGCTTGCTTCAGCTGCCAAAGCAATTCTGTGTTGGGTTAGCTTATTAAAATGCTGCACAAGATTAGCTCACTAGCCCATCCCAACTCTGTTCTGGTCAAAAAATGGCATCAGAGGTTGTTTTGTGGACTCGTGTGACATTCACCTCCAAAGGTTAGGTCTGTATCCTCAAACATTTCTATCTGTTCATTATTGTAACCATTCTTAAATTTGTTTACATTCTTTCCCATATTTCTTCCACTCTTTCATGATTGATGCATCATTGTTTAGTTAAGGAAGAATTTTCCTTCTTCTTCCCTACCCTCTTCAATAAGGCAAACTATATGCATTTTCATTTCTATTGAAGAAATTGGTACAAAGGGATACATGACAAAAAGGATCAAGAAAAAAGTGAGTGAGTGGAATCAGCAAAGTGAATGCTTTTCTAAAGACTTAAAAGGACAAGAAAGCTGTTTGTAAAGAATCTTGTTTCTTTAGCCAGGCCTAGTTGTATATGTGACCCTGATTCATGAATTTGTTTTAGTTGTGATGATCCAGAAGTGGAAGATTATGGGAATAAATGGAGCATGAGTGCTATGCTTAGGTACCTGAAACAAGAAGGCAGAGACACAACTGGTGAGTACCAGGCTTTTTTCCTTCTTAACTTCTCTTCTTTACCTTTACCATTGTGTCTTGCTAGGATCATTCTCTCTAACTCTGATAGTGTTGCTGAGACATCCAATGGGATGATTGTTCTTGGCGTTACTTTTTCCTATAGTTTACAAACTGGGGAACAGGCTTTGCATGACCCCCAAAACCCTTTTCTTATTTCTAGTTCGGAAGGCATAAGTTTTTCCTTTAATCCTTGGAGAATTTATCCTTTTGAATGTTGAACTGCTAACTAAGACACTGTCAGCTTTTTATGTAACAAATTGCCTGTCTCTGTATTGGCCCTCAGTTCAGGTTTTTCTAAGTTAATCACTCTCATTCATGTGGCTGAGTTGGAGAGTGAGCAGAGTTTGAGCACAGGGCTTAGAATCAAAGGGGACACTATTGCTGAGCCTTGAGCAGAATGGGAAACTGTGTCCCAGAAGAGACTCGCTCAGTTCACAAGGGAAAGGGTAATAGGGGAAGCATGAGGAGTGAAGTAAGACTCCTATTCCATTCTCTGCTTTTCTGCTGTCATAGGAGGCCACCTGGGTGTATCTCTTGGCACCTATGTCCTTGACTGTGTTGGTCTGTCCACAGATATGCCTGCCCTGGTATCATGCATTCAGGAGACTGCCATATAGAGGCTTTTTTGAATGAGCACACCTGTTTTTATAATTATATTGTGACCTAGAATCCAGTCCTATTAATCCATGCATTTTAGTATTTCTTCCCTCATTTTTAATTTTTTTTGCAGCATTGATGGCCCATGTAGAAGACCTGATCATTAAGACTATAATCTCTGCTGAACTAGCTATTGCTACAGCTTGCAAAACCTTTGTTCCTCATCGCAGCAGTTGTTTTGGTAAGGAGACTCAAGAAGCTTAACGTTTTTTGTGAAGAGGGTCCTGGGAGGTTGGGGTGGGATTCTGGGGTAGAGAGACTTAGTGATTCTATAGGAGTAAGAGGTATATGATGGACTTTCATTTCTTTCTAAGCTCATATAGCATATGAAGATCCTACTAAGAGACCAGTATTGAGCTTAGTTGGAAATTACCCCTGAGGAGTAAGTAACTAGCTTTCTGTGTGGGAAGCAGGGATTGGAACTAAAGTGTGGCTCTTTCTGTCAGAGTGCAGTCAGAAAAAGTCTGCAAACGGACTGTACAGGAATCCAGCTTTAACAAATATATTCCAGAGCTCTTTGGCAGCCAGACTTGGAACTCTTCCAAGAAGCTCTGGCTGGTACCAGTATGTGCTTTCTCCCATTTTCCGATGACTCCTCCTTTTTGTTTTAGTCTCCTTTCTAGTGGGTTTCTCCCCTCCTTCTCTGCTTTCTCCTCTTTCTCTTCTTCCTCTCCTCCCTTTCTACTCCACCCCCAGCTCCCTGATTGCACAGAGAAGGAGTAATAAGCAATTCACAACCACTGGGTCAGGAAACCTGTTACCTACTGACCCACTAGCTGTGACTGTGGCACTGAGGGTGCCTGTGTACATTTGCTTTCCATGTGGATGTGAGCTGGGTAGTGATTCCCTATGTGAATATTGGTGAAGTAACATAGGCTTTCAGCAGGTGTTAGGCTTTTTGGTAAAACACACTAGGGTCATTGATGGGAAGGATGATTAAAGCGTGGCATGTAATAATACAAACAGCAAGGATGTAAGAGCCATGGCTTACTTAGAAGGCAGGATAACAGGAAAATAAAGAATATGGGCTTTAGAGCCTGACAGCTTTAGTTTGAAACTCATTTACGCCCCTACCTTGTTTTGTGATTTTCAGCAGTTTACTTGAATCCCATTTTCTCAACTATAAAACAGCAGTAATGATGGTATGTACCTCCTAAGAGTACCATGAAGATCAAATGAGATGCTGCCTGCAAAGAAAGAACTTGGCACAATATCTGGCCCCTAAGTTTGTACTCAATAAAAATCATTTTTTATTGTTTTTATAATTAGACATTATAATTCTTGATCTCTTTAATGGATTATCAGTCATAACGAGTCTGTACTTAAGGGGCAGTAAACAAAGGGAATTGTTGAGACTGTAAATAGAAGATGGTACATAAATCAGGACCTAAAATTGTATAGGAAGAGGTTGTAATATCTTTCTAAAATGCGTATCTGTTCACGTCTTCTAAAATTCTTAAATGGCTCCCTAGGTTTGAATAGTATAATGGAAACTTGATAGGACCTTCAAGGCTTCTAAGGATTTGATCCTAACTGACTTTCCTAGCAATTCTATTTCCTGCCTCATACTTTATAATCTAATTATATGATACTCTACATCTGAGCACTCTGTGCTTTTGTGCCTTTATATAAGTTCTGCTATTGGGGTAGAAAACTCTCCTTCTGTTTGCCTTCCAGGCTCCCGTTTCTTTTCTAAGACTCAGCTTCACATTGCCTCTTTTAGGAAGTCTTGCCTAACAAAGTACCCTGTTGTGTCCGCTTCCTCATGCTGTTCTGTACTTGTTTCATTATATTCTTTTCCTATCGCATTGTGATGTTTTGTTTATACACATACTTCCCCAGTAGTCTCTGAGCTTATTTTCTTGAATTCTTTATAGTCACTGTGTCCCCCCTTCCCATCTCACCCTATTCTGCCAAACTATATCTTTCACCATTTCCCTGGACCTCCCAGGTCCTTTTCTCACCCTTTGCATTTGTACCTATTTTATCCTGCATTTAAAATGCTTTTCTCATATTATTTGACCTAGTAGATTACTGACATCTTTCAATACAAAATCAAGTATCACTTCTTTGGTGATGTTTTTCCTAACTGTCCCTGTCAGAGTTAGCCTCCCTCACCCTCTACCCTCAGCACTCTGTGCATAACTGCATTAGTTTCTGCGTGCCATCTGGAATCCATTTATGTTTCTGTCTCCCCTACTGGACTGGAAGCTCCTGGAGGACAGTATTTCACCATTCCCATGCATCTTTTGGTCTTAGAATATGTTCAAGAGGTGTTTGTTGAATGAATGATTGGTACTTGGTTTAGATGCCTTTTGGTGGCCTGACAGAAGGCTTCCCAGTGGATCTGGGTAAGGACTGAGAGCGCTTAGAATTACTGCAAATTGTTTGAGGATGGGGATGAGGGGACTAGGAACATAACTCCAACTTCTAAAACCTTATTAGATTAAAAAAATAGTTAAAAGTTTCTTTTCTGCATCTACTTGGCTCTTATATGAGAGTAATTTCTGATAGCCCTTGGTGTAAAAATCTTTGTTCTAAATAGTTAAGTATAAAAGCTTTTCTGAATGTTTCCTTTTCTATTTTGTTTTATAACCTGATTGCCTTTTGGAAGCTTAGGAATTTATTGAACTTAATGACAATAGAATGTTCTGATGTGAAAGAAAGCAGTGACTTTCTCTGACTCAGTGAAATACCCCCTAAGTCCATTTTATCAGCCATGGGTCTCCTTTCTCCCTCCCTACTTGTGTTCAATTTTAATAAACTAAGTGCATCTGGAGTTTTTTAAATTGTTGACTGTCTTCTTGGCTTTTGTGGTTCTAATTCCACTTCCTGTGAGCCCTGGGATTTTGTGTGCTTCATGAACCTTCTCTCATCAGATATGATTTTGTATATGCGTGTATATTTGTATGAATCTCTTTGCCTCCCACTGACTCTTAACTTCCTCTAGGATTTAAGTTACAAGGAATAAGCTTTTTTTTTTTTTTCCATTTATTTTAGAGTAAACAGGAATCGTGAGTTTCCCAGAAGATTTTGGCTTAAACAGCATTGGTGCTTTTAGGGGAAGCTAGTAGTCCAGAAATGGGGTTCACTGTATTTTTTTGGTTATTGTTTCTGCCCTTCTATCTTATGGATTTCTGCCTGGGGCATTCCATTACTATCTAAGTATTGTGATTTCTGTGATTTCTGTGATTTCTGTGATTCCTGTGATTTCTTCCCCATCCTACCACCTGTAATATCCAGCTATATTTCCAGGTATTTTCAATATTCCTATTCATTTGTTTGTTTATACATTTAATATTTTTTCCAGTTCCTGCTGTGTGCGAGCTGAGGGTTAGTCTTTCAGCAGTGCATTACCATCAACAGTTTGTTCTTCTCAAAACAGATTTTACATGAAATGATATATACATATACCTGCATTGTATTATTAGTGTTTAAGTGTAGACTTGAGAACCTTTACAAACTACTTGAAACTTAGCCATTTAATACTTTTTCATAGGTTTGTACATCTGGAAAGGATCTTAGAGAATAATTAGTCCAGATATGGAAATTGAGACCCTGAGAAATTAACCCTTGCCCCAGGTTCTAGCTAGTGAGTGAAAGAACTCAAAGGGAAGTGACTCAACTTGAAGAAATGGGCCTTCAGAAGATGGGTTTTGGCAAACAAAACATTTGATCATAGACCTCTTGATTTATAGAATTTGTGATGCCTCCCCCAAAAAACAGATTTGGACAATCTTATTTTTACTGTCTTCCAAGATTGTGAAAATGTAGTAGCATGTGAAATAATATGCTTAAACAACAACCCTTTAAATATACTTAGGAAATTGGCACTGTGAGATAACTGGCTATGAGAACAGCTTTTTTGACCAGTTGAAGAAAAACAGCCAAAAACAACAGGATGTTAGCTGTCCCTTAAAGATGCTGACAGTGGTTTTATCTATGTTTATGAGGATGACTGAAGTGATGGGCTATGACTCTGGTCCTCTCCTGCATGGGATCCTGTGGATGAGCTGTGGGGCCCCTTGTAGGACTGGTCAGCTTGGCCTTGTTCTGATCAGAAACCAGTGATATGTTTGCTCAGGACCAGCCATGCCCAGTATGCCTCTGTGTTTGAATGAAATCTGGTTTGGCCTTCAATTGCTACCATTCTTGACCATTTCACAGGGTAAGCTGAGGTTCTTATAGGGAGGGTGTCCATAAATAATTGTTGAAGGAATGAAAGTGGGCAGCATACATTCTCCAACAATATAATCTACTAGACCAACAACAGAAAAATTACAAAAGTCAACAAACTTTTCACTTTTTGAGATAATCTCCTTTTCTGATTTGTTCCATGCTCCTGTTTGGATGCAAAAAGAAGTTTACTATAGAAGGAACTTATGTAGGAAGTACCTACTGTATACCAAGCAAACATTAGTTATTTCTTTTAGTTAGTTTAGTTTCATTGGTTATTCCCGTTAGTCCTCAACAATTTTTTGTTTTATATCCATGTTTTATAGAGAAGGAAAAAAGCTTCAGAAAGGTTAAATAAGTTGTCCTAGGTCATACAGCTAATAAATGGCAAAGCCAAGTTTGGGAGCCAGGTCTCTCTGGCTCTTTCTCTACCCACATAAAGGCAAGTCCTGATGAGTCTGGCCACTCTTTGCATGCCCTGTGTCCTGGATTCTCCCTCTGCTCTCCTGTAACTAGATCTCAGGAAAAATGATATCACCCTTTCTAGCAGATCAGGCTGGAAAAAGACATACTTTTTGCTCTAGTCAACAGTACCTAGTCCTAGATACTCTTTTCAAATCTACCTTTACATCTGGTAGCCAGATACCATATTGATGTATTGGACTAGTTAACAAATTGGCTCTGGGCTTTTTCTTTTATTTAGTTCATTTTCCTGTGGAATCTTGGTTTGCTTTTTTCTAAAATTCTTCTTCTGGACCCCATATAAAGACTTCCCTCTTAGCTTTTCAACTCAAATCCAAAGCCAAGGTGAAAAGAATTTCCTTTATACAATATCATTTCAATGACAGTGAGTTCTGGCTAGTGTCAGTACTTTCCATTGCCTCAGGGACTACAGCTTCAGCTGGGACTTTATTTCTGGGGAGGGTTAGTGGATTGATCCAAAATTAGTGGTGTGACATGTTTAATAATCTCTTAGGCCCTGAATGGATTATTATTTTCTTCAGCAAATCTTTTTTCCCCCATCCCTTTCTAAGCTATCTATTAGATTTTTCCTTAATATGTCTTTAATATGTAAAATTATTAATACGAATTTATCTTATTTTCTTTATGTTTGGTGTCTTTGTTTTAAATATTAAAAATATTTAAAGTCACGTGGTCAGGGTTATTTTGGAGGCAGTAACTGTACATTATTTTGTTTTTGTCAAAAACTGTGCAGTGTGTTTCACTTAAAATTTTTTTCTTTCTGTTTCTTTCCCCCCTTTTGATATTTCTTGATTGTTTCCTATGTGGTAGTTATGGTTCAGTCTAGTTGGTATATAACGATGAATGAGACAGGGCCCCTGCCCTCAAATGATGGGTGGGGAGGAGCAGACATGAAATGATAAATGACAGTGCAAGTAGTAGAGTGACTCAGGTGCTCTTGGAATGCACAAGAGTTGCCAGCTATGCCCAGGGAGCCATGGAAAGCCATTATTAATAGAGGGAATAGGATATGTAAAATGCAGTATCATGACAGGATGTGACATTTTTTTAAATAGTAAGAAGTGTGACTAGATACTGCCTGCATAGAATGGGGGGATAAGAGATAAGGTTATGGAGGTAGATTAGGGCCAGATAATAAAGAACTGATAAGTTTAAATTAATCCTGTAGCCAACAGACAGCCACTGGAGGTTTTTGAGCAGGGGAGCATAGGATTATATTTTTTTCTTTAACTTCTTTTAACTTTATAATTTGACCCAATGTTTGAGATGACAGAATTACAACAAAGGGAATACTGTACAACATTACAGGTGGTGACTAATTTAAAATCTTCCAGGGACCAAGCTGACATCAGTATCTATTGCTATCTGACTGCCTGTCTCTGTGACTGTTAGATTTGATTTTTTAGAAAAGGTAATTCTGATAGCTTTGGAGCATGGAGTACAGTGGGGAAAGGACAGTGCTAGGGAAATGACCAAGGAGGTAAGAGATATGCAGTGATAATACACAGTTAACATGTGACCCAGCAATCCCACTCATAGGTATTTACCCAGAAGAAATGAAACTGTATGGTCACACAAATACCTGTACACAAATGTTTACAGCAGCTTTATTTATAATTACCCAAAATTGGAGATAACCCAAATGTCCATCAGCTGTTGAATGGGTGAATTGTGGAATGTCCGTATAATAGAATATTACTCAGCAATAAAAGAAATGAACTATATTATTGATATTTGTAACAACATAGATAAATCTCAAAAGCTCAATGCTAAGTGAAAGAAGCCAGTCTCAAAAGGCTATGTAGTATATTTATTCCATTTATTTGATTTTCTGGAAGAGGCAGAAAACAGGCAAAAACCAGATTAGTGGTTGCTAGAGTGGAGGGATGGGGATAGATTACAGAGGGGCACAGAGGAATGTTTGTGATAAAATTGTTTTATATCTTGATTGTGGTGTTTAAAAAACTGTATATATTTGTCAAAACTCATCAAAATGCACATTTTAAAAGGGTGAATTTTATTGTATATAAATTATACCTTAATAAATCTGTCTTAAAACAAAGAAGTGATAGATGAGTGAACCTCAAAAACATGCTAAATGAAAGGAGCCACACTCAAAAGAGTATATACTATATGATTCCATTTAGATGAAGTGCCAGAATAGGCAA
>CM052442.1:20956275-20977343 GCA_028533085.1 Varecia variegata | reverse complement strand
TCTGGCCAACTAAAAATATATAGAAAAAATTAGCCGGGCATGGTGGCGCATGCCTGTAGTCCCAGCTACTCGGGAGGCTGAGGCAGAAGGATTGCTTAAGCCCAGGAGTTTGAGGTTGCTGTGAGCTAGGCTGACGCCACGGCACTCACTCTAGCCCGGGCAATAAAGCGAGACTCTGTCTCAAAAAAAAAAAAAAAAAGAAATTATACATCAAACAGGAATAGAGGGCTGGACACAGTGGCTCACGCCTATAATCCTAGCACTTTGGAGGGCTGAAGTGGGAGGATCACTTGAGGCCAGGAGTTTGAGACCAGCCTGAGCAACATAGCGAGACCCCATCTCTACAAAAAACAGAAACATTTGCTAAGTGTGGTAGGCCGTGCCTGTAGTCCAAGCTACTTGGAAGGCTGAGGCAGGAGGATTGCTTGAGCCCAGGAATTTGAGGTTGCAGTGAGCTATGATGGTATGATGATGCCACTGCACTCTAGCCCAGGCACCAGAGCGAGACCCTGTCTCAAACAAAAAGTAAGAAAAAAAAAAATGGAATAGAGAAGATAGGCTGGATTAAAAAGAAAGAGAAAGAATTCTGTTTTTTTGTTGTACTTGGGAGGTGGTGAGGGGAGTTTCTCTAGCTTTGGAGCCTGGTGGATAGGGTACCATTTTCCAAGATGGAGAATAATAGGAAGCCAAACAGTTCTGGGGAAAGATAACAAGCACTGTTTTGTTGAGTACTGAATACCTGTGGAATATCCTAGTGAAGATGTCTAGAAGGCATTTGGAATTATGGATTTGGTGTCCAGGAGACACTTGGCTGAAGATATGATTTGAATGTCATCATCATAATATTGTAGCCATGAGAATACATGAGAACACCCAGGAAGAGAAATAGAATTAAGAAGGAAAGAGACCTGAGGATCTCACCATGAACAAATGTACCATTGAATAGCTGAGCAGAAAAGAAGGAATAAAAGGAGTAGAGGAAAGAGGAGGAGAATCAGAAAAGAGCAGTGTCCTGGAACCCAAGGGAGAAGAAAGTTCCAATAAGTGAGGGGTGGTCAATAGTTTCAGATGCTTGGGCTTGGCAGTGAGGTGGTCTTTGGTGAGCAGTCAATTGTTAGAGAGCGGGAGCAGAAGCGAAAGTTCAGACAGCTAAGTGTAGATTGCTTTTTCAAGAAGCTGTGTTAAAGAAATAGGGAGATAAGGGCAGGAATGCAAAGTAGGAGGTGAAGTTAAGCTTCTCCTTACCACTGGCTAGTCTAATTTTCAAGTTTGTTTGGTTTGGCTGGAGGCTGAAGGAAATATTTCTTACCAAGACATACTGTCCTGGGGAAATGTTTAATAAGATACTATCACTTGACTCCAAGAGTTCAAGACCAGCCTGAGTAACACAGCAAGACCCCATCTCTACAAAAAATAGAAACATTTGCCAGGTGTGGTAGACCATGCCTGTAGCCCCAGCTAGTCGGGAGGCTGAGGCAG
Organism: Varecia variegata; assembly: GCA_028533085.1. NCBI lineage: Eukaryota > Metazoa > Chordata > Mammalia > Primates > Lemuridae > Varecia > Varecia variegata. The sequence continues at coordinate 20,975,864 of CM052442.1, read as the reverse complement.
GAAGATTGCTTTAGTTATGCTTTTCTCTCATGATGAAGACAACACAGACTAACAAAGAAAGAGGAGCTGTCAGAACCAGAAAAGCCTAGCTTGCCTGTACCCATTAATGACAGGAACGCTGGTATATCTCTTTTGGGATACTGAAGATTTGAAATTCTAGACACTGCTGCTAAAACACACAACATTAAAGGGTGAGGAAGTTTAATATTCTTTCTACAACCTACTCCTTACCTTTTAAAATCTTTAATGTCCATAGAAAATACCAATCATAAGTTAAAAGTGTTATTATAAGGACTCTAGTAGCCTGCCAAGGACCCAAATTATTTTTCTTAAGCTGAGTTGATTCTTCTAAGAGGGAAACCTGATACAAAAGCTATCTTTTCACCCCATTTTTCTCTCCTAATTCCAGCCTTTTAGATGAGCTGGGCTTTGTATCATGTTAACAATGCTGTCATATACCAGTATGTGTTTCTTCCTCAACTCTTAGATGGTAGTAGGTCTCAGCCTGGTACATGTACAGATGAAGTTAGATTTGAGGTTTAATTGTTTAGTTTGGCCACACTCTCCATGGAGATTGGTAAGCACTAACAGGTTTTATTCTTTTGAGTGAAAATTAATTTAACACAGTGAAGGCTGTTTTTTCTCTAGGTCATTTTTTTTTTGTTTCTTTTACTTCCCAGAACATTGGTTCTCAGCCTGTCAACTGAGATTCTTGGGATTTGCCCCTGATTTGGGAAAATGATTAAGTAAATGTGGTAGCTGCTCAATGCAAGGTGTTTAAATAGTGGGCCTTCCTTATTTTGTTTTTTTGTTTTCTTAGACAGGGTCTCACTCTGTCGCCCAGGCTGGAGTGCAGTGAGCTCATCACAGTTCACTGCAGCCTCGAACTGCTGGCTCAGGGGATTCTCCTGCCTCAGCCTCCCGAGTAGCTGGGACTATAGGCTTGTTCCACCACACCTGGCTTATTTTTCTGTTTTTTGTAGAGACAGAGCCTCACTCTCTTTCAGGCTGGTCTTGAACTCCCTCCCACCTTGTCCTCCCAGAGTGCTAGGATTACAGGCAGGAGCTACCTCGCCCAGCCTCATTGATTCTTAATTTGATTTGAATTTGTGGCTGATTCTGCAAATCTAATCAATATGCACATCATTATTTTTACCCTCATTCCTCTTACTATTATTAATATTACCACTACATAAAACAGTTGAATCCTTTGCTTATGACATATTATTTTTCTTGAGTCAGACATTCTGTTCTTTCTTGTGTAATGATAACATGGACTTGTAGACTTTGCAATTACATTTTTCCTTTAAATGCCTTATTGAGTGCTATATTGCAAAAGATTTTTCTCAGGTTAAAGGGGGAATATTCTGTGGGATTGCTGACGATTAGGTCAGATATTCAGAAGAGCGTACTAGCCACAAAAGCTATGAATTCATTACCAAAAGAAGGTAGGTGAAAGAGTTTCCTTTTCTTTACATTTTACAATATAGATACTATGTACATTTTGTGTAGTTACATGAAGGTGAATCCATCTCAAACTCTTGTATAGTTTGTGATTATTTTTGAAAATTAAATAGAATCCCAAATAATTGCTATGAAAGTCAACTTATTCATGGAAACTTCCCTAGAGGGTTTAGAATATGCATGTCTGCCTGAATCCATACTGCATAAATAGGATATAGGTTTACTGTGCATCCACATATGACAGACAGTGATTAATAAAGAGCCTAAAGGAAATCAAAGGGTGCTAAAGAAAGAGAGAGAAATGATTTCCCCAAGTTCCATAGTGTAGAGTCTTGAGGACAACCAGGTCTTCAGATTCCCATTCTAGGATTCTTGGTACTACATCATATAAAGTCAGACTTCCTGTATTCTGGAAAAGAGTCTTTAGAAGCCATCTTTTTAGAATTATTTTCTGCTTTTTAAGAGGACTGAGAAATAAAATCTTAAAGCAAGGAAATTTGTATGAGAATTAATTTCTGGAAAATACCTAGTTGTGTTCTATGGGTGTGAGCTCTGGCCTGTGACCTTTAGTCAAATAGTAAGGAAGGTAGTCTTTTTCTCTTGGAGGAAAGGTATAAGCAGTTTATTTTAGGGGTATGGGATGGGATGTTTGGGAGTGAGTGGGACTTCTGAAAGTTTGATATATTATATATATATGTGCACCAAGGACTGTGCACTATTGTGATTTCTGTAGAGAGGGTCTCAATGATAATATGAAGGGTTCCAAAATTACCCTCTCATCCCTGAATTTGTTAAATGAACCAGGCACCCTGGGAGGAAATCCTGCTCATGGGTCTATCTTTGCTCCTTATAACAGTTATCTTCAAAGGAAAATTGAAACCGTGGGAGAGAGAAAAGAATAAATATATTTTACATTTAGATGTCTTCTTGACCTAGGTTGCAAAAGCAAGACCCTGGTCTAAGAAAATGTGATGGCAGGATACTAGAGAGATGCCTTCAGTGGATTTTTCTGTGTTCAGGGTGTGGCAGGAAGGTGGCAGGGGAGGACAATCCTGAGCAGGCCCAAAGCAGTATTGTTTCATTCCTTTTCCCAACGTTTTTTTTTTGTTGTTGTTGTCCATAAGCACAGCAGAATCATGCTTGTTAACTCTTCTAGAGTCAAGTTCCTCTGTTTCTTAGGAACATCAATAGAGTGGATGATAAAAATAGTAGAATTTCATAGCATTGTTTTCTTATTATCCTTAGAACTTGATTAATTTCTCTTGAACTTGAAAGAGTCTCTGCTTCTACTTACTACTTATGCTCAGTTTCTAGCTTCTGATGGGAATTGATTGGATTGAATCTTCTAGATCTTTGTATGGTTGTAACATGGAAAATGATCTTGTGTATTGTGTTATGTTGTATTTCTAGAACTCTATGGCTTTGACGTGCTCATAGATGCTACTCTGAAGCCATGGTTGTTGGAAGTGAATCTCTCTCCTTCTTTGGCGTGGTAAGTCAGTTCCATCAGCTAGAAAAGCCTTCAGGTAGCACTAAAACACTTTCTTTCTTTCTTTTTTTTTTTTTTTTGTCATTTCTCTTGGCACTAGAAGATTTTTTTCCTAGTTATTAAAGATGACTAGAATTTCTTAATTTAGATGGTTTATGGTATATTGTCAAGTTCTACATGACAACAATGAATCTATGTCTTCCTAGTCAATTTTTAATATATGTTTACTTTTATTGGACTTCTGAGGGTTGATTCCTCCATTCTTCTTCTTCTTTTTTTTTTGTTTTTTTTTTTTTTGAGACAGGGTCTTACTCTGTTGCCCAGACTGGAGTGCAGAGTGCAGTGGCATCATCATAGCTCGCAGCAACCTCAAACTCCAGGGCTCAAGTGATTCTCCTGCCTCAGCCTCTCAAGTAGCTGGGACTACAGGCACATACCAGCATACCCAGCTAATTCTTTCTTTTTTTTTTCTTTTTCTTTTCTTTTCTTTTCTTTTTCTTTTCTTTTTTTTTTTTTTGTAGAGATGGGGTCTCTCTATTGCCCAAGAGTCTCAAACTCCTGGCCTCAAGTAGTCTTCCCGCTTTGGCCTCCCAAAGTGCTAAGATTACAGATGTGAACCACCACACCCAGCCCCTCCATTCATTTTTATCCCCAGGTTTTTTAAAAAAAAAAATTTTTGTAGATGTTGTCTTAAGGCTACATAAAGACATACAGTATTATATTTCTTCTATTACCAAAAGTTTATGTAGACTCAAATCCACATATACTATAAACATACAAAGCTGGACCCAGGGCAATGTAGATAATATCTGGTCCTTTTACCCTGTCCCATGTTCAGATATTTATCCTAGATTAAATTCTAAAAAACTTCAAACAATCCTAAAAGTATTTTTTTTTAACCAAGCTATTTAAAAGAAGGAAAGAAACACGCGTGGGTGTGGTGGCTCATACCTGTAATCCTAGCACTCTGGGAGGCCGAGGTGGGAGGATCACTTGAGGTCAGGAGTTCGAGACCAACCTGAGCAAGAGTGAGACGCCTTCTCTACTAAAAATAGAAAAAATTAGCTGGACGTGGTGGTGCGTGCTTGTAGTCCCAGCTACTCAGGGGGCTGAGGCAGGAGGATCACTTGAGCCCAGGAGTTTGAGGTTGCTGTGAGCTAGGCTGATGCCATGGCACTCTATCCCAGGTGACAGGGTGAGACTCTGTCTCAAAAGAAAGAAAAGAAAAAGAAGTAAAGAAACATATTTTTCAGTGCCAGAGAAGATTATTCTTATATTTGCAGCTACAGCCAGAATTTCTATTAGCTATACACTTCTCTAAACAGAGAGCCCTAGAGATTTATGCCAAAGACCACCCAGCTGCTGAGTTTTCAAGGATGAGAGATGTTGGCAAAATGCCAAGTAATCAAATAAAGACAGATTGACTACTTTGTGGAGTGGGAGTTTGGCTTAACCTCAACAGTAAGGTGTAGAGCTAGATATTAACGTGCTTCAGATGTTATGCTAAACTTTTGTCAAGTCAGCCTTTCACAGATTGCCCAGTAAAGTACATTATACCATGTTAGAGGTCCCCAGAGTGATGCATTGTGTACGGCAGCAGGAGTAGCCTGGTTTCTGGAGGAACACCTTCATGCCAAAGCCACAAGTCACAGTCACTGCCACAAGGAGACCTCTTGCTTTTGGTCCATGTTACTTTTGTTTCCATGTGGGTTCCTGCTGTATCATCTGGTGAGATTTTGGTATGATTTGTACTTTTTTGCCCTATTTGCAAGCCTGTAAGCCTAAGAAGGTTGATTTAGAACAGAAAATGAAGACTTAAAAAAAAGTACAAAGGTGGCCAAACTTTCTTCTCTTGCATATGAATGTGATTCAACTATTGCAGCAATAAAAAATAATTTGAATGACAGCACACTCATAAAAGAGCATGCTAAGAGAACCTCTAAAATCCATGGTGATAATGAAGCAGTATTCTTAATTTGTGCAAAATTTGAATTGGACAAGACCTTCTAGAATAAAAAAATTGCATGTTAAGGAATCAGTGCTTTGGTGCTGGGCCTGCCTTCCTGAGGATGAGTTTAACACCAGGCTTTTATTTCTAGTATTTTGGCCCAGATTTCTTTTTCTTTTTCCGTGGATTTGATGTGCTTTATGTGTTGCTCCTCATTGACATTTGGAAACTTTGCTATATTGGGGCCCGTTAGAGGGCAGCTATTCCATTAACCTGCAAAATTATCAATTACTCTTTTCTTTCTCTCTTCTGTTAGTGATGCACCTCTGGACCTAAAGATTAAAGCCAGTATGATTTCAGATATGTTCACAGTTGTAGGTGAGTAGTAGTGTTTTCTGAACTGGACTCACAAAAATAACCAGAACATCCATTTTGTCAGACTCCGTATGTATTGCCAACTGGCAGTTCGTAAGCCATGCTGAATGTTTTGTACTAAAAAATTATATTTTCAGGGAAATGTTTATATGTTTCTACTCCCCCTGGCTCCATTCTGTCCTGAGGCTGAACCACAACTAAGGCTGAGACCTGGGGCACAGGAATTATGAGCTGAGGAAGAGAATTAAGCAAAGATCTGGAGAAAGTGTATTTTTCTCTGAGCTGGGAAAGTGAAACCCACTGAAGAAGCCTTGTTACAAAGGAGACTGGTTATATTTCTGCTAGACAGTCTCTACTGGTCTCAACATGATCTGTTCTGTAGTAGGTATAACCAAAGCAGCCCAAGGAAGAAATCCCATTTTAAGTAGATAAGCCAAAACTTTGAAATGGAGGTGTGCAGTCAGGTGGGTATGATGTAGGTTTGTTGTTTTTTTTGAGTACTATAAAAAGATATTATAAAATTTATTTGAGATGAACTAGTACCTGATGTACCAGTAAATGCTGTAAAACTTGGCTACTTTATTCTCCTTGGAGGAAAATCTGCTTCTTTTTAGGAAGTAAGTGAAATTAGCTAAAGTCCAATTTCTAAAGCCATAGATAATCTACAAAGCTTATTTTAAAAGTTGCCAATAGATCACCTTCTACAGTTTCAGAAGTAGATCATGTAACAGGACAAGACTGTGCACTTGCTTTTGGATTCTCCCTGTAAAAACAACATTATTTTTTAATCATTATCCAGGAAGTCACTTTAAAATAACGTGTTTTTATTAACAACAACTGTGTTTTAAAATGGTGATTTGCACATTTATTCTGAGGTTCATCAAAAATCTACATCTCTTTCTCCATCAGAATCACATTTCAGCTACACACCAGCAAGGTGGATTTATCTGCATATTTCTTTTTTCTTCTCTCCAGTTATGGTGGTCCAAAGTTGAAGCAGAATGTGTGTATGGGAGACTTGTGCATAATCCTTTTGGGGATGGATGTCTGTAGTATTTATGACAGTGAAACTGAGTTTAAATCTAAAGAAAAGGTACAGCCAAACCTGCTAATTTCTTAGAAAATCGTAGATTTTTTTTTTTTTTTTTGAGACAGAGTGTCACTCTGTTGCCTGGGCTAGAGTGCCATGGCGTCAGCCTAGCTCACAGCAACCTCAAACTCCTGGGCTTAAGCGATCCTACTGCCTCAGCCTCCCGAGTAGCTGGGACTACAAGCATGCGCCACCATGCCTGGCTAATTTTTATATACATATATATTTTTAGCTGTCAGATCATTTCTTTCTATTTTTTAGTAGAGGCGGGATCTCGCACTTGCTCAGGCTGGTCTCGAACTCCTGAGCTCAAACAATCCGCCCGCCTCAGCCTCCCAGAGTGCTAGGATTACAGGCGTGAGCCACTGCACCCGGCCAAAATCGTAGATTTTAATGTTGCCAATTCCCCATTCAGGATTTGTGTGCCAAGATCCTGCCCAGCGGGCATCAACCCGGCCAATTTATCCCACCTTTGAGTCTTCCAGGCGAAATCCTTTCCAGAAATCTCAGGTAAGCAAATTCAACAGCAGGGGGCCCAAAAAGAGGCTTTCTCAGAAATGACAGCTGATGTCATTGAGGGAGCTGAAGCACTGTGGATATGAGGTCATTCAGAGCAGGAGAATTTGGGGATCAAGCTAGACAGCAGGCTAACAGCAATGCTTTCAATGCTTTCCAACGCACTTACTTCCTTTTTTGTTTTGTCCTTTCTCTTAGCTGCTTTTTTTCATTATCTTTCCTTTTTCCATTCTCCTTCCTTTTAAAAAGCACCTTTTCCCCCCTCAGATTGACATACTCATAAACAAAGAATAGAGAAAGAGCCTACTAATTCTTAGTCATTATTGCATTCTTTTTGATCTTCAGACTAGCTTCATAAAGATGATGCTTCATTGAAATAGTATTTTCTCTACCAGTAATTCTCCTCAAAAGGACCCTCTCCATGATCATGAGTTGACTGAGGCTAAATGAGATGAATGCCTAAAGAAAGTTGTGTAGCTCTGAAACATCATTTGACCAAGCAATGCTCCAGTCTTTGTGTACTCTGCATTTTTGGTCCAATTAAACCAATCAGCTAATGCTCCTGTTTACTCAATTTTACCATCTTGTCAGTCCTGGCCTGTTTTGACCCTGCTAGTTTCCACTTCTGCATCTTTGACTTTAACATTTCTTATTATTTAAAAGATCCACCTCCCTCTTCTCTTCCCATCTGGTTAAAGTACCTTGCCTGCTCAGAAGTTTTGGAGATCTTTCCTTACTGAATCCATCCTACTCTTTCATAACCTTTACTTTTCATTTCAACATTATTTACTTTTCTATATTGCATTGTTTTACATTCACTGATTCGCTGCTTTTAAATTGTTCAGTACTCCTCTGCTAGATTGTAAGTTCTTTGAAGGCGTAAGTAGCTGCTGCTTCTCCCCTTCCTCTCTTTCCCTTTCTTCTCCTCTCCTTTTATCCCTCCCCCACCTCCACTTTAGCTCTCTATTCCTCCCTTTTTCCTCCCATCTTCCACTCCTCTTCCTCTTCTTGTTCCTTTTGCTTGCTGGTCTCATTTAGAGTAGTGCTATTTCTGTTTGTCAAGCTCATATACTATTGTTAATTCAGATAATTTGTCATTAGAACAGGATTTTCAAAGGCAATACCTATGGGGCCTGCAGGCAGGTGATGTAAATGAATAAACAGGGGCAGGTGTGATAATGCTAAGAGTGATGTGACTGAGGTAAACTGGAGTGTGCATGCCTCATCTAAAGGGGCAGCTGCTTTACTGATGTGCTCTAGCTGATCACTTCATGCATAAGTGGGGGCCAAGTGTTGTGAGATCTTCCTATTGTCAAGAGAAATCAGAAATCTTGCTTTTAAATATTGGCCAATAGTTCATTAAAAAAAATACTTGCAGGCCAAACATAATATGTCTTTGAGCTAGATTCAGTCTGTGGGCTGCCTGTCTGTGACCCCTGCTCTAGGGTGATTCTCTAATTAGTGTTGGGATGTGGAACAGGATGTACTATATTTTAAGAGGTCTTACCTTGATTAGAAATGAAACCAGGCAATAGTGTTGTACTTGATCAGTGCATCAACACAGATCAAACAGTTTCCTTTAATTTTTAATAAGATAAAGTAGAGGATTAACATAGGTATACTAGGAAAACTTATTTAGGTAAACTGTTTGCAAATTCCTTTGCAAATTGTTTCCTGCAGTATCTGTGGCAAGAGCTGCGGGATTGCATATAAAGGATTGTCAGTGTTTCTGTGCAGCTTTGACACAGTTTCTGCCAAGTGTCACTTCTAGAGGTAGCTGTATGCCAACTTAGATGAATTGATCCCTTTTCTTAGCTTGCCTGTCAGCTCTTATTGGCAAATCTTCACAGAATGTAGAGAGTCTATTGAACACTTCTTTTGCTAACTGTTAGGTAATGACATGATTTTGTCTATAAGTAGCTCCCAGGACACTTAGATGCAGGCTAAAGGAACTGTAGATCATTTGTGTGTACTGTGTGAAACAGATTTGTCAGGTGGACTAGTTAACTTCAAGATCTTCAGTGTCTGGTAGTAGTATTGTTTCCTCAGTGGTGAGACGTTAAAGCTGGAATATATATGGCATAGGAGAAAGCAGTGTGAAAGATGATAAATGCTCTAACTTTCCAACCACAAAGTGTAGGGCTCTTGCTTTTTGTCTCTTCTTGGACATTATTTTTTCCTTTTTTATATCGTAGATATAGGAGATGGAAAATGTAGGCATGTTAGGAGAAGATAAGTCTTTATTCCCTTTTTCCGTCTTTTATAGCGTCCAGTATCTGCACAGTTTCAGTCATCAAACACCAAGCAGGTAAGTTCTGGATCATTTGGAAATTTAATTCACTTTTATTTCCATTCCCCAAATGGAAAGCCTTTAGCTTAGTTTTTCATGGTACATATTTTATTGTACCTGTTTTGCACAGTTTAATAACATAAAATAAAATAAATAAAAATAAATGCACAAGATGTCTTCTTCGTTATAGAATGTAAGAATAGAGAATGCAGAAATTTAGGAATCCTCTTTTCCTGTCACGATTATGCTGTTATGGAGGCATTTGAATTTAAATGGTAAATAGAACTTAGAGGCAGGCATATCTATCACTTTGATCACAATATTCCAGAAAGGAAATATTACAGTTCACAAATGAACTCTGTTTTGTTCAGACATCTTATGAAACAAACTATTACCAGTAGCTTTATATTAGAAACATTTTCACATTGGGTGGTGGGCTGTATTTGAGTTTCTTAACAGATGACATTTCATATACTAATATATATACTGCATATATATATGCAGTTTATGAATCTTAGAAACTCTGCCATAATTAGTGTCTCAGATGCTACCTTTAAAATAAAGACAAACATCTTTCTCTCTGAATCATCAGCATTTGTTCTCTTAGTGTTCTTGTTAGCGGTATTTGAGGTTAACTGTCACTTCTTCTACACAGACTTTTAAAAATATCTTTTTGTAGTAATAGTCTAGCAGTGGAGATCCTGCTCCTGCTATTTGATACTTTAGTCTGAGGGATATAGATGTTCTCCTACATAAATGTGTCACTGTGACTATTAGTTATTTAGCAAAAAGCTCCAGAATATTTGTTTTGGCATTTGTACTCTGTGATGCAGTTTCTGGTAAGCCTGGAAGCTTGAATTGTAACTTTCTTAGCTACTGTTTCTGATAAAGTGATTTATATGGTTTATATGAATCCAAGAAATAAAAAAAAAACTTGTTACTGGATGCCTTGTCTAGTATTGGTAACTGGTTAATGTGGTTCTGTAATATGAATTTTGGTGTTTAGTTGGTGGAATTCAAAACTCTGTAATATGTAGTGCTTTATCTTTAGTAAGTGCCTAAGTATGGTAGCTGCTATCCATGTCAAAAAAAATAAGTAAATAAAACAAGGCTGTTGACTTCAAAGAGCTTACATTCTAAATATTCCTTGAACTATTCTACTTAAAGGAGAACATTAGGAAAGGAGTACTCTTTCATAGACTTCTCATTGACTCTAAAGAAGTGTCTTTGATATGCAGTTCTAATCTTAATTTCTCTTTATACATTTTAATTCCATTGCATCTAGTTGCATTAGTTGAATTGCCATAGGTTGCAATAGCCTTGTTGGAGAGGAAGGCCTCTCTTTAGTAGTTATATGTTTGAACACTTGCTTACTTGACACAAAACCTTTCTGGTTTTAGTCAGCCAGGTTTATACATGTTGGATTCTTTGACTCTTATTGTTCTTTGCAGTGTTCTACTTTGTCATTGTCTTTCTGTTAATATAGTACTCCCAACTCTACAGTAGTTTCATCAGAGCTAAGTAAAGATAAAAAAAGGAAAAGAAATTCCCTGTTCTGACTAGACTACGTTTTTTTCTTTTTCTGTTGCTGTAAAATTGTGAAGTCTCTTTCTTCTTTGCCCTTTGTCTGCTTTTTCCTTTTTAATCTATTCTGTCTACATTTCTCCCTTCCCTTGAATGTCTGTGGTTCATATTTTCTACCCACCAGAAATTGTATCGCATGGTGTTGTGGAAAGAACATGGACTTTAGAATCAGATAGACCTGGATTCATGTTTGATTTCTGCCAATCACTAGCTGTTAGACCTTGGGCAAGGTCCCTTACCTCTCCGAGGCTCAGTTCCCACAGCTGTCAAATGGGCATATATAATAATGTATACATGGAGTTATGGTGAGAAGGAAGTGATAAAATATAGGTAAAATATTCAGGATAGTGCTGGACATGTATAATAGTTTATACTCAGAAAATTTTAGTCCCCTTCATACTTTTGAATCCTATTTTGATTTTCCTTTTCCCATTGTCATTATCTGGTTTTATTTTGATATTCAGCTATTTATAGTCATGTTTTTCACATTTGCTGTCATCCACATTTGCTGTTTTATTTACTTGTTTATTTCTCCTTCCAGACGTTAAAGAAGATTCTAAATAATGCTTAATTAATACCCATCCTAGAAATCACTTATTAACTGGATTCACTGCTATTAATATTTATCTTATTTTATGGTTATGGTTTTTAACTGTTTTTAGTTTTTGTCAGTATATTATAGTCATTATATTATGGCACTAACTCCTGATTAGAAATACAATTTAGAATAAAAATTTCATCAAATTTTCTTAAATGCTTCTCTAAAGTCCAAAGACATTAAAATATATTTGCTGTCGTTTTCTTTTTTTGTAATTTTGTCCTCAAAATTAAACTTTTAGAGCATTTTTAAAATAAATAATGCAGTCTCCATACTGTTCTTCATGAGCCCATTAAATGTTTATGGATTTTTTTCTTTTAATATTTATTCCTTATTTTACTAGGGATTCGAGTTAGACTTACCGGGCGATAATCACCAGGAGCATACTTCTTACATTTTTGAGGGTTGGTACCTCATTTGTTTTTTTCTAATCCTCTGGTACCTCCTCAGTTCTTCATGATTTTTCAAACATAATTGTAAGTGGTTTTGGTAAGTTTTTTTATTTTTAAAGCCAATTCCCTTAATAACAAGATGCATGTCTCTCAGACCTGCTGACTTACATTTATTCCAAATTTCCAGACGTTGTGTAATCTTTTTTTTTACTGTAACACAAGCCTACTTACTTACTTTCCTTTTCCCCCCAAATTTCAAAGTATACTTCTGATTATCATTATGTTTAAACCTTCTCTCAGAAGCCATTTTTGTTCACTTCCTGTCAGATTTCTTGATATGTCGTTCTTTTCACTTTTTTTCTTTCAGTTGATAGCATTAATTCGTATTGTTTTTTAAACTTAATTTTACCTTTTATTTTCTAGATGGCAAATACATCACATATACATTGAGCTATTTTTAGTTTATTTACTTCAAAATTTGTAAAACTGCATTGGGAGATTTTTATTCTTTGCATGTGTTCCTTGTCAAACAGATTTTATTTTTTCCCCTCAATTATGATACCTTTTAGGATATCTCACCTTTTTTCCTATTCCACTTTTTATTGGATTCTTCTCATCATTGTTACTTACCAGTTTTCTTTAGGCTGAGAATTATTTTTATGATTCAACATCTGTTTCTTGCTGCTTTGAGTGGGGACATGAGATTACTTGTCTCAATAATTTTACATTCTCAGTCAGTTCTTCCTTAGCAATAGTGATGAGATAGGTAAAGGTTTTTTGTCTGGGTAGATTTCTGAATCATAGATTGTACTAATGACAATTTAATATCTTTGATGCATGTTTCATGGCGGAATTCTTAACCTGACAGTAATTTGACAGTTTAAAATTTATCTGAACACCTGATAATTTAATTCATATGTTGTCTAGCCAGAGGCAGTTGTTCTCTTTAAGTTTAGAAGAGCCTTATTTCCTTAGTGCATTCAGTCAACCCATGGGACTATGTGGATTTATTATTATATCTACCACCCAGAGAATGTAGCTGATATGCCCAAAGTCAAAAGCACAGACTGGCTTGCATTTGGACTGTTTTGCACTTGTTTTTGATAGTCCTGATGGCCTTTCAAATTAGTCTGATTCTGTTTTTTTTTACCTTTGCCTTGCTTTTTAATCTCCAAGTGTGTCTCCTTGATGCTCATAAGCATTTCTTTTTTCCCCCTTCCTTATCCTTTCTTCTTCCCTACTCTCTTTCTCTGCCTTTTCTTTCACCTGTGTCTATAATTAAGGTTACTTTCTTTCCTTTCTCAAACCTCCCAGATACCCCAACCAGAAGCACAGGCCTGAATTCCTACTTGCCTTCTTCCCTACCCCAAACAGTCCACATATGTGTGTGTACACAGTAGCTAGAGCTAGCATTGTGGACTGTGAGTAACTAAGGCATAGTTGTGTATGGGAGATAGCTCATTGAAAGTGATTGGCAGAGAAGTTTGAGAGTTTTGGGGTGCTAATTCATTTTTTACAGGGACCAGATAGTAGAAGAAAGTTTCAATGTCATTATCTCAATTTCTAAAAGCCAAGAATATTAAAAATCCATTTTTAAAAACCCACAAAAATTGGAGGTTCACATTGGATGTCATTCAATAGTGATTTGACCCATGCTCTTATAAATACAGCCATGTATTAAAACTATTCTAATAGGTAATAACTATTTCTTAAAATATTTTTCATTAACTTTTTAATACAGATTTTAGTTTGTCAACACTCTTAAATAACATTCTTTCTATTCTAAAATACTTTATAAAAAATCTTTATTTTTATTATGTTATTTAAATGAATGCTTATTTCTTACTCTTCTTTTGTAATTTAAGACAACTTTAAAAGCCATTAGGTAAGAAGGCTACTTGACTTGGGAGGATTTACTACTAATGGTTTTATGATCAGGGATGTGCTGTCATGTGTGAACTAGATAAGTATTTTTTGGTAAATAATAAGTAGTGTATGATCATGAGAAAAGTCCCCAAACCATTCATTTAATATTTCGGCTTTTCCAAATTATACGTTAAATAAGTATTCACACTTTTTATTTTATTTTATTTTTATTGATACATAATAATTGTACATATTCATGGAGTACATGTTATATTTTGATACAAGCATATAACATACAATGATCAAATCAGCGTAATTGGGACATGATTCACCTGAAACATTTATCATTGCTTTATGTTGAGAACATTTGAAAACTTCTAGCTTTTCTGAAATATAATAAATTATGGTTAACTATAGTTTCCCTATTGCACTATTGAACACTAGAACTTTTTCCTTCTATTTAACAGAATTATCCCTTCACCAACACCTCTTCATTACCCCTTCCCACCATCCTTACCAATCTCTAGTAGCCACCATTCTATTCACTACCTCCTTGAGATCAATTTTTTTTAGGTCCCATATATGAGTGTGAAAATGCAATATTTGTCTTTTTCTGCCTGGTTTATTTCACTTAAACTTTTTAAAGATTTTTAAAAAATTATTATTATATTGGTTGCCTTCCTAAATCTTTGAACTTTCCCCTATAAACCCTCTCATTTCAATACATATTGTTTAATGTATTTCCAGAGATTGAAAGGAGTTAAAATATTTCCTAAAATCATTCTGCAAAATTCAATTCTGACCATGATTGTTCTATATGTCAGCACTTTCATTCATTTATTCGTTCAACAAATATTTATTGATCTACTCTGTGCCAAGTACAGTGTACTATTCTAGATGCTGAAGACACCCCAGTAAAGGCTACCCAGATAAAAGTCCCTGCACTTCACGTGTTGCTTACATCTATCTGTTGATTTCTTGGCTTTTCTTTATATAGGTATCTCATCTCGGAGTTGCCTATCGGAAAATTTAATTTTTGTAACTCCCATGCTAGCTTTGAAGATGAGTATGTATTGGTATCTCTTGTGTTCAAAGGTAAAACTGTTTTTGGTTATTTGTGTGCGTGGGTATATTCGTTTGTTTGGGCTGCCGTGACAGTATGCCACAGACTAGGTGGCTTAAACGATAGAAATTTCTTTTTCACAGTTCTGAAGGCTGGGAAGTCCAAGATCAAAGTTCTGGCAAGGTAGATTTCATTCTGAAGTTTCTTTTATTGGTTTGTAGGTGGCTGCCATTTTGTTGTATGCTCACATGGCCTCTTTTTTGTGCACACGCTGGGGTGGGCTGGGAGGCAGACAGAGAGAAAGAGGGAGAGATTAAGCTCTCTAATGTCTCTTATAAGGGCACAGTGTTTCCATTAGACTAGGGCTCCACCCTCTTGACCTCATCTAACCCACATTACCTTCCAAAAGCTCTATCTCCAAATGCCATCACATTGGAGGTTAGGATTTCAACATAAGAATTTTAGAGAGACATAAACATTCAGTCCATAACAATGAATATTGGTGAAAAGGCCAAAAGTTAATTACCAAAATTTCTTTCTATAGATAGTCTATACATAGAGAAAGACAAACAATAGCTCCTGACAACAGGGCTGCTTCTCTTTGGTTGAGTTACTTCTAGGAATCTAGAAGACAGTTTGCACCCATCGTTGGTGAATTATTTCTGTTCTTTCTACTTGACAGATTTGTCTTATTTTATCTGTCACTTCATCTATTTCAATAATAGTATATTATCATGTTTCTTTCATACCATCTGACTTCCTTTGTTACCTCTCTATTTTTCTGTTCGTATAAAATTAAAATCCATTTAAAACTTTTGTACTCAGATGAGGTCCCTCATCATCATTCAGAAGCTGAGGTAGCCCAGATCATCTTTTGGAACGAATGATGAACGTGGCCCATTTGGCTGCCTCGTTGGAGTACTCCCCAGGGCAGTCATCCTTGTTCCAGATCCCTTGAAGTCCAGCAACCACAGTGTTTCCTAAGTTGTAGCCTTTTGGTCACAGCCCTGTTCTGTGTTACTGATGACTCTCATCATCTCAATATTTCCCCCCTCAAGTTCTAAAACATCTCACAGCCCAACTTTTTCATTTATGGTATAATAGGTTATTCCTTGGTTTTGTGTCTTATGTCTCAATTCTCTTAACTCTCCTTCCCCAGTGCTAAAAAGAATATATTTAGTGAAATAAAATACACACTTTTCTATTGAGACTCTTTTCAGATTTTTTCCATATCCTTGAAATACTGGATGTACTCTAAAACCAAGGTTAGGATTAAGTACTAGCTTAGAAAGTCACGTGGACCTCATTCTTTTTTTCTGTGTGTTTCTGTCTCAACCCATAGTATTTTTTCTGCTATTCTGTTTTCTCTTCTTGCCTTTGAGCTTACTAGCTTTCATCTGTTTCCCAGGGTTTCAGGCTAAGAGATTAACTACAGAAAATGGGTTATGGATTTGAGCTTATACATACTAGGAAAGATAATGACGTGAGGGCATGAACAAAGGGAAATGAGGAATGATGAAAACTATGTTTTAAAAAACTTTATTATTTTTATTTTCTTCTCCTTAGCGTTCCCGTCCACTCTCTGCCAGTGATGCGGAAATGAAAAACCTTGTGGGCTCATCCCGGGAGAAAGTGTCGGGGAAGTTAGGTGGTTCTGTGCTTGGTCTGTCAATGGAGGAGGTAAAGATAACTCCTTTTCAGGCCTTTGTGGGTTGACACAGGATTCAGTGAAAATTAGTGAGTGATTCATAATATCCTTGACAAACTCATATCTTATATTGAAAAGGAAAGATGCAAGATGGGGGAAATATTTTCTCAGGAAGCAGTATTTTAAATGGAATTAACTTCTCCCTCCATGTTTCTTTCATATTCTTGGATCATAACTCTCTTCCTTTGTCCTACAGCCACATGGATTCCAGTTTTCAACATAGGTACTCATTGTATTCGTTTTCTTTTCTTCCATCTAGATCAAAGTTTTACGGAGGGTGAAGGAAGAGAATGATCGGAGAGGTGGATTTATTCGCATATTTCCTACATCTGAGACATGGGAAATATATGGGTGAGGTGACTACCTTTTTTTTTTTTTAATCTGTACCTCAAGTTCATAGAATTAAATTAACTGTGACACACTGTCATATTGTTCCCCACATGATGCCTTTCTTATTTTGTGTATTTATTTATAATATGGTGAATATTATCTAACCCAAGAAGTAGATCATTAACAGTACTTTAATCTACCCGTATATTATTCCTCTCTTTTTTTAAATCCTCTAGCTAGCTAGTTTAATCCTAACTAGCTCCCCAACCCAGGGTCAGACATTGTCATAAACTTTGTATTTATCATAACCTTGACTTGAAAAATAAAATTGTTCTGTCATCTATATGTGTGCCTAAGCAATATAGTGTTTAATTTTAATCATTCCTGAGATCTAGTTTACATGTAGTAAAATGCATCTATTTTAAGTGTACAGTTTGATGATGATTTTGACAACTATAAATACCAATTTAACCACTGCCACTACCACAATCTGTGTCATCACCTACGTAAGCCCTTCCTGGCCTTCCAGTCAATCTTCCCCATCACCTCAATCGACAGATCTGCTGTCTGTCACTATAGTTTTTCTAGAATGTCACATAAATGGAATCATATAGTATGTATACTTTCATTCACATCTAAACTCTTGTTTGGCATAGTGTTTTTAATATTTACCTGTGTTGTTTTATGAAGCAGTAGTTCATTCCTTATTGTTATGTACTGTTTCATTGTTTGACTAGACTACAATTTGTTTATCCATTCATCTGTTATGGAACATTTGAGTGTGTCCAGTTTGGGGCTATTATGAAGAAAGCTGCTATGAACATTCATGTGTGGACTTATGATTTCATTTCTTTTGGGTAAATAGAGTCATCCCTCAGTTATGCTAAGGGAATTGGCTTCAGGACTTGCATGTATACCAAAATCTGTGCATACTCAAGTCCCACAGTCGGCCCTGTGGAACCTGTGTTTATGAAAAGCTGGCCCTCCGTGTATGCAGGTTTTACATCTTGTGAATACAGTGTTTTTGATCAGTTTTTAGTTGAAAAAACCTGTGTATAAGTAGACTCATGCAGTTCAAACCCATGTTTTGTGTGTACTTTCAAGGATCAAGTGTACCTAGGAGTGGAATAGATGGGTCATTTGGTAAGTGGTGGTACCATTTTACATTTTTCTAATGATGTATGAAAGTTCAGTTGCTCCCCATCCTTGGCAACACTTGGTATTGCCAGGCCTTTTCAGGCAGCCTAGTGGCTGGGTACTATATCTCTTTGTAGTTTTAATTTGCTTTTTTCTGATTAATAATGTTATTGAACATCTTTTCATTTGCTGTTAGCCATTTGTATATCTTCTTTTTCTCCATTTTAAATTTAGGATTTGTAATCTTTTTATTACTGTGTTATAAAGGACTTTTTTGTTTGTTTGTTTTGGAGGCAGAGCTTTGCTCTGTTGCCCAGGCTAGAGTGCAGTGGAGTCATCGTAGCTCACAGCAACCTCAAACTCTTGGGCTCAAGCGATCCTGTTGCCTCAGCCTCCCTAGTAACTAGCTACGACTATAGGCGCATGCCGTAACACCTGGCTAAGTTTTCTATTTTTAGTAGCGACAGGGCCTCACTCTTGCTCAGGCTGGTCTCAAACTCGTGGACTCAAGCGATCCTCTTGCCTTGCCTCCCACAGTACTAGGATTACAGGTATGAGCAACTTCGCCTGCCATAAAGGACTCTTGATACAAGTCGTTTCTCAGATATATATTGTGAATATTTTCTCCAAGTCTGTGGTTAGCTTTTTCATTTTTATAACAGTGGCTTTTGAAGAACAGAAGTTTTAAATGTCAGTGAAGGCCAGTGTACCAAATTTTTTAAATTCTTATGCATTTATGCATTTTGTGCTTTCTATCTAAGAAATCTTTTTTTTTTTTTTTTTTTTTTTTGAGACAGAGTCTCACTCTGTTGCCTGGGCTAGAGTGAGTGCCGTGGCATCAGTGTAGCTCACAGCAACCTCAAACTCCTGGGCTCAAGTGATCCTACGGCCTCAGCCTCCCGGGTAGCTGGGACTACAGGCATGCGCCACCATGCCCGGCTAATTTTTTCTGTATATTTTTAGTTGGCCAGATAATTTCTTTCTATTTTTAGTAGAGACGGGGTCTCGCTCTTGCTCAGGCTGGTCTCGAACTCCTGAGCTCAAATGATCCGCCCGCCTCGGCCTCCCAAGTGCTAGGATTACAGGCGTGAGCCACCGCGCCCGGCCTATCTAAGAAATCTTTACCATCACCAACTTCGCAAAGCTTTTTCTCTCATATTTTCTTCTGGAAGTTTTATCATTTTAGCTTTATATTTTGGTTTGTGATATGTATTGAATTAATTTCTGTGTATGGTATGAGGTAAAGTTGAGGTTCATTTCTTTCCAGATTGATGTCTATTTGATCAGCACCATTTATTGAAATTATCCAGTTATGTTGGCATCTTTATTGAAAATCAATTGGAATATATATGTGTAGGTCTATTACTGAAGTCTTTCCATAGTTTCATTGATCTATATGTCTGTCTTGATTGCTGTAGTGTTGTACTAAGCCTTGAAATTAGGTAGTGTGAGTCTTCTAATTTTATTATTTTTCAAAAGTATTTTGACTATGTTGTGTCCTTTGTGTTTTTCCAAAGGAATTTTAGAATCCCTTTGTCAGTTTCTACACAAAAGCCTACTGGCTTTGGTTCGATTGCATTGAGTGGATAGATTAATTTTGGGAGCGTGGACATCTTAATAATATTGAGTTGCATTTTCCAATCCATATGAACATGATATATCCCTCCATTTATTTAGGTCTTTGATTTCTTCTAGCAACTTTTTTTATTTTTTAAATTTTTTAAAATTTTTTTTTTTTT
>CM052442.1:20909570-20939651 GCA_028533085.1 Varecia variegata | reverse complement strand
GTTAGATTTCTTTAAGATTAAAACTGTTATCATAAGATACAATTAGGAAAATGATTCAGCAAGCTGTAAACAGAAGTTATTCATCAAACATATATGACAAAGGATTTGAATCTAGAAAATATACAACTCAATAATAAAAAGACAACCCAGTTACAAAAGGATAAAATATTTGAACAGACACTTCAAAAGGAAGATATATGAATAGCTGATACACTCATGGAAGATGTGCTTAACAACATTAGTTAGCAGGGAATTACAAATTAAAGCCATGTTATAGCACTAAACATCTAGCAGAATGTCTAATATTAGACTGCAACACGAAATGTTGGTGACGATGTGGAGCTCACAGAATTCTGATAAATTGTTGTTGGCAGCATAAACTGGTACAAGCACATTAGAAAAAGAGTTTGGCAGTTTGTTAAAAAGCTTAGCAACTTCCACTTTGAGATCTTTACCCAGAAGAAATTAAAAACATCATCACAAAATGACTTGTACAAATACGTGCATAGTATTTTTATTCATAACTCCTCCAAAGCAAGAAATAATCTAGGTGTCCAACAACAAGGGAGCAGATAAACTGGATTATTCAGACAATGGCCTACTACTCAGCAATAAAAATAGATGAATACTGATGCACACACATGAATGAATCTCAAAAACGTGCTGAATTAAAGAAGCCTTACACGAAAGAGCTCATAGTGTATGGTTTCATTTTTATGAAGTTCTAGAACAGGCAAAACTAATACATGATGAAAATTCAGAACAGTGATTGCCTTTAGGGTACTAGAGAGAGGGATTGACTAGGAAGGGGCATGAGAACTTTATGAGGTGATAGTAATGTTAGAGTTTGGGTTATATAGCTCTAGGTGTTTGTCAAAACTTATTAAATGGACATTTGACATTTGGGTATTTCACTGTGTGTGATCTTTATCACACCAAAAAAATCTATAAAACAAATACTGAACTCTACATAGTAATGATATGCATGTTGAAATGTTTAGGAGAAGATTGCACTGATATCTGTCTGTAACTTTGAAATGCTCTAAAAATTAGATCCATTGATGGATGGATAGAGGAGTATATGGTTGGATATGTAGGCGATGAAACAAATACAGTAGTAAAATGTTAATTATAGAAACTAGGTGGTGGGTAAGTATATGGGTGTTCACTGTACAATTCTTTAAACTTTTCTGTTTTAAATATTAATATTTTCATAGTAAAATGTTGGAAAAATAGAATGAAATACATGTAGTTAAAAGGTATTACAATTTATTTATAGGAAATTCAATTGCTTATTAATTAACCTATATTTATAAGTCAGCTATATGCTGGGAAGTCTCAGAAGCATTACAGATACAGAGATCAGCAAGACAAACATGGTCCTTACCCTCATAGAACTTGTAATTCTTGTTTATCAGATTCACACTTTGCCCAGAATTCCCTATCCTCCATCTCTTATACTGTTTAGGATTTATCTGTTTATCCAGAACAGATATACTATGAAGTATCTTAGTTCACAGTTATTTAAAAATATCTCTAGAGAATTAGCTTCTCCATATCTCTGAGCTTTTAGGATTCATGCTTTCAGAAACTTTTTATTGAATTTTTGTTGATAATTTTCCCAAAAGAAACCTCTATTTTTCCTAAAGAATAAAGTTCTTGGCAATGTAGGCAGAAACACTCTTGTTTATATAATGAACATGAGCATAAATGCTGGGCTTTAATTTATTAGGGTATCCAGTTAACTTCCACTCAATGACCCAAAATGTTAAGCTGTCTGAAATCACAGTAAGTTTTTAAAAGATATGTCCTTAGAGGAAAATTTGTGTGTTTATAGGATAGAGATGTCAATATTAAGCTATGCCCATGTTTGCCTATACAATTATCAAATTTAACCAGCTTGGCCAGTTATTATTAAATAAATGGTTTAAATGATTCTATTTTTCTATCATATTTGTATTATTTTTTTATTATTTAATTGGTAAGATATTTTCATAGCTGTGGAGGGCGTTAGTCTCTGGGATTTTGATAAGATAGGTTTGAACTATTTTTGAAAGTTCATTAATTAGCTTCCCATTTCTGCTCCCAGTGTCAAGACCTTCCTGTTGGCTCAATGCCCTCATCTGGAGAGAAGACCTCCAAAAGATTTACTATCCATTCCATCCACCCAGAAATCCCTGTTAGAAAGTCCTAAATAGACCAAATGACACAACCTTTCTATCATACTCAGAGACTGAAAACTCCCAGAGGAGTTAGGATGATTCCTTGACATCAGAGGGAACATACTTTTGAGTTCTAGAGAGAGAGTTCAGAGCCAGCCAGTTAAAGTTTGAGTTCTGAGTATACAGAGTTGGCTGCATGCTTTCAGACACGGATGGGGATACATCTTTTCTGACCTCATGACTCAAAGCCCTCTCTCTTTTTGGTAATTTGGTTATGTCTGCTTGTCCTGTACTGCCTAGTCCTTGTTTGGACTGGGCCTGATATCTGTCACATCCCTAATTCAGGATTTGTTTTACTTTAATGCCTAATGTAGCTGCTGCCAGCCCCTTTTCCCCATCCCCTCTCTCACCCATGGCCTGATTAAATTTGGCCTTGTCCTATATCTGCTCCCTTCCCTTGTCTGTGCCTCTGACTCTAACTCCTGACCTGTACTCAACACCTGGAGAGTCCCTGCCACCTCTCCCCACCTCCTCCTATAGCCAGCGAGGTGGAAGCCTTGGCTGTTCCTCATGTGAGAATGCTCGAGATGTATTAGGTCTCTGGATCTTTGTACCTTTTCACTAAGACACTTTCCCTGTGAGTCTCAGTTAGCTCGGTGCTACCTGCCATATTCACAGGTTATCAGCCATTTTCCCCCTCATCTCAACCTTGGCTAAATCTATATCTATTAGATTTTGTATACATTTAAAAGAATGATTTATGTAATGCTGAGTAAGCCATAACAAATAGCAATAAAACAAACACCTTTTGCCACCACTCAGTTTAAGAATTAAAATGTTGTCCTTTTTAACATGTAAGGTATTGGGTAGCACTTTATAATTCCTACAGTAAAGGAATAGTATCACTGAATACTTAAAGGTACTTAAACATTGTCTTCAGATATGTACTTTTTTCAGAACATTTAACAAATTCAGATAGGCCATTAGTGAGGTTTTAATGTAGATTCCAGTATTCCCCTTTATCTGTCACGCCTTTTAGAATTCACTAGAGTTACCATTTCTAGTCCATCATAAATACAGAATTCTGTTAAGCTTACCCTTAGAATAAAGGAGAGAACTTTCCAAAGGCTGTAGCTACCATATTGTTTTTCCCCTAGAATGACTGCTGATGGAGCACCAGAATTGAAGATAGAGAGTATGAATTCCAAGGCCAAGCTGCATGCTGCTCTTTACGAGAGGAAGCTCCTGTCTCTGGAGGTGCGAAAACGTAGACGACGGACTGGCAGATTGAGGGCAATGAGGCCAAAATACCCAGGTACCTACTGGTGAGCTTTCACCAAACTCCATTATCTGGGTTTTGCCAGACTCAGTTAACCAGCTGCTTACTCAATATTTAATGAGTCAGAACCTTCTTAAGGTTCACATATATTTTTTTGGTATAATCCTTTTTTCTGAAACTTAATTTCAAAAGGATAATAAATTTTTAAGCCTTCCATTCTATAATATTTGTATTGAAGAATATCTGAAGCACACACATTTTGGCTTTTACTCTTATTCCAGCATCATACAAATACCTGACACTTTGGAAATATTAACGTGAGTTTAATGGAACCTTGAGCATTACTGTTCAGGTTTTATATAATTAGGTAAGTCCAGTTCATTCTTTGCCATTGCTGAATGGCATACCTATTTTAGGCAAAGTAGAATTTCTTTCTCTGCAGGTTCTCCCATGTTGCTGGTCTATTTGTAATTGATAGACTGACTTTTTTCCCTTTTTATCCCTTTTTTGTGGAGCACTTGTATCAGGCAACAATGGCATTTCATTGGTGAATAAAAAATATATGGTCTCTGTTCTCATAGAACTTATAAGGCAGTAAAGAAGGATAATGAATAACATAGGACAGGAAGATAAGCCCTGCTCTCTATACCTCCATGAAGTGTGCTTTTCTAAAATCCTCTAACACACTGTAGAAATTACTCAACCAAGGATTTTTTTTTTGTTTTATTTTGTTTTTGCCTTAAGTTGGGAGAGAGCCATTGGTATGATAGAAATAACAAATTTAATGAAGATCCTTAATAGGTTCTTAGAACATATGATTAAAGAGTGACCTGTGGTTGCCGTTAATTTTGTATCTTGTTTGTTGTTTGATTTAGAAATGGGTTTTTACTAAAAACATAAAAGGAAGGTTTTGGGAGAGAGGAAAATTTAATCCTTTTTTCAGCAACATTAGTGATTCTTCGCATTTAGTGATTACCCAACAAGCTGAAATGAATGTTAAAACTGAGACAGAGAGTGACGAAGCGGAAGAAGTTGCATTAGACGATGAAGAACAGGAAGCTTCCCAGGAGGAGTCTGCAGGGTCTCTTGGAGAAAATCAAGCCAAATATACACCCTCATTGACTGTTATGGTAGAAAATTCACCCAAAGAAAATTCCTTGAAAATTCCTGAATGGAATAATAAAGGTGAACAATGCTGCAAAACTGGGACTCAGGAGCCAGAGCCTAAATTTAACCTGATGCAGATTCTGCAAGATAATGGAAATCTTAGGTATGTACCTTTTGCAATTATAGTAGTAAAACTGATAGCTAATGTGTACTATGTACTAGGTACTGTTTTAATGGCTTTATAGTCATTTTTCATTTAATATTTACAGAAGTCTTATGAAATAATGACTATGATTACACATGGCTATTATTAAGGAAACTGAGTCTTAGAGAAATTAAGTAACTTGTTCAAGATAGACCCTACAGTACAAACCTAGGTTTTATTGTCTCAACAAATATTTATTGGCTGTTTGTATGAGTCACTAAGAGGACAAGGTGTCTGGGACAAGGAGCTCAACTAGCTCATGATGTAGTGTGGGAGACACTTAAAAAGCTGGGGCTATGACCCAGTATGAACCAATTGATTGGTCTGGCTTGGGAGGGCTAGAAAGGCACTATAGAAGAGGCAAAATTTGAATCAGGCGTTGACTGATGAGTAGGATTTCAGGAGGTTTGGGAGGTGACAGGTAAGCGTGGGAGTGCTAGATAGAGGAAACAAAGGCCCAGAAGTGTGATAGTACAGTCATTAATTCAGTCCCTCAGCAGCTTTTATTGAGCACTTGCACTCTGCCAGGAATTGTGCTAGGCCATGTTGTGTTACTATGGGGACCAAGACAGGATCTTGGAGCTTACAGTCTGGTGGAGAAGACTGATAGTAAACAAAGAGATAAGGTCATTTCAGGCAGTGAGAGATGCTTTGGGGACAATAAGACAGTGTAATATTAGAATGTAATAGAGCAGAGGGTTACTTAGAATGCGGTGATCAGGCATGAAGGCCTTTGAGGTGAGTCCTGAATGATGAAGAGTCAGTTGTGTGAATATTTAGGTTGTAGAATACTCCCAGAAGAACAGCAAGTACAAAGGCCCTGAAATTGTAGTGAGCTTGTTGTGTTTATGAAATACAGACTAGAGTAGTAGTATTACATGGAGAGAAGAGCATGGTAAGAAATGAGACTAAAAAATTTCGGATGTTGTTAGATTGTGAAGGCCCTTAAGAGGAGCCTGGGCTTTACTTTCTAGATTTTTTTTTTTTTTTAAGAGATAGGGTCTTGTTCCGTTGCTTGGGCTAGAGTGCAGTGGCATCATCATAGCTCACTGCGGCCTCCAACGCCTGGACTCAAGTGATCCTTCTGCTTCAGCCTCTCAAGTAGCACACCCAGCTAATTAAAAAAAAAAAAAATTTATAGAGACACAAGTTCTCGCTATGTTGCTCAGGCTGATCTCAAACTTCTGACCTCAAGTGATCCTCCTGCCTCGCCCTCCCAAAGTGCTAGGATTATAGGTGTGAGCCCCCACGGCTGTCTTCTAGGTGATTTTTAAGCAGATGAATGATATAGTGACATGTTGTTTTAGAAAGTAAATTCTGGTTACATTGTGGGCTAGTGATGGATGAGTGTAGAAACTACAGGCAGGGAAGTGAGTTAGGGAATATTAGACTTGTCCAGAGCCAGGAAGTTGGAGGCCTTGATCAGGTCAATGGCTATAGGAATGGAGAGAATTGGATGGACTTAGTGAAATTTGTAAGGTAAAATTGACAAGACTAAGTTTTCCACATTTGGCAACTTGCTGATGCCATCAGTCAATCCAAGGAGCATAGCAGTTGGTTTCATAATAGAAATAATGTGTTTCATTTGAGACTCAGTGAGGGGGAAATGGTCTGGGCTGAAGTCCAGTAGAGGTGAAAATATAGCCTTGGTAGGTCAAGGTGGAACAGGATTATACAGTTGATAGTTAAGGCCTTCAGAGTAAATGAGATTATTCAGTTCCATTTAGTTCAGCAAGGAGAAGGAAGAGGAAGAGAATTGAGCCCTGGGAATACCACTGTTCAATGAGTAAATCAATAAAAAGACCAAGAAGTAGCAGTTAGAGATAGGCGTTAAAACTGGGAGGGAGCAGTGTGGCAAAAGCTACAAGATGAGAGTTTGAAGTCTGTAGAGTGCCCCGGACAGCCCAAGTTAAGAAAAGCAGTGAAAAGAGACTCCTGGATTTGTGACCTAGAGCCAACTTTGTAGATGGAAGAGCAGTTGTGAGCTGAGAAAATAAGAAAGCAAGTGTGTACTAACTGTCAAAGGGTTGGCAATGAAAGGAAGATGAGAATGCATCAGGGAGAGAGCCCGCTAAAGATAGGGATTCTGGAGCTTATTTATAGACCAAGGGGAAGGATTTGATGAGAAGAGGATTAGAGATGCAGATATGGATGTATTGGTGGAGAAGGGTCCTAAAGGAAGGTGGAAAGAGGTTAGTGGAGGAGTATCACTTACTGTAAGTCGGAAAGAAAGGATTATGAGATGAATGCAGTAGGTAAAAGTTAAAGAGCAAGGAAGTTTAGGTATTTATGCATGGTGGCCTTTATTTTTTAACTTAGAGCCCACTTATACTGAAAGGCTGGAGAGTGACATTAGGGTCTGGAAGGACAGAGTTAAGGTTTGGAATAGTGTCATGGAGAATAAGAATAGTTCCATTAGTGAAGAACACAGAAAACTCATTCAGAAGATCTGGGCTTTGACTTTTTTGGTGCTACCAACTGGCTATGTGGTCACAGGCAAGTTAAAGAGCTTCTCTAGGCCTCAGTTTCCTTTTCTGTCAAGCCAAAATGTGGAGTTAGACAAGTGTTTTTCAGAGTACTTTCTGGAGGGAGAAAAGATTACACTGAATTGAAAACAGAGCATTTGAAAACCACTGGACTGTATTCTGATATCCTTTCCAGCAATAACATTCTCCTTAGTTGTTGTAGAAATAAATTATTTCTTCATAAATCTTATGTATCTTACTTTCAAGGAGTAAACTGTTATTAATTGCAGGATGTGTTAGTATAAATCAGTGGTTTTTAGATTGTGTACCCTGAAGTTGCCCATTGTGCTGTGGGGTGTCTCAGGGGTTACTGAGGGGCTCGGAGAAGGTCCATGGCAAGGGTTCAAGACTCTAGGCACAGACTCCTTGTTGTATATTTTATATACTGAGGATCTACATAACCTTTTGTTTTTTAAAAGTAGGTTTCGTTGGTAGAAATCATTGTGGTTGTCATTCTTTCATCTTTTTTTGGTTGTTTGTTGCAAATGACTAATTGAGCAATATGTCTAGGACCTTGAAGACAATCTCAGAATTAACATCCCTGGGATCTCCTTAATAAGGCTTATAGAAACAGAAAACTCAGTACTTGTTCATTTGATTTTGCAACAAAACAATGGTTAAAGTCTCAACTTATGAGCAATAATTCCCTTATCGAAAAGACCTTCATGTTTTATGATAGTATAAGGGGATTGATCAGTGAAATTGGATATTCTGCTACATTTGGAGATATCTGAAACATGCTATTTCTTGCTCATTGTATTGCAAGTGAAGTCACTGGACAAAGTTGAGGATCTTTTAAATTTATTTTGACTTGAAAATAATTTGTGGTGAAGCTTATGGGAATGGTTGAGGGAAAAGTAGCATATGCCCTATAGGTGAACAAGAATATAATTATTGTCTTTGTTGAGAAGTACTTGAAGATACATATTTGTTGTTTCAAAGTCATATTGTGCTCCTATAAATGATCCCTGTTAGTAAGAAAGATCTAGCCTTATTTATAGTTCATGTTCCAAAGTTCTTATGTATTAAGCTCTCAACAGCAAATCCACTCCCCAACCTGACTCCCCTGCCCTCCAGTTCTCCAACACACACATGGAAGCTAGACTGGGCCCTCTTAGGATTTCCAGTTTACCCTGGACAAATTCTTCATCCTAACCTTGGGGGAACAGTGAGTAGAAAGCATTCAGTGATTGCATGTGTGAGGATTGTAAACAAAGTTTGTGTTGGGCCCTAATCTTCGCTGATGTAATTTTGGCTACAGTGTCAGAAGGCCGATCAGCTGAAGTAACCAAAAGCTCGCATAAAAGAAAACAGATCTGCCGCAATTGGCAGCTGAAGTGAATATCATCAGTGTCTCTCTGGTACTTCTGTCTTTCTAACTATAGCTTGATCAGTTTCCTTGTTTCCAGCCTAGACCACCAGGCAGAAAATAGATGGGTTCTTCAGTGATGTTGCTGAGGTGCCTTTCACTGTATTTAAGGGTTTCTTTCTCCCACTGAACATCTGGGCTTGTCCTGGCCCATCAGTTCATCTACGCCAAACTCTGTTGGACCTCACTCATTTGTTCTGGGCTCCAGCCATTGCTGTCTTGTAGTTGTGAAAAGCATGACCTTAAAATTTAGTCTTAAAAGGTCCTTTGTAGGATTTATCTGTTTCCTGCTTTGGATGTTTTTACACACTAGAAATATTAGTTACCATAGCAAAATCCGTACTTTCTCACTAACTGATAAGTATGTTCTTGAGGACCTCCAATGAAAAAAAACCTTTTCTCCTTAATACAGTGGTTCTTGTGAAGAGTCAATACTTCTCATGTTCTTTCCCCCAAGAAAGTTGTTTAAAAGTTCAAAAAGATAAGGTGATGAATAGGAAACCTGAGTTTCTATTCTTGTTTTTTTCCCCCATGCTAATAATGGAAAATAAATAGGATTCTCCAGCTCTGATTCTTTTAATAGGAAAAAAAATTTTAAGCCTCATGTACTGTTTAGAAGGAGTCTTACTCAGTGGCTATAAGATGGGCTTCATATTTCTTAGCCATCGTAATACAAGTATCCTCAAAGGCCACTTTGAGAGAGGCAAGTACACATTTGATAGGCTTACAATTCTGTCTCTTAACGGTATGTTGTTTTGGATTTCTATAGCAAAGTGCAGGCCCGAATAGCATTCTCTGCCTATCTCCAGCATGTTCAAATTCGCCTGATGAAAGACAGTGGAGGTCAGACGTTCAGTGCCAGTTGGGCTGCCAAAGAGGATGAACAGATGGTGAGGCTCTTCTTATTGGAACCTTTGTTCTTTCCCTTTTTCTTTTTTTTTTTCCTTTTTTTTTTTCTATTAGGATAAAGCAATATATTCTTCCAGTGAAAGGATTGTTACATAATAAAGTTTCTAGATTTCTCGTATTCAAATGTGAAGCAAATCTTTCATCTGGAGCTATGTTCATTGCACCATGTAGTGAGGGTATCAGTTTATTTCATTTTGAAATGCAAATTGATTTCTAATTGATGTTAAGCCCTGTGCAAAGCCCTCAAAAAGAATAACAATCTACAGTCCTTTCTCAAGCAAACTCACATTTTATTAACTCTTTGTGGTAGGCATTATCTATTTTAGAGATGGGGAAACAAAGACCTAGAGAAGCCAAGTCTGTTGTTCCATAGCTTGTATGTAGTGAAACTGGAACTTGAACTTAGCTGTTATAATTGTACATTACTTGTTCTTCTATTGTTTTCATGTATCATAAGGCATTTATTTTCTGTCCTGAGGAGTCAAGTTAGCTCTTTGAAAGTCAACACCTTGTCATGGGCCCTCTCAGAATGCACTATCCCATAACTTCACATTTTTTCTTTACTATTTGTAACTTTATTAGTATTCTTAGATTACTGGAATCAAACTTGTGTAATTTTTGCTGTATATCAGTCATTTGAACATGCCTGGGATTTAATCTTCTAGGAAGGTTTTTCTTTTTTTGGATCAGAATGACAGGGAGCTTCAAGCTTCAAGTAAAGTCAGAGCTTATAGAAGAAGCCACAGCCCTTCTATAACCTTTTTAACAATAGGGATTTGTCACCAGAAAAAGAGGGACCTTTAAGTCTGAGAAAGCTGCATCCTTTATTCCACTCAGTGGTAACCCTATTATAATTTTCTAGTCCTCCACATACAAAAGACAGGTCTTTATGCCAGGCGTATTGTAAAAACATATTGGTTATCCCAGAAAACAACTTGTGAATTTATAGTAGCCAATATAACTCTGAGATAAAACCTTGTGTGTTGTGAATAATCCTTCAACCATCAGTGGAAAATGTTAGCTCTGCTCTTTCCAAGTGGAAAATTGAGACTGCCTTTTGAGAGTCAGTTTGTCTGCTCCACTGTGAAAAAATAATGTTTTAATATTTCAGCTTAAACTACCCTATAGTAAAGACAGCTGAGTAGAACTATGAAATTCAACCCTCTGGTTATGAGGCTGTTCCATTTATGCTGGAGTAAATTGGCACAAAGGACAATGAGCCAAAATCAAATTCAAGAAGAAAAAAATAATTCAGAAGAGAATAACCACTGCAAATGCTGGCTTGGAATTCACATGGGATTTCTATGGGGCTTTCTACAAGAATATTTGGGATCATTGCTGCAAAACTTAATACTGGTTCTGTGAATTCCTTCTTGAAACTGTATTTAGCAAGCAAACCCTAACTCATTCCTTGATGACTGTGGCAGTGGTCTTGCTTATGAGGAAGGTAGATGTAGAGTTACCCTCTCTGGTCTGGGTTGAGTTAGAGATTCTTTATCTCATAAATCACAGAAGGCATATCAACAGAAGGTCTCAACATCTATCGTCAATTTTATTGTGTTTATGGGGCAAAAACATCTTTAAGGCCCTTGGCCTTACAAAATCTCTCTTTGAAGCATTTATGATGTTATCAGTTATCTGATTGGTATCTGTTCAGATATCAAAATCCTTTGCCCCCATCTTAAGTGCAACGTATTCTTTCTTTCCCTTAATGACTTTACACTGTGCCTTCCTTGCCAACCCTAAACTCTGAAAGCTCCCTTATCCTTGGGGAAGGAAAAAAAAAAAGGCATCACCTTTCAAGCTACTATGACAGTTCTTCCTTTTCCTTTATCACTAAACTTTTAAAATGACTAGTTTCTACTTTTTACCTCTATTCTTCATTACCTGTGCATTTTCTTAATATCTTTCTTTTACTCTCTATGTTAAAAATGTTCTCTTGAAATTATCCCTCAATGGTCAGATCCAGGGCCTTGTCTGGGTAGTGGTCTTTCTTAGAAGCATTTGACTTGCAACACTTTCCTCCCTTGTCCTCCAGGACACTATTTTCTACTAGATTTCTTCCTACATTTTTGATGTTTCTACCCTGTTTTTTTTTTTTTCCTGAATCTTCCTCTTCTTTCCTAAATATGAATATGAAAAAGTATATATTCTTTTTCTACCTTCTCACCTTTGGTGATTTCTTCTATTCCCACAGTTTTAGTTTCCACTGTCTTTGGCTATTCCCTAAATAGCTATCTCTGATCATCCTATTAGAAATGATATCTGCTCTTTGAATTATTATAATACTATTTATATGTGTATCATGGTACTTTTATAACTCCTATTTTATTACATAGTAATTTGCAAACATATCTGATTTTGATTTTCTAATTGTCAGCTTACTGAGGGAAAAGAATAAGTTTCTTTTGTTTCATCTTTGTGTATCTTCTTATACCTGCCATGTTTGCTTTGGGTCTTGTTTGTTGAAATGTATAGTATGTCTCTTTTCATATCTGTGTTGTACAATCCCTTCATAGCTTGTCTTCTGTTGCTTAGCATAATCCATGCTTTCTTTTTTCCCCACGATTCTTTAATTTACAGGAGCTGGTGGTTCGTTTCCTCAAGCGAGCATCAAGTAACCTCCAGCATTCACTGAGGATGGTATTACCCAGTCGACGATTGGCACTTCTAGAACGCAGAAGAATCCTGGCCCACCAACTGGGTGACTTTATTATTGTATACAACAAGGTAATTGGTTTATCTGTTAGTCTTTTGCTTTGAATTGCCACATACTGTCAGAAAAAGATTAGAAGCCTCTGTCCAACTGGGTGGAGAGGTTCTTTTTCGGTTCTCTAGCATCATCATCCTTTGTGCATTACTGTCAGGGAGAGCAGGACCCCACACCTTAACCCAGCTGGGCTGAAAAACTATTACTTCTGAAGACTAAGTGTCCATTGTTAACTCTTAACAAAAGGTATATTCCTTTTGAGTTCTATTGCACCTGTGATGAATCCTGGGCTATGTGAATCTGCATTGTTGTTATTGTGCCTGTGGACAATGGTGAGTTGACTATTTGGGAGCAAATTTAAACTGTAGATTTGATAAAATG
Organism: Varecia variegata; assembly: GCA_028533085.1. Lineage (NCBI taxonomy): Eukaryota > Metazoa > Chordata > Mammalia > Primates > Lemuridae > Varecia > Varecia variegata. Next base: position 20,927,004 of record CM052442.1, on the reverse strand, counting down.
ATATATTCTTCTTTCTTCAGAGAGTTACACTTTCTTCTCTGAAACATTTTATACAGTGACATTATTTTACAATCAAACCCAGGAAATATACTATTAAATTAGACTATTTTACAAAGCATCCCATAACCAAGGGTCTCAGGATGCATTAAAAATATAATTTGGGGGGTGGGAGGAGTATGGGCAGTTTGCAGATGGAAAAGCTGAGGCTTGGAAATTTAAATGGCTTTTCTGAAGTTGTATAGAATGGTTAGTAGAATATCAATGCACCAAACCCCTATCTATAATTTACTCCAGATTTGTTGAGAATTTTGTCATGTCTTATGTAAGTGAAGAGTGTATTCAATTTGGAAACTGATATAAGAGTATCTTCCAAGACCTATCTTTCCTTTCCTAATTGCAACAACAAACTGTGTCTGTGTTGTCATGCTGTTAAAGCTACAAGTATGATCCTGGATATTACTAAGCTACTATAAAAAGCTCTTTGATTGGGCCGGGTGCAGTGGCTCACGCCTGTAATCCTAGCACTCTGGGAGGCCGAGGCGGGCGGATTGTTTGAGCTCAGGAGTTCGAGACCAGCCTGAGCAAGAGCGAGACCCCATCTCTACTAAAAATAGAAAGAAATTATATGGACAGCTAAAAATATATAGAGAAAAATTAGCTGGGCATGATGGCGCATGCCTGTAGTCCCAGCTACTCGGGAGGCTGAGGCAGAAGGATCGCTTGAGCCCAGGAGTGTGAGGTTGCTGTGAGCTAGGCTGATGCCACGGCACTCACTCTAGCCTGGGCAACAGAGTGAGACTCTGTCTCAGAAAAAAGAAAAAAAAAGCTCTTTGATCAATGGGCTGTATAAGTAGAAAGTAAAAACATGATAAAAATTTATATTTGTTTTGCAACTTGGGAATTTCAAAACGTTTCATGAAATAATGGCCAAAAGTAAGATATCAAATTTATAGGTGACAAAAGTACAAGGAAGAATTAAATGACTTTACTATAAGGACAATTTACCCAAGGGAAATGAAAGTAGACAATGAAGTACCATTTATCAGGAGTTAATTTTATCTTGTTTTTCTGTGGGGCTTGGGCACTGGGTAGGAAACAGAACAAATGGCTGAAAAGAAATCGAAGAAGAAACATGAGGAAGAAGAGGAAGATGGGGTGAATACGGAAAGCTTTCAGGAGTTCATCAGACAAGCAAGGTAGAAGACATTCTTGATTAATAAAAACCATCTTATTCCATCTTCCGTACTGCCCATTGAATACCCAGCATTCCCCTGTTTCTGACACATGGATGTGAATGAAACTACTCTCAACGTTGGGTGCAATGGCACATGCCTGTAGTCTCAGCTACTTGTGAGGCTGAGGCAGGAGGATCTCTTGAGGCCAGGAGTTTGAGGGCAGCCTGGGCAACATAGTGAGACCCTGTCTCTAAAGAAAAAGAGAAAGGAAGAAAAGAAAGAACAAAAAACAAAAAAAATCATTCTCAGAAGGAGACAAATTTCGTAGGCTTGGACTCTTCATATCTCAGCCAATTATGTTGCTGTTGTCATGGCTTCAGTTATCAAAACACTGCTGCTGAGTATCTGGGCTGTAGTACTAGACAGCCTTCAAAGTACACCCCACTCAAAGTGCTGAGAGAGCCCTTTGGAAATTTGAAGTTAGAGGCTTCTAGTGTTTACTGGGTCTGAATTTATCCCTGACCTACTGATGCAGTGGAGATGACCAAATTTTGCCTACATTGAGTGGGTTGTGAAATTGGCAATTTCTCAACACTGTGAGGGTTACGCCTAATTTATATAAAATAGAACAAGTCTTTCATGCTTAGGGTTAGCCTTTAGGAATTGAAAATCTCAGTATTCAGTTTTCTGTCTTGATACAAGTCAACCAGGCTATTTTGTCCATTTGTACTGGGTTTTCAAAGGAGGAGACAACAAAGGCACTTAATTTTAATCTTGTAAAACTCATACTGGAGGGACTTTTTCTAAATAGAGAGTTGTTTAAAACTAGCAAAATAAAAAAGGTGAAAGTAACTGTAAACCCCATTACTTAGGTTTCAGTCATCAAAGTTACAATAAGGAGAAAATCATTAGAAAATCAACACTGTTGATTTGTGAAGTTAAATCAGGTGGGGGTTTATCAATCATCAGCATAGTATGATCTTTATTTAGTACCTGTACAGACTTCATTGTAGCCTCAGTATCATGTGCTTAAACACACAGCAAACAAATACATCATTTTGTAGGAGCCCATAATTGTATGATGTTATTTTTGTTGACATTCTTGGGTCTTGAGTAATGTGATTGATAAAGCAGGTATAGAAACAATGCAAGAAGCAGTTTCTCACACCAACATTATAAAAATAGAAAAGGAAAAAGAACTAGATCGTGTTCAGAAGAAGCTCTACTTTTAATGCTAAAAGATTAATTTCTGGTTCCTCTTTTGGATCTTCTAAATCCCTAAAAATATGTAAAAAAGAAAAAAGCGCATCCTTTTAAAAAGTGATGTGTATTTCCCCACCAGGTCTAACTGGATGCTAAAAATGAATTACACATTCTATTAAGTAATTATGTAGATTTGGAGATAAACTATATCAGAACATAATTACTTCTGATTGTGGATTATGTGTTGATTGTTGGGAAGTATGTGGTAGCATCAGTTCTTCTTTTATTGAGTTTGGGGTGAGTACATGGATACTTTATCAGGGCTGGTAAATTCAAATACCTGCAGGAGTCAGGCAGGAAAACATAAATTTTAAAGTGGGCAGAGGATAAGACAGGTATAAAGCAGCTTGTATTTTGACCAACCATAACCTTTTAATATTCTGTGAAGAGCCAAATAAAACACAACAACAGGCAGAGGCAGCTGCCTGTTTGCAATGTCAGCTGTAGATCTTTGATAGTTACTTGTGTTACTTATCTTGGGGCACTTAGCTATTTTAAAGACCTTGGGGCTTACACTGAGATTCATACAGGTGGTTTCTAGGTTCTCATTAGAGTGTGTTCTGAAGATGGGCTATAGGTTCTTGGTAAAAATGCAGGCATGCTTCAATTATGGCTGCTTACCTGGAACATAGCCAAGCTTCAGGAAAAAGAAAAGAAAAAGACCATTGAGAGGCTGCTACAGATGTTACAAAATCCATGAATGATACGTTAACTGGAAGACTCCCTTAGGCCCTCATCTGTTTCCTTAGGCTTTGTATTGTGTGGATGGTCATAAAGAGCATATAATTTCAACAGTTTGAAGCAACCTTAGAGATCATCTAGTTCAGTCTCCTGCATTGTATAGATGGTGAGGGAACTCATCTGTGCTTACACTGGTGGGTTTCCTTATTTCTTAGGGAGGCAGTTAAAATAAGTGGCTCCTTTAGTGAAGATACTTTTGTTATCTAGAAGTGGGGGGACAAACTGTAAAGGGACAGAAATAAGTATTTTAAACTCTGTGGACTACATATGGTCTTTTTGCATATTATTATTTAAAAATATAAAAAAAGTTTTTAGGCCGGGCACGATGGCTCACGCCTGTAATCCTAGCACTCTGGGAGGCCGAGGCGGGTGGATCGCTCAAGGTCAGGAGTTCGAGACCAGCCTGAACAAGAGCGAGACCCCGTCTCTACTAAAAATAGAAAGCAATTATCTGGCCAACTAAAATATATATAGAAAAAATCAGCCAGGCATGGTGACACATGCCTGTAGTCCCAGCTACTCGGGAGGCTGAGGCAGTAGGATCGCTTGAGCCCAGGAGTTTGAGGTTGCTGTGAGCTAGGCTGATGCCACGGCACTCACTCTAGCCTGGGCAACAAAGCGAGACTCTGTCTCAAAAAAAAAAAAAAAAAAAAAAAGTTTTTAGCTGGGGCCATACAAAAACAGGTTTGGCCCAGTCTTTAGTTTGTTGACTCTGGATCTTGAATGTGGGTGTCCAATAGAATATTCTGTGGGTGACTATTGAGCACTTGAAATGTGGCTAGTATAACTAAGGAAAAGGAAAAAAATCTTTAATTTTATTTAATTTAAGTAGTCACATATAACTAGTAGATTCCATATTGGACAGTGTAGATCTTTATTCATCACTGTGGGATGAATAAAGCTTTATCATGCTTTACACTTTTTAGATTGCTTTCATTTATATTTTATTTTAACCATCTATGAATAGGGACTTTTCAACTTATGCTTTTCATTTTCCCCTTTTCCAGCTTATTCTGTTTCCATAATAAAATCTGGTAGAAAGATTTTCCAGAATAGCTTCCTGTATGATCATACTTTTTCTCCTCATTTCAGTGAGGCTGAACTGGAGGAGGTTTTGACTTTTTACACCCAAAAAAACAAGTCTGCAAGCGTGTTCCTGGGGACTCACTCTAAAAGTTCTAAGAACAGCAACAGTTATTCTGATAGTGGGGCAAAAGGTGGTAAGTATACTGGTTAATTAATGAAAAATAAGAAGAACAAGTGAAGAAATAAGAAATTCAGAGGAGAATCAAGAATAATGTGTTGGCTAAGCACTAATAGTCTCCAAGGGGGTGAAACTTTGCAGCGTAGGGTGGGGATGGAAGATGGGGACAGTGCTTTTTGTCCTAAAAGCAGAAGAGTGTTATGATTTGATTTTTCCCCCCATGGTAATTAACAATAACAAGCTTTTCAAGAAAAGCTGGTAATGGCTAACATTTAGTGAACACTTATCTTCCTATCTGCTGGACATGGTCTTATCTTTTACTTCCAAAAATCATGTGGAGTAAGCACTATTATGAAACTTCTTTACAGACAAGAAAATGGCTAAAAGAGACTGAGTAACTTGCTCAAGATTACTCTGCACCATGTAGGGACAGGAATTTGATCCATAGTCTGCCTGACTCAAAGCTTGTGCTCTTAATCTCCACTCTCATGCCTGTCTAATGATTGTTTTTCCCTCTTGTCAAGTTTGTTGCTTTCTCTAGCTCAACAGAATTGGCATTTTGGGTAGAATTCTTTGTTGTGTGGGGCTGTTCCATACCTGGTGAGATGTCTCATATCCTTGGTTCTAAGCCCTGTATGTTATTAGCTTCCTTCAGGCATTATGATAATCCAGTATGCTTCTACATGTTTCTTAAAGTTCTCCCTGCTTCGAAACTCCATGATCAGGGATTTTGTAATTGAATATGGACTGGGCTTTCTAGCTCATGTCATCATGATAAAAAAAAAATAGCAGTGACATTATAAACAAAGCTTTGTGCTTTAACCATAGATTCATTTAAAGCCTAGATAGAAGTATAAGGCATAGGTAATCAACATACTAATTTTGTCAGTGTGCCAAGTTCTAGATTCAAAGATAGAGACTTCTTCCCTGCTCTTAAGGCTACCATAATCTATTGTGGAAATAGCCAGGAAATTGTTTTTGTTGTTTGTTTGTTTGTTTGTTTTTAGATAGGGTCTGGCTCTGTCATCCTGGGTAGAATGCAGTGGTGTCATCATAGATCACTACAACCTCAAACTACTGGATTCAAGTGATCCTCCTGCCTCAGCCTCCCCAGTAGCTGGGACTACAGGTGCCCACCATGATGCCTGGCTAATTTTTCTGTTTTTAGTAGAGGCAGAGTCTCACTCTTGTTCAGGCTGGTTTCTAACTCCTGAGCTCAAGCAATCCTCCTGCTTTGGGCTCCCAGAGTGCTAGGATTACAGGTGTGAGCCACCGTGCCTGGCTGGAAATTGGTCACTTAAAACGTGGAATGAATTTTCCCAAAGAAACAGTGTTAATGTCTTAAAAACTGTTTTGGTTCCTAGACTACCCCAGAAAAGCCTGGTTAACTCACTGTATAATTGAAATACTGTATTACTAGAAGTCCAGAATCCAGCCTTCTTCTTTGAGCTTGCATAACTTTGTTCATCTGTTCATTCATTCTTTCTACACATTTTTACTGAACACCTATTATGTGTTAGGCACTTTGATAGCTACTAGGAATACAATGACCAGGACTGTCATAGTCTTTAACATTACAAAGTTTGTTGTGTAGTAGATGAAGTTGGGTGAGTGAATACAGGAAGAAGGTTGGTGGAAGCTCTGAAAAGCTCCTGTAAGAGTTTTGGACAAGGGAGGCTGAGGGATTCTTGTAATGAGGTTAGGGTAGAGAAGTGTGCTAACCTGGGGAGGTGGGGGCCTAGATGGGTATTCATATAGTAACTTCACCCCCACTAGTAATGGGGAAGCTCTAACAGCAGGTATTGGCAGCACCTTTGTACAGATGCGTCATTTGAAATTCCAGGAGTCATCTGTTAAGGACTACCTTTACATAAGAAGATCTATACCTGTCTGTATCTGTTAAGAATAACTAGAGGGGCAGTAGGAAATCCTCAGTCAAGGAAACAACATTATGACATTTGACAGTGTCGTATCTGGACTCATTTCAAACATGAACAAACAAGTGTGTGACAGTATTACCACTGCTGGCGGTGATGGAGAGGAGAGAATTCATATGTCCTTATTTTTTTGCTCTGAAAGATGATCTATAAAATGGCCTTTAGGTTTTTGTATGAACCTATTCCTTAACAAAGATTTTAGAATATTTCTCTACATGATTAGCGCTGGCTATTCTGTTTCAAAATTCTGTAATAGAGAGAAACTAATATATTGGAATGACTTTATTATTGAGTATATTGATCACCCTATCTCAATTAAAACTAGGGCATTTACTTTAAGATACAGAGCCATTGTAATATCCAGGTATTATACCAGCAAATAGTGGGGCTGCTCTTTCTGTCTCATGGTAGCTGCCCTGCTCCATACATATTATGACTTCTTGGCTCCAGTGGGTACCACCAACCAACTTGGTCTCGTAGACCACACCCCCTCCCAGTCTGAATTCCTGTCAGAAGCAGCTAACTACCTTTAATTTTCTTTCCAGGCATATCTGGCTTGTTAGTAGTCCACGGATGACTGCCCTGGGTTTAGGTAGCTTTCCCTGGTTCAGTTAGCTGGAGCTGGGAATAGCTCCTGAGTTGGGAATAGCTGGCAATCATTTGGTTGGTTGCCCACTCAGCAGGGCTATGGGTGTGGTCATCTCTGGAAAACTGGTGAGACATGCAGTATTCCCCAGCATTAACTAGTAGTTGTGTTATATTTTTGAAAACAAAATTATGTATAGTGCAATGGCTTTGTGTTTGATTAGTAAGAGAGTCTAAACTCAGTATTTCTTACTTTAGATCACCCTGAGACGATGGAAGAAGTGAAAATAAAGCCACCCAAACAGCAACAGGCAACAGAAATTCATTGTGATAAATTATCTCGTGAGTGATTTCAAACCTACATAGATTTCTTGCTCTCTGATAAATCCCTAAAAGAAAAAAATAGTCATCAGATATTAAATATTTCAAAAGCATGAAGCATTACCCCTTTTCCTTTGTTTTTCCTTTTCCTTTAGAATTTCCTCTTATCTATTGATAATCTATTTTCCTTCCAAAGAATTTTTCATTTTCTTAAGTTTAGAAATTCTTTCTTTTTTCCTAGAAGATTGAAAAGAAGGGGGAAAGGAATTAGCTGTTGCTAGCAGAAACTTTGTCCTGATGTCCTAACATGTGTAAAACATGCCGGCTCTGTTTTGTGGAGGTAGTACCAACTCTGGCTTGTAGAAAGGACTAAAAGTAAATTCCTATTTCTGTTGCCAGGTCATCTCTGGTAGGCAAAATTCATTAAGTCCATGATGAATATTCATTAAAGTCTGTATTTTTTATGATTTCTGTTTCATGCTAAGATTATTTTGGTGTTTTAAAAAATGTTTGTGTTTTATAGAGATTATATGTCCATTTTTCCTAAAATGATCTGTTTTTTTGTTTTGTTTTGTTTTTAATAGGATTTACCACTTCAGCTGAAAAAGAGGCTAAATTAGTCTATACCAGTTCTTCCTCTACTTCTGTCTCTGGTCCTGCTGCTACTCTTCTGCAGAAAATTCCCAACACCCATTTGTCATCTATTATTTCAACCTCTGACCTCTCGCCAGGGCCTGGCCACCATTCTTCTTTGTCTCAAATTCCTCCAGCTATCCCCAGTATGCCTCACCAGCCAGCAATCTTACTGAACACAGGCTCTGACAATGCTTCTCCCTCCATACATCCTGGAACACAGACCATACCAAGCCCCGCTGGCCTGCCACGCTGTCGATCAGGCAGTTACACCATTGGCCCCTTTTCCTCTTTCCAAAGTGCTGCACAAATCTATAGCCAGAAATTGTCTCGTCCCTCTTCAGCAAAGGCAGGTGAGTGAGAAAACAGAAGGCAGCCCGCAGTGACAGCTCCTCCCCAGCCCCAGTGAAAAAAGAATGTCATCTCTTCCCTTTGCCTTTTCTTTTGAAAAGTAAAAGGACACATGCTGCATTGTTTTGATGTGACTAAGGAAGACTCTTTCATTTCGTCCAGTAGCATTCATTCATTGATACAGAATGAAACAGGACTTCTTTTAGGTACTAGAGATAAAGAGATGAGATGAATAAGACAAGGCTTCTATTCACTAGGAGGCTACAGTCTAGTCAAGATATTTCCCATCGCAGATAACCATAGACCCATGAGTGTGTTATATGCATTCTTTCTGATTCAAATAGTTATTCCTGACATCAGACAAATTAGTGTTTTTTATTTTTCAATGTATTTAAAGTCAAGAATGACATGGATAAAATAACCAAAGAATTCTTAAAATAGGGTATCTAATTTTAAATGAAGTAGACCCATATTATCAGTCAAGTTTTTCCCCTATTTTTTAATAACAGCTTTATTGAAACATAATTCACATTCCATAAAATTCACCCTTTTAAAGTGTACAATTCGGTGGTTTTTAGTGTATTCACAGAGTTGTACAATCAACACCACTATCTATAATAATTTTAGTACATTTTCATCATCTCCAAAAGAAACCCCATACCTATTAGCAGTCACTGTCTTATTTCTTCCTCCCCCAACCCTTGGCAGCCACTGATCTACTTTCTGTTTCTACAGATTGGTCTACTCTGGACATTTCATATAATTGGAATCGTACAATAGGTAGCCTTTTGTGAATGGCTTCTTTCATTTAGCATGATGTTTTCACAGTTCATCCATGTTGTAGCATGTACTTCATTTTTTATGGCTGAATAATATTTTGTTGTATGGATATATGGATTTTGTTTATCCATTTGTCAGTTGATGGGTATTTGGTTTGTTTCCACTTTTTGGTCATTATGAATAATGCTATTATGAACATTTGTGTATAAGTTTTTGTGTGCACACATGTTTTCATTTCTCTTTAGTGTATAGCTAGAGAAGAATTACTGGGTCCTATGATAACTTTATATTCCCCCTTTTTGAGGAATGTCCAAACTGTTTTCCAAAGTGGCTGTGCCATTTTACCACCAGCAATGTATGGATGTTTCAATTTCTCCACATCTGTGCCAACATTTATTGTTTTTTTAATTTTATCCATCCTGGTGAGTGTGAAATAGTGTCTCTTTTTGTTGTTATGATTTACGTTTCCCTGATGGCTAATGATGATGAACATCTTTTCATATACTTAATGGCTGTTTGTATATCTTCCTTGGAGGAATATCTATTCAGATTCTTTACCCATTTTTAAATTGGTATATTTCCCTCTTTATTATTGAATATAAATGTTCTTTATATACTCTGGATACAATCTCCTTGTCAGATAAATGTTAAAAATATTTTCTCCCTATCTGTTGGTTGTCCTTTTACTTTCTTAGAATACAAATGTTTTAAATTGATGAAGTCCAATTTTTCTACTTTTTTTCTATTCACCTGTGCGTTTGGCATCATATCTGAAAAACTATTGCCTAACCTCAGGTCACAAAGATTTCCTCCTGTGTTTTTTTTAAGAATTTTATAGTTTAGTCTCTTACATTTAGGTCTTTTATACATTTTGAGTTAATTTTTGTGTATGGTATGACATGGGAGTCTAACTTCATTCTTTTGCATGTGAATAGTCACTTGTCCCAGCACCATTTATTGAAAAGAATTTTGTTTCCCCATTGCATTATCTTGACACTCTTGTCAAAAATCAATTCATTATCAATGTAAAGGTTTATTTCTGCAGTCTCAATTTTATTCCATTGATCTATATGTCTGTCCTTATGCCAGTATCACATTATCTTGATAACTGTAGCATCATAGTAAGTTTTGAAATCATCAAGGATGGTTCTTCCAACTTCATTTTTCTTTTTCAAGATTGTTTAGCCTGTTCTGGATCCTTTGCATTTCCATATGAATTTTAGGATCAGCTTGTCAATTTCTGTAAAAAAAGGCAGATAGAATTTTGATAGGGATTATTATCTGTAGATTAATTTGAGGAGTATCTCTTTTAAACACTTCAGTAATTAATAGCCATGTTAAAATGAGTTACAGCTAGACATGTTTTGTAAATATCCAATCTATATTTCTTAATAATTCTTCTTTGGTTTCAGTTGAAATGGATTTTGTAATATGCCACTTGAATCAAGAGATTAAATTTTCTACTTTAATAAGTCATAAACATGAGTATATGCATATGTATGTGTCTGTGCTAATTCTGAGTGATCATTGCTCTTGTCAGTTAATTTTCTAAAATCAGTAATAATAATAATATTCTAGTTTGAACTTTTTTCCCCATGTGAGAAATCCAGTAAGATCAATGTCTCCAGTCCCCTGTGTTATTGTTGAAACTTTTTTTAAAGCCTTCCCTTTTCACCTTTTCCAAGAGAGGGATAGGGAATGTAAGAAGCTGGTCGGTCAAAAAATATTTCCTGGTGTCTGTTATGCTTTCTTATTTGACATGTGGATTATTTATAAGTATATTGTTTAATTTTCAGGTAGTTGAGATTCATTCTTTTTTATAATTGGCTTTTAGCTTTTTTCCACTGTGGTCAGAGAACATATTCTGAATGGTTTAAACAGTAGTAGACAATAATATATGGACAAAAATTTTAATATATAGTAGGTAACAATAGCCTATGAATGATTAGAGTTAAACTTTTCTGTGGTGATTGAATAGTTTTGGAATGAGATTAAGATATTATTTAACTATAGACTTTTTAGAGTTAAATATACATTATCAAATTTCAAAGGTCACCACTAAAAGAATAAAATCCTATAAATTCTAAACCTGTGGGGAGAAGAAAAATGAATTGAAGGGAAAAAAATGCATAAACATAGGAGTATACAAGAAAAAAGCATAGAAAAAGCAAGAGAAATAGAAGTTTAAAACATGGTAAATCAAGTCCACATATATGATGAATCAAATAAACACAAATGTATTGAACTTAACTTATTAGAAGATTGTCAAATTGAAGTTTTAAAAAAAAAATCCAACTATATGCTGTTTACCAGAAGCACACCTAAGGATAAGGAAACAGAATGGTTGAAAGTAAAAGAATGAGGAAAGAATTACCATGTAAGTACCAACCAGAAGAAGAGGTACAGCTACATTAAAAATGCTAAAATAGACTTTAAGATATAAATCTTTTTTACAGATAAGGAATACCTGCATAACGACAAAAGATTCAATCAAAAGATAAAACAGTTCTAAAAGTGTTTTATTAGGCACCTAGTAAAATAGCCTCCAAAGATATAACACAAAAATTTAAACAACTACATGAAGAATCTGCAAATCTACTGTCTTAGTGGGAGATTTCCACATGCTTCTATTAATTGTTAATACACTAAACTGATTGTTTCTTTTTTTTTTTCTTTTTGAGGCAGAGTCTCACTCTGTTGCCCGGGCTAGAGTGCCGTGGTGTCAGCCTAGCTCACAGCAACCTCAAACTCCTGGGCTCAAGCAATCCTCCTGCCTCAGCCTCCCAAGTAACTGGGACTATGGCCACGCCCCACCACGCCTGGCTAATTTTTTTCTATTTTTAGTTGCCTGGCTAATTTTTTCTATTTTTTTAGTAGAGATGGGGTCTCGCTCTTGCTCAGATTGGTCTCGAACCCCTGACCTCAAGCAGTCCTCCCACCTTGGCCTCCCAGAGTGCTAGGATTACAGGCGTGAGCCACCATGCCCAGCCAACTGATTTTTTCTTTAAATTAGAAAAGGTAAAGAGAATTTGAACAGTTTGATAAGTTCATTTATTGATCATATATAGGACTGTGTACCCAACAATTAGAGAAAATACCTTTTCAAGCATACATGATATATTTATAAAAATCAGTCATGTCTTACATCTTAAAGAAAAAATTTCAAAGACTTGGTATCATACAGCCATATTCTTTGTCCACCCTGCCGTTAAGTTGAAAGTCAATATCAAAATATATAACAAATTTCTATGTATTTCAAAATTTGAAAGAGTCAAAGAAGAAATCCTAATGGAAACAAATTTAAATGTATTGGGACTGAACAATAATGAAAAAACTGCGGTCCAAATACGTGGAGAACAATGAAAGGCAGTATTTAGAGGGAAATTTACTGTTTTAAATACTTAGATTTCAGAAGAACACAGGCTGAAAATTAATGTGCTAAATGTCTGACTTTAGATGTTATAAAAGCAACACTATCATAAATCTAAGAAGAAAGAAAGATGTAATAAAGATGAGAACAAAAAATCACAGAATTTAAAAATAAAATAAAATAGGGATATTAAAGCCAAAAGTGGTCTTTTGAAAAGCCAAATGATGTGTTCAAACCTCTGGTGAGACTGATCAAGAAAAAAAGAGAAGACATGGATAAAATAAGGAATGAACATGCAGATACAGAAAATATAAATATACCAAAAATGACAAAAATAATATGATACTGTTAACTACTTTATTCCAATAAAATTGAAGAAGTATAAAAAATGGACAAACTCCTACAAAAGTATAACCTATGTATAGTTGACTCAAGAATATGAAGAAAGTCTGAATAGTCCTATAAGTATTAAAATAATTGATACAGTACTTAAAAATCTTCTCTTGGAGGAAACATGTATGGCCCAGATAGTTTTATGGGTAAGTTCGAACAATCTTTCAAGAGGTAGACAATTCCAATATTAAAAAAATCTTCTAGAGTATGGAAAAAGAGAGAGTACTCCTTAATTCATTCTGTGTGGCTAGTTTCATCTTGATAATAAAACCAGTTGAAAACAGTATTCAAGAGAAAAATTGTAGACCGTTTGTGTTCATTTATGAACACAAATGCAAAAATTCTAATCGAAACGAAAGCCAGCCAAATCTAACAATATCTGGAAGAAATAGTACACCATGAGCAAGTTTATTCAAGGAATGTAGGAGGGGCTTAACATTTTGAAACATATAAATGTCATTTCCTACATTAACAGATTAAAGGACAAAAACCATATTCATCATTATAAATGCAGAAAAAGAATTTGATAAAATTCTACACTCATTCATGATAATAATTCTCAGCATACTAGGAAGAGAAGGAAACCCTCTTAACCTGAAAAAGGGTATCTGCCCAAAACCTGCAAGAGCTATTAGTCTAAATGGGGAAATGTTGAAAGCATTCCTTTTAATGTTAAGAACAAGATAAGATGCCCACTAATGTTGCTTCTGCCCAGTGTTTTACTAGAAGTCAGAACCAGCATAGTAGGATAAGAAAAATAAATTATAAGCATACAGATCAAAAAAAAGGAAATAAAATTATTTGTTTATTTGGAGATAATAGGTAGTCTACATAGAAAACAGGAAATAATTATAGATATTTTAGAAATGGTGATTTTAGCAGGATAGATGTCCATAAGACCAATATTAAAAATCAATAGCTTTTAAAATTACCTGCCATAAAATGTTAGAAAACAGTTTCTTTGCTTGTGGTAAAATATATATAACATAAAATTTACCATTTCAACTATTTTTATGTGTTAAGTTCAGTGGCATTAAGTACACTTACATTGTTGTGCAGTTATCACCACCAACAAAATAGTGTTTTAAAAAACATCATTTTCAATGGCCCCCAAACTATAAGCCACCTAAGAATAAATTTAGAAAAGACTTAAGAGGAAGTTTTATAGGACTGTGCAGAAAGATACAGACATTAGAGAAAACCCAAATAAATGGGTTAATATACCATTTACATGTGTAGGAAGACTCAGTATCATCAGTGTTTTAGTTCTAATCACATTGATCTCGGGATTCAATACAGTTCCAACCAAAATCTCAACAAGTTTGTTGTTGAACTTGATAAGCCTGTTCTAAAATGATAATATAAAGGCAAAAGGCCAAGAATAGTGAGAATCTACTGAAGTAGAAAAATAAGGTGGAGAAGTACCTTATTAAGACTTAATATAAAGATATGATAATTAGGACAGTGTGGTATTGGCAAAGGTACAGACAAGTTCACCAGTGAAACAGAATGGGAAGTTAGAAACAATCATACAGATAGATGGAACTTAGATATATGACAAATATGGCATTTAAGATCAATGGAAAAGGAGGGATTTCTCAATAAGTGGTTCAGGGATAATTGGTTATCCATATAAGAAAAAAGTGAAATTAGATCCCTGCCTCACACCATGTGTAAAATCAATATCAGATGCAAAACTTAAAACTTCTAGAATAAAATAAAGGAGACGATCCTTAAGATCTTACAATATGGAGCAAAAGTAAAAACAAAAGCACAACTCCTGTAAGTCAATCAGAAAGACAACACAATAGAAAAATGATAAATGATATCAGAAAAGAGGTAATATGCTCAGTGTCATTAGTAATCAGGTAAATGTAAATGAAGACTACGATGATATTTTATACCCTCTTAGGGAAGAATTAAGACACTTGACAATAGTAAGTGTTAGAGGGGATATAGATCAACAGGAACTCTTTGTTTGTGGGAGTGTAAAAAATACCACTTCGGTGTTATTACATAAATCTGAAAATTCACATACCCTGTGACCCAGCAATTCTACTCCTAGGCATATATACAAGGGGAGCTCTTCCATATGTGCACCAGCAGATGTATGCAAAAGTGTTTGTGGCTGCATTGTTTGTAACAGCAATAAGCTTGAAATAACCAAAATATCCACTGATGGGGGAATAGAAAAATAAGTTGTGGTATAATTACAAAATGGAGTACCATACAGCAAATAAAATGAATGAATTTCAGCTATACTTAGCAAGGATGACTCTTGGAAGTGTGATGTTGAATAACAAAAGCAAGTTCCAGGAAACTATTTCAATAGGATCCCATTTTTATAGAACTTAAAAACAAGCAAAATTATCTATGCATATACTTGCAAACATACACATATATATGATAAAGCTATAAAAAAAGGAATAGAATGAATAATTAGAGGAGGAGCAAGCACATCGTTAATGCACATTATTGATAATGTAGTTCCTGGATTGAGTAGTAAATTCACAGGTATTCATTATAATATACTTATATAACTGTACATACATCTATTACAAATATTTTGTGTGTACCAAATAATATAGTAAACATGAAAAAGTTTTAGATTTTAAAAATCTATTGTGTATGCAGAATAATCACGGTTACATTAGCATTAATAAAATGATAGAAAGGAAATATATTATAGTGTTTCCTCTCTTCTGGGTTTTTAAATTGTTTTTTTGAGCCAAGGTCCACAATATCACCCAGGCTATTCACAAACTACTGGGCTCAAGTGATCCTTCCACCTCAGCCTCCCAAGTAGCTAGGACTACAGATGTGTGCCACCACTCCCAGCTAATTTTGTTCATTTGTATTTTTTAGAGAAGGGGTCTCACTATCTTGTCCAGACTGATCTTGAACTTCTAGCCTTAAGTGATCTTCCTTCCTCAGCCTCCTAAATAGCTGGGGATTACAGGCATGAGCCACAGTGCCTGGCAATTAAAAAAATTTTTTTTTAATGAGATGTGTGACTTTTATAATTAGAAAAAACATGAACCTTGATTTTTATATTAAATAATTTCTTTTTGCTAGAATTTGAATGCTCAGAATAATAGAACTCTATGATATTATAGTTGAAAGAAGAAAATTTAAATCTGAAAGGAAAATCAGTCCTTTGAGAATGTTAAGATTATTGCTGTTTTTCTCAGCACACTCAATTTTGCTTTTATTCCTTTTTCTCTTTTAAGCTTTGTAAGTATTGTGGATGATTTGGTGGTGGATGCCATAGACTATTGACAAGTACAGTCACATAACAAGAAAAACAAATAAGAACTATAATGAGTTTCAAAGATATATTTTTAATTCATTAAGATTAGTAAATTTCTAGGATTGGTTATTCCTGGCTACATGTGATGAAAATTCTTGTTTGTGAAGCTTTCATACTAAGGGAAAACACATTAATAAATGCATGTAAACAATTTGGCAATAGGAAGAATTTCTAGTATCTGGTAGGCATTTATTTTTATTTTTGTGACCATTTGAAGATAGTTTATTGCTTCTTGTGTTATTAAAGATCCCTAGAATTCAGTAAAGTGTCTGTTGACTTGAGATGTCCTGTCATTATCTTAATTTTTTTCAGGGCTATTTTTCCAAAGGGTGTGAAAACTTTTCTCCTTTTTAGCAGGTTCATGCCATCCAAACAAGCATCATTTAGGAATAGCCAAAATACAGAAGGAGGGAGAAGATGGTTCTTTGTACAGCAAACGGTACAACCAAAGTATGGTTACAGCTGAACTTCAGCGGCTAGCTGAGAAGCAGGCAGCAAGGCAATATTCTCCATCCAGCCACATCAGTCTCCTCACCCAGCAGGTATGGACTATCTAGGGTGCCAAAGAGCTCTTTAGACCTCACAGTAGGATTAATGACAGGGTACTCTGTCCCTCCCTGTCTTTACGATTCTGGTATGCTGTTGCCTCGTGAATGAGTATTAGTTGGTTTCAAGCTAAGAACCCGGGTGTTCCTCTTCAATTATAAAGAAAATGACTTTCTGTTACAGGTATTGTGAAGTTAAGTCTGCTGCTGGCTATGATGTACCTATTTTATGGATAAACAAACTTTAATATTCATCTGTAAATATAATTTTAAGGGATCTTTAAAAATAACTTCTTTCTTTGGTAAAGTTTTCTAGTGAGTTCTAATCTTATAAATCTTTTTACCAGAATGTCAGAATATTATTATCTTTACAGTTTTTTGGTGTGTTTTTTTTTTTTTTACTGTATTTTATGATCTCAGGATGTTTTATAAGTAACTGATTAATGTAGGTATGTCATTATGCCCTTATCCAATACATATTATTCTCCCCATTTTACAGAGGAAGGAAACTGAGGCTGAAATAAATGATGTGATTAAGGTCATTCAGCAAACTGGAATCCTGGATAGATATGAGGATATTGACTTTAAGTTATATATAGATTAATAAGTATACAACACAATGAAGTTAGATGACACTTTCAAGAATTTTGTGGATTCTCTTTGTCCTTCTTGCTGATTATCCCCTATGGTGTTTAATTGAGGAAGAAGCCCTGTCTTCTCGTCTTCCTTAGTGCTAAATGGCATCAAAGTCATCCTCCAAAGGAATTTTTGTAATTTAACTCCACAGTTATATTTTACTATATCTTTTTTTTTTTTTTTTTTTTTT
>CM052442.1:20890572-20909070 GCA_028533085.1 Varecia variegata | reverse complement strand
TACAGGCATGCGCCACCATGCCCGGCTAATTTTTTCTATATATGTTTTAGTTGGC
Source organism: Varecia variegata (assembly GCA_028533085.1). NCBI lineage: Eukaryota > Metazoa > Chordata > Mammalia > Primates > Lemuridae > Varecia > Varecia variegata. The sequence goes on along the minus strand of CM052442.1, from coordinate 20,909,015 downwards.
CAGCTAATTTCTTTCTATTTTTTTAGTAGAGACGGGGTCTCGCTCATTGCTCAGGCTGGTCTCGAACTCCTGACCTTGAGCGATCCACCCGCCTCGGCCTCCCAGAGGGCTAGGATTACAGGCGTGAGCCACCGCGCCCGGCCTTTACTATATCTTTGTCATGTCAGATTCCTTAATTGGTGGTAAGTCTAATGATAAGTCTAGAAAAAAGTGAAGCCGAAAATTACTTTAAGTACATGCTAAAAGTAGGCAACACACTGCTCCCTGGTGGTACCCTACTTTTTGGTATAAAATTTAGGAGCAAAGCTAAAGGTAAGCCTCTCATCAGCATAGCTTTACTTCAGTCTCATCCTGGTGTGTGAGGCAGTAATTATTTTCTTTTCAAATCCCTAGTAGTTGGAAGGAAGTAGATGAGGAGTGCTAATGTGAAACAGGAAGCAAAGAATCTTACAAGGGCAGGGTTAAGACTTGAAGGGAGTTGTTTAGTTGAATTTTAGTGATAAAATGATGGGAAGAGAAATAGGATATAATGATCATGGTAGGAGGGGAAGGAATTTTGAAATGTGAAGTGGCTATGAGAAAGGGTTAAAGGCCAGTGATCTGCCACACTTTTATCATTGGGGGTCACTGACTAGAATATATGTTTCCAGTTTAAAAATAAACAGCTGGAAGCAGCAAGACATTAAGAGATTTTGTGATTGTAGTAAAAACATAGCCATTATTAGCGCTTACATATTTTCACCTCCTATCATTTGCTAGACCACAAAGCCTGCAAAAGGAAAAAGATCCTGATCCTGTAGGAATCCAAGGTGAATGCATCCTGACTAGGAAGTCATCCCCCTTCAGTCCATCTTTCTCATCTATAAAGAACTTCAATGCCAGTGAATTCAAAGTCCATCAGACTCCTGTTCGTAGAGATCTGAACTTGCCATTAGATGTCAGTCTTAACTTTTAGAGTCTTGGTAATAAGGTGGTTAGTGCCTGGTACAATACTGAGGGGAGTACGTAATAAGCAGGGGTGGTGGAGTGGAAAAAGCTGGATTAGCCATCCAGAGACTTTTGTTCTTCTGACACTGATTAGCTGTGTGATCTTGGGCAAGTCACTCAACTTCTCTCAACCTCGTGGTCTTCACTGATTAATGGGGAAAATACAACAGGGTAATGAGGATAGTAGGCAGAACCTCTTTGTAAAGTCTAAATGCCATATATTTGGAAAATATTATTTCTGCCATAAAAGTCTTTCAATAGTAACTGGTTTCTAATTTGATTTGAAAAAAGTAAAATTTTAGATAAAATGTACTTTGTTATTGAAAAGCTCAATTATAGGTTATTCAGCCCCTTCCCTTCAGAGAAGGTAACTCCTTAATTTGGAATTTGGAAAATTCTGTCATTTATTGTTTTTTGGTAAATAACTAATAACATGTTCTAATGGTTTGATATAGGCTCTGGTACCTTTGTTTCCTAGCAGTTTCCTTTCTTCTCTAGCTATGTTTGAAAGAAAGATGCCTTAGTTTCTATCTGAGGCAAGTGATACAGTATCTGTGGCTTTCTAGAGAGAGGTGGGACTGCAGACTGAACGATGTGGGAGGCCTGCTCTTCTGTCTGGACTTAGAGCATGAAAACTCAGACTTAGCTGTCATCAGAAACAGCTTTGTATCCAGTAATCACTGTACATGCTTTTGAATTCTTCTTACCTATCATCATTTCCTTATTTTCAATTCCTATTTTGTGTTTGTGCTTTCTTTTCTTTTTTAATTTTTCGATAAGTTTATTGAATATTCCCACCCCCTTTTTATAAGATTAACTCTGGATATATTTATTCATTCTGTTGTTTTATTGTTTTCTAATTTATTGTTTTCTTGTTTTATCTTTACTAATTCCTTCTCTCCTCTTTCCTTAGCTTTATTTTATTTCTCCCCAATTTCTTGTGTTAGGTGCTTAATTTATTTTCATTCATTCATATTTTTTACTATATTTAAATACGTGAATTTTTCTCTGAGCATTACTTTAATTATATCCCATAAACTCTGATATATCTTTAATTACTTTTCTAGGCAAGGAGTTAAGAGACCTCCTGCTAAATAAGGAAAGTTGATATTAAATTATTTGAGCTATTTTGGAAGATGAGTGTAGAAAATTGAAATTGTTGAGTATTTCTGAACAATGATTGTATTTTGCCTGTAAATTCAACTACTTAGCCTATTAAAGCCTTTAATGGTATTTTCTACAAAGCTTTTTATTCCATTGTATTTATGTATGTGTGTATTAAAAAACACTTTACTAAGCTCTGGAGAGTATTCCAGGCTTTGATACTAAGACTTGGGGATGATATAAGACATAGTCCTTAGCATGCGATAACTATCTTGTAAGGGTGACAGCCACATAAACATATGACAATAATAGCATGGAGTATGCATGACAGAGATATTTCTAGGGACTAACAAAACCTACCAAAAGGGGCCCCTAACCCAGCTCCTGGGTAAGAGTGGTAAAAAGGCCAAAGCAGCCTTAGAAGAGATTACACCTAAACTGAATCTTAAAGGTAGGCAGGTAGGTGGCAAAAGAAGGGTAGGAACACCTTCTAGAATAAAAATTAGTATGTGTGTATATGGGGGAACAACAAGCTCTTTAGTGAAGTTGGAGAATCGGGAGTCAGCAGGGCATAGCTACCATTAAAGCTGGAAAAGGCAAGGGTTGGTTTGGGGAAAGCTTCGAATGCCCTGTGAAGGAACTTTTCCTTCATTTCATAGATGATGGGGAACCCCTGAGACACAATTGTTTTGCCTTTTGGCTGGATCACTCAGGTAGCTGGAAGAAGGATGGATTTGGAGGATGAGGCAATGTCACTCCTCTTTCCTCCCTGCTCACTGGTGAACATACTAAGGAACAGTGAACTAGTCAAATGTAAAAAAGCAAAGTACTTGACAACCCCAAAATTTGTTAATAAAAGTTTTAAGGACCCAGAATTTACATTTGAGGTTAGATTCTTAAGGAATTTGTATGGCTAAAAACAGAACCTCATTTACTTTGTAGTTACTACTACTGCTACTATGATTTAACTTTGTTTATAGCCTAGAACACATAAGAATATCAAACTTTTTCTGCCATATGAGCACTGACCACTTACAAAATGTTTGTGCAAACGTGTACACTTGAAATACAAAGAGATACATGTTCTCAACATATGACTATTCAAAAAATACCTTACAAAACGGAGCAGAGTAGGTCAATTTTAATTCTTTCCCTTGGCACGTTAGAGGCTGGTTATCTTTTGGGGATAGGATCTTTTGGAAATTGATTTGTACATCCCTAAAAGCAGGGTTTTCTAGAAACATTTTGTGCCTGGGATGGGGGTGGGGTTGCTGTGGTGGCCAAGAGGGTGCTGGAGTAGAGCTTCGGTGTGCAGTCTCACTATCTCTGCTTCACTCTGCGATATGAGGGAGTGCAGTGCTAGCCCTTTGTGGTCATTGCCATTAGTGAACAGAAGAATGTGGTGAATTAGCCCAGCTTTGTGGTGAGGAGTGGGAGGGAGGGAGTCAGAGGGAGCACCGGTCCTCTCCATGCAGGCGAGTGTGAGATTTCAGGACCCAGCTATCATCAGGAGCAGCTCCAGCTCTTCCAGGCTGGGAGTTTAATCAAAGGGATTACAGCAGACCACCCAGGCGGGGGCTCCAAGTGAGCGAATGTGCTGTGTCAGTCTCTGCTCCCCAGCCAGCCAGTGCCCAGGATGTGGCCAGCCCTCCTGGAAATGTGCTGACAGATGTGGGGGGAGGAGACACTTTTTGCTCTTCACATTTTTCATTTAGATAGAGAGTAGAAAAGAAAACCATTTGATTTCTTTCTTTTTTGCTCCTTACCCTGGGACTTTTCCTGTCTAGTCCTAGAGGAGGATATACACTGTAGATAGAGAACGTTTGCTTCATAGCACTTACTCATTCATACACAAAGGAGTTCTTTATCATACCATCATAAAGATCCACAGTGGACCTTGAGTGAATCTCAATTTCAGAAATTCCAATTTGGAGGTGAAATTCGGAGAGATGGAGCCAAATCTTTGAAATGATTATAAATGTTCTCTAGGATTGAGGCAGATGGCACCCTGTTTATCACACACTTTGGCGTTTGGCACTGGAAGCTTTCTCCCTGCCTCCTTAGCTTATCTGGATGCATTTGAACTATTGTGCATTTGTGCTCGGATTCCGTGGTTGTTTGCTAACTCTAGTCCCTGTGGTTCTATATTCTTTCTTGGTAGAAAAAGCTGTTCTTTGTACCATATACATTACTCTTTCCCATTTCTAGAACCAGAAAAGGATAAATAGAAAAAGCATAAGCTCTTGAGTCAGTGAGACCTTGGACAAATTGTTTAACCTTCCTGTGCCTTGATTTCCTTATTTGTAAAATGGGGTAATTTCAGTATCAAGACTCATTCTCCTCCTGGCTCCTTGTGCTTCTCTGCTCTGGTACCTAGGCTCCAATTGATCCTGTCTAATTCCCTAGCTCTTCTATGTCTCTCGAGGCTTTAATCTCCCATTTTTTCTTAGTTCCTGGCCCATTACATGGTCTTTTGTTCTGAAATAACCTTTCTTTTATTCTGCTTCCCTTTCAAGCTCTTGTCTTCCTTGTACTGCCAGACTTCTTTTAATGTAACATACCCTTACTGTCCCCAGTTCCCGCCCCTACACTCACTTTTGCAGTCCAGTCTCTCTCTCTTAGCATTTGTCCATCTCTCTCTCTCAGAGGCCACTGATGACCTTGGAATTATCAACTGCAGTTACCTATTTTTGCTCCTCATCCTCCTTCAGCATGTGGTGCTATTGACCACTTCCTACCTGTAAATTTCCCTTACCCTCTCTGACCCTTCAGTAATTCCTCTGAGAGCTCATTCCTTCCTCCTAGATTGCATTTTCAACATTTTTAAAAAGCCACTGGCATATAGACCCCAAATGTGCAAAACTGATCATGGCAGAGTCACTGTAATTGCAGAAGGTGGGATGACCCTGGGCATCTGCTCTGCTGCTCTTCAGGGAAATCCTCCAACATACCTCTGAATCCCAGGCCACAATCCTCAGAACTTTTTTTCTATCTGTAGTTTCCCCTGGGGTAAATTTTCTTTTCCCATAGCTTCATCTGGCAGTTCTCTATGGATTTCTCCCAAATATGTATCTTTAGTTTGGACCTCTTTGCTGAGTGCCAGGTCCAAATTTCCAACTGCCTGCTAAACATTTCCACCTAACTATATTGCCCAGCATCCAAAATATTTGACACATTTTGAAAATACTCAAAAGTTATTCAACATACCTAAAACCTATTTATTTGTTCTCCTTTATTTCTTCTAGGTATCAGTGACATTGCAATTCTAGGGATTTAGGAATGGAGCGTTTGATTTATCAGTGCCTCTCTTTGCTTCCTTATTCTCTCTCTGCCCAGGCAGTTGCCAAGACTCTACAGTGTCTCTGATATGTATCTTCTCTGTTTGCTTTTCCATCTACTGTCCTGCTTAAGCCCTTGATTATCTCTCAAATGGACAGCTACTATTACCAATTCCCTCTTAACTGGTCTCTTGGCCAGTCTCTCTGTTCACCCTCGTCTTTGCTCCAAAGAACTCTTTCTAAATCACATATCTAATCATGGAACTCCTCTGCTCAAGAATCTCGAGGTGCTTCCTGTTTGTCTGCAATGTGAAGCCCAAGCTATTAAGTGTGATTCAAAGCCTTTATTTAGAATTGGCTCTGGGCTACTTCTCCAGCCTGTCTCCCTCCCATCACACGTTTTTGTGCAGCTCAGTTGGAATTTCTCTTAGTCTCTGTGCCTTATGCTATCTTCCCCAGGCACCATGTTTAATCTGTGCATCTGTCTAGGCTCGGCATAGATGCCACTTCTCTCATATGCATGCCATTTTACGCATCATACTGTATGTGTCAACATAGCTGTCTCCTTTAATAGACAGGGTGCTCCTTCAGGGCAGTATCCTCTGCTGCCTCAGAACCTGACTAATGGATAATACTCAATAAATGTGCTGATTCTACTGGACTATAAATAAGGTTCTTGATTGAGGGTGGGATCATGTCCATTTTTTCACCAATTATTCCTAACCCTGGTATATAGTATGCACTCAATACATATTTTTTAAATACATAGTGAATAAAGAACCCCCCACAGCCCCAGCCAGAAATCATCTTTCTATTCTCTGTGCTCTTTCAGCCCTTGATTAGTCACTTTCTGTAACAGATCTGTTATAACTATTTTGTACCTCTTCTTTCCTGTCTTGCTCTAAACTACAGGATGGCAGTTTTTTCTAACCCATTACTTAGCACAGCACCTTGTACTTGGTAGACACTTACCATGTGTATGCTAAGTTGAAAAGAATTTCTCTTCTGCATTTTGTTGGTTTTTATATTCTCTTTAAACATTATTGCTGTTTCATTTTTTTCATTGATAATACCACACCTGCCCTTAATAAAAAGTGTTTGACATTAATCAGTTGCTTACTTTGTGCTAGGCACTGTGCTAAGGACTTTATGTGCATTATCTTTTAATCCTATGAGGTAGGTACTTATTTTTCACCTATGAAGATGAAGAAATGGAAGGTGGTAGGATAAGTGACTGTGCCAAGGTCACACAAATAGCAAGTAACTGTGCCAGGCCTCACACCCAGAGGTCTGTCCGACTCCCTACTCGTTACCCTCCGTGTTTTTTGGCCTCCTTCTCTTTGAATCAGGACTGAAGCCTCTTATCAGACTAAAATGACTGAGCTTAGTACTGTGAGCCTGTTGTTCTGTGACATTTCTGCAGAGATGTAGCCAAGCCTGTGCTTGAGCTTGCACAGAGAAATGAGGAGTTGAACTTCCTCTCTGATTTCATGGTTAGAAGTGCTTCTCCACTCCTCAAAGCAGCTTGAAAAACATGTGGTTCTGTCTCGATTCTCAGTTATTTGTTAAGCGAACTCATCAGATTATTTTATGATGTATTCAACTGATTCTTTAAGGAGGCACAATCCAATCTTGTTAATAATCACCGAGATGCAGTAAGAGTGGATCTACTTATCATGGCTGCAGCAGCCGTCATCATAGCACAAAAGCAGTGTCTAAATTGGAAACACTACAAAGAGATTTGGCCATTTTGTCAGGTTTCCCAGGAATGTCTCTGGCAAATCTTGATCTGGAACTCTGTCTAGATTTTGGAACACTAAGTGTCTATATGTATATGGATATTATGTAAATGATGAAGTTCAAGAGAGAGGGAAGATACGCCAAGAGAATTTAGTGTTAATGTATTGGAACTGCAGAGATTTCCTGCTTTTCCTGACCCCTTTAACAATATGATTAATATTGTAACCCTTATCTCCTGGTGATTGGAGTGTAAATTTCTTAAGATTCATTTGATCAGCATCCAGGAATTGAAAAAAAGAATTGAAACTCCCTTAAAACATGTGTTTATTGTTTGTTGTGGCTAATGATTTCATAAAAACTCATGAAGTACCCTTGGAGGAGTGTGCAAAATGTAACTGTTTAAGGTATTTTCATGTTCTTGATTGAATGAATATATTCTTTAATATTTCTCTAATGGTGGAAATCTTGTAGTTAGTACAGACCTGGCACTTTGGTTTTCATTTTCCTTCATCTTGAGTGGAATAGGTCTTGGTCCACTGGTGTTTCCTATTCAAGGATTACTTTTGCTCTAGCAACACACACTAAAACAAGGGACTAGCCATAGCGTTTCCCTAGTCCAGATCATTCAAAGCCCCAGGGCTGGGGTAATTAAAGCATGTTCAGTTGATCCAGTCATATTATGGACACCATAGAGAACATTATTCTGAAATGTTGATGTAGTTTTGAGGACAATGTGAATGCAGATTTAGGCAAATTTATCTTCATATTATTCCAAGTGATTCTTAACTGTTTTGGAGTGAGAGATCCCTTTTTAAAATCCAGTGAGAGGGCCGGGTGTGGTGGTTCACACCTGTAATCTGGGAGGCCGAGGCAGGATGATAGCTTGAGGTCAGGAGTTCGAGACCAGCCTAAGCGAGAAAAGTAGAAAGAAATTTGCTGGACAACTAAAAATAGGAAAAAAAAAAAAATTAGCCAGGCGTGGTAATGCATGCCTATAGTCCCAGCTACTGGAGAGGCTGAGGCAGGAGGATCTCTTGAGCCCAAGAGTTTGAGGTTGCTGTGAGCTAAGCTGATGCTGTGGCACTCTAACCTGGCAACACAGTGAGACTCTGTCTCAAAAAAGAAAAAAATCCAATAAAAGCTGTTTTCTTCCTTCTGAAAAAAATGTGCACTCAAACTTAGAAATTTGTGTTCAATTTCAAAGGGTCCATAGACATTCTCCCCAACAACTAGGTTCCCTCTTGATTCCGTATGTACTCATCCTCCAAGTTAAGAACCCCTGAAAACTTTTAGGTAGTTTATGGCCATTAATATCAATAATTTGGCCCCAACTCCAAATCTGTGATCATCTTTGTTTCATACATTTTTTAAAATTATTTCAATGATATCATGAGGGCAAGGATTTTTAGGGTTTTCTTATTACATTGATACATCATAGTTGTATGTATTTTGGGGTTACATGTGATATTTTGATACAGGTATACAATGTGTAGTGATCAAGTCAAGGTAACTGGGATACCCATCACCTTAAACATTTATCTATTCTTTGTGTTGAGAACATTACAATTCTTCTCTTCTAGCTATTTTGAAATATGTAATAAATTATTGTTAACTATAGTTTCCCTACTATACTATCAAATGCTAGAACTTATTCATTATATCTATTTTTGTTCTCATCAATCAACTTCTCTTCATCCCCTTCTCTCCCCTTTCCTTTCCAGCCTCTGGTAACCACCATTCTACTCTCTACTCCCATGAGATCTATTTTAGCTCCCACAGTGAGAACATGTGGTATTTGTCTTTCTGTGTCTGGCTTATTTCACTTACCATATTGACCCCTAGTTCCATCCATGTTACTGCAAATGGCAGGATTTCATTCTTTTTTATGGCTGAATAATATTCCATTGTATATATGCACACATTGTCTGAATCCATTCATCTGCTGATGGACACCTAGGTTGATTCCATATCTTGGCTACTGTAATAGTGCTTCAATAAACATGAGCGTGCAGAGATTTCTTTGATAAATTGATTTCCCTTCTTCTGGATATATACCCAGCAGTCAGATCATGTGGTAGTTCTAGTTTTAGTTGTTTGAGGACTCTCCATACTGTTTTCTATAATGGCTGTACTACTTTACTATTATTTTTTTTTTCAATGTATTATCAATGCTCAAAAGAATGCCAAGCCCAGAGTAGGTACCTAATAAATATTTGTTTGAATTAATGAAATAATTTTGTGAAACACCATCCCTACATCTCCTCGGGCTAGAATTATCTAATATTTTATGGACCATGCTATAATGAGGAAATTGAACTATGTCAAGATTATAAACTGCCTTGGGAATGCTATGCTCCCAATTGCTCACTTGATATACTGTCATTAACTAAATCTTTAATGTTTAATTTCCATCTCTATTTTGATAAATAAGATGTATGAAATTTGCAAACATCCTTAAGTAAATCTGGGATTAGTTTGAGTGAATTGCAAATGGCTCATTAGCCCTTTGCAGTTTCAGTACCATGAAGAAACAAATATGCATTGTGCAGACAAGACACAAAATCTGTATGTCAAGACTATTATTTCACCAATTTGAGAACCTTGCTTAAGGCTTCAAGATCAGGCAGAAATCATCTCTAAAATTATGCAGGGCACTAGGATGACCAACACTTATCTCTCACTGTAGTCACTGATATTTTATTCCCCCAAATTCCAAAGCAGTCCCTCCTTTGTGGTCTATGCAAAAAGAGGTAACTTGGAACCTCTAATTTCCTTGCTAGCCTTCGGTGACATTAATCACTTTTCTACTCACTGGGGAAACTAGCAGCTAACTGGAGGCAGGGGAGGTGTGTGTATATGTTTGGGAGTAGAAGAGTCCTCACCAAAGTTGTTTACTGGGATCTCTTTGGATGAGGCCCACTTCATTTACTGTATAAATGCTTTTGTGCCTTCTTGTCAAAGCTCTGGGGAGATAACAGTAAGATACAATCCCTGTCCTAAAGAAGCTTATAATTTGAGGGGTAGGATAGGCGAATGAGCTTGCAGTTATAATACAATACAAAACATGGCATAAAGTTTCTTCAACTTTATCACTGTGCTCTTGAAGCCATTTAATGGCAAAGAATCTTTACAGGTGAGGGAGATCCTTTATGAGAAATAAACTGGATATTAGGATAATTAGGATATAAAGCACAAGGTGGTCATGATAAAACAGAAGAAGGCCAGGCATAGTGGCTCATGTCTATAATCCTAGCACTCTGGGAGTCCAAGGTGGGAGGATTGCTTGAGATTAGGAGTTTGAGACCAGCTTGGGCAAGACCCCATGTCTACAAAAAATAGAAAACTAATCTGGGCATCATGACACATGCCTGTAGTCCCAGCTACCCAGAAGGCTGAGGCAGGAGGATTGCTTGAGCCCAGGAGTTTGAGGTTGCTGTGAGCTATAATGATGACACTGCACTGTAGCCCCCCAAAACCCTAAAACAGCAAACAAACAAAAACCACACAGAAGCAGCTTCTCATTTTTCTAATTTCAGGTCGGGAGTAATCTCTTCCTCCCCTGACACAGCTGTGTATATATTTGCTGGTTGTGTTTTTTCCTAAACAGCAATGATAAATCTTGGTACTGTGTTAAGAAGGGTCAAAGTTGTGTGGAAAATCTACAAGCTCCAGAGGAGGGTTTTTGCCACTACATTTGTAGACAAACCATGTCTATAGAAAAATAGAATTCTGTGGTCTGCTATGGGTGGAGAGTGTCTTGTTCTGAAGGAATTGCCCAGCACATAAGCTAGAACGGCATACACAGTGGCAGATGCTGCTTAAATGATCTATCTGGTGGAGGACTCGAGGGCTCACACTGGACACATTATCTTTTTAATTAACTTGTGTTGTCTTTTCAAATATCTACTAAAACCTTACCATCTCTAAATGTCATTTTGTTTGGTTTTGTTTTTCCATGGTAGAGCTGGAAGTTACTGCACACATGGTTTTAAACATTGATCCAGACAGAGCTGTGGCTAAAATCCAGGATTTACTACCTTGAGGTTTAGGAGAAGATGCCCAGAGAGATCTTCTAGGAGAAAAAGCTTCCTGTTGATTACTATAAGATTTTTGGCTCCAATTCCTGAATATAATCCCTAGCTTTGGTGACTTTGGGCTACACAGTGTATGATCCAGTGTCTTCTTTTGCCCACTAGGCGTAAGGCCTAGACTGAAGCCATCTACTTGGCCTCTTGGGTACCTTCCCCCCAGACTCATCCTATAATCTTGATCCTTAAACATTTTACTACTACAGAGAGGCACAGAAAGATAAATTCAAGGAAAGGCACATTCTCCCATATGGCCCTAGAACAAAGCTACCCTGAGATGCTTACTCTTTGACCTTCCCTTGTTAAATGACAGGCAGCTCCATCTTGCCTTACCAGCTGCATGGAGGGCAGACCCAAAAAGAAAACATGAATAATGAACATATGAACTCAAGAGCTTTTATCTTCAGATTATAAACCCAGTTCTCCAGTTCTAAGGCCCAGCACTATTCCTTAGCTCAGGAGGGAAGTGAGTGGAGACCAGCAGTAGCCATCCTGCATCCCAGCCTTACCACGTCATGCCTGACTGTTAGGACTCTCAACTGAGCATAGCCCCTTTCACCCTATCCCAGAAAATAGCGCTAGGTTTACCTACCTTAACCACAATTCTGATACAGCACTACTTTGTCAGAAGCCTTGAGCAAGCTTACTCTTGTCTACTAGATCAAGGGCAGAATCATTAGTCTGGAATTCAAGGACTTCCAAAATCTATTTACCTCTTTGTCCCTGTCTTCTATCACTCTAAGCTTTTGCTAAATTAAACTACTTTCTATTTCTCAGACATCCTTCCTACTTGTCTGTCTCTGCATTTTTACTTAGGCCTTTTCTTTCCTCCTATCTATCCTCTTAGGCTCAGCTCAGATGCCTTCTTTGAATTTCCTTGGCACTTTTATTATGATATTTACATTCTCGAGGTCTTAAATACTGCTTTTTCTCTAGGAGTCTTGTCTCACCTACTAGATTATAAATTTCTACATGGTTTGAGGGCAGGGACCACATTTTTATTTGTATATACCTTAGACTTTACCCACGGCCTTGCCTATGATGGGCAATATTTGTTGAATTATATTTGAGGTTTGGACTTCTTTTAAGCATTCAAGACTATAGCATTTCAAGAACATGCAATGGTAACAACAGAGTTCTAGTTAGGCCTGTCTCCAGACCCTCTTTGAATAGCAAAAGGTTATGTATCTGGATGGATGGTGGGGATATTCTGGGAATCATCAGGGCAATACCATCATATTTTAATTATAGTATTGGCAGCAGCACCACTTTTAGCAAACAGCAGTAACAAGCTGTGTCCTCCTCCTCTGTGCTTCTCCTACCCCCTTTTCAATCCATCCCCTGTATTTATTCCTGCTGTAATTTAAACACCTGTCTAGATGGAATGCATGCATTGTGTCCCTACCCCACACATTCAGATATTTGCTCACCTGCCTTATTCGGAAGGCTGGCTCTAAAATAAACAGTGTTTTGGTACTCAAAGAAAAAATGCACTGAGGTCACTGTGGCAATGGACATGGGGTAGGGAATGGAAGTGGAACATCTGGATAAGCTGCTCCAGGAGAGTGGGAGCAGAGGAGGAGAAGGAGGAGCAGGGGAGCAAGGGGTGAAACATCTGCCAAGCAGGCCCCAAGGCTTAGGTGGAGGTAGAGTAGAGTCCTGTGACCAGATTTCCCAGAGGCAGTCATTCGCTTAGCTAACATCAACCAGCCAGAGGAAGGCAGGGTGGAGGCATATGCAGCAACTGATGGTTTTTAGGCTTAAATGTCTTGAATGAGTTTGGGTTTTTTTAATGAGTGTTGTTTCTCCTTGCAACATAACAGTCTTAGAATTTTCTGAATTTTGTCCTGAATGGTTTTATCTACTTTTGTATCTTGGTGTATTAAATGATTACTCATTTTAATTTATGAGCATCTGAACAACTTTGAGAAATAGTAAAACATTAAAGTACCTGATGGAATTATTTTCTATTCCCATTCCCCTTTGCTGTTTTATATTTTGCTGTTCACCTCATCAAAGGCATTTCTGCTGTTTTTTTTGGGAAGATCCCCTGAACTTTGTGGAAGAGAGGGAACATTGAATGGTCCCTCTTTCCTGTTCTTTTCTTTTGTTTTCTACCATTTCTAGTAGAAAAGTGCTTCTTGGACTTACAATTCAGGTGAGTGACCTGGGGATCTTGAAAATGCAGATTTGGGTTCACTGGGGCTGGGGCTGTGCTAAGATTTGGCATTTTTAATAAGCTCCCAGTAATACAGATGCTGCTGGTCCAAAGACCAAATTGTAAGTAGCAAGACTCAATGGTACAAGACAGTGGGAGTAACACAGTGCTTGAAACTGCAAGACTGGGAGATTTTGCATCAGGTAGACCAGGAATTGCATCCAGGGGACTAGCACATAACAATTATTTGATCTTGAGCAAGTTATTTTACCTACTCAACCTTAGTTTTCCCATCTATCTGTTTTGAGGATTAAATAAGTTAAAAAATATATAATGTGCATAGAGCAATGCCTAGAACAAATGAAGTATTCATTAAATTTAGCCATCATTAGTGTTAATATGATTTTGTTATTATTACTGTTATTGTAATGGAATCTGAAAAGTGTCATATTTGCATGAAAATTGATCATAGTGGAATATTTTAAAGGCCCAACACGGACTTAAAAGGTTCTTATATGTATATACTGTCTTTTGCACATAAAGATGTTATCCATTATCAATAGGACATGTTGTTTGAGTCACAGTTCTGATAATTAAAATGGGTTTTAAACTATTCCCTATCTATTTTCGAGACCCCTTTGTGATCAATGACATAAATTTACAAGTTGGCCAGCCTAGATTTGGTAGCATAGACTCTAGTTATTAGGCCAGAGAAGCCAACTGGCCCACTTTAATATCCTAATACAGTTTAGTGTTCCTAATCCAAAAATCTGAAATCCAAAGTCTAAAACTTTTTGAGTGCCTCCGTGGTTTTTTGGATTTTCAGACTAGGGATGCTCAACTGGTATGACACAAATATTCCAAAATTTGAAAAAATCTGAAATCCAAAACACTCTGGTCCCAAGCATTGCTGTTAAGAGATACTCAGCCTATATACTACTAACAAAAATGATGAACCACTGATTTTGAGTGGTGCTATATCTTCATGTACTTTAAGCTTATTCTTTTAAAAAATTCTTTAGCAGTGAAATGTTAATCATTGTTGCATATCAGGTACATATAAGTGCTATTTATCACTTTCTGTTCATCTGATTTTATTATGTTACCTGGAGAAATATAGATGGACAGAGAAACAGATGCAGCCTGGTTATAGCTGTGTCATCATCCCTCTGTCCTGTTAGGGAAGAAACCTGCAGGTATGAACCCTAATAGGCTTGTAGAGTTTAGTACAGTCTGATCCAAAGCTGGGAGATTTTCCCTTCCCTTCTGTCTTCCCTAGGGCCAAAATTGATGCTTAGATCCATTTTAGTTCAGTGACTCCTTCTGCCCATTCTTGATAAAACTGAGAAGCTGACAGGAAGAACCAGATATTTAATCTAGATATAATTTGCTTGGGACAAACTTTAACCGGTTGTAAGTCTATACACATAAGATTTAGCCAAATCTGATTGAGGCTCTAGAGCTGTGCTGTATTAGCCACATGTGGCTTTTTAAAGTTAAGTTATGTAAAGTTTAAAATCTAATTCCTCTCTCATACTAGCCACATTTCACATCCATGATAGTCGCCTTTGGCTAGTGGCTACTGTTTTGGACATTGCAGATTATAGAACATTTCCATTATTACAGACCATTCTAGAACAGAATAGAAAATAGTTTTATTTCGCTTGTCCCTTCTGATCAGCGATGGCTCCTTGGAGAGCTGCGTAAAGAAGATTCTCAGGCCATGTCCAAGTCATCCCCAAATTGTTTGATTACTGATTAGCAATGTGTGTCACCTGGGGTGAGGGGTGGGAGTGGTATTTGTGACATATATGCTGAGTGTCTTCTAGACAAACCCACAAAGGTAAGAAGAGAATATTTAAAATACAGGGCAGGTGGTTATACCTTGGCAGAGATGGGGTTTTTGGTTTTTAAGCAGGAATCCTTTTATATAGAAAGGTGAGAAGACTTTAAAGATTTTTATTCCTCATATAGTCTCTCATTTAAGTAGTGGTCACTTTTGCTATTTCTCAAAATAAATTAACAATGATGCTTTGCTTCTGTGTAGAAGGAAATCACAATGGCTGCCACTTCTTGGTTTATCCATGAAATAAGGAATGGTTGTTACATGAATAAACACAACCCACCAATAGTCCATAATTTTATGTTCATGGCACTTTTTACCCTACCTGCTAAGTAACAAAACTATTTGATTGAGGATGGTTATTCTTTGTTTTACTTCTTTAATATCTTCTGATGAAGGGTAACAAGTGGGAAATAAAATTTAAGGGACAGAAGGAAAAACTGGTGTAGTTTTTGATCCCTGTATAAATCACTGTGTTCAGAATTTGAGGTCTGTATCTGGTGACATTTTAAAAAGTCTGTAACAAACAAAGTTAATTAGGATTATTTCCCTACTAGTTTCCAAACTAGAAAATGGATTTTAAAACAAAAGTACCAGTTCTACAACTGTTATGTGACCTTGAGGTTACCTTAGGGTAACCTCTCTGAGCCTTAGTTTCTCCACCTGTGAAATGGGGTATAACAGTATCTACTTCTGTGAGTAATGGGAAAGGAGTAATTGAAATATAAAATCCAGAGTGCCTGCCACCACTACCGTAAGGGCTCAAATGTTAAAGCATATTATTTGGAAAAAGTAGACCACATGCACCTGGAGTCTAACACTCTCTGTTCTAATTTTGTCCCTGCCACCTAGTAGGTGTGTGACTTTTGTCTAGTTGTTTACCCTCTTTAGACTTCAGTTTCCTCTTTTGTAAAATGGGGTGACAGTAGAACCTATTACAAAGGGATTGCTCAGGGTTAAATGAGATAATGCCCATTGAGATAACGCAAGGGCATCTAGTACATTGCACATAGTTGAGTGTTCGATAAGTGTTAACTGTTGCGATGTGAATGATGATGTTTAAATTAGGGGCAGCCTTGCCAAAAGATGGAAGGTTTACCAGACCTGTTATCTCCTCTCCTTTCCATTCACTCATCTCCAAACCATACCATTTATACTAAACATGGTAAGGTGTGCACATTTTGTTTATTTTATGCTGTTCCACTAAAAATTATTATTAAGCCAGCCTCCTTTATTAAGTTTTTGGCACAACAGACTAAAGCAGTAATTAGAGAAGCTATTAGTTGTCATACAGACTTTTCTCACATTGTAGTTTTTCTATAAGCTGCAAGATCATGTCTAATTTAAAAGGCCTGATGTTTAAGGCCAGAGATCAGGGCAGGAAGGAGGAGGGATCATTGTGGGGCAGCAGTGCCTTCAGTACTACAGGGAGCCTGTGTCATTGACTAAGCCCTGACCTACACTGCCTCTGGGATATAGGGAGAAGGACAAAGCACTTCGAAGAAACTAGTGGCCAGAGAAGAGTTACTGCCATAATTTGCTCCTATAACTTCCCTGTCCTTCAGTCAATATATGCCTTTCTTCTCCCCCTGGTAGCAGCAGAAGAGGGACAGAAATAATAAGCCACGTTTGGCTCATGAGGCTTCTTCCAAAGGCTGGTCCACACTGGAAGGTGTAGCCTCCACAGAAGCCAGGGATTGCTCCTGACTTGTGGAAAATAGCTTACTTTCCAAGAAAAATATTTTGGGTCCATCAGTGTGAAGACACAGTCCTGAGCTGTTTTCCCTTCTTGGATTCTATACTATTGCTAAAAATGACTTTTTTTTCTTTCAGAATTTTTATTTTTATTTATTTATTTATTTCAGAATATTATGGGGATACAAACGTTTTGGTTACATAAATTGCTTTTGTGCCATTTGAGTCAGTTATAAGTGTGCCCATCCCCCAGATAGTGTGCATTGTACCCGTTTGGTGTAAATTTACCCATCCCGTCATCCCCCCTCCCTCCTGCTTGATTTCCAATGAATGTTATTTCTATATGTGCACATAAGTATTAATTGATTAGTTCCAATTTAATGATAAGTACATGTGGTGTTTGTTTTTCCATTCTTGTGTTACTTCACTTAGAAGAATCATCTCCAGTTCCATCCAGATTAATACAAGAGGTATTAGTTCCCCATTTTTTTTATCACTGAGTAGTACTCCATGGTGTATACATACACCACATTTTATTAATCCACTCATGTATTGATGGGCACTTGGGTTGATTCCACATATTTGCTATTGTGAATTGTGCTGCTATAAACATTTGAGTGCAGGTGTCTTTTTTATAGAATGTCTTTCTTTCCTTTGGGTAAATACCCAGTAGTGGGAGTGCTGGATCAAATGGTAGTTCTACTTTTAGTTCTTTGAGTTATATCCATACTTCTTTCTGCAGAGGTTGTACTAGTTTGCAGTCCCACCAACAATGCATGAGTGTTCCTTTCTCTCCGCATCCACGCCAGCATTTGTTGTTTTGAGACTTTTTGATAAAAGCCATTCTCACTGGAGTTAAATGATATCTCATTGTGGTTTTGATTTGCATTTCCCTAATGGTTAGAAATGTTGAGCATTTTTGCATATGTTTGTTGCTCATTAGTCTATCTTCTTTTGAAAGGTTTCTGTTCATGTCCTTTGCCCACTTTTTAATGGAGTTGTTTGATTTTTTTCTTGGTGATGTGCTTGAGTTCTCATAGATTCTTGTTATCAGCCTTTTATCAGATGTATAGCATGCAAATATTTTCTCCCATTCTGTAGGTTGTCTGTTCACTCTCATGTTTGTTTCTTTGGCTGTGCAGAAGCTTTTTAATTTGATCAGGTTGCTTTTGTTTATTTTTGTTGTTGCTGTGATTGCTTTTGGGGTCTTCTTCATAAATTCTTTGCCTAGGCCAATGTCTATTAGAGTTTTTCCAACATTTTCTTCTAGAACTCTTATAGTTTCATGCCTTAGGTTTAAGACCGTCGTCCATCGTGAGTTGATTTTTATAAGTGGTAAGAGGTGTGTATCCTTACTGATTTTGCTGAGTTCTAAATAGATTCTTGTTATCAGTCCTTTATCTGATGTGTAGAATGCGAAAATTTTTTCCCATTCTGTGGGTTGTCTGTTAATTCTCGTGATTGTTTCTTTGGCTGTGCAGAAGCTTTTTAATTTAATCAAGTCCCATTTATTTATTTTTGTTGTTGCTGTGATTGCCTTAGGTGTCTTC
>CM052442.1:20864412-20890072 GCA_028533085.1 Varecia variegata | reverse complement strand
TATGCAGAACTTTTGTACCCCCATAATAAGCTGAAATAAAAAAAAAAAAAAAAAAAGAAAAAAAAAAAAGAGGTGTGTATCCTGTTTCAGTCTTCTGCGTGTAGCTATCCAATTTTCTCAGCACCATTTATTGAATAAGGATTCCTTTTCCCAGTGTATGTTGTCTGCTTTGTCAAAGATCAGATGGCAATATGAGGATGGTTTTATATCTGGGTTCTCTGTTCTAATCCATTGGTCTATGTCTCTGTTCTTGTGCCAGTACCATGCTGTTTTGGTTATATAGCCTTGTAGTATAGCTTGAAATCTGGTAAATTGATGCCTCCCAATTTGTTCTTTTTGCCTAAGGTTGCTTTGGCTTTACAGGGTCTTCTCTGGTTCCATTGGAGGCGTAGAATTATTTTTTCTAGATCTGTGAAAAATGATGTTGGTATTTTAATAGGGATTGCATTGAATCTGTAGATCATTTTTGGTAGTATAGACATTTTAACATTGTTGATTCTGTCAATCCATGAGCGTGGTATGTTTCCATCTGTTTACATCCTCTGCTATTTCCTTCCTTAGTGTTTAGAAAACTCTAAAGATTCTGGCAAGAGACTATTGGAATTGATAAATAATTTCAGCAAAGTCTCAGGTTACAAAATCAACGTACCCAAATCAGTAGTATTCATATACACCAACAACAGTCAAGCTTAGGACCAAATCAAAGACTCAATATCTTTCACAATAGCAACAAAGAAAATAAAATGCCCAGGAATATATTTAACTAAGGAGGTGCAAGACCTCTACAGGGAGAACTATGAAACACTGAAGAAGGAAATAGCAGAATTTTTAGATTTTTTTTTTAAATTCATAATTCTTTCATTTGTATGTATCAAAATTATTATGTGCTTAGGACATTTTATAGTAGACCATTTTCCATGGAGTTTACATCTCCTCTTCTGATGACTCACACCACTATTCTCTAATGTCTTCATGCTTCAAATCCTGCATTCAGCTTTGTGTCTTCCCTCTCTTTTGCAGCCACTGTGCCTCTTATTTTGAAATGCTTCTCAGAACTATATTTTCTTTTCTGATTCCAGTGCTACCACCCAGGTTTTAAGCTTATCACTTCATATCTGTATTTGTCATAAGAATGAAAAAAATTTTTTTTGGATTATGAAAGGTAATGCATACCCAGTATAGAAAATTCAGAGAATATGTATAAATATAAGGAAGAAAACAAGGTATCATTTAGAAATAGATGCTACTTATAGTTTGGATTTTTATTTCCAATCTTTAAGGAATGTATATCTATGTGTATGTTTGTGTGTTTAAGGAAATGTGGATCTACTCTTTATATAGTTTCTTATTATGACTTTTACTATTGTGATTTTGTTTTTTTTCACTTGAGGTATCAGCATGTTCCTATATCATTAAGTATTTTTTTAAAAATGTTAATGGATATATAATATTCCCTTACATGGATAGATAAAAATTTAACAATATTGTTAGCCATTTATATCCTCTTCTTTTTCAATATTAAAAACAATACTTGCTTTTCAGCATGTGTTCACAGTGTAGTGTGGTGAGGAAGAATGTGGGCTTTGATGCTTAAAAGACTATGGTTCAAATCCTAGTTCTGCCATTTATTCCTACGCCTCAGTGCAATCCTAGGCCTCAGTTTCCTTCTTTGTAAAATGAGGATTATAATTAGTAGTATTTACCAACAGACTTGTGACAGTTTAAATGAGATATATGTAAGTACTCATTTACACAGAGCATGGCATATAGTAAATTCTAATAAATATTCACTGCTATTATGATAATCACCATCATTAATCATCTGCAACTGTTTTTTCACATAATTCGGAGAAGCTAGATTGTAGCATCAAAATGTATGAATGTTGTAATATACTTTAATAATATATTGTCAAATTGATTTCCAGTCAGATTCTACCAATTTATAGACACACAAATAGCATAAATACTTATCTAATCTCACCCCTTGCCATTATCAGATACTACTTTTTTATTATTATATACCAATGTGACACATAAAAATGGTATCTTGTAACTAGCATTTCTCTGTAATTTGTATTTTTCTTGTTATTTACATTTACCAGTGGAAATGATGACTAGTTTTAAATGTTTAATTGACTAATTGTATTTCTTCACTGTAAATTATTTATTGAAGCCAATGCCCATTCTTCTATTAACCGGCCATCCTTTTTCTTTCTAAATCAATGAGTTCTTTATATATTATAGTAGTTATTATTATTTATAACTAAAATTTATTGAGCATTTAGAACTTTTAGGTGAAGAAACAAGGGCCAGAAAGGCTAAATAGTTGCCTAGTTTCTTTGAACATTTCCTGGCACAAAGTAAATAGTAAATTCTTGTTTTTGTTAACCATCTTTGTTTTTCACAGCATGTGGCATAGTCCAGTGCTGTGCACATAGTAGAAGCAGCATAAATGCTTGTTAGCTTATGTTGACACTAACCACGCTCACTTCTGCTCCTTGCATACAAAGCCAATCCTTCCTAGGTGCCTTTGTCACAGCCACGGCTTCAGCTTAGAGGGGTTACCATCTGTTGGACTTGACTTGACTTTTCCCATATATTTTTAATGATACTTTTCTAAAACTCTCTAAAATCAGGTTATTTCCCTCACTTCGTTTCTAGGTAACAAACCTGAATTTGACAACTGGCATCATAAACAGAAGCACTGCTTCAACTCCCCCAACCCTTCGCCCCGTCATCATTCCTAGTGGCCCGACATGGTCAATACAGTCAGACCCCCAACCACCCGAGAACCACTCCAGCCCTCCTGGAAGCAGGTATGTGAAGGGCCCTGGAGCTAGCATTTGAGTTGCACAGGGATGGCCTGCATCCCAAGCAAGCCATTTCCACTTTGAGTTCTACACAGGAAGGCAGATACCTATTCTTCACCTGTCCAGATCCTCTGACACTGGAAAAGAGAGCCTCATTTTATTTGTAAGACAGTTTTCAGGAAAATCAAATGAAATAGAAATTTCTGAGACAGTTAAGAAAACCACTTTTGGGTGACAGAGCAAGAATTTATACTGTGTTTAATCCTTGCTTATAGTCAACATTTTCACGTATAACGTTTGACATTTTATCCTTAGTTCTTTTTTTATACCTTGTGCTATGTTGTGTTTCAGTAACTTTTAGACTCTTTTCTTTTGAAGGACGTATTTGTTTTTGTTTTTTTTTTTTTCATCTAGTTTCATGTAATTAAACAGCCTCCCTGCTTAATGTTCATTTGGGAAATAGGAAGGAAATTTCCTTTATATAGTTGAAAGAAATGACTGAGTGAAAAATCCAAATAGATTCTGGCTGTAAAGTAAGCAACTTCTGAATTAAAAAACAAACCACTGCATTGAATTCTGGTCTGACTCCCTATTTTAATTACCCCTATATACAAAGTGTTAGAAGTGGATTCCCAGTACTTGCTTTAGTGTCTATTAAATATGGATTAAATTGCATCAGTCCCTGAGTCATATGAGCTAGAGAGAAATGTGACTGTTACAATGAAGTATTCTGACCAGCTGAGATATTGTTCCCTCCAAATAAAGCTCTCCTGTAGATGTCCCACTGAGTCCCCACACCCCAGAGGCCAGTATTTCCAGCCTCTGCCTCTTAGTATGCTGCTTTGTCCTGAGGTTGGGAGGAGGAACCGAAGACTTGGGCAGGGAGGAAATACCTAATTGTTGGTAAATTATCTGTTGGTGTTTGAATTATTACTTAAGGAACTAATTTGGGAAGCAGAAACTCTGCCCAGGAAGCAACATAAATAAGCATATTACATCATGCTGTGGTACAATGTCTTTCATACCCATGATCACTGTGGTCATAGTGAAAAGAATTATCTCAACTGAGAATTATAAAGAAGTGAAGACTAAGAGGCAGGACTTTTTAAGGCAGGGTATCCACACAATTCTCTTCATAGGAGAAGTTTGCTGTGTGGTGATTTACAATCTACAGAGTAACCGCATTCCTAAAACATAAGTCGTAAAACAGAAATTCTGTTTATACCATAGAGCTTTATTTTCCATATAAAATATTTCCAAATATTCCATTTTCATTTTAAAATCCAAGGCTTGTTTTTATGGAAAACATTTTCACTGCAATTTTGGATATGCTGTCTGTACAACGAAGGCTATAGGCATTTTCCATACTGTAAACAAAATGTCAAAACTATACATTTTGGAGAAGTAGAGTTTTAGCACTTTTTATACTTGTAGATGGAATGAGGGAAAAAAATTTAATAAAAATTATGGTTTAGGGCTTTCTTTTGGTAGCACCTGTTAGCACTGAGATAAAAGATGATGGGATTGGTGAAGGTTGAGCCAGAGCCTGGAGTCTAGCACTGTGAGTAGCCTTTTCCCAGCCAGACCGTGCTCATGAGGCTGCAGTAAAATGGCACATTACACAATTTCAGAGCCCTTGCAGCCAAAAAGCAACTCCCATGAAGTTACTGGTCTTTTCCTTTTTGAATTCATTGTATCCACAACAGCCCTCTCTTTACCTCTCTTGAAGCACGAGGGCCAGTTTTCAGGTCCCATTCCAGTCCAGGGTGGCCCTGGGAAATCTCTGCCCCCAGGTAACCTCTGGTTGCCAGGACAGACTGGAGGCTCAACTTGGGAGTCTCAGTCCCGCATGGAATTCCCAGAGGTACCCACCCCAAAGCAGCTCTAAGTGAATTCTCAGAGGTTCTTCCAGACCTGGCTGTGATGTGGGCCCCAGCCAGACCCGCAGCACATGTTCTGCCCAGCACGACATCCTGATTTCCATTTTTACCTGGTAAGTCACTGCTTTGTGGATATTTAGTCTTTTGTTGTTCCTCCTTTAGTAGTAAGGGTGACTAAGTTTAATGAATGTGGGATTTGTAGCTGAGAGATGTGAGCTTTATTACTGGTTTTGACACTAAGTGACCCTAAGCTATTCATTTAATCGTTTTATAGGGTAAGAATATACTTACACATAAACTGGCCTGTTTTGAGAGCTTTTAGATTGCCTTTAAAGCACTTTGATCTCCCTGGAAGTGGGTGCTAAATAAATAAAAGGTACTCTTGCTAGTTTTTCTACAATAGCAACAGTGGATTTCAGTCCTGATAAACTCTAAACTCTGATAATTCACTAAACTAGGGACTGCCCTATAAACTGTACTAAGATGTAAAGAGAATCCCATTGCTGGCTGTACTTTTCATCTCTGCATGTCAGAGAATTCAATGACTTGGTAGCCACAGGAATGTCCCTGTGGTGTTGCTATTGTTCTCAATTTTATGGATCACACAAATTTTCACCAAACCTTGTTCTTTCCCCTCCCCCTCTGTTTTGAAATCACCCCAAATGTAGCCTCAGGATTGTCGTCTCCCATTGGGTCAGTGTAAGCTCAACCCAGCTCCTCAAATCCCCTGGTTCCTTTGGTCTGTCTGGCGTCCCTGTTCAGGCTTTGTTGTGGGAGAGGAAGGCAAAGAGCCCATGACTTGCCCAGACAGTCTGAGGCCTGGCTGTGTAGCTTGCAGTTCCCTAGACACTCTGGAGTTGGACTTGGCCAGCCATTCCTCTGTTGTTACTTTTCAGAGGTAATAAGTGAGATTAATTACAGGCCATTCTCCAGAAGAGAAAGTAGTTAGAGCCAAATACAGTCACATGTTTAGAAGCCTGAGGTGTGCCTCCAAGCCAGGCCGACTTTAAATTATACAATAGGGACTCCAGGATGCAGGTACGAAGTGGTTATGGCCTCTTTTTTCATAAAGTGATATTTTTGGTTTCTAGATACTGATACCTGGATATTTCAGCTTTTCTTTAGCCAGTGAGAAAGATTAGATTTTTCAAGCTGTCTTTTAATTATCTGTTTTCTGGGCACATGGGAAGTCATTAGGACTGACAGTTGATGTGCACAGGCATCTCCTCATTACTGCCAGCCTTCTGTGGAATTGGACCACATCGGGGAGAATTTCCTAGGTGAGGAGCACTCAGTGAGTTCATAGTGCATTTTTCTTTGTGAGACCTGGAAGGGTTACTGTAAAGTCTTGGCTGCTGCTTGGAATGATTTGGGAAGGACAGGGCCTCAGACAGCTTGGCAGGAACCTGAGGCCCTGTTTTTTTCCAGTCCAGCCCTTCCTTGCGGATCGAGCTGTCAGGGAATCCCACGAATGTCTGGCTTCTGCCCCTTTGTATGTTTTTCCAGCATTTGTCATTGAATTATTTTTATCCATCTCTGGCTTTTTCACACATGCATCCTGGGGATTTGTCTGTTCCTCGATATTAAAGGTGGGGGAAGTTGAAAAAGGAGCACAGCTATGAGTTCGTTCCTACTTTTTATCATAGGACAAGACATCGTGGGCATGGGCTGCTCGGCCTGTCTGGTCTCTCTAGAGAACATTCTACCAAGGAATGGGGAATCTTGGAAATTTGAGCCATTTTTGATGTTACTCTGTCCCTCTGCCCTCTTACTTTTCAGTAGTACAAAGAGTCTGGTATTCTGCTTTACATAATTTTTAGGAACACATTTTTCAGAGATTCTGATTCTAGTTTAGCTAATACTTTCCTCCTTTCCTTTAGATTATTTCTTAAAAATGTTGTTGGAGAGTCAAGTTTCTCACTTCTCATCTTTTCATTCACAATCAGTCCTCAGAAATAGTTTGTTAGTTGGTCCTAAAAATATGTCCTATGCGTTTTCTTGATGTTAGCATTATGTTAGATGGTAGGGACTAACACAAAATAAAACAGAATAGTCTCTGATATCACAGAGTTTACTGTCTAGGGTGTATTTTCTATGTTCTTAGCTTAGCGTTGGGTGCTGGGTTGGATCTAAAAGACGTTTTAAAACATGGTGTTCGATCACTAGGACGTTACTATCTGGCAGAGAGAAAGAGCCATATACACATGAAACAACTGGAGACCAGTGTCGGATGGTATATAACGAAGATCTGAATTTTATGGCATATGCAATTAGAAGAAAGAGTATCAAGAAGACCATGTAGGATGCAGTCCTGTCACATGCTGTGGTACAACACAGATGAACCTTGAGAATAGTATGCTAAGTGAAATGAGCCAGTCACAAAAGGACAAATACTGTATGAGTCCACTCATGAAATATCTAAAGTAGTCAAAATCATAGAACCAAAAAGTAGAAAGGTGGTTGCCAAGACCTGAGAGAACAGAGGAGGAGCAGTTAGTTTTTAATAGGTATAGAGTTTCAGTTTTGCTAGATGAAAATGTTCTAGAGAGATCTATTGCAGAACAATGTGATTGTATTTAACACTCCTGGACTGTTACACATAAAAATGGTAAATTTAAAATTATGTGGTTTTTTGCTACCATAAAAAAATAGAAGAGCATGTAAGAATTTAAAAGAGAGCTCCATAGTTCCACAAAAATTATTCAGTGGCCAAAATGGCGAGGTTTTACTTCTATCCTCTGCCTCTGTGCAAGGCAGTTATTCTGAACCTAGTCCTTTAAATGTTTGTCTTTCTTTAAAACATGCTAACTTTACTGGAAATGGGGCCAGCAATCCCTGTTAGGAAGATGGCATGGTATAGTGGAAAGAGAAGGAACTTCAGGGACAGAGAGACCTGGGTTTGCCCTACTAATTATGTGACCTTGGACAAGTTACTTAGCTTTTCTGAGCCACAATTTCCCCATCTTTTAAAAAATATGCAATAATACTTACCTCATTAAGTTATAAGATTAATTTGAGTTGTGAAAGTAGCCAGCATAGTGCCTACTTTTTACTTTTTGGGTATACGTTCTTGATAACTCTCAGTTTCCTGAGAGGAAAAAAAAAGAAACTGAAAATTAGATTTGTTTGGGATATGGTATTGCTACACCACTTGGTTTAGTACCTAGTTTAGATGAAACTGCAATCACCCCCATGCAGTGTGCTCCTGGAGCTGGATGACAGAGAAGGGAAGGACTCAGAGTGTGGCCAACAAGAGACTCTTCTTTTTCTTTGACCCTTTTGTTGAAGGGCAGCCTCTTTCTACTCAGAGGCCCTTCCTCTCTGCTATCTTCTGAATGTTGAAATTTCCATTACAGCTCGATGTTCCAGCCAGTAAACACTCATATTTTCCATCCATCCTGGGGGTCGAGCTTTGGGAGAGCTTTTCTCTGGAGGAGTTTGGAGCTTATAATTTTGTACTTTATCCTGTTATATAAACAGTGCTCTCCAGCCAAAGAGTACAATCACAAAAAGAAACCACTTTTGGGGGGGCCTAAAAAAAAAAAACAGCTTTCGTGTTCAGAGTTCTGTAGAAGTGATATTTCATCCTTATTCTCCTTCTTTCTTTCTTGTAAAATTAAGTTTACCTGCCCTCCTTCTTCCTGAGTCTTAACTCTCATTATTCCTTCCCCTTGAGTGTATGTTTTCTCTAGCACGTGAGTGTTAAAGGCCTATACTTCTGTCTGAAATTCCTCTACTTTTCTCACTCATCCAGCCACATGTAACCTCTTAAGGGTTATCCCCTGTGTCAGTTCAAGCTCTTAGACAGGTTCTACTTTCCTCATTCACAAAGAGAGCTGAATGCCATGGGTGTCTGTATAAGGGCAGAATGATTGCCTTCTGCCTGTTGAAGGAATGTTGGTAAGCTTAGGAAATGGGTCAAAGATGGCTGGCTGGACATCATGCCAGGGCCTAGTCAAAGTAGGTTCAGGAACTTGGGGCCTAGTATCAGGGATGAAAGAAGTGGATCTTTCTTATCCACAAGTCAGAATAAAATGCAGATTGCTTTGTTGTTTGCCAGTGTTGATTTTTCCGGTTTAGTTTGCCTCTCTCACCCTACCCCACTGCACTAAAGTATTAAAGATAAACCACCTTACATTTCCCTAGGATTAACACACACACATACACACATAGTCATTGTTAGAGACTGTCCTATTTATAACTATTCACTTTGTAATTTTATGTCTATTCAAAATTGATGACTAGTTTGGTTTTAAGAGGACTGAATTACAAAGCTCCATGTACTAAGCTGAATGCAACTCCTTTTCTAGAATCAGGAAATTATATGAGTTGCTTCATTTAATTTTCCTCATGTGGTTTTTCTATCAGCTTCTATCCCTTCAAGTTAACTGTGTTTTACCAGCTTTGAAAGAGCTTGGAAAGAATCACAGTGGTGAGGAAACACTATATCTTTCTTTCTGACTCTTGTAGAGAAGCACTGATGATCCATTTTTAAAGCTTACCTAGTGTTGACTCAACAAATTTAGAAGGGAGACCAGCCAGCTTCCTTGAACTTCTAACTAAAGATCTCATCCTACCCTCTTGCCTTTCTTTCTGCTAGGAGACTCGGGATGTTACCTACCAAGTACAGCTAAGAAATCAATGCTCTTTTTTAAAAAATCCCAGGATTTAAGAGGCTAAAAGAAAAAAACTCTCTGTATCTATGTTGTAATAAAAGACGAATATAGAACTGTAGTGTCTGAAAATGAGTAAAAGTCCTCTCTTCCCTGCAGCCACTTTGAGGAGGAAAATTTTGGTTTAGGTTCTTGGTAACTCTTACTTCCCTCTCCTTAAAAGAGAAAAACATAAAATTGGACTTCCTTGGAATGTGGCATTTGCTACACCTCTTAGTTTGCTATCTAGTTTAGATTCAACTGGCCATTACTCATGCAGTATCATACAGTATTACAACAGGGAAAGCAGTAATACCTAATCACAATACTAATATTACATTATTTATTTTTATTGTGAAGTATCCATATATTAAAATTTGATTACAGATCATTAAAATGCTCCCAAAGAAAGATAACTAAGAAAAGCTAAACTTGAAAAAGTATTTAAACATGAAGCCAACTGTTCTTTGGGAGATGTGAACAAGACTAGTGTTGGGAGAGAGACAGTATATATGAGAGCTCAGGGATTCAAAATGTCACAACATTTGGCAGGCCCAGGTATTTGCTATAAGTAACAGTAGAACCCTTGCCCTGCATGGACTATTCTTATGCTTCAGAGGCAGTAAAAGGACAATGCGTGGTTTTCATGAATTACCAGGCTAAGACTTTTATTAATTTTGCTTCAAAGCCAATAATCAATACCACACTTGGCTTAGCTCTTAAAAATAAGTTTTACTATCTTTTGTAATGAAAATGAAATAGGGGTGCATCTCAATGATGTGACTACGATATAGAAGGATTTAGAGAGAAAAGCAGGCTTTCTGGTACAGCAGGTAAGGAAACCATAAAGGGGATGTACTTTAAGGCTAGAGGAAATCTTCCTATTGCCTGATTGCTCTGGCTAGGACCTCCAACACTGTGTTGAATAGAAGTGGTGACAGGGATACCCTTGTCTTATTCCAGTTCTTAGGGGCAATGCTTTCAACTTCTCCTAATTCAATATGATGTTGGCTGTGGGTTTGTCATATATGGCTTTTATTATTTTGAGGTATGTTCCTTCTGTGCCTAGTTCATTGCAGGTTTTTATCGTGAAAGGGTGCTGGATTTTATTGAATGCTTTTTCTGCATCTATTGAGATGATCATATGGTCTTTGTTTTTGCTTCTGTCTATGTGTTGAATCACATTTATTGATTTGCCTATGTTAAACCATCCTTGTGTCCCTAGGATGAAATCCACTTGATCTTTTTGGTGTGCTGTTAAATTTACTTTGCTAGTATTTTGTTGAGGATATTTGCATCTGTGTTCATAAGGGATATTGTTCTATAGTTTCCTTTCTTAGTTGTGTCCTTTCCTGGCTTTGATATCAAGGTGGTGATACTGGCTTCATAGAATGAGTTAGAGAGTATTCCTTCCGTCTCGATGTTAGGAAGTAATTTCTGTAGGATAGGTACCAGTTTTTTGTAGGTCTAGTAGAATTTGTCTATGAATTCGTCTGGTCCAAGGCTTTTTTTCGTTGTTGGGAGATTTTTTATTACTGCTTCAGTCACACTGCGCATTATTTGTCTATACACGATTTCTATTTCTTCCTGATTCAGGCTTGGGAGATTGTTTGTTTCCAGGAATTTATCCATTTCCTCTACATTTTCTAATTTGTGTGTGTAGAGGTTTTTGTAGTATTCACGGATATTTTGTATATCTGCAGTATCCACTGTAATGTCTCCTTTTTCATTTCTGATTGAGCGTATTTGAGTCCTTTCTCTTCTGTGTCTGGTTATTCTGACTAGTGGTCTGTTGATTTTGTTTATCTTTTCAAAGAACCAACATTTTGTTTCGTTGATCTTTTTTTTTTTTTTTGGTTTCCATTTGGTTCTGCTCTGAGATTTGTTATTTCTTTTCTTCTGCTGGCTTTGGGTTTGGTTTACTCTAGTTTCTTGAGATGTGACATTAGATTGTTAATTTGGGATCTTTCTGTCTTTTTCATGTAGGCACTTTAAAACTATGAATTTTCCTATTAGGACTGCTTTTGCTGTATCCTATAAATTTTAATAGCTTGTGTCCCTTTTGTCATTCAGTTCAAGGAATCTTCTGATTTCTTTCTCAATTTCATCATTGACCTAAGAATTGTTCAGTAGCAGGTTGTTTAATTTCCATTATTTTGTGTAGATTTGAATGTTTCTCTTGGAATTGATTTCTAGTTTTATTTTCCACTATGATCTGAGAAGATGCATGGTATGATTTCTGTTTTTTTGAATTTGGTGGACTTGTTTTGCGGCTCCAAATATGATCAATCTTGGAGAATGTCCCATGTGCTGATGAGAAGAATGTATATGCAGTAGTTTTTGGTTAGAATGTACTGTAAATGTCTGTTATGGCCATTTAATCTCGAGTCCGATTTAAGTCCAATGTTTCTTTATTGATTCTCTGCTTTAGGGATCTGTCCAACTCTGTCAGTGGGATATTTAAGCCCCTGGAAATTACAATGCTACCATTTATTTCTTTGCTTAGATCTAGTAGAATTTGCTTTATGTCTCTGGTAGCTCCTGTGCTAGGTGCATGTATGTTTAGGATTTTTATATCTTCTTGTTGGACTGCTCCCTTTACCATTATATAATGACCAGCTTTGTCCTTTTTTTTTTTTTTTTTTTTTTTTAACCATTGTTGATTTAAAGTCTATTTTATCTGATATGAGAATGGATACACCTGCTCACTTTTGGTTTCCATTTGCGTGGAATATTTTTTTCCATCCCTTTACCTTGAGCCTGTATGAGTCCTTGCAAGTTAGATGTGTTTCTTGGAGACAGCATATACTTGGGGTGTGTTTTTTTATCTATTCAGCCAGTCTATGTCTTTTAGGTGGAGCATTAAGACCCTTCATATTCAGCGTTAGTATTGATATGTGGGATACTGTTCTGTTTGTCATGTTGGAAAATACCTTATTGTTTTGTTTTCCATCTTGTGCTATTGTTTTATAAGAGCCGTGAGCTTTAACTTTCAGGTGTTTTTATGATATACTGGTGGGTATCTATTGGGCTGTTCTATGTATAATGCAGTTCTGAGTATTTCCTGTAGGACAGGTCTAGTAGTGACAAACTCACTTAGTGTTTGCTTGTCTAGAAAAGTATTTATCCATCATTTATGAAACTTAGTTTTGCAGGATACAAAATCCTTGGCTGGCAGTTGTTCTGTTTAAGAAAACTAAAAATGGAGCCCCAATCCCATCTGGCTTGTGAGGTCTCTCCTGAGAACTCTGCTATTAGCCTGATGGGTTTTCCTTTGTAGGTTAGTTGTTGCTTTCATCTTGCTGCTTGAATTTTCTTTCTTTCATCTTTCTGTAGAATTTTGTCCTTCATTTTGACTTTGGCCAAGTTGATGACTATGTGTCTTAGAGGTGTCCTATTTGCTATTAGTCTTCCTGGTGTTTGATGACCGTCTTGTATCTGGATATCTGAATCTCTGGCAATAAAAGGGAAGTTGTCCTCAATAATTCCCACGAATAGGTTTTCTGTACTTCTTGTTTTTTCTTCTCTGTCACGATACCTATAATTCATATATTGGTTTACTTCATGTAGTCCCATATTTCTCTGAGTGATTGTTCATTCTTTATTCTTGAAAGAGAAAGTCAAACTATCCCTGTTTGCTGATGATGTGATCTTGTATCTAGAAAACCCTAAAGACTCCACCAAAAGACTCTTAAAACTGATAAATAAATTCAGCAAAGTCTTAGGTTACAAAATCATTGTACATAAATCAGTAGTAGTATTTCTATATACTAATTACAGTCAAGCTGAGAGTCAAATCAAGGACTCAATACCATTTACAATAGCTACAAAGAAAATAAAATATCTGGGAATATACTTAACCAAGGAGGTGAAGATCTCTACAAGGAGAACTACAAAACACTGATGAAAGAAGTCAGAGATGACACAAACAAATGAAAAAATATTCCATGGATTGGTAGAATCAACATTGTTAAAATGTCCATACTGCCCAAAGTGATTTACAGATTCAACACAATCCCCATCAAAATACCAATATCATATTTCACAGATCTAGAAAAAATTCTGTGTTTCCTTTGAAACCAAAAAAGAGCCTGAATAGCCAAAGCAATCTTAAGCAAAAATAACAAATCTGGAGGCATCACATTAGCTGACTTCATATTATACTACAAGGCTATAGTAACCAAAACAGCATGGTACTGGTATAAATTTATAGACAGGCCAGTGGAATGGAATATAGAACCCAGAAATAAAACCATCTACCTATAACCAACTGATCGTCAACAAAGAAGACACTAACATACACTGGGAAGAGGAAGCCCTATACAGTGAATGGTGCTAGGAAAACTGGATAATCACATGCAGAAGAATGAAACAGGACCTCTATTTCTCGCCATACAAAAACTAATTCAAGATGGATGAAAGACCTAAATGTAAGGCATGAAACCGTAAAAATTCTAGAAAAAAATGTAGTAAAAACTCTTACAGACATTGGCCTAGGCAAAGAATTTATGACTAAGACCCCAAAGGCAAATACAGTAACAACAAAAATAAATAAATGGAACTTAATTAAAAAGCTTCTGCACAGCAAAGGAAATAATCAACAGAGTAAATAGACAACCTACGGAATGGGAGAACATATTTGCAAACTATACATCTGACAAAGGGCTAATATCCAGAATCTACAAAGAACTCAAACAAATCAAAGGAAAAACATGAACAGCCCCATTAAAAAAGGGCAAAAGACATGAATAGAAGTTTTTCAAAAGAAGGTAGACAGATGGCCAAGAAACATATGAAAAAATGCTCAACATCACTAAACATCCGGGAAATGCAAATTAAAACTACAATGAGATACCACCTTACCCCTGTCAGAATGGTCATTATTAAAAATTCAAAAAACAATAGATGATGGTGTAGATGCAGACAGAAAGGAACACTTATACACTGTTGGTGGAACTGCAAATTGGTACAGCCTCTATGGAAAACAGTATGCAGATTCCTCAAAAAATAAATGTAGACCTACCATTTAATCCAGCAATCCCACTACTGGGTATGTACCCAAAGGAAAAGAAGTCATTTTATCAAAAAGACACCTGCACTCGAATGTTTATTGCAGCACAATTCACAATTGCAAAGATGTGGAATCAGTGTAAGTGCCTTGTCAATTCACAAGTGGATTGAGAAAACATGGAGTACCACACACCATGGAGTACTACTCAGCCATGAAAAGGAATGAAATAATGTCTTTTGCAGCAACAGGGATGGACCTGGACACCATTATCCTAAGCAGAGTATCTCAGGAATGGAAAAACAAAGACCACATGTACATTCTAATGGAAGCTAAACAGTGGACACACATGGGCACTGATTGATGTAAAGGTCATTGGAATCCAAGAAAGGGGGAGAGTGGGAGGAGGGGAGGGGTAAAAACTTGCCTGTTGGGTATAATGAACACTATTCTGGTGGTGGGCACACTAAAAGCCCTGACTTAAACATTATATAAGGTATCCATGTAGCAAAAACATCTTTAGCCCCTTAATATTTTGAAATTAAAAAAAGGCTAGAGGAAATCAAATTACAGTTGACCCTTGAACAATGTGGGCTTGGCTTGAACTGTGCGAGTTGACTTGATGTGTGGATTTTCTTTTGCCTCTGCCACCCCTGAGACAGCAAGACCAACACTTCCCATTCGTCCTCCTCCTCAGCTTACCCAACATGAAGATGATGAGAATGAAGACCTTTAGGATGATCCACTTCCACTTAATAAACAGTAAATTTATCTTCTCTTCATTATGATTTTCTTAATAATGGTTTCTTTTCTCTAGCTTACTTTATTGTAAAAACACAATATATAATACATATATCATACAAAATATGTATTAGGGGACTGTTTATGTTATCAGTAAGACTCTGGTCAACAGTAGGTTATTAGTAGTTAAGTTTTGAGGGAATCAAAAGTTATGTGTGGATTTTCCACTACACAGGGGTCGAGGTCCCTAATCCCCACATTGTTCAAGGGTCAGCTGTATGTTCTTTTGAAACTGGGTTGCACCAAGGGAAATTGAGTAGATGAAGGAAGATTGTGCCTGTATTGTTTAGTCCTCTCGAATATCTTGCTAGCTGCTTAAACTCAACACTGACACTTGAAATATAAATTCTAAAAAGTTTTGTTACCTTCTTCAACAAATGTTTAGTAGATTGAAGTACTGAAAAAGGAAAGGTAAAACTGATAATATGTTATTTTCCACCTGGGAAATTGTCTTATCTGGTAGTTGTTAAAATACTGATGTCCTCATAAAGTTAACATGCAATTACTACATATCTCCTAAAGGCAAGGTGCTGGGCTAGGCTCTAAAGGAGATATTAGACAGAGTCCCTGTCCTCCAGAAGGAAAATTAATAATCATGTAAGTTATTAATGCAAATACTATAAAACAATATGTACTTAATTGTTGAATAGGATGATTACACTCTAAGTGGTGAGAGTCCAGAGGAGAAATTGATCACCCTGGCTGGAGAAGCAGGCAAAGACTTCATGAAAAGAAAAGGTGTGAGCTGAATCTGAAAGGGTAAATGGGGCTTGGATAGGCCAAGAGGCTGATGGTCATCAGTTAAAAGATCATTTCACATTTACTTGGTGCCTGACACTGTATGAGGATCTGTGAGAGGATCAGAAAGTATTGTAACTCATAATCCTACTCTCTAAGTTAGAGTTGACAGTTCAGCAGGGTAGTCTAGAGCAGCAGTCCCCAACCTTTTTGGCACCAGAGACCAGTTTCATGGAAGGCAATTTTTCCACGGAAGTAGGGCGGAGCTCAGGCAGTGATGCAAGCGATGAGGAGGGAAGCGAGTATAGAGTGGCTGTAAATACAGATGAAGCTTCCCTTGTTGCTGACCTCCTGCTGTGCCCCCCCCCCCCAAGTTTTGTGGAAGACGATTTTTCCATGGACAGACGGGGCAAATGAGGGGTGGGCAGAGCTCTGCAGCCTAGTCTGTAACAGGCCACAGACTGGTACCGGGGGTTGGGGACTGCAGGTCTAGAGGATACTGTCCTATACATTTACTTATTTTTTGTGTGTAAAATGCAAAGTGAGTGATTTCATAGGGCATACAGGTTCAGTGGTGTTCACAATTCACAAAAGGTACTAATGACTTGGGTGGCAAGACAAGGTTCTGCAGAGGAAGGGTTTAAGGTAGGGTTTAAATTCAGTTTTAGGTAAATAGGTTACAAATAGGTGAAGAAAAGAAGAGGAGGGAAAAGAAAGATAATGTGGAAAGTGTTGAAGGTATTTCCAAGGGACAGTAAATGGGAACCAGTCTGGCTAAAGCAAAGTGTTTCTGTGAGAAATACTGTATTAGTCAAAACACTTTGAGTTTCAGGTGATAGAAACTTAAATCTTGCTGACTCTAAACATAAAGGAGATTTTTTAGTTCATATAACTAAAAAGCCCCTAGTAGTTGGTTTTGTAGTTCAGGAAGTATCTTTAATCATACACTCTATTTTCCTCCAAGTTCACAATTAAATGACAAATTATAGGAAAAAACGAGAGATAGCAAGATATTTGCTTTACTATTGATGAGGAGAACACAGCTTGGGAATAGGGCATCATTAGGCTTCTCCCTCCAAATGTAATTCTTTCTCATTTGTTTTCTTTATTCTAAATATTTTCTGTATTGATATTATGTTAACTTGGATAATTAAAATTTTTCAGGAAGAAAGAAAAAGACCCTCTAACACACCACAGTCTGAAAAACAAAAACAAAAACAAAACAAAACAAATTTGGCCTGGTTTCCAAGGTGAACACCTGCATCTGGGCACAATCTACCTGTCCAGTTATATTCTTTTCACATGTTCAGTTCCAGCCAGCTCAATGGATAAAAAATAAACCTACTATTTTTTTACAACATGGTGACTATAGTTAATAACAATGTACTGTATACTTGAAAATCTCATTAAGAGAGTAGATTTTTAACTGTTCTCCCCACAAAAAGAAAGTATGTAAGATAAAATGTATATTACTTACTCAGTTTAGCCATCCTACAATGTATACATATTCCAAAACATCATGTTGTACACCACAGATATTTATAATTTTTGTTTGTCAGTTAAAAACAAAATAATTACTGAATAAAAAAATAAAAGTCACTATTATGGAACAAAAACATAAATTAAGCCTAGTATATTTTCCCATCAGCACACCCTCATATATGCCATTCTATAGCACTTATCCTGTTAGTTTACTGTTTGCTTTCTGTCACTCTTTCACCAAATTGTAACTTGTCTTAGTCACTATTGTATTCCAGTGACTTGGTAAACAGTAGGAGCTTGATAAAGAACAAATATTACATAAGCATGAATGAATAGATACCCTGTTCTCCTACGGGGCTCAAGTCAACCCAGCCTTGCTGTAACCTTCCCTGATCTCCCACGCAGATCCTACTAGGATTTATCATCCTTTTGCTCTTCATCTACTGCACTCATGCTCTTAAGAGATGTAATTCAAAGAAAGGTCTGGCTAAATGTGCAATTTTAATTTCTAGAAAATGGATCTCTGTAGCCCTTTCTTTCACAGCGGACTCAACACTAGGGGGAAAAAGCCCTGGCTCCTCTCCAGCGAGCTTAGAGTGTGCATGCTTGCACTTGTTCATGCCCTCTCTCTCTCTCTCTCTCTCTCTCTCTCTCACACACACACACACACACACACACACACACACACACAGCCTTCCCAAGTCACTAGGTCCTGTTGCTGCTTCTGTGGATCTTACTCAGTTCTGTCTGGTTTTGCAAAGTTAAAGGTGCCCTACAAGAAGGAGGCCCTTCCCAGTCTGCTGGGCAGAGGCAAGGTGTGGAAGAAGAGGAAAAGGCAGAGAGCTTTTCTTTTCCCATCCTTCTCCCCACCCTGCCCAACCCACAGGAGTCTTATGAGCCATTTTTAGAGGATACTTGAGAGTGGAAAGACATCTGCCACCCACACTCTGTTTGCTTCCAGCCTTTTCATATTGGTTTGCTAATAAATTGTAGCATTTGCTGAATATATGTTTCTGTGATGTTCAGTTTCTTCATGTTTTTTATAGTAGTTCCTCTCTTCTCACTGTCCTTGGATAGTGGATAGACTTTCTGGCATCCCTTTCCCAAATGGTTAGTGTGGGGGATTACATAAAAAACATGCCACCATCTCCCTACTCCAAGTTCTGATACCCTTTATTTATCTCTACTGTGACACTTACCACTCCTGCTTATATTATGGTGGTTTATATACTTATCTTACTCCTCATATTAGATAGTAAGCTTTTTGAAGGCAGAGACCAAGTCTTACACATCTTTTGTATTCACAAAGTGTTTGGTGAATGAGTGTCTAGACCACCTGCCTGGCTGGCTGTCCAATATGGTAGCCATGAGCCACATGTGGATATTTCAATTTAAATTGATTAATGAAATAAAATGAAAAATTCAGTTTCTCAGTCATATTAGCCCTAAGTCAAATGCTCAAAAATCACGTGTGGCTCCTAGATGCCCTATTGGGCAGCACAGGACTAGATAGTTGGTCTAGAAGATATAATAAAGACCCAAACTTTTGGTCAGTGGATTAAAAAATAAAAAGGAATTAGTTTCTAAGAAAGGCATATACTTGATTATCCTCTTAGGATCTTCTGTTGTTTAGATCTAGAGATTTACTACAGATGCTGTTCTTGAACTAATTTGTAATACCGGGAGGGGCATATTCTAATATCTTGGGAATCTCAAAAGGCCAAAGCTTCTGTATTACTAGTGTCTAACCAATCAGAGCTGGGCCAAGTGAGAGGAAGGGGTTTTTAAAGCAGATCCCAGCATTATCTTCTTACTTTCTGAGATAGGTTCGTGGCTAGATATTGGGGGAGATCTTGCTTCCCTTCCCTCTCCCTCTCCCCCACCTGCCTGGCTGGCAGTTCTGACATGGCTTCTAGAGCTGCTCTAACCCTGGGGAACAGAGCCAAACATGCGGAAGTGGTTACGTGTACTAGCTCCCAGGGAAGCTGTGGCTAGCAGGGGGAGTGGGTGGGGTCCTGCCTGATGGCTTTTCAAAGAAGCCAAATCTTTGAAGTTTTGTTTTAGCAGCTGCCAGGTATGCTGTTTCAGCACTTTGCAGAGACTCTGCCTGTGTTCTCATATCACATTTTTTCTTCACTATATGTGCATAGTATACACAATGGAGCTTGATGGTTGGGAGGGCAAATATAAAATTGTGGAGTAAGGAGCTAAACACAGCCTTCTTGGCTTTTTCTTTTTATTATGACTCTGCTATGAAATAGCCACTTTAATGTCCCCTTTTCAGCTCTGTCCCTTTCTGATCACCTGCCAAAGGAGAGGCAGAGTCCTCTTCTATTTAGTAAGGTTTGAAAAACTGGAGGTCCCACATTTGTATGAGAAATTGGGGTATCAATTTGAGAATAGAACTTCTCCTTTATCCCCAAAAGAACAGATGACACCACCGCCCCCCCCCCCCCAGCAAGTAACCCTGATACTGCTGGTCTTGGAGCAAATTTCTTGTTCACCATTGGCTCCTTGGCATTTAGCATGATGTCAGTGTTAAATATCTATTAAATGATTGCACTCGCAGACGCTGTGCTGGAGGAAAGGGGCTAGGAGAGTAGAATAACCCTTTAGAGCCCACGCTCTTGCTTTCCCTGCTCCTTGCCTTCCCGCTTAGTAATCCCTCCCTCTCGTCCAGTCTGCAGTCACCTCAGGCCCTTTCCAGCTGCCTCCAAATTTGCTCCATCCTCTGAACTCCATTCTTTTGGAGTTTAATGTATGTTCCCTGTGCAGTTAACTACCTTTTTATGCCTTTGTTTTTTCTCTCCTGAGATATAAGTCTTTCAAAGGCAAAGGCTGTATTTTATTTCTACCCAAAGAACCCTAGACCAGGAATGGGAAGACCTAGGTGCCAGCCCCAGGTCCACCTGGGACTTTCTCAGTTGGGGAAAATCATTTGACAAAACTGAAGCCTGATTTTGCCATGTGGAAAGTGATGATGCCTGATTGTCATGGGATGAGATTGTCATTAGATGAGATTGTCATTAGATGAGATCATATACATGAACGTGCTTTGTAAACTGTAAAGTACTGTATGCCATTAGGTGTTTTCAGTATTAATAATACTTACCACTATGAAATAGTAATGTTTGTTTCTGCCGCCGATGTACACAGACTAATCTCTCCCAGAGTTGAGGTAAATCACCAGTCTCACATTACTCAGTTGGCTTGGCACAAGTTTAAAGCATTAAATGGTCCATTCCAGGCACTCTCTGTCATCGCTTCTCTTTCAGTCTGCAAGCTCCTCCTTTCAGACCTGTGGGGTCCTTGTTTTCTTAAGCCTGCCCCTTCTCCTGTCAGGCCCAGGCCAAGCTCTCTCTTTTAACCCTCTCTGTTCTTAGAGCAGCAAGACGGTCCATCCATTCCCCAGCTTCAGGTGGAATTATTAATACTATCTTGGTGGTAGACCCATCTCTCAGCGTGGCCACCTGCATCCCGTTCCCCTGCCTACAGGAGCATTGGGTCCCTTCATCATTCTTCCTCAACCACGCCCCACACCTTTGTCAGCATGTCTCAGCTTCCCTTCCCGTTTTCCCTCTCCCTGTCCTGGCTTTTCTGCCAGGCTGTCTCCCCAGCCTCCCTCCTCCCTCTTCCTTGTCATCTCACCCTGCATTTTCTCTCTTTCTGAGTTCTGACCTTTCATCCAGAAAGGCTGTTCCCCATTTCAAGACTCTACTGTTTGGTGCGTCTTCACACTCCTGTCACCCAGTCCCCATCCCCTTAGGGCATCTCTGTGTCAGAGAAGAGTAGGATACATAAGCACTGCCATTTGTAGTACCAATCACCAATTCAGTCTCACTCAGTTGGCTTGAGAAGCTCTAGATTCTTTTATTTTAAAATCTCAAAGATCTCACATTTAAACATTATGACCTAGTGTTTGAGAACATGTATTTTAGATGTGGGCCGATTGTATCCCTCATTTTTTAGCCACTTACTAGCTATTTCATCTAGGGCAAGTTATTTGAACCTAATATTCATATCTCTAAAATGAGGATTAAATGCCTACTTCCTACTTAGAATGGAGATGTTCTAAGGAGCAAATGAAAATTAAATGGCATAAGAAAAGCACTTTTACTGTATATAACGCCTGCTGTAGAGTAAGTGCTCAGTAGGTAGGAATTATTGTAAACTTTTCAATGTCATCCATCCATACCCTGTTTTAGAGATGTTAAAAACTGAGACCTGGAGAAGTTAAGTAGATTGTACAAATTCTCATGCCTACTTAGTGATAAAGTAAGGGCTGCAACCCCGGGCTTCTTGTTCTCTGCCTGATGAATTTTCCATTTGACCTCTCTAACTCCTCACAGCGTTGTTTGTTCTAGTTTCCTTTCTTCACGTGGATCAGAGGACTATCCCAGAAAGAGGAATGTTCATTTATTCATCCATTTGTTCATTGAACAAACATCGCATGACCATGATGTTGCCAGGCTCTGGGTGTACAAAGACCAGTATGACTAACTTACTACCTTAATTGGTTAGTCCAGTGGGTAAGAAATAGTCACTGTAAAGAACAGTCACATTACCATAAAGGCATTTGGGGGCCTAGAGGAACAAGCTAAATCGGAGGAAGACCAGGAAAGATTCTGTAGAAGGTACATTATCATTGTTTTCCTAGATGAAAATGGCAGAGAATTGTGAGAGGGCAGGGAGGCATGGCAGAGGACACCTGAAGTGCAGTGTTGTGGGAGTATCACGTACAAGTAGGGGAGTGGTTGGGGATGAGGTGGGAAAGTCGAAAAGTTAAAGTGCCTGGTGTACCATGCTAAGGGCATGCTAAGGGCTTTTATTCCATTATGTGCCCTTTTAATCAATGTCAAATGAAGAAGTCAGTTTTTCTTTTTTTTTTTTTAACACATTGGTATCTTTATGTTTCCACTGTCTTTCCCCTCTCCATTTATATCTGGCAAACCCCTTTTGCCATTCTGGATCCAGCCCAGTTTTGCACCTTACTCTGTGTACCTTCTTCTACCATCTCAGGCAAAGGCAGCCTACTTTCCTGAAGCTAAAGCATTTATAATACATTGTGTTATAATTAGATTTTCATGTCTTTCCTCTGCCACCTCCTTTGGAGCCATGACCTACATCTTTATACCTCTGCCCCTTAATACAGTGGCTGACACATAGTATCTACTAATTTAATGTATACCAAAAGAATTTAAATACGTACCTAGGTCCAAAATCACAGACCAGACTTCCACCTGGACAGCTCTTTAGGTAATGCCTACCTTTGGCACCACAAGAACTCACACGTCATCATTTTTAAAAAATTATTTTTTCTATAGATGGATCAGGTCAGGACTTTCTTCTTTAACCAGAACCACAACTCAGCATGCTTACCATCATTAGAATACCTTCCTCTAGTAAGGTATCCTAACACTTAGCTGGTCTAAAACCTGCTATGGCAGTTGTCACCCTTTTTGCGTTTGCAACACACTAGAACTTTTGATTAACACAATTGAAAGGATTAAAAGGCTCAACAATACTCGACCCAGTGAATTATACCTGGTGGAATCAATATTAAAGTAAAGTATTGTTTCCCCATGTCCATTCAGGTATTTATAGTTGTACTCCTCACTTGGTCATCCTTTAGGATCATGTAGCTGTTTGAGTAGTACTATTTATTTCCTGCCCTGACTAGAGTCTAATTACTCACAAGGCAAAGTTTCTTCATATTGTAATAAATACACAATGTATATTTCACACCAGCTTTGTGTTACTCTTCCTTTCTTACATATTGCAAACATAATCTGCCCTACATCATGCCACAAGAGCCAACCAGCTCAGCATTTCATCTGACAAATAGAGCTTTAATAACACTGTATTAAAATATTTAGTTAAATATAGTTTACATACTGATCAAACTTTACACATTTGTGAAGTTTTCTCTGTACAGAATAGTTGAGAGAGCCTCTTTCCCGAGGATTTAATGAAGAGATGCGTTGTAATCCAGCAACAGACCATGATGATTTGTCCTATGTTGTGCAAATTTAGGATAGCAGGCCACTATGATATTATAATACTTTAAAGCTGATTTTTTTCCCTTGTAAGATTTATCTAGGTAGTTGCATTAGTCACCTATTGCTATAAAACAAATCATCCCAACATTTAGCAGCTTAAAATAATAAACATTTATTACTTTGGTTTCTGTGGCCCAGGAGGAGCAGCTTAGCTGGGTGGTTCTGGCTCAGGTTCTCTGTGACATTGTAGTTAAGATGTCAGCCAAGAAGCCGAGGTAGGAGGATTGCTTGAGCTCAGGCGTTCAAGACCAGTCTGGGCAACATACTGAAACCCTGTCTCTAAAAAAAAAAAAAGATGTCAGCCAAGAGGGCTGCAGTTAGTGAAGGCTTACCTGAGGTTGGAGGGTGCACTTCCATGATGGCTCACTCTCACGCAGATGATGAGTTCATACTGGCTGTCGGCAGGACGCCTCAGTTCCTCACTACATGGACTTCTCCGCCAGGCTGCCTCCCTGACCTCATGACATGGCAGTGGGGTCCCCTCAGAATGAGTGATTCAACAGAGAGTAGGACAGAAGTCACACTGTCTTTTATGATCTAGCCTTAGAAGTCACGTACTGTCATGTTTTTAAATTGTGGTAAAACACAACATAAAAGTTATCATCTTAACCATTTTTAAGTGCACAGGTGAGTAGTATTAAGTACATTCACATTGTTGTGAAGCTGATATCATCATCCACTGCCATGATTCTTTTCATCTTGTTAAACTAAAACTCTTTACCCCTTAAGGAATAACTCCACATTCTTCCCTACTCCCAGTCTCTACCATTCTATGATGTCTGTCTATAATTTTGAGTACTCTAGGTATCTCATATTAGTGGAATCATACAGTATTTGTCTTTTTGTGATGGGCTTATTTCACGTAGCATAATGTCTACTCACAATAAGTCCTAAAGCATCATGTCTTCAGAGTTCATCCATGTGTCAGAACTTCCTTCCTTTTTAAGGCTGAATAATATTCCATCATATATATATATATATATTTCATCATATATATATATATTCCATGGAATATATGGAATATTATATATTCCATATATATAATATTCCATCATATATATATATATATATATACACACACATACACACACACACACACACACACACACCACATTTTGTTTACTCACTCATCCATGGATGGATACTTGGGTTACTTCAGCCTTGTGGCTGTGGTGATAATGCTGCTGTGAATGTGGGTATACTGATAGATGTTCATGTCCCTGCTTTCAATTCTTTTGGGTATATTCCCAGAAATGGAATTGCTGGATTATATAGGAATTCTATCTTTTTCAGGCTTAATTAAGCCACTTTATTTTTCTTGTATAAATACACTACATAGTAACCACAGCTGGAACCTGGGTCTTCTGTGTGGAGGCTCTGGTGTGGGTCTTCACTAGATGGTCAGTGAATTCCTAATAGGGAAATTTGGGGAACACTGTCTATTTCCGGAGGTCAGAGGTTAGACAGCTGAAGATCTTAGAGGTGGCATCAAAGGTGGCCTTG
Source organism: Varecia variegata (assembly GCA_028533085.1). Taxonomy (NCBI): domain Eukaryota; kingdom Metazoa; phylum Chordata; class Mammalia; order Primates; family Lemuridae; genus Varecia; species Varecia variegata. The sequence continues at coordinate 20,865,139 of CM052442.1, read as the reverse complement.
CCAAAGTTGCCCAGGGGACAGTGCAGCCCCTGGCCGAGATATAGTAGTCATCAATACTGGCCATTGGTAGCAGCTGTGGCACTGTCCGTCACACCAGCCTCATTATCTGCCCCAACATCACAAGACAATGCCTCTGTGAGCTTCACAGCCTGGGCCCAGAGCACAGCTGCAACCCTGGCCCCAGATAGCACTGCCAAGCTTCTGTGGAAGCTGCCTCAGACTCCTCCTGGGCCTTCAGGCCCTCCCACAGCACTGGCATCATCTGCTGTTTGGTGTTTTCTTAGAGAAGAAGGGTAATTCCATTTTTAAATTTTTGGGGAACCACCATACTGTTTTCCATAGCTGCTGTACCATTTTACATTCCCATCAACAGGTCACAAGGGTTTCAATTTTGGCACATCCTCAACACTTATTTTCTATTTTTTTTTTTTTTTTTTGAGACATAGTCTTATTGTGTTGCCTGGCCTAGAGTGCCGTGGCGTCAGCCTAGCTCACAGCAACCTCAAACTCCTGGGCTCAAGTGATCTTCCTGCCTCAGCCTCCAGAGTAGCTGGGACTACAGGCGCTCGCCACCACGCCAGCTAATTTTTTCTATTTTTAGTAGAGGCTCGCTCTTGCTGAGGCTGGTCTTGAACTCCTGACCTCAAGGGATCTTCCTGCCTCAGCCTCCCAGAGTGCTAGGATTACAGGCATGAGCAACCATGCCCAGCCTATTTTCTATCTTTTT